>OX438810.1:13950724-15150724 GCA_949316475.1 Hypomecis punctinalis
AAATATTCCTAAAATTAAACGGTAGGTATAGTTAGCGTAAAAAAATAATAACACGTTGTTGTTCTTATAACTTTTAATTCATGTTTGTATTTTTTCTGTTCTATTTTATGTATTTTTTTAATTCGTAGTCTTTAAGGATAAAAAATATAAAGCCTAGTATTAAGTGCTGTTACATTTTCTATAAATAAACAAATTGAAAATCTCGACTCGCTTTTGACCAGTTTAGCTCATATTTACAAATCTTGTTAGAATATACTAAACCATCTTGCAAAATATTATAAAAATTAGCTGATAAATAGTGCGACAGCAAATTATATCTACCCGTAGTTACCGAGCTGTACTAGTTACTAAGTACAACACAGTTCATTATTTTACTATTATACAAGAAAAGTGCGTAGTTTATAGAAGTAGGTTTTTAATTGATTACAATGACTTACTAACGTACGTAGTATTAGATTATATATAAGTAGTAATTACTTCTCTCTACAACCTCACATTCCCGGAATGTTTTGTTGTTATTGTCACCCTACACAAGAAATTTGTAAATAAACCAAGAAACTTACCTAAAAAATGAAATTCCACAAGCAGCATAAGCTTTACTATTACAGCCCTTAACGCAACAATTTTTCACCATTTTTCAACTTATAAAAATATTAAGCAGCAAGCAGAATGACGACTTTTGCATAAATTATCAGCCATATTGTTTTAGGAAGCGCTATAGGTGCAGCCGTGCGTAGTTGGTAAATTAATACTAATTCTACTAATATGAAAAAACAGTTTTTTGTATTTCAAAAATAATTACGTACCAATATTAAAATCAGAACATTATCGAACTTATTACGTTAATTAGAATACATTTTATGCTAATCTATTAACAACATGTACGATTAAATGCGATTTAATGATTACCAGATATATGAGATAATCTACCATCCAATAGTTTTATTGATACTGGTAAGTTTCGAGAAAGGGACAACGCCCACCAATTATTGCTGTCCTGCTCGGAATGTTTTTCCCATTTGATGAGTAAGAAACAAATGTGAACCTTTTGTATATAGAAATAAAGTACATTTTTCTTTTTTAAATTTTGCTTCTTAAGCGTTCCAGTTCTCGTATGAAACTTCCTTGTCAAAATCGAATTGAAGGTTGCCAGCCCCATTCGATTACGTAGCTTTGATTTAACTAAAGGTGACGTCCACAAGTGGTATATTATTCAGAGAAAAATCGAACCAAGATGATATTTACATCATTTGAAAGCTTGTTTCATGGGCTTCCCAAAAATATTTAATTTAGATGTTTTCACCCTCCAATTTTTTTTAACTGCGAAAAATAAATTGTATGAAAAATAACAATACAGCTTATAATTTTTCTAGTTTAGCAATAATAAAATGCTTCTATCGTTATTTTACTTGCATTCGTAGCTGATTCTTTTACGTTCATGTCTTAATTTGCTAAAATTAAAAGTTATAACCTACCAGTGTGACCAGTTAGTAGGTACAATGTGACAAAAAACACTTCAAAATGCGTTTAATTGGTGAAAATGCTCTTATTTAACAATTTGGAGGTTACTTAATCAGGGTTGCTAGGGATAAACTACCTATTGAGCTAAATATATTTATTTATCCTAATAAATTCAAAATTAATTTTAAAAAAATCGGAGAGCTTTTTTTTGTTTTTAATTGTTGTAATAGACTCAGAAAAATATGAACTTTCTCGAAATGTAACGCGTGTTGTGGTTCGAATTTTTGATTATTATTATACCAGTCTCCATACATTTTGTGGACATGTCCTTTCATCGCGCTGAAAATTCTTTCGATTTCTGTAAATGCAAGACTGCATAGTTCGTGGAATGGATTGTGGTTTCCGGCATCTTTAAAGGTGTGAACTTCAACCCAAAAATCGATTGTATTTTGAATGTTATTCCATTTAACAAAGTTAATATTATTCCATTGTTGAGAAATTTTTTCTATTGCTGGAACACTCGTAATTCCTAATTCTCTAGCCAAGTCTATAACATCACTGTCATTAGTTTTTGACTTCAAAATTTCGCTCACAGACAATAGATTCATTTTTGTTAAAATTTCGATATTTGGCGGAAGCCTGTTCTGCAATTCCGAGATAAGTTTGAGTGTGAAATTGATGCATCTTTTTTTAACAATTTTGATATTGTCATCACTCAAATTTAAGGTCCCGACACACTGTTCAAACGCGTAGCCCAGAGTAGTAAATGGATTTATATGGCTTTCCAGAATTTCCGTTGTCAGGACGTTTACATTGGCCGGTTGGTAGACTACTCTCTTGCTGATAGATTGGAGAAGTAGTGTAAGACTATCCAGCATGTATGGTAAGAAGTTCTAATAATTTCACATTAAGTGACTGACTGGTTTAAAGCAGTTCTCACAAATGGCGCTTCCAACAATGCAGTAGTTGGTAAAAATGATAAACACTTACTAATTTGGCGGGTTCGCAGGGCGCGATTTAGCTTAATTGGACAAAGCATCTGGGCCGGTGTCCCAGAGGATGCAGGTTCAAATCCTGCGAACGCGTCAATTTTTGAAATGTTTATCACAAAAAGAAAGTTTCTATACACCTAGTGTGTGAAGCACGATAAAAATAATTTCATTGATTAAGCAATGCGTCATTTCTCGTTAATGGTAAGAAGTTCTAATAATTTCACATTAAGTGACTGACTGGTTTAAAGCAGTTCTCACAAATGGCGCTTCCAACAATGCAGTAGTTGGTAAAAATGATAAACACTCACTAATTTGGCGGGTTCGCAGGGCGCGATTTAGCTTAATTGGACAAAGCATCTGGGCCGGTGTCCCAGAGGATGCAGGTTCAAATCCTGCGAACGCGTCAATTTTTGAAATGTTTATCACAAAAAGAAAGTTTCTATACACCTAGTGTGTGAAGCACGATAAAAATAATTTCATTGATTAAGCAATGCGTCATTTCTCGTTAATGGTAAGAAGTTCTAATAATTTCACATTAAGTGACTGACTGGTTTAAAGCAGTTCTCACAAATGGCGCTTCCAACAATGCAGTAGTTGGTAAAAATGATAAACACTCACTAATTTGGCGGGTTCGCAGGGCGCGATTTAGCTTAATTGGACAAAGCATCTGGGCCGGTGTCCCAGAGGATGCAGGTTCAAATCCTGCGAACGCGTCAATTTTTGAAATGTTTATCACAAAAAGAAAGTATTTATTGTCTCGTATATATGTTTGTATTCTCCTTGGCGTTTTGGAGATAGGCAGAACCAATTATAGGTTTCTCTTACCAAATATTCAACATTACGAGGAAGCGTAGATTCAGAAGCATGGCTCACTGCTAGCCGGAGTGAATGACATACACAACGCACTAGTATTAGATTTGTTAATCCATAATCAACTTGCAATATCTTGTGTTGTCTGTTCCTATTCCAATCAAATTTCTAATGTCTAAATTATGATTCTTTAATGTTACTGCGATTGCATCAGCTAGACTTCTGGCATCAGCTATTTCAATAGGTGTTAGTGACAAAACTGTTGACACTATTCTTTTTTGTGACTCACTAAAATATCGTATGGCCATCCCCAAATATTTTGACACGCTTACATCAGTAGATTCGTCTAAAAGAAGACTGAATTTTTGGTCACCGATATCAAGTTTGAAAATATTCTTAAAATGTGGGCCCAGTACTTCACTTAATATGTTCGAACATTTTGTTCGGTGTAAATGTAGGTCATTACTGGATTTGGAGTCATCGAATATTTTTTTACACAGTTCGCCAAGATGATCTACTGTCGAAACTGAGCAATGATCAGCAATAAAAAGGGCAAGTGATGCTTCTGCTTTACTGGAATTTTTCACGCCATCAATTATTTTTTGCACTGGCAAGGGCTGCTGAGTGCATTTTATGTTCACTTTTTTCTTGTGTTTTTTGGTTTCAGCGTGTTTTTTTATGTCGCTTATTTTGGCATAGAACTCGGTTTGACAGTAACGACACATACCTTTAATATCATTCCCTTGTACAGGAGCCAGCCATCCTTCATATTCAGGAGAATCTACCCATTCCTTTTTATACTTTTGGCTATAAACTTTCTTCTTTAAGGCTCCATCAAACACAGGCGGTACGAGCGGTAGAGCGGTACGAGCGGTAAAGGGCGGTACGGCAGTACCGCGACCGGACCTGTGTGAGCCCTTCTTATATAACCAGTACAATACAGATGCCCGCGCGTCTGCTATACCGCTCGTACCGCCTGTGTTTGATGGAGCCTTTACCGGTAATTCCATTATCGATAACTCACTAATCACTAATAAAACGCAATATTTGTTTGAGACAAATGTTCGATTACGGTATTATTTCGCTAGCAAAGCAACAGACCATATCAGATTTCTTATAAGGAGTGAATGACGGATGAATAATAACAAAACCGAACATGAGAAAGGGATTCCCCTACTAGCACGATGATTGACGGTAGGTACTATACCTATGCCTTTTAGTCATTCTTGAATTGCCAACAAATTAAACTAAATAAACAAAACCGGATCTTATTTCAATGAAATAGAGTACATATTAGTATGTACAGAAAAAAACGATGGATATTCGTTTATGAAGTCAGTAATACCAGTATAAAAAAGTCGCTAAGAAAGTCGTTAAATTATTTTTGTCGCTAAAAGCCATCAAAATGTCGCTTTTCATGCGAAAATGTCGCTGAATCTAGTGACAAAGTCGCTAAATTGGCAACGCTGGCTCTATCAGCACGTCAAAAACGCGCCGGAAGCGCTAAAAGGCACCATCACACACAGGCGGTACGAGCGGTATGGCGGACGAGCGGTATAGCGGACGAGCGGGCATCTGTATTGTACTGGTTGTCTAAGAAGGGCTCACACAGGTCCGGTCGCTACTCGCGTTTGTAAACAATTCCCCGCGCCTCGACCGCGGACAGATCGCGCGGAGCCATAGCAGGCCTGACGGGTACGCCGGTAGTTTCTTACTTTTTTTGACTGAAGTTTGACGTAACCAAAGAGTTTGGATGGTGCCCCAACAGCTCTATGGTGCTTTTGCGGTCAGTTGTGATTTTATACAATTGACCGCGACCTTTTTTTTAAAGGACATGTCCACAAAATGTATGGAGGCTGGCATAATAACAATCAAAAATTCTAACCATGTTGTGGTTACTAACTTCGTTATATTTCGAGAAAGTTTATATTTTTTTGAGTCTATTACATCAGTTAAAACCAAAAAAGAGCCCTCCGAGTTTTTTTTAAGTTAATTTTGAATTTATTAGGATATATTTGGCTCAATAGGTAGTTTATTTGTCCAAAATGTTAATTTGGAGGTTATTTTTACCATCTAGATACAGTTTATTTGTCACATTGTACCTACTAACTGGTCACACTGGTAGGTTATAATTTTTAATTTTAGCAAATTAAGAGATGAATGTGGAAGAATTAGCTACGAATGCAAGTAAAATAACGATAGAAGCACTTTATCATTGCTAAACAAGAAAAAGTAATAAGCTGTATTGTTATTTTACAAACAATTTATTTTTCACATTTAAAAAAAATGGAGGGGTGGAAAAATCTAAATTAAATATTTTTGGGAAGCCCATAAAACAAGCTATTAAATGATGTATTTATTATCTTGGTTCGATTTTTCTCTGAATAATATACCACTTGTGGACGTCACCTTTCGTTTTCTCATAGTAAACGGTGAGGAGACGAGAAAAATTGAGTTGCGGCATAGTAATAACTAGTTCTATAGACAGTAGACTACACAAGCACCCACCAAGGACTATAAAAAACATGCGGCATAAAAAGGCATGTGGCGCGGTTTGACGACCACTGCGCTATACGCTTGGTGATTCTCCACCTATCCTCGCTCCACGGTGACTGACGGTGATAAAGTATGACATTATGTCGTATATTCCCCTTAATAAAAATATAAATAGTACAGTAACTTAATCTGTGAAATTTACTATGGACATTGTCTGGTGAATAAACAATTTCATTTCATTTCATAGTGACTTTATTAAAGATAAGTCTTTATTATAGAAAATGAAGAAAGGCATTTATGGGGTCCCAGCTCAAAAAAAATGTTACTTAATTTTAACTACAATCATGGCACAGACACTTTATGTCAACGCCAGAGTGTAGTAATGAAAACACTGTTGTTGCTACGACGCATTATCTATAGGAGCATTTCAGTGTTGTTTATAAAAAAAAATAATACGTTCGGTTTTTACAATTCTGTAATGTAATATTGTTTAAAAACATGCCAGATTTAGCGCTAGGTGCTAAAACACACTTTAACCCAAAAAAAAGCGTCAGATCTGGCGCCAAAAGCGCAAAGTTGGCAGCACTGGTCTTAATGATAAAAATGACAAGATGCAGTGTGACCGTTTTCAAAACCATGTAAACTACTACACACATAAGGTGCGTTCGGTTTGGGCTCGGTGGCGTTTTTGGCGTTTACAAAATTAGCGTTGCTGTAAAGCGTTCGGTTTGGGAATTTTGCCCATTTCGCCAATAATGCTACTTTTGCTCACTTCCCAAAACGAACGCAAAAGTAACAAACTGCGGTGCGTCAAATGTCAAACAACATAACTATGGCGGTAACACTTCGAAAATTCAGAAATTCACGGAGTTTTGGCGGGAACGCGGAAAAATCATGTCGCCTCATTGTATTATTTTGTTAAACTTGTGTTTTTATCAGTGATAATTAGTGAAAAATGGTGGTATTTCGTTGATTATGAGCTGATTCACGTGCATGAGTGTAGGCAAGTGATATAATGTGACGTATCATGTTGTTCCGTGTTGTTACCAAAACTCCATAGACGCCTCTAGTAAAGTCTCCACTGCTTTACTGAGGTATGAATTGGACTATGATTGGATTTGACAGCGACTTTATTGGACTATGACGAGACTACGACTGTGACTATTTTGATAAAATATGTTTGTAAATTGTTTATTATTTAAGACTTCGACTGAAGGACTCTGTATCCATGGTCATGAATATATTAAAAAAAAAAAAAACAGAAATTCGTGAGATGTGATTTTTGTTTTGCTTTTTCAAACTTACATGTTCTTTGTTTTGCTGTTCGTTCTGATTTAAACAAAGGATTTAAACATCTGCTTTTGACGGCCAATTATACACGTGCCACTCGTGGCAGTAGTAAGATTGTGGAACACTAAATCACAGAACATTACATTACACAATTTAATATAAACATTAGATTACACAATTTTATTCGATTTTAGCAATACGCAATTTGCTGGTGGTATTTACATTATCTTTGCTTCGCTGTTCTGCCTTAAACACCATCTATTATTAATAAGGAAGGTTCCCGTTGTCTAGTTTTATTAAATTACACTAAGTCTGCAATAAATTATGGTGTTTTTATTTTTCAATTATCTTCAAAAATGACTGAGTTATGAATTTTTAAACATGACCGCACAAAATCAAAAAGCCTCGCGACGGATTTACGCGTGTGACGTCATCCGGCTCCAGAGCCGCGCCGTGAGTTAGGCGGGAGTAAGGAAAAAAGGAAATAAAGTGCTTCATTGTATTTTTCTAAGCCACGAATACGTTCTAGAATATCATTGTACTTAACTTTATGTTATGATCAACATTTAATATGGGACTAACCCCCCCAATATAACGAATAAAAAGTCAGCATTCCCATAAATCTTGTCGTGAGTAAATGAACTTTATATCTAAATGGAACAAGACTTGGCGTGTGTACCTACTGTTCTGCGGTTATTACATCTGTATATATTGACTAGTAGTTTTCCAAATAGTAGACCTCACAAGTATACATTTTGGTGAACATTTTCTGGTAAACAGTTTTCAAAAATGCACAACTTGCACAGGTAAATATATTCATAATTACAATATTCTGTCCTAAAATATCATTGTATATTATGACCAACTTTTACTATGGGACTAATCCCCTGTATAGGGTTATCCAAAACGTCTCAGCCTAATATTTGTTCTTTTAAGGTCATTGTAGGTAATAGGTTTTTCAGGACATATATTTAATTCCAAAAATGACAGATGTCAAAGTGACAGCTGCCATTATATGGCATATTATTATAGAATTCATACTAGAGTGGCGTGACAGATGTCATCCGAATGTAGATCTCGTTATTTATTAAGATATTCTAATATAATTCTAACGTCTTTAAATGTAAGTATATGTTTATTTTTTATGATAAAGGAAACTTCCTTATTGTATACCGTACGAATTATTAAAACGCTTGAAATAATAGATTAAGCGCAAAATTTTAACAACAACAAAACGTCAAACTCTTAAATGTCACAAAACGATCACAAAGAATCCACCTCTACACGTGGGTCAAAATTAACATTTCACGATGGCATTTTTAGCTGTTTTTAAGCTATCCGAACGGTGAATGAAAACATATAAAAATGCAACTTTTGCTCACACATTCTCAAACCGAACGCTGAATGTGAATGTTCTTAGCGTTTTTAACTGTTATTTTTGCCACCAGAAGGCTATCCGAACGCACGTATGGTTGTATTACTATTATCCACAGAGCTATTACAACAAGAGAGATAGCGCTGTTGTCGCTTGAGGCAATTCTCAACCGCAAAAATGTACGGACAATCACTATCACTAGTTGTCAACTGTCAAATATATATATTGGAATTTGACAAGAATTTGACACCATCGGGACAAAAGACGGCAAATAGCTATTGAATCGATATGTTTTTCAGGTTTCTTTCTAACTCATACCATATTAAATCAATGCATCTCTTTCTTTCATTTATCGATCGACTACATTATCCCTCTGGTAACTCTGTGCTATTACCCAAACAGGATTGAGCACGGACGAAAATCTTGAAAAGAGGCAGCAAACTGTGTTTAGTAGCTCAAAAAAATCCATATAAATGGTAAATGAATGCGCAGAGTAAAACAACCGCATTGAGTATGGTAAATGATACATACAAACTAGTAAATGAATGCGCAGACTAAAACAATCGCATTGAATGCTTAATTTGATGGAATATCATATTTTCTAATTTGATTTTTGTTCAAGGCCGCCATCGCGTCGGCGTCGCCCTATAATCTAAGGCATCGCCATATTTTACAAGCAATGTCAAATTCAAAATTTCCTTTAAATGAAGATTGCTATGAAAGAATAATAGGAAAATCATTTTCCAAAACATTTATGGCAAATCACTGCCAAATTTACATCGAAAATCTACTAAAACAGTAAGCAATATACTGAAAACGGGCACACTGACAAGATGACAACCACAGAGCTAGTACAACTCTGTGATGACAACAAATGCAACCATAGAGATCACAGAGCTATTATAACTAGAGAGATAATAAAAATGTATAGAAAATCTTGCCCATGGCTGTCAAAACCCTCGGTACTATTTGTTCTATGGTGAAAACTTAATTGTTCTATGGTCAAAACATGGTCAAAACTGTAAAATATAAATTGGACTTAGACACAACTGAGAAAAAAATCACGGTAAAGTGCGTTTCACGAAAGAAGTCCCAGGCTCGTCGCCACAATCGCATGGCCAAAACGTTAAAAATAGTTTCACGTATTTCTCGGGATTCTTGTAGTGATGCGGACTCTAGTTTTACTCATACAGAGATACTACCCACTAAGCATGAAACTTGGAATAAGTTGTACTATGTTTGTATATTTCACAGAATAGGCCCTGTTACACAGGACTTGAGGGTCGCTGGTATATTTATATATTTTGTCTTTTTGTTTGTGTTGCAGGAACATGTCAGTAACATAGATCGTATTGTTAGGCTGAAACTTAAAGTAACATAACTGAAAAGTTATTTAGTTATGTTACTGTTATATTTCGCATGGAAGTTTACATTTCAACTTTGCAGGGATATAGCCTCCCAAACCTACCTAAATTTTGCAATTAACATTGTTGCAATAATGTAGGTAATTAAAACGTTACAAATAAAACTTTGCAGCTATATTATTTTACTAACTTCACTGTCTGGCATTGCTTGTACCTTAAAATTGAAAGTTACTGAAATGTTATACTGCAACATTGCGACAATAGTCTTTCGTTATATTTTTTTTTCAACTTTCCCACATCATTTCGAATTTTTCTTGTCATTTACTTATCATATGTAATGTTGCTGCAACTTTATTTTCGAAAGTATCCATATGTAAATACTGTAGAGTTACTTAGTACACATTGAAAAACTAGATGGCGTTAGCATAGCATATTGAAATCCTGCTTCGCGGTGGCGTTTTGTTTGCAGAAATTGGTATCCCCATTTGTAAATTTGATTAAAACACTGCTTGGTACAGATAAAAAGAAAGACACACGCGCTTCTATGACTTGGACTTAGAAATTCCAAGTGCAAGTCAATAGGCAATAGGTTCTAAGTTAGAAAGTTAGAACTATTGCCTTAAGAAAATTAAAAATTAGGTTTTTAGAAATTGAAATCCGACCAATGTAACTTTGCGACGTCGCAAAATGACAGAAGCGCAAAATGACAACCGGGGCGCGTATTGTCCAAAGAGCTAAATGTTCAAAAATAATTACGTCCAAGGCGCACAATGACTAGGAAGCAAAATGTCCAAAGCGCACAATGACTAGGAAGGAAAAATGTCTATAGCGCACAATGTCCAAAATTCCAATTAATACTATAATATTTATAAGGTTTAATATTGTGTTATACTCGTAACTGCGATGATATACAAATTATTTTGGTGAGTCAACATTGTAACGAGCATATTTTAAACAAAACTACTAAAGATTTTACAAAGTCGTGTGGTAACTACAAAGTATAAATGTAGTATAAGTACCCGACTATCCTCAAATTATATTTTTTTCAATAACTCTACCGTCAAATTAATATGTTTTCAATAACTTGTCACGTCATTGAAAAACAGTCTAATTTAATGTCCGTTAAATAAATGATGCAATAATATTTAGAAATAATATAATTTTCCAAGTGTGCCTGTGCCGTTATTAATATCGAGCAAAAAATCACGTTTCTTGTATGAGAGCCCCAGTAAATATCTATTTTATTTTAATTTAATTTATTAATTTTAAAGTGAATATTTGACCAAATATTTGTGAATATGTCAAGCAACAAATATTTTTAATATTTATATATTTTTATTTATTTAAATATTTTTTCTCTGTTTTTAGTCTTTGTTGTTATAGGGGCAACAGCAATACATCTGTGAAAATTTCAACGTTCTAGCTATAACAGTTCATGAGATACAGCTTTGTGACAGACAGACGGACGGACGGACAGCAGAGTCTTAGTAATAGGGTCCCGTTTTACCCTTTGGGTACGGAACCCTAAAAATTAAGGAATAACTTAATTATTATGAAAGATACCAGGAAAAAAAAATACTATTACACATAGCTTAAGTGTGTTGTTTCATATCGCGTATGTAGATGGCACTGTTAAGCTTCGTATAGATGCGCATAAGGTTTTAAAATATAAACTACTAAAACTAAAATACTCGAACACCAAAACAAGTCATGGAAGTTGATTTAACAGAATAAATAAAATTTTGGACGTTTTGCGCTATTGACATTTTGCTTTCTAGTCATTGTGCGCTTTGCACATTTTTTCTTCCTAGTCATTGTGCGCCTTGGACGTAATGCTCTTTGAACATTTCGCTCATTGTACAATTTGCGCCCCGGTTGTCATATCGCGCTTTTGTCATTTTGCGACTAAACTCTAAAAAAAGCAAGCCACGTGCAAGTTTAATTTGTAACCTGTTGGCAAGATAGTTCAGACAAGTTAGTAGTACCTTTCAAATTTAAAGTTGTGGAAATGTATAACGTTAACTTTACAACTTTCAGATATGTTTGAGACCTGCGCGAAAAGCAACATCTGGCTTGCAATTACAACATCATTGTTATGATTTTATTTTAAGTGCTTTCCACACTATATTTTATTTCAAAGAGTTATCTTTGTGATAAGCATTTCAAAAATCTGAAGCGAACGCAGGATTTGAACCTGCCCCTTTGGATGCTTGCGTAAGAGGCGGGCTGGCTCAGTTTGTTAGAGCGTCGGGCTAGTGATCCGAAGAGGCAGGTACAAATCCTGCGTTCGCTACAGATTTTTGAAATACAAAATCATTATCTATCATCCGACGATTCTCTACATAACATAGGTTAATAAGGTAACGTAAATTATAAAGTATGTAGTCTACTGATGATGGCAATGACTATTTTTTAGGTTTAGGTTTAAATAGTTAATTTATCATTTAAGACATTCCTGTCGCTTACATGATAAAATAACTTATAAATAACTATTTAAAATTTAGTTGTCACACTTTACATTGATGAAACAAAAAATCCACAAATAACAAAACAAAAACCAAAAGAAACAAAGTAGTGAGTAAAGAAATAAATTCAAAACAATAAACAGTAGGTACCCAGTACCCACACAAAAAAAAACAATGGTAATTTTAATGGTAGATATCCCGAATAAAAAATACAAATGATAAAAAAATAATTGAAGTGCTAATTAAATGATAATCCACCAACCCGCACTGGGCCAGCGTGGTGGATATGGCCCAATCACCCCTCGTGGGTAGGCCTACGTCCTGTAGTGGACTATCAAAAAGGCTGGTACAGTACAGTACAGTAATTAAATGAGAAGCTATACACAGCTTGACAAATTGCAACTTTATTGATATCTCTACGCGTTGCTGAGAGATGGAATTAAAATGCTCTTGGTAGATAGAGGGATAATCGAGTCATCCTATAGTCTATAGGTTCTTTTTTATCATACTAGCTGTACCTGCGACTTCGTACGCGTGGAATAGTGACAGCGTTTTTTGGATTTATCTTTTGGCAGCGACCTTCAAGATAGACACCTAATCGTACAAAATGAAATGTCGCCGAACAATATCAACCAATACATATGGAATCAACCAATTCAATAACTAGTCTTCATTAGACTGGCGTTGCGGTCGCATCTCGAAGCAAAGAGGTAAATATGGTGAATTGCGTCATTCCATCTTGCCGAAATTACTCGGTTTCAAAAGAAATAACGAAAGGCATTGTCACATTTCACCGGTAAGTAATAAATATCTTTTTATGTGATTTACAAGCAAAAGCAAAATATTGAAAATGAAATCATTTGACAATGTAAACAGAGTGGAAAATTTCTCTATGGTCAGTTAGGAATGTCGGATAATGTCAGTATGAGATCGAATATTGACTCGTCAAATCGATTAACTTTAAGGTTAAAATTGATTTTGTATGTATATTAAAGTATATTGCCATGTAAAGGAATAAGGTCGCAAGGTCAATGTGGGTCGAACTACTAGTTTTAGATCGATTTGATAACATTATGGAGCAGCATCACGTGATGTGTTCACATTTTTAACCGGTTTAAAAAAAGGAAGAGGTGCTATGTTCGTCTATATGTATTTTTATTTTAGGTTTACGAATCAAATGTTTTTTTTTATTTCTGGAAGAGAAAAGATCGAATTTAGAGGTACTTAAGGCTGCCAGCTGTTATTTAATAGTGTTATTGACTTTTGTATATAACTTCTGGAATGAACGATAAAAACGTATATAGGTATAATTACATAAGTTCATCTATTAAAGAGAGTCAAAATGTGAATAGATTAATCGAAATTTCAGCCAGTCGGACTTATCATGTGATAAGACATGACGTCATCCTAGACTCGAATCAATTTAGGAATCGATTCTTTTCATCATGTAAGTATTTTTAAATCCCTATTTCAAGTGGCAAGTTCACTCAAAAGTTGTCTATGGTACAAATTGTATTTTTCACATTTTTAAGTCTAGGTTTGTATGAAGAAGCTCCTTCTGTGCCCTGTGTAATAGGGCCTATTCTGTGTCTTTTGGTTTATTTTGGTTTAAAAACCATGTCGCTTGGGTTACCTATTTTAATAAAAAATCAGCTTTAGAATAAGAAGGCCAGTCATAATTAATATCCGATTTTTAAATATATTTTATAACATATTTGCTCGTAAAGTGGCTATAATTACACCAATTTCAATATCGTAATGTATTTCATTACGCACTTGTGCGTTATTTTAATGTAAAACGCATGGATTTATCATATAAACAGGATTGAGTACAGGCAAAGAAAAACGTGCCGACAAGGATACCACATCAGATGATTGTGTCTCTTTTCCAAGTAGGATGACCATCTCGATCTTCTCGGGTTATAATATTTCTTTTGAATGTTCTCGTCGTCCTTCGTCATCGTCGTCGTTTTAGCAATAGGACGCTTACTGCTGGGCATAGGCCTTCCCTAAAGATCTCTATAAAACCAATCCCCATAAAAGCAATGGTCTAGAATTAATATAGGTATACGGAGATAATTCAGTTTCAAGTTTGACAGCTGTTATCGGAAATGTAGATCTCGAAGAGTTTTTTCACCTTTGTTAAGACATCAATGGTCTAGAATTGATAATAACGGAGATAAACCACTTTTAAGTTTGACAGCTGTCATCGGAAATGTAGATCTCGATGAGTTCCTTTACTTTTGTGATGACAGTAATGGTCTGGAATCCATATCTACGGTGTTAAACAACGTTTAAATATCATAGATGTAATCTTGACACCACGCAATCCAGTACTTAACAACGAAAAACTTTTTCACAGCTATGACACCCATGACTACTTTTAGCAAAAAGTGACATCCGCCATCTTAAATTTCAACATGGATGCCAATTTTGAAATCTACACCCCCAAACACCTAGCAAACGACATCAATGACGACTTTATGCAAAAAGTGACATCCGCCATATTTAATTTCAAAATGGATGTCATTTTTCTACAACCCAAAAAAATGAAAAAATGAAATACAATACACCTATTGTACACCCAGCATGTTTAATAAATATGTCCAGCATAGTCACCCTACCAGACTTCTTTGTATACACCATAGTACGCCGTTTGCATCGACGGTGATACTCTCGTCAAAAATAAAAAATAACCATTAATCATAAAGACGTAGGTATATTCACACAAAATAAATATCAAACTCTGTTTTATACCTACTACAGTGAGCGCCCTGTATTTGCAATGCCCGACAAGGGCAACTAAGTCTTAAGAGCTTTAAAATAATTATAAGACCTAGGTAATTGTTAAACACTTAGTTGCAAATAAAGTATATGAGTATGAGTATTGACATCTATTCGCAATTTTAACTAAAATCTTATCAAACTACATTGTTATAAAAACTAAAAAATGGTTAAGACAGTCGCGGCTTTACAAGTAATAATTCTACCATATATAAGTGTCGTTTCGAAATGGCAATAGTGCGAGCGGGACACCCTCATCACTTTGGGAAGTCTCACTCGGCACAGCGTCTCTCTTATGCCATTTCAAAGGAATATATGTTTTGTTGCAATGCAGTAAGGTTGAATTTTCCTAAGCTAACTTTGAGCCAAATTTCGTTTGTGCGGAATCCAGATAGTATACAAAATCCTTGGTAAAACGCACTAGTTTTTTTAATAAAGGTTTTTTAAGATGCTCCGTCTAAAAATGAACGATACTTTTTAAAATCTTAGCAAAGAGTTTTAATGTCAGAAAAGTGGTCAATATTTTATGAATAAAATTAACTTTGGGAGATAAAAATTATTTCGCGCGCTTTTTCTTTTCGCTGTATTGTTTTTATTTGAAAATGTCGTCAAGTACCTATACACCAGGGTCGATAATTTATACAACCAAAATAAATAATAGTAGGATGAAACCCATTAGAAAAGGAGGGGAATATTATAAAAATAAAAGGAAAAATAATTTACGGGCGATCTGAGGTCGGGAAGGGGAGGGGGGAGGGGGGGGGGGGGGGGGGGGGGGGTGTTTAAGGGTAAAGCTCGAGACATACTATCGGACGCGACTGACAGCCGCGACCTAGACTATGAAAGTACACTGAGCCGTGCACACTATCGGACATAAGTCGCAGACGTCTTCGGACGTCCGAGAGCGATCTGGCACACCGGATGTCTTAAGACTGTGCACATTGCTAAGTCGCGGCTGTCAGTCGCGTCCGTCAGCCGCGTCCGATAGTTTGTTTCCGGCTTCTAAAACGGTTTTTCTCGATTTCCGGCAAAACTAAAAGTCCTATCGAAAAAAGTCAAATAGCAAAGTTGTAGGTAAAGTGTCAATACAAAAGTTTTTGCATTTTCTGAGAAGATTTACTATAGTAACCTATATATTTTTTTTCACCATCGGAAAGTAGAGATTTCAACAAACAGAAAATATACCAACTTTTTGAAAAAAGCTGATATTTTGACGGTTGAATTTTCGATTGAAAATTAGGGTGTTTTTTCGATATTAATTCAAAATAAGGTGAAAAAAAATTAATATTTTTAATCAAATAAATTACAGCGTACATTGGGACATACTCGTAAAAAGGTAAGTTTTCACCAAATTTCGTTTTAGTTGTCGCAAAGTTACATTGGTCGGTTTTCAATTTCTAAAAAATATTTTTTTTTTCTTGAGGCAATAGTTCTACTATTGTCTATTGACTTGCGCTTAGAACTTCTAAGTGCAATAAATATAAATAAATAAATGTTTTTGGGACATCTTACACACGGCCACTGACCCCAAACTAAGCAAAGCTTGTCATATGGCTGCCAGAATAATAAATACAAATACAAATAATTATAAATACTACAAATACTTATTTTTAAATACATACTTATATAGATACTTAACCAAATAACACCCAGACACAGAGCAAACACTTATGTTCATCATATAAATATTTGCCCTGGGTGGGGATCGAACCCACGCCTCTTTGATACAGAAGTTAGGGTCACTAACCACTGAGCCACCGAAGACATAGAGGCGAGTGTGTATTTTTCTTTATCCATATTAAAACACTAGTTTTTCAATGTGTACTAAGAAACTCTACAGTAACATTTTAGTGGAGCGCCTGGAGCGTCAAAATCATAGAAACCTCAGACTTCCGTTACAGTGGATGAAAAAAAATAAAAAAAATTGGAATGTATAGCTAATAACATAACTAAAAAAGTTTACCTATTTAAAATTTGTGCTCTTGATTTTAAAATAAAAAAAATGAATAATTATAATAATTCAAATAGTATGAGGCATATCATTCTGTAAAATGATTTTGTATATCAAAATTAAGTTGAAGTATATTTTTATATATGCATAATAAGTGGATAAATGTAGTAATTCAAGGAAAATCGAAAAAAAACCGGACAAGTGCGAGTCAGGCTCGCACAACGAGGGTTCCGTACAAACATATTGTTAAAATAATTAAAAACCTGTTTTAGCATGTGCTAATGAAGTTATTTTATATGATACCTTACATGATACGATTTACTTTGAATTTTGAACCCATATTTTGTGAATGTTGAGGTCCTATTTTTATGTGATTTAAATAAAAATGTACAGTTTTCAGATTTATTCCTATATGTGTACTCTGAGATAATGCTTTTCGCCAAATTTCATAGTTCTATGTCAACGGGAAGTACCCTGTAGGTTTTGATTTTTGTGAGCGTTGATATATGCGTTTTTTTACGACATAACTGGCTCTAACTTTTTTACACGGTAACTGAGAAGTTTTTCTTTTACACAACTGCAAGAGTTCATAGGTTTACGTATATAGTTTAAATTTTAACTCGATATCTTTACGCGTTCCCGAGATAAAGAGTCTTAACATACATACAGACGGACAACAAAGTGATCCTATAAGGGTTCCGTTTTTTCCTTTTGAGGTACGGACCCCAAAAAAAAGGTAACAATTAAAATTTTTTTTTGTTTATTGAGGCTTTTTACATTATTGATCTATATCAAATATTCTCTTCCACTTCAGTCATTTTAATGGTAGGTAAAGTATTAAGGCAGCTATTTCCATTACACTGTAAACATGCTACACTACAATATAAACCACTCTTCCGACATCCACAAGCAGCTCCACACCCCTTTTTGCAATTGCAAAATAACATTTGCAGTAGTTTATCCGGTGCTGGTAATTGGTTCATGGTTATTGGGATGAACATTTTATTGAGATACTTCCACCCCCAATCTCCGATATTTATGTCGTTTCCTAACCATATGTGGGTTTGCAGGTACACTCTTTTCAGGTGTTCAATTGCGGCATCAGTTGTAGGTGGTAATGATGACAAAATAACACTTGTATTTTTGGTTGTAGCTTTAATGAAAAAGTTGTATCTCAATGTATTCAAGTCTTTGATTTTTGCTGGAGCTACATATAAAGCCAAAATACATGCTACACCTGCTTGAAATATATTATTGGAGTCTTCATTGATGTTTTTAAATATTTTTGCTGATTCATGCAAATCATGACGTTTTTCCTTTATTGAAAAATGCCGAAGTAGTGTCACAACCCGTTAAATGTAAAAAATGTAAAAAAAGAATATGTTCTTTACTTTTTGGTAAAGATTTCTCTAAACTCTTCGAAGAAAATATTTTTTGTTCGACCTTACCTCGGGATAAAAGTAACAAAATTAATTGCAATAAATACACAACATATACAGGACACGTGTCATTTATAACTAAACTATCCAGGAAACGTCCGTTTAGTTGTACGTTACAGCTGCTGTCCCTTCAACCTTCCCTCTCTCCTTCCCGTTCACGTTTTACTACCTGTCCAAGGTCTCTACGACCCTTCATAAACATAGATATCTCTAAAAGATGATATTCTATACCTATTCTAGACAAATTCTACGTCTACATAAAAAAATGCTATCTAAAATTAAATTATATGCTGGAATATCAATTTCTTATTTTTTTTCAATTAAAAAGTGAAAAAATCAAAAGCACAAAAAAATTTTTGGTAAACTTTGCAAGTTATATAGAAAGAAAATGCCACCTCAACCAAAAAAATTCATTCACTGTAGCAATTTTCCTAGGTCAAAACCCCCAGGCGCTCCACTATTTGGCTACTTTCGAAAATAAAGTTCCAGCATCATTACATATGTTAAGTAAATAACAAGAACAATTCGAAATGTTGTGGGAAAGTTGAAAAAATAATATAACGAAAGAGTATTGTCGCAATGTTACTGTATAACATTTCAGTAACTTTCAATTGTAAGGTACAGGCAATGCCAGACTGTGAAGTTAGGAAAATAATATTGCTGCAAAGTTTTATTTGTAACGTTTTAATTACATTAATTGCAACAATGTTAATTATATAAATTTAGGTAGGTTTGGGAGGCTATATCTCTGCAAAGTTGTAATGTAAACTTTCATGCGAAATATAACAGTAACATAACTAAATAACTTTTAATAAGTTTCCTCAAGAGAGTGAGAGAGAGACTGGGGAAATTGTAACTAATAATAATAACTTGACAACATTACAAATGCCAACTGGCAACGTAAATCACCTTTAAAAAATTATGCCAATTTGAAGAGTCACGTCGAACATTTGTTAAATTATCATTTATTATTTCTGTGTTCAGTGGCATACAAACTTTAAACTAAAACTCAATAAAGCTGGAAACCTTGCTGGAAACATACTATCGGACGCAGCTGACGGACGCGATTGACAGCCGCGACTTAGCAATGTGCACAGTCTTAAGACATCCGGTGTGCCAGATCGCTCTCGGACGTCCGAATGGTCCGAGCGCTCAAGGTCGTCCGAAGGTGACGTCCGCGACTTATGTCCGATAGTGTGTCAAACACTTAGATTATAGAGGGAATAGTTGAACATGTCACAATAAAAAGTAATTTAAATCAAATCACCCCCAAAATAACTTTCTACTCCTCTTTGACCCCGATAATGGATGAATTACAGTAAAATAGGAAACACGTCTCTCATGAATTCACTTACAGAATGTTTATGCAAAATTACAAGTCGATTAGACCAAGGAATCACGATGTCTCATAGAAACTTTGACCCTATTTTTCACCCTTAAAGGGTTAGAATTTCGAAAAATCCTTTCTTATCGGATGCCTACGTCATACAAAGAACCCACCCTCCAAATTTCAGGCTCCTACGAGCAGCGGTTTGGGCTCTGCGTTGATCCGTCAGTCAATCATTCAGGACAAAGCATTTTATATATATAGAAGGAGAAGATGAGGTACCTACGAAAGTCACAATGTTTCATTCAGCCATCGGCCATAGGACGTCCACTGCCGGCCATGGGCCTCCCCAATAAATGTCCAATAACGCCGGTTGAAAGCGGCTAGCCTCCAGCGCAAACATGCGGTCTTGATGAGGTCATCCGACCACCTCGTGAGTGGACGTCCTACGCTGCGGTTGCCGGTATACGTGGTTTCCACTCGAGAACTTTTCGACACCATTGGATATCAGTCCTACGTGCTCTATGTCCTGCCCACTGCCATTACAGCAAACAATATTTACCTACAACAATCCATTTCTTTGACTTCAACTAGAACTAACTTAAGTTCGGAATATAATCCTAGCTGAAGTGAAGGAAAATATTATGTGTACCTATTTATTGCTAGCTTCCACGAAAGCTGTGAACTAGCGCATTCCAGGTTATTCACCGATATTATATTTACTTTATTAGATAGCCCAGTGTAACCAGGGCAGGATTTTGGGGAGGGCAACAGGGGCAACTGCCCGGGTCCTCCACAATAGCCCTATAAAGGAATTTAAATAAAAATCCAACAAATAAACTCCTTTACCTACAATACTTTGTAGAAAAATGTTTAGGTAGGGATACCTACACTCCAGACAATAACTACCAACCAAAACGTCTTGGGCGTAGGTACGACGCGGCCGCGTCGGTGCTCAGACGTAGGGTGACAATGATTACTCCGTCTATCTGTATACTTTCTCTTGAAGTTATTTCAATATATTTGTACTAAAGTGATTAAAACCAATTATAATTGTTTGTGGGTTTAATTGTTTGTGTATTATACTTTCCGTATGTAAAGTAGGTATGTGCAATTGTGCACTGAAAAAAAAAACATCCTGTATTGACGCAAAGGAATGATTCGTTCACTCTAATCAGGCAATCATTAAAATATGAAAATTTCGAATTCTCCTGATAATAATTAAGGTGCTTATACAGGGTTATTTCTAATTAATTAGCATCTTTTTAGTGGCTTATTCTGTAGGTACATCAAAACTAACAACTTTTGTTCTGCGACTTTTGTCAAAACTCAAAAAAAGCGGGTCCATACATTTTGTCGCGGGTGAACGATATTTTTCTATGGAACGGCTGAATTTTATTTTTGAGTTTTGACAAAAGTCGCAGAATTAAAGTTGTTAGTTTTGATGTACAGAATAAGCCCCTAAAAGGATGCTAATGATTAAATAGATATTTATAATGATATGAAATAACCCTGTATATGTGTTGTATGTATGTGTTGGTACCTATACTTGGAAAGTTGGAATTTACTAAGTACACATCTTACAGGAGTAAGTAAGTAAGTAGGTACTTATTCCTCTATTTGTGGCCAAGGAGGTTCCACTCCTTCTGGTGAAGCCAGCAGGATGTCGCGGAGGATTCTTTCCGAGGAGCACCAGAACTGGGAGGCAGCCGTGCCGAAGGCTTGTTTCCGAAGGAGACGACAGAGGAACCGGTCGGGGCAGATGGCAGTTCGCCCCGAGGGGCAACAAAGGAGTAGAAGAGCTAAATACGGCCCAGAGTGTAGCCAATTAATCAAGTGTAACCAATAATAGTAGTCAGTCAGTAACCAGTAACAGTATGTAGTGTAACCAATTAATCAAGTATCTTACTTAATGTTGATCCCGATTTAATTATTTTCAACCAAATTTTTTACCTATTTTAATAAAAAAAATTAGTCACATTCACATAGAGAGAACGCCTAGGTCAGTTTGGGGAATAGTGTCTGCATAACACTTGTATAATTTTGTATATTGTGACAATAAATAATTTTGAAATTTGAATTGAACCTACTATTACCTACACATAGGCAAACTGGGCTGACTCATTATAAAGTCGTCAGAATTCGTTGATCGTCGCTTTACGTGCTCTCCGCGATCTCGATATCGCTTTTATATAGCAGGAACAAATGGCAGTTACAGGTGAAACGAAGAAAAGTTGCGTTGCGCAGAGAAAGCTCTGGGCGGGCGGGGTGGGCGGCGAGCGGGCGCATCGGGCGCAAATAGCGGCAGCGGTTCGGGCAGTCCGCGCCCGCGCGCTCCGCCGCCTGCCGCCGACACCGCCGCCGCGCGACCGATCGCGACACCCACCGCGGCCGCCAGCCCCGGCATCGCGCGAACTGCCCCGACCGGTCCCTCTGCCGTCTAGTCTCCTTCGGAAACGAGCCTTCGGCACGGCTGCTTCCCGGTTCTGGTGCTCCTCGGAAAGAATCCTCCGCGACATCCTGCTGGCTTCACCAGCCTCTCTGGACAGCGGCCGCTGCATCAGCACGTGGATCCAGATCCGATACCCGATATCGCAACCCTCCTCGTCGTGTTCGCCTTCTCAAGGTCGCACGGGGAGGTAAACATTGTCCGCTTTCATTCATAATTAATATTAGAGCACCGCCTGTCACACTAGTTCTAATTCATTAAAATAGTTTGAATGGAAACAGCAACATATAAAGGAAATTGATAAAGCGATTCGTGCGTAAGACTTCTATCAATTAGACATTCTACTTACAAGAGAAAAGCTCCGAGGTATAAATAAGTTTGTGCAAGTGAAACCGACACACAAAGCGAGATTGTGTGAAGAAAATGCTTGAAGTGGATTTGCATCGATTTGTAGCACTTCATGTCATCCACATACAGTGACCCATTTTCGCAACGCTTCAAAATTCGGCAAGTCAACAACAAGCGTTTGGCAAGAGGTAGGTGATACAGTTTTTTGTTCGCTGTCTTGGAAGATATTTAGAGAAAGGAATGTTACCTATTATCATTATTATGTAGGTACACATATGTATGTTATCGTTATTATGTAGATAGGTACATGACTTACTTACAAAAAGAAAATCTGCCATGAAATTTTCATCGTTTCTTACCTAAGTATTTTATATTAACGTTAAGTAGGTAGTATAGTTTCTTTGTTTTAAAAACGAATAAAGATATTTATATTCTGAGAAATCTTTCTTAGATTGAAGAGACGCTGGTAGAGCTTTAGTAATGAGAATTTGTGGCTATTTAATAAGTTTTTTGGCTAGTTACCAATATGCCATTGTTCCTAACACTATCTGTTTGCAATTTTAAGCGCATTTACTCTACAATGAATCTTGTTATTTACCTAGGTACGTATGTACTTAGTTATACCTACCTACAACGCTTTCAACAGACATTTATTAATTCATTATTTTAAAAAATGCGACACATAGTTACGTACATGCTAGGTGCATTAGTAAATTAGGCAGTGCTCCGAAAACTTATGAAGAAAACAGCTTAACTTTTACACTTTGTAATACAGTGCCTTCATATTTCATCGTTAGTGAACTCTAAAGTATTTGTGAAGGTTGGGAGTAGCATTGTGAGTGGTGTTCGATCAACAAATAAGCAGGATAAATACCTAACCTACCGGCATCCCCTTTGTTTGCACGACGGTTGCGTGCAAGGCTCGGCTGTTGCTACTCTACTTCGGTACCTATTTGCTTTTACTTTAGCTTCATCTAGGTAATTTGATTAAGTACCTTAGAAACCAGGGATAGAAGAAAGCGCGATAAAACAGCCATCTTACTATTTTATTTCCTGTTTTCTTCCATAACCCATAGGTATACCTATACATTTTACCGATAGTCTTTTTTATGGAACAGCTGATTTTATTTTCGCGGTTTCGTATTAGGCTTGTGTCCACTAATAACAAATTGTTTGTATTATAGTTTCTATTTATTAATTAAGAAAGTAGATAAGGAAAAATAAATCTATATCTCATAAAAATTAAAGATTGTTAATATTATTACAAAATAATTCCTAACAAAATAGACATTAAATCACGTGACAGCGAACACCAATCAGAAAGCAAAGAAAATGAAAATAGTATCAGAAAGTGTACGTCACGACCCGCGAAATATCATCGTCATGAAGTTTGGATTTAAATATATACTTCTTGTTCAATCTTCTTGATCATCGTAGCAGTTGACGTTTTCACTGTGACTGACGGGTTGTGACGTCATTCAAGACGCCATGACACTATTCACGTTTTCGACACAAAATTAAATTATTTTTATAAATACAAAATACGTATTGTAAATATTGATATTTTATTAAAATAAAGGTTTTTTGGGATAAAATAGATATAAAAGTATATGATTTACCAATTTTAAAATTTAATCAACTAGCCTATTGGTCCCGTGGTACAAGTTGTTTACGCATATACACCTCTGAATGTCAGTGCACTTTACAAAGTCAACACTCTGTATATGCATGCATGGGATCTATATAAAATTCATCCTAATAGAATGTGGTTAAAATAATTGTGGTAAAAATAAGCCCGATTACAGAGGCGCCATCGTAATTATAATAGCTAAACAGCATAGTTCTGTTTCTTTTTCACTTTAGGCATTCGATAGAGAGAACGCTTTTTACGTTGCTATTAAATTTACTTTAATCCGGCTTATTATTTATTTATAAAATACTTAGAAACTTGTAGAACTGGCAGCTTCTTCCAGAGCTAGTTAGAATGTACAGTTAAAGAAAATTTGCTCATGCAGTACCTAACTAGTTTTACAAACGGGTGTTTACATAACAATAATTTAGGACACTTTTCCTTTTTTATTTAATTAACAATCATATTATATTTTTACTTCGAAAGGTATTCATTAATTACAATAATTCATAAAATAAATAGAACCTACTTGTTTTATGTCCAAAAGACGGGATATTGAAAAGTAACAAAAAACGGATATGCTTAACTGCCTTTTTGGGGTCGAAACTTTGGGTCTTAGCGCGTGGGGCTTGTATGGAGACCTATCTAAAATTCTAAAAGACTGATAGAGAGAGCAAATGACCCAAGGGCTGGTGCTTACGTCGGTCAATGAATTAGCATTGCTGTCCAACTAGCTAAGTCTCCAGCCTCTTTCTCAAAACAGTTTTTTTATATATATAAACCTTTTAAAAACTTATTTAAAAAAATAAAGTATAATAGTATCTAATAAAACCAATTAGAAACTTAACCAAAAGCTTAAGAAACGAAACCTTGATTTCGAACAAGAAATCGGAAGAAAGATAAATTCGTCCGAACGACTTGTCCCTCGTTCACTCAGCATGACAATTTGTTCCCCCATCGAAGCTTTTAACCGTCACGTTTGTGGCGTGACACATATATGCCGCCTAAAGTCAACCAGCATACCGACATAAGTACGACCGGCTCTTACACGAGCGAACTATTAGCAGACATAGTGCAACTTACAAACTGCCTCAAGTTCCACTATTGATCTTGTCGACGCTTGGCCCTGTTTATTGACTGGCTTGATTTACCTAGCATCTACGTAGGTACTTATAACTAGAGCTTACCTGTTTGCAAATGTAACTTATAGTTTACTTGACCCAGTTAGAATCTAGTCTCTGTAAGTGGCTTTGAGGATAGATATAAATCTAATTTGAAAAGTGGCTGAAGAGTGAAGAACATTTAAATTGGTTTCGAAGTGAGGGTTGCTGGGACATGAATTTTATTGCCAATGTAAGTTGACTATTCTCGAAAAGGAAAGAGTCACGCAGGGTAGGTCTGTGGTCACGTTTTCTTTCTGGAAGCCATTTCGCCATTTCGGTATATTTCTAGTTAAATATTGTATGATATAAAACGGAGCTACACGTGACTACGTAACTTATTGGACAGGAAAGGCTTTGGGGCTCCGCTGGCCACTCTCCAAATAGCAACCGTGACCCAACCTACTTGGCAAAGGCTTTGTTCCCAGAAAACAGAAATCTATATAAGCAAATAAAATATTTGTATGTAGAGCTTTTTTGTATGGGTTTGTAATTTAACTGGAGCTTAAAGGATTTGAATTTAAAGATAAATCAACATAATTGGGCAGGTACTTACAAATACTACTACAACGCTTATAGAGTCTGTTCGTAAAAAAAAATGAAAAAATATATTTAATTTGCATGTATCAGTATTTTTGTAAAATTAAATTACACTATTACATTTTTTTAAACCGAGTACCTAGTTGATCACAAAATATTTCCCTTTATAATAAAGCTTGATCGTTTTCTTTAAATATAAATATTTTTCGCCAACAGTAAATGGCATACCTAGGTAACCGACTTCAACCGTGTACAGAATCGGATAGTTCGTACGGATTAATGTCATCACTTTTTGCACAATATTGTTAATTTTTCAAAAACCACTGATCCGATTTTGATAAACCTTGTTTCGAAGCACCTGTGATGTATGATCTACGTAAAAAATATCAAAATCGGTCAATAGTTGGCGGAATGATCGCGTAAATACATGCAAATTAAACATACCTACAGTCAAATTGGGAACCATCTTTTTAAAAATCGGTTAATAGTTTTAAAAAATAGTACAATACTTACCTACCCATCATCGTACCTGTTACATCAACATATTACATATCTTCCTGAATATCTAGTTACAGAAAGACGTGTAGCGTTACTGAAATTGTCAAACAGAATCGTTACGTAACCTCAGATTGCAACGCGAGTAGCCCATTTGACCCCTTTACTTTTGGCGGAATGCCCGTCACCCTGACCCTACCCACTGTGCCACTCGAAATAAGTCACTATTTTTAACCAACTTCCAAAAAAGAGGAGGTTCTATATTCGTCTGTATGTTTTTTTGTGTATGTTCATTAATATTTTCGCCATCAAAAAATCTATTTTAGTTTGAAGGGGTATACTCCTGATAAAATTTAAATGGGACCATCCATTTAAATTTCATAGAAATCGGCTGAGCCGTTTTAGAAAAATCAACTATAATGTAAAAAAATATACATCAATTCAAGCGAATTATTCGAATTTTGTACACGATGAAAGTCAGTTTTGCTATTTATTGTGAACTTTAAGGCGCACTCAATGGTTATGAACTATTTAAGCTTTTGAAAACATACAAAAATTAAATGCAAACTTAAAAATTCCGGCTAATTTCGTTCTATCTTAATATTTTAGTGAATTCAGGAACCAGCTGAATAATTCTTATCGGGAGATCGGCCGCGTGTGCCTCCTGGGACTCCAAAATGTAAGCACGAAAGCTCTCTGCGCAAATCCTCTTTTTTATACGTGGATTAAGTACGGCTATAAATTCTCATTTTGTTAATTAAATTACTCAGTTTCTTTTGTATGGTTCAGGTGGGCAGGTGAACGTTTGGTAATATAAACGTAGTGGATGGTAGGTCTCCGAGTTGGACTCTTGTATTGATCGAAGTGTCGGAAACAAAGGGCGGGCGGTTCTGCCCACGCGGCCGCCCTGCATCTCAGCGTACTGCCCATCAATCATACGTAATGATAATTGAGTAATATCTAAGGTTTGCTATACTCGTAGTTATCGGAATAGCGTTCTACAGACAAAGAGATAATTATTGATTTGTTTTATTTATGTTAAGTCCTTGTACTTGTAATGCCATTATAGTGTAGGTAACTAGCTAGCTCTTGCCCGAAAATTTTCTTAAATGTGATATCCGAATTCCATTTCCATAGTTCGAGACTTGGTTTATTTTTGGGTTATGGGCTTGTTCCTCTTTCACGCAGCAACGGAGCAACAAATTAACTTTCTTTATGAGATAGACATAGTTAATGACGGAAAATGATATAGGCTAAATTTTAGAAAAAAAAAATCGTGGTTCCCGTAGGATACGGCTAAACACTTTTTTATTAGTTTACCAACTTACTTATCCATATCCATGTATTATTCATATAGACATGCAAAACGTTAATAGACGATAGGTCACATTGGCTGCAGACTTTCATGCATAGAAGAGGAAAAAAAAGGAAATACACCCTACTACATGATAACCGCAAAATAGTGTTGACAATAACATAGAAATAAATTATTACAAACAAGAGAATTTTTCTATGAGATAGCTTTTTCCAAAAAAAGCTCTATCCATTTATAATCGGGGATTTACTGAGGGACCACCCTCGAAATCGTGATGACAATTTATGGAAATTTTACGGCAAAACTTTATCATTAAAATCGACTTGATATTTATTGTTTTAATCGTCAATGATGACTTGGTGAGTATAAATTATACGTTACGTCCCTAGTAAAGAAAAGCTCGGTATAAGTACCTACATACAGATAGAACCAAATTAAACCTACGTGTAAAATAATCAATTTAATTTTATTATTCAATATCTATATAAAATGTAAAAAAACACGTTCTCAACAGGCGCCTGAATATTAACAACCCGGAAAGTTTTCTGTAAACACATTAATAGTTAATGGTAAAATTTACGATTTGTGATTTTACAGATTCACTATTTTAAATGAAGTGAACTTTACTTACAAAGTAGGTAAGCTTTAAAGTAGATTGCCAATATTTCACGGGCAATCAGATATATTAAAAAGTTTCGACTCTACCGACGGCGACAACTCATTTCGCAAAATTCTGTAGCTCGAACAAAGAATACCTATTAATGATGTAGTTACTAAAGACAGTTATCAGTTATTTGTGGTGTTCTAAAATTTATTTTATTTGATTTTATTAATTAGTCCGCCTACACAATGTACATCAACACATTCACAATAAAAAGCTTAGCATAGTAAACACACAGAATCAAATGTCAGAGTAATTACAGGCGAAGACAACTTGCAAACTTTTAAATATGTTTAGCTTAGTACATTAACTACGAGTAACGATTCCGTTAACGACTGCACGCGACAGCAGCAGCCATGAGCGTAGCCAGCCATGGGCTCAGGGTGGAACAGCAGTCTAAAATAATATATAATTAGCAAACTATAGCCGCGGTCTTATCCTGGTTAATTTTTTGATAGGGCGAGCGAAGGAAATGCGAAAAATTTTCCTTTTATCTTTCAACAAAGAGCCGATTTTAAGTGAAGAAAAAGATGAGATCTGAAAAATCGACATACGAGTACGTGGCTACGCCCACAGCAGCAGAAAACTGTAATGTCACCGCAACACTTTTTATGTCTAAATACTTCGATGGTTGTCAAGGAGGGTTTCGGGATCTCCATAGAAACGCACCGAAACCCTTCTAAGACGTTGCTTTCGGCACCACTCTCGTAAGGTCTTCGCTGTTTTTCCTCCCTCCACAACGGCACAGGTGTCACCTAAACATGTTTCGCGTATTTTCGCTGATTCCATACTTTCAATGAATAAATTATTAGCTCTACCAACAGATAACCCCTCTCTAGGCAGGATGTCAAGTTTATATTTATAAATCAAGTACTACAGTGAAACGATGAAATGTTTCCTTGAACTACGTATGAGTGTTTTATTATACCAGGATTTATCTCTATTGTTTTCAATGAATATAAACCGAGAAATGGAGTCCGATGATTCAGTATAAGTGTTGCATTACTACATAGTTTTGTTATGACTAGTAGAAAACAACATAAATCAGAGTTTGACTATCAACTCATTCAAAAAGACAAATAGAGCTATAGATCATGCTGTAGGTACTAAACGTAGGTACGGAAATGTGTATAATACGAGACTGTACCTCTAGGTACCACCAATATGAAACAAAAAAAAATGCCAAGTCACGACGTAAGTGACACTATCTACAATACTTACTCAATTCTGTGTAGGTATCTTGATTGCGAATTTCGATAGAGGACGTTGCATCTGTTCATTTTATTTTTTTTTTAGCGGCTTCAAAGGAGGTTCTCAATTCGACTGTACCTATATTTTTTTTTGTATGTATGTTACGCGATTACTCCGCCAATTATGAACCAATTTTGAAAATCCTTTTTTTGTTTTGTAGATCATACTTCAGGGGTTCTCTTTAAATTTTATCGAAATCGGCTGAGTTGTTATTGAAAACTCAACAATAATGCGAAAACTAATACATCTATGATACATTGATCCGTGCGAACTGTGGTTCGAATTCTGTACACTGCTGTAGTCGATTATGTCTCTCTTGTCGCAAAATAATTTTAATTATTATTATTCATACTATAGGCCCAAATATGAAGGCGCCATATTAATTACTAGCGACCCGCTCCGACTTTGCACAGGTGTATTATACATATAAACCTTCCTCTTGAATCACTCTATCTATTAAACAATATTGCATCAAAATCCGTTGTGTAGTTTTAAAGATATAACCATACATAGGGACAGACAGACACCGGGAAGCGACTTTGTTTTATACTATGTAGTGATAATAGCCATCTAAAATATTCCTGTTTCTTTTTCACTATACATGCATTCGATAGAGAAAACACTTTTTAAATTTACGATGGCGCCTTTACAATAGACTTGTTAATTAAAAAAATATAATTAGTATGTCAAATAGATTGTCAAAAAATATTAGACACATATTTTTTTGTCAATTTAACAAAAAAATATGAAGATATAGCCCGTTAAAGTTCCGCGTGACGTCACTACGCTATCAAATATACCGGCTTTATAGCCGGTATATTTGATAGCGTAGTGACGGCACGTGGCTGCACTATTATTAGTGCCGCCACGAGCCCCCACTCTCAAACTTTGACAAGGTTTATCTTTGTCACTGATTGTTTTATTGACAAAAGAAAAAATATGTGTCCAATATTTTTAATAATGTAACTGACGGATACAATAATGATTTTCATACCTAGTACCTAAACATCCCTGCCCGTAAGTTTTGGAGAACAATACATAAATTGAGTGATGTCAATTCCGAATTAGCTACCTATAAATCGGAATTAACATCACTCGATATAAAATCTACATTTATATGAGTAATATTATGTCAAAGTGAGTCACTCGTAGCAGAGACAATAAGTCGGTATGTCGGAAGGTACATTGCGTTGATGGGTAGTTAATAGTCGATGAGTTCGCAGCTAAAGCACTCGTTAGCATTCCATGTGTGATAGCTGCCAAATGCCAACCAACTAACAGATGTTTACACATAACATCAAGGTTGCTTTTTTAATCCCACGTCGAGGAAGTCCATAATTCTATTTATAGGTGAAGGGATTCGCGGTTGTCAGACCATCAAAATATTGGAATTGTGTGGTTTATTTTTTCACTGAAAGCGACGCGATAAAAAAACGTGACTGTCTGGAAAATACGCCACGATGTCTTTTATTTTTGAAGGCCAATGCCCAACCCTCTCTATCACAAATCACATTATCAATAGAGATTTCTGGGATGTAAATAAAGGATAAATTGCGTGTTTGCTCTACATCTGCAACAGTTTAATAACGCATCATCTAAAAATACACGACTTATAATAACCTAATCTTCTAAAAATAAATATCCATTTTCAAACACAAGCGAGATTCTGCTGAAAACAATTTCTTTGATGGTGATTCGTTTAACGGGGCGTTTTTCAGGTTAAATACCGTAGAGTCATTTTGAACGCATGTGTGACAGTTTTGAAATTTCTTAATCTTTTTGTTCTTTGTTAATATTTTATTAGCAAGGGTTTATGTGTAGGTATACACGTAATCCCTTGCTAATATTGTAAAATCGAAGGTCTGTTTGTTGGTTTGTTAAGAGGCCCATACCCAGCACTGGGATAGAGAAGGCTTCTGATGATGATGAAGGGCAGAGTGACGCAAAGCCACGAGGAAAGTCTAGTAAACTGATAAATAAAAAAATACACCAGCCAGAGCCTGAGTAATAAAATGTGATATCGTAATTACAATATTTAATTAGCTTAATTTACGATACATTCTTACTAAAAAAAACTGGACAAGTGCGAGTCAGGCTCGCACACCGAGTATCCTACGAGTATATGTGTACTCTGAGACAATGCTTCTCGCCAAATTTAATAGTTCTATGTCAATGGGAAGTACCCTGTAGGTTTTGATTTTTGTGAGTGTCGAAATATGCAGTTTTTTTACGACATAAACGGCTCTAACTTTTTTAAACGATAACTGAGATGTTTTTTTCTTTACACAACTGCAAGAGATCATAGATATACGTATACAGTTCAAATTTCAACTCGATATCTTTACGCGTTCCCGAGATAAAGAGTCTTGACATACACACAGACAGAAAGACGGACAGACGGACAACAAAGTGATCCTATAAGGGTTCCGTTTTTTTCCGTTTGAGGTACGGAACCCTAAAAATGTATATAGGTATATTATATATTTGTAGAAATATACCTCCAATATTATCTAGATTAACGCCCAACCAAATAATGTTAATTCTACTTTAAATAAACTTAATGTTCTGTGCTTATTTGTGGGCTCTAGATTTTGATAAGAAAATAAAACTGAACTGAATAACTTAATATAACGTATACAACGTTGTACCTACCTACACTATACAATTTTAATTGATCAATCGATTTGAGTATTAATCACAAAATGTTAGAAAGAGACCAAATTTGTTTCGAAGACCTATTTAATTTCTAGTTTGTTAAGTAGTTACTAGTACCTAAATCAATCTATTGTATAGAACTGTGTTCAGTGCTTATCAATAGCATACTGGCATGGTATTAGGCAATGAATGCATTAGTGGAGTGGGTATATAGGGAGGTATACTCTATCAAAAGCGTCTAGATTATCTACCTACCTATATTGGTAAGTATGGAGATGTAGTTGAGAGCAATCAATGTTTCTCGATGTTGGTGCTACTATATAAGAAGATTAAATTTGATATGTGCGATTGTGCATACCTAATGTGGTTATATAGTTCAGGCTGCGTTCTTCGAGCAAATATTTACAGAGCCATAGTCCCTAAGTGAAAGAAGTAAAAAAATGTCCGAGCGCCGTCATACATACCGACTTAGAAATTTAAATTAAATAATTCACAATGATCCGTTTTCTCGAATCTCGATGTTATGTCACCTAATTGGTACGTGTAATCGAGCACTTTGACGTCGCGCGGCGTTGCAATCGTCTTACGACTAACTAAAAAGCCTGCCCATTACGTAGCCTGGGCAGATTGCGCTTTTTGGACGATTGTGACTTTATATCTGCTCGAAGTCTGCGTTTAAAATTTTGGAGCTTAGCTCAAGTTATAGTAAGTAACTTTAGTTAGAGTAAGTACATGGGTAAGTTTAACGGAGAAATAGAAAGAAGTTATTATATTATTACTACTATTTATTTCATAATATGCTTACATTTCTTTGTAAAACAATCATGTGACATCGTGAAATCACAATAATTTGTTTTTGTAATTTAAAACAATGTTTTCAGCAAGAGGGAATGAATGTAATTTTGTCATATTAACCTGCTCGTAATTAGTAAAGTAGCGTGCTTACAATTCATTCGGACATGAACTTAATTTGTTACAATTTTTCAACATATACCTAATAGAGGCAAAATTTATGTTTGGTGTCCGATGGAAAGTGTCCAGTTTAAATGGATTTTAGTTTATGATAAAAGCTATATGTAAGTACATATAGTTTTTATCATAAACTAAAAGTATACTACCTAACTGATTTTATTTCTTTGTAGCTACATAGACGTAAACGTAGATAAAGGCATATGACGTAAAAATGGTATTTATATTTCATTACTAGGAACGCGGTAGTTGTATGCAGTTAGTGGTGATAACAAAGTCGGCTCTCTTATCAGCCCATTAATGATGATAGCTAATCGGCAATCGTATCTACCACTCTTAGCAAAGAGCATAATTAATCGATGATATTGTAATGACCAAGTTATTGCCCGCGATTCCTGTTTATTTCAGTCCCGATGATTGATTGCTGTTAATGGACAGTAAAACTATTTTACTCCCGCAGCCTTTACAATGTTAATGACATTTGGATTGCCTACGCGTAAAAATACTGACGATATATGTATATTTTACGACGCATTCAATTTTGAATAATAATAAAATCGATAAGCTTCTATGGGCGTTTTATTGGATTCCAGCAATCTATCATTCGGGTTCATGACACCTCACGTTGCAAGTATACCTACTTTTTAATATCTGTATTGTATGGCATCCTTGGTCCTCACCAAATAAATCATCTTTAACACCTCATTAGCACAGTGTAGTAATTCGAGTAGATAATTATAATTATGTTATAAAATCATGATTTTCCTGTAAATTCCTCATGAGCTCAATAATGAGTTAAAATCTGAAGTTGATCGTGTAGGATTTTGCGGGTTTCCTCAAACGGGTGAAACATAAATAGTAGATAAGCGATTACATTGCATTTGCCGTTTGGTCGGTCACCCTGACCCAATTTCGAAGGTCTACGGAGATGGTGCGCCTCAGATATGCCCAGTTCCGCCAATTTATTATACCAGTTTCCTTTACGGCCAAAAGCTCTACGTTGATCAAAGCCATCCTTTTATGTGTTTGTCTACTTAGGAATGAACACGCAAATACACTATTATTAGAACTAATATCTGCCTAGTATTTATTTCAGTAGGTACCAAACTTACCTTTGTAAAAGGAGTAGACAGCTCGAAAACATTTCAATCAGTTGGATTGAACGCAGTATTTAGTTCAGAATAGTTTGTTTACGTTTCGTATCAGGTTATTGGAGACATTTCGCAACCAGAGATGGATGGAAAAAAGACAGGTGTGACAGTGGAAGGTTCAGTCGGCTGCTGGCAGTCCCCCAGGCCGCAGCTCCCGGCTTCAGCGTCCGATATATTTCTGATGTCCGCGTCACCCTTACTGCACCGCTCATTACGTTGCTGCTTGCGTTGCTCTGTCCTAAACCACTTGGCTACTGATGCGTTTGTTGCGTCATAAATAGTTGTCACTCTCACTGCACTAATTAAAGTGGTGACTCGCTCGTCTCGAGTGGGTGTCATCTTGATTTGGACACTTGTTTTTGGAGCACGCTTTAAGCGAGCGTTGAGATTTCTTCACCGATCTGTCATTATGATACCACGAATAGATAAATATAATTAAATGGAATATTAATTTTTAAAAGTAGTTTAAAAAAATATATATTACACGAGTCTGTTGAAAAATTTTTAGAGAAGATACTCTCATATGAAAGTAGATAATCCAAAGATAGGTAAGCAAGAGAAGCCATAAATATATAAAGCTAGCGATTAATATTTTAGTGTCAGATGACGGATGGATGCTACTTATCGTAAAATAAAACTTGTAAAGCAAGAACATAAAATTAGTATTGCAACTAATAGTAGTTACGAGTAGCCTTACCTACAATAGAGTCGAGTTAAGTAGGTACTCCATAAAGTTAGAAGAAGGTTTTAATCGATGTGGTTTTCTTAAAAAGCTGTTTCTTTCTCTGTTCGTTCTCGGTCGCAATTGGAAAGCCGCTGTGAGCTTGAACGGAAACCATCCCAGCCTCGATTTAGAACAAAGACCCTTTTGTTTTAAAACTTCAGTTAGTAGGGAAGTTGAGATGCTCACAAAGTGCGCTTCAACATTCGTGAACGGCTGAGAGAGCTGAGGGAAGAGGCGATTGTAAATACTTAGAAAAGTTTTTTGCGCGGTCGGCATTTGACCCAGTTTCAGGAACATCCTGGTGCAAACGAGCAAATATTTTGAACGATTGTGATGGGCATCTAGTACCTGCTTTTCGAGGGTATGACGATAACTCAAATGCTTTGCTCTAAATTAGTTTGGCGAGCGCGTCATAAGTAAATTCTAATAAAAACCTTATTGCATCAGATAGATCCAGACGGGTTTGATCCGCATGCATTGGTAATGCAAGCTATATGAAATTTGGCTCTATATTGAAGTATATGTGACAGGAACTAGGAGGCAGCTGGCCGCCTGCCAGGCTCGGGCCGGAGTACTTCCGACGATACTTCCCCATGTTTCTTTTTAACGTACCTACTTGAAAAGAGCTTCTATGATCTAAGAAAATAAACTGTCAGATAATAATTCACTAATTAGAACTTTCTTAAAAGTAGACTCGTAATTACTGATTTTGTTAGTGACTACGTTCTGTTTTGATCATGAAAATAACGTTAATAACCCTCCCGACAGGTTTAACGGTGTTCGCATAAACCCAAATGTATTTTAAAATATTTCACACATTCATAAAGAGATGTTTTAGTTATTATTTTTATTTGTTGAGCGATTTATGGCTCACATGAATCAACCACTAGATACATCAAAATATATTTGAATACTAAAATCATATCGAATGTGTATTTAGACTCGCAAAATGTGTAATATTTCGCAATATCCTGTTTATTAAAAACACAGGAAATCCCAAACTGCTCATTCAAAAACGCTTATAACTAACAGAGTTGAGATTTGAAGTCGACTAGCTTATATTAGTTCAAATGTAATGCAACAAAAAGAACCCAAACAGTATGTAAAAGTCGTGTCGCAAAGGTGGCACTATGATACGCGATATCACAAAATATGCAAACTTAAAGTCCTCTTATTAATTTGGCATACGTTTTTAATGTGTTGCCTCTCAATGCTCTGATAATTAAAAATTCTTGACACGGTGAACTGCTTAATTAATGCTTAATTTAATTGCCTTGGCAGGTATATTTATAAGAAGTCTATATGTACAATAGCTATTTTATTGACGAATATTGTACTTAGGTACCTACTTAAATGACTAAGATTTGCAAGTGTTCCAAACGTAAAGTTGGAAATTGGTTGTGTATAGGTACGCGTATTTCAAGAAACAATAAAGCATTTTAATGTATAAACAACGTTGATTGTTACGAGCTCCTACCTCGAACACAACAGCTAATTAAGATGTAAAGAATAAAATATAGGTAAAATATAGACAGAGTTAATACAATATAATTAGATATGCTTTGCATAATTATTTTGAGTAGTGTGTGTCTATCTATACCTAACTAAGCTATTAGTGTAACAGAACAATTAGGTATTTAATTATCTACGAGTATGACCAAATTGAAAGAATTCAGGAACCTAATAAGATTTGAATTTTATCATTAATCTGCTCATTTTTGTAGTTCCCAATAAAAGAAGCTTCAGTTATTAGACTATTGTTAAGCCATGACTTTCACTTTAACGCCTATAATGCAAACTCTTTTACTACTCGTTATTGCAAGTCGATTAGAATGCAAATTCCATTAAAGCTAATCAAATACTGACATTTAATTAAACCTCAATAGATCGGTGCGGCGAGCGACATACTAGTATAATACCTACTGTATGTAAACCTATCTATGTTTTAGTAGATATATAGTAGTATAAGTAATCTCTGGTTTCAGTGCAATTTACGTATAATTTTATGTATACGCAACACGCTTAGGTATAGTTGACCAAAGTTAACTTATAATTAATCGTTAAAGCTCTTTACACCTATAGTACCTATTATAAACACAATATCGTAACAAACAGTTCTTGGCGAACTTCTTAGATATTCAGATTTTACTACGGATTTCCAAAAAGATTGTCAGTTTTCATAAATTTTTGTAAAGTTACAAGAGCCAGGTAGAGGAGACAGGCGCGTGTGCGATACGAATCCTAGCTTCCGGACGCGTAACGTAAATTTAGAAGACATTCACACTGACCATCGTATATGCTACAAATATTTACAATTATCAAGGTCGCCTCTATTAGCGTTGGATTAACCGGGAGGCGGTTTATTTCGTACGTAGTTACACGGTGAGCTGAAAGCTCAGCTCGATTCGCTTTCTCAGAAATCACGCGCACCGTCACAACACCGCAAGAGGGATGCCGATGTTGTGTTTACAAAGCCGAGAGTCGGCGGGATCGATCTACTTTGATCTTGCGCGTGTGGACCACTTTATAGACTCCCGTGAGTTCTCCCTTTGCTGAAGACAGCGTCGCCTGCGATCATCGCCAAGACAAATGGCCGGTCGTCGCCCGGAGATAGCCATTAGTGTCACATTAACTCATGTTTAGATTAATTTTAACAGTGAAAAATTCGTAAAAAGTTCTTCAAACTCGTTCTGTCATCCTTTACGTATTATTGCGGAAATTCATCGAATTATATTTTTAATTCGCTACCCAACTGGCGCTGTATTGGCGGATGATGTCAGGAAAATTTTCCCGAAAAGCTTTTTATGTTAATGCAAAGTTTACATCATTTGTACCGCAATAGTCTACATAGTGCCTACATAAGTATTTCAGATGACAGCCATTGGCGTAAAAAAGATCACATTTACTCAATACAAAAATATTGGAAAGGAAACATCATTCATCGGATCGCAGTGGCTTAGAAACTTCTCTCAACACACAAATAAATTATCGTTAGCTTGCCTGCTGGCTTTATGTACTATGTCGTAATATTTCGCCAAAGGTATTTTCAATATCACTATGGTAAACAGCACTATGGGTCAAAAGAGTGTATGTATTTCACGGACATGTAAATGGTGTATTATTATATTAAACGGTCTCTATAAGACAATGGCTCATTGCAGCGGCTGCTCGGCAATATGTCGTAAATTGGTGGGATATGTCGTAAAGCCGCCATTATCGACGGCCGTTAAATTGGCCAGTTCACGTATACAGGGCCCGCACGGTGACGCGGGGCTGCGGCACGTGGAGCCTGCGGTTACGGAGCGGATCTACGAACCATAGACATGCACTCGTAATATACCTACCCATGAAGGATTATCCATCATTATTCCTGCCTGTGTTACTAGCCCAGATTTCTCGATTGTTCTCGATGTATGCATAAGTATACAGTATGTTTTTATAGACGACGGAAATACGATATACGATATGATTGTGTCTACTCGTATTAATGACCAACAAATATGTAATTACATGGAACTATAAGACTAATCTGAAAATTGCGAAAAAAATTGCTGCTCCATACATTTTCTCGAGAGTCGATGAACTATTGGTACGAGTATGGAACAGCTTATTGTTTCCGTGATTTCGAGGTGTATCCTATAATAAAAGTTATTTGTGATTATCGGTACAATTATATCATATCAAGATATGACCGTCAACGTCGATATTAAATACGCCGCAATTTTACCCATTGTGAGCCTAGAGCCTAAGCTGTTTTTCTTTTGCTGAAAATGTTAAAAAATGCTACTGATCCCACAAAGATACTCTAGTTTTGTTTTGATCGCGCTGTTTAATAAACTAGATATGGTCATAATGTTTTTTTTTCATAATTGCAAATGAAGTTAAAGTCTGTAGTGAGCATTATACAATGTCTATCGGTGTCGGAGCCTTAAGCGGTGACATCTATGGCAAATTTTGAAAAACTTTTACTATGAGACCAACTCTGAAAACGTAAAAAAACTACTGTTCCATACGATTTTTTTGCGTTTTCAGAGTTGATCCCACAATAAAAGTTATTCAAAATTTGCCATATATGTCACCGCTTAAGGCTCCGATACCGGTAGACAAACACATTGTATAATAATATACGGCAAATAGGTTAGGTAGGTTAGCAGCGTTAGAATACCTGCACGATCGGCGCATACCTACCTAGAGCGAGATAATCTGAGCAACATCGATCGGTATTAGGATAAGCTCGCGCGTTGCATTGTGGTATTTGTGGTCAAACCGTTTTGTAGAATATCGTAGGTGTAGACGATAAACTTGGATTAAACATTTTGTAAATCCCGGATAAGCCGTGGGATTATGAGTGGTAGATTATGACTAGAATAAATATAATACTAGGAAGTAGTAAAAAGTGATTCCAAAAACACTTCAACAGAGCATAGGTATAGGTAGGTACTTCTTTATTTACTTTTGGGTCACACTAGGTACGAGAATGTGTTTGTTCTGTATTTTAAGATAAAACAGATTTACATTTTTCATCCACTACTATATGTAGGTACTCCCTAAGCTAATCTGCATGCATAACGTGTAGATTTCCAAGGAAAATTGGATTGTGTTGCGCACATTATTAGCTTAGCTTATTTACGCCGGCCGGATGGCGTGAAGTGTTTTATGGAGTTATTGAAAATTGATAAGCAGCAGAATGGAAACTTAAGGTTTTTTTGTACCAGTTTTACCTAGAAGTGATTAATTTATTTTGAGATTTAGATTTTCAGATGTTCAACCACGGTTCACTAGGTAAAAGATTCTATATTCGTGTTAGGGTTTTCCGCACTGCGTAAAAGTAGCCATTAAAGATTCACTCCTGGAAACTGTTTTATGAACATACTTATGAAGCTATTATATAGCTATTAGGAAAACCCATGTAAATTTGATTCAGGATTGTATTTTTAGTTCGCCACTCACTTTCCTTCCTGTTTCATCATAATTTATTCTTCACATTTCCTCGCATTAAAACAATTCAAGTGATGATAATTTCATGATTCGAAACGGATTACAAGAATGTGCAAACGGTACAACAGGCACTTTGAAAAGCAATTATGCACCACTTCCTGTTTATAACAGCTGCTCGAGTTGCAAGGAAAGTTTTGGGAACAGAGCTAATGTGCCAGAATAAACGAGTTCAATCAACCGCATTAAACTGTATTGTACCGAGCCTTTGTTACCTAGGTACATTTTTAGGAGTCGTAATAAATTTGTATACAATAATAGAATTTCTTAGTAATTTTACGAATTAAAATTTCATTTTACATTATCAATTTAAAATTTTATTGCTACCAAATGGGTACGGTAAGATTAAACCAATCACAAAAAGAAAAATGTAGAGTTAGCACGAACTATTACTATGGCTTTATTCGTATCAATTTTTGAGGGTATTTATATGAAAGCATGGCCAATGACCATGTTAGTATAAAATTAACGACTACGCCAGACTTTCGGCTTATTTTATGGTAGGTATCTAGGTATAACGCAAATATACAACGAGGACTCACAGTACACAATTTTAACAGATATTTAGAATATCTCTAGAGTCCTAATTCGGCTTAGCTAAGGTGACTATGTGCGGAACAACACTAAATACCAAGCTAACACTTTGCCCCAGTTCACGAAAGTGTGACACCGTAATAAAAGGTTGTCAAAGTTCATTAGCGCTAAAATAACTTTGCAGTTGATTGTACACGTGCCAGATGACTCGCGATCGCATCCAACAGCTGCTTCGGTAAAAATATCTCTGTACATATTGTACTGTAGTGATACCTATTGTGCACAGCCGCGTACTTATACCGATACCACTCGGACAGATAGATAGGTCAATGTCTCGAGCTAGATCGAGCGCGAGCCGCGCGATCCCTTCTAATTACGATCTCACGCAATTAGACTACGCAGGTCACTCCAGCCGTTACGATATGCCATTAACATTCATATTTATTATCTCATATGGCATCAATTTATTGTTGGAGTAGGTCGGATCTTTGCGTTCTCGGCCGGTGAGTAGGCCTAAAACATTTTCATAAGTGTTTACACAATTTAAGCCCAGTTGAATCACTCCTAATCACGCGGGTAAAATAAAAAAGTCTGGAAGTTGTTACGGAGATGAGTAGCGGAATCGGAACCGGTACACGTCGCACATACGCAATATATGACGGAATTGCTATATCGAACGCGAGTATGATATGCCATAGCCCTGTATCAAGGCGAGGCTGAAAATAGTCTTCTTGACCTACGTCGCCGGCGCCACACCGCCACGATATTCGCTGAGCAGGATAGTGTCGTAAGCGTGTCGATGGCCTTATTCATTATCTGTCGTACAAACATTGATTATTTTCTGTTACGGGGAAGAAAATTTTAGTTAAATTTTCATTTCAAAGGAAGGCAATATCAATACGCTTTGGTTATTGTTTGGTATTGAGGGACGATGCGGGAAAGTAGCTCATCTCTAATCCAAAGTCTTACCTTTAACCCAGTCAAACCCAGTTTAAGACAGTCAAAAAACTCTGCATGGTACTAGGTATATCTACTTTGCGTGATACTTTATCAAGTGATCCGAAGTATAGTATTATTTATCTTAATATATATACCTTCAAAGCATATGCATGCTTACGTATAATTTTCTAATCTATGCTTACTTGCATAGATTGAAAAATGTTTCAGTTCAGCACCTTAATTAAGGAAAACGCTAATAAAACATTTTTTCAAAGAAAAACAAAAGCTCGTGGCGCGATTTAGGTAACGGGCACATACCTCGGTCATCTTCCCGTCAAAAATGCAAACAATTTCAGGAAAAGGCCCAAATTAAATAGTTGCATGTTGTGCCAGAAAACTTGGCAAGAGAATATGGTTCGTTGGAATTTTCCTTACACAGTTATTTTGTCGACGATGATAGCCGAGATAATGAGATAAAAGTGATATTGTTATGAGAACATGACTGTCCACAAACTATCATAGCAAAAATATGACAGACTATTCGATATACAGAATGTTTCTCTATTACGGACATATTCTAGGATTGTATACGTACTATATAGTTCTCATTAATGTGAGCAACTTTTACCATGTCTAAACCCCAGAATCACGAAAAGAAATCAGCTGCTCCATAGATTTTACTGCAAGTCAATGAACTTTTATTTTCAATCAAAGCATGTTATATATTATTTATTTATTTATATCAAATTAGCACGGTAACAGTAACCAATTACGCTAATGATGAATAACAAATATTACTTACATTACGTCAATGTCAAATTTAATTAACAATAATAATAAATTACAAATCACAAAAAACACACAAAAATAAATCAATTACGAGGTTTGGCCCCATAGTAAAAGTTGGCCATAATGATGAGTAAATTGACATCCCTTGTCTAGAGAAACAGCTAGCTTAGATTAAGACTTAAAATACATACATAAGTGTTGTAATTATGCTTCGTCTAAAAAATAACTATGATTCAAACTTCAAATATATTGTGTGTTCATCAATTATTAATATCGATGCAGCGACGATAAAACCATCTCTTTGATCTCACCGCGCTACGTTTGTTCTTTCGCAAACGCAACCAAAAAAATAACTCACATAGTTAACCGCCAACTCACAGTTCATAAAATATCTAATACTAATATTCTGATACAAATCCACACCGCTTAATTTCATTGCGGTCGCTGAGAACGGCCTGACGTAACGCGAATCAACAGTTTGTTACTTACATTATTAGGTATTGTATGTGGTTGAATTTTTGTTTTACGCGGTGCGTAAATGAATTAAAAAGGTGGTCATTGCATGGCACGTACACGGCACATAACATGCCAGCAAAAAACGGGGTCCCGAACGTAGTGAGAACCACCTTTCATGCACACGCGAGGTGGTTGTATACGGACGCTCGTATATTTTCCCCGCGGGATTGCCACCCCTCCTGCATAAGCCTTTGTTGCAGGAAAGCTTCCATTCGCTTTATTCACCGTTTTTGTAAAGCTCTCTAACTCGAATTAGGATTGTAATGTGTGTTCGGGCCGTGTTTACGAGTTTTTACGTCGATATAACGTTGGTAATATAAAAATTGTTGAATGTTTTATTCAGAAAGTGAAAAGTGGGTGAAGATGAGTCATTGTAAGTAAAACAGGTGTCGTCGTAGTGGCTCGATGTTGGTCGAGGATGATTGTTTTGGCTGCGACGCGGAGGTGCGTAGTAAGCACGCGTGCACCTAGTAGGTGCGAGCACGCGGCGCGTCGCCGGAGACACCGCGAGCACTCCCGCTCGCCAGTTGGTGCCAAAAACTCTCCTCGCGCTAAATGCGGCGCGACACGTCACCCTCAAGTCCCGCTACTCTCGCGAACTGTCACGCATCCCACTGTTCCTTCCATTATTTCCTAATTACTCATACACCTGTGTCAAGTGGGGACATCGGACAATGTGTTTATTCAACAATCATTCAGCGGCCGGGCGTTTGTCTGCACTGCAGTCAAAGGCATGTCATATTACTTTTATTTCATACATCAATATTATCGTTAAGTGAAAAAGTCTTAATTTGAAGCTTAATTTGCAGCCAAAACAAAGGGGTGGCGTGAATTTTATCATCATAATACAAAACGTACTAAACAAAGGAGCCGTAATTGAAACCTTCGATATGTAGTCTATGGACACCTAATGCGTTGCTTTGCATTATGTGCCATGTGTTCACCACACGTGTTAATTCCCAGCATACCGCCTACACACTAATTAAACGTACCTAATTTTTAGTAAAATGTTACGGAATTACAATATTTCGTTTTCCACAGCAACACTCATTCAAATTATTAATTTGAAATGAATGCCGTGACATTAATATTTACACGGTCGACTTCGTAACTTTCAGTAACTATTTGATACTGTCTCTGGTGTCGCTAGAAGTTTGCGTCGACAAACTTTCCTGTTTTAAATTTACGATACTGCTGGGACTATCTTTTCATCTGTAGGAGTACTTATTTCTAGTATAAAGTTAATTAACTACCTACCTATTTTATTACCTATTTCTAGCTTAAGTATTGTGTCTCAAGAGAAGGTAAATTTTCGTATTGAAGTATTAATTTCTGAATATGTTTGTCTGTATTGATATCTTTGTATGGTAGCACGGTATCCAGCTATAGCTTGGGAAAGCTTATTTTTTGGATATTTGGATCACAATAAGATATTTTTATCAACATGATTTTTCCTAAGTGATGGAGTTTCATGAATGTTTTAAAAATGTTAGCTGTGATTGCACCTAGTTTAATATTGATTTGATAGATTTCTGTATATAGCAGGTGCCCCGGTTGTGGCCACTGACCCGATTGTGGCCATTTTGGTGTAAACATTATTGCATAAATGGTAATTATAAACAATGTAACAACATAAATATTGTTTGTGTGAATCTCAAATTATAATATTTTTCAATCTTTGAAATTCAAAGTGGCCACAAATGATACTAAGATGGCCACCACCACGGGGCACCTGCCCTATACAATATTTCACCCACATTTTACAGATAGTCTTGTAGGTCAATTAATTTATTTTAAAAGATAACGTAACCAGAAACACTACAAAATCACAATGAAAATCGTACAATCGTGTACAATGTACACAGATATATAGAGGCTGGTCTGTATAATGCGCGTGGCCCCGTAAAGGGACAGATAAACATACCGTAATTGCTGTCGTTAAATTCCAGCCACTCGTTCTAATTCAGCTGTGTTTAATGTACCGGAAAATATATTCTATTACCAAAGAATTTCACTTTCCCACCCTTGACTTTGGTAGAGTTTTCTTTTATATTCAAATACTGCTACTGTTTAGGTGCGTTTTAAGCAAACATGGAGCCTTGCATATTATATTACATTGTTAGACCTAGAATGTAGTTTCTCTCAAAGTTACATATGGAATGCAAACGTTCTCGGATAATGTTGCCATATTGCGGAAAATGTAACCGTACACGAAAACCACAAAAGGATTTTCAACAGCAGAAATATCTGGCTGCATTGTTTCATTTACATTACTAAATGTAATAGGGGTACAAAATTACGTATTCAGTGAATACGAAGGACACGTATTGTTACCGAAGTGGGGAGACATCGACCGTAGGGTTGCTCAATTACTGAATATCGATTTAGTGCCTAAAATACGAGCATCCGTAATTGGCACTCGATTGCTGCTCATTAAACTCCCATTATAGTACAAAATTAATGGCTCTGTCGATATTTAACTATGCGTAATTGGCACTACTGCAGTTACAATGACTTACATCGATTCTTTAATAGGTTGTTAGTGGTGCATAGTGCAATTATACGTTAAAATCTGCGTCGTATTTTACTTCGGCTGAGCAGTAATTACTTTAATTACGGAACTTATTGCATGTAAAGTTAATTTAAAAAACTGTAATTTTAATGTATAAAACGGTGCAAATTTCGTACTTCTAGCCGACCTAAGCTAGGTGGTTACATGGTTTATTCATGCTCACATGCTCCAGATTCAATTACGAAGCTCGGCACAGCTTGTGGAGTCGAGCAGAACCGGGACAATCGCGCCGCGGGAGCGCTGCGCTGTGCTGAAAGGTCACCCGTGAATGTAGCCTACCCGCTCGTAGCGCACAGCTACGGAACTACGACCAACCACTCTACGTCGTAGCATTTACGTAGAGCTCTAAGATGATAACCAAATTTTCTTCATAATAACTGAAGTTTACGGAGATGTTTGCGTGGTTTGTAAGCCGCCGAGAAATAGAGATAACATTATTTTTACCTCGCATTACAGCAGTAAATGCGGTGACACAAAAGTGACATAAAAATAAAGTTTCGATGTAGGTTTTACTGCCGGCGGCGTCGGCTCCTCGCGTCCATAACTCGAGATCAATACGGAGGCGGTCTGCACCCTCGCTCCAAATAAGTCTATCAGCAAATAACTTGAACTCATTCGGTTACGTAAATATAAACTGGCATGTAGGTACAGCCGGAGAATATACGCGGGTCCGTAGTTATCATATCTGAGTATAGTCTGCAGTAATGGAGGCAGTATAATGAGGCGCATAATATGGAGTAGCAATTGTCGCGCGAGTCTTGTAGGCAGACAGAGTGGCGCCGCGCGTTGCTGCCTTCACATCTAAGAACACCACGTGACCTATTTTCTCTGTGCCTCTACTTACATGCATATGGCAGCTTTATACAATTTAACTAGGCTAAGTCGAAACACGTAATTACTAAACACTTAAGTAAGTGTGGATTAGGCACTTAGGCAGGGCAACAATAGCAGGATTCTAATAGAAAGCTCATTTATATGCTTTTTACATGGTTTTAGTTGTATACACTTTAGTAAAGGCAACGTAGCTAAATACTACACATTTACTTGTCATTTAGGTGCAGATGTAGTGTATATAACGTAAAGATACTTTCGGCTCTCATGGAAAAGTTTCCGTAAAATTAGTGGAAATAGAAGATATATAGGTATTATATGATGTTTATATGACTCGTAGAAGTTTTGAAAAAGTTCGTTTTAATATTTTGATAAACTCTAAAAAGGATTTTTTCAAAGTTAAAATTCTGAATCTCCAAATACTATTGAAAACGTGGCGATTTATTTTTTAGCAATATTTGTGTTAGCCTCACCAACGTACAATATATATTATGCAAATACTTACCCATTTGCATACATAGGTGAGATCAGTACAGCAAATGAGTTGTATTTTCTATTAAAGTAATATATAAAGCAGAATACGATGACAGATACCTAGGTACATTAATATGTATAATGCAACGATGTGAATTAACCTAATATTTCACAAAAGTTGATATGAAGATAGCAAATTTCCCGACACTTCATGTGCTTGTAAGTTATTTTATTGGCGTGTTTCAGATAGCAAAAGAATAAAGTTAGGTTTGGAAATATCCCAACAGAACTATTTTTATTTCATTAATTGGTTGCTTATTTAGGATATCATTATCTTCTTTTAGTGCCGTCATTATGCATTTATCTAATCAATTTAATCCCTTGATAAAAGTTATATATCCTACAATTCTAGATATTTTAGAGCTTCATGAACGGTCATAGAAATGTGACTAGTTTCAAAAGCCTTGCCTAAGGCTGAATGGTAACATAACCTTGAATCAAAATTAGGCGCTACATTAACCCTTTAAATTGACGTCATGAGAAGCCAGGATCTTGGATCCCCATAGTAGTTTTTTTTTGCCAAATCTTATGATGTTGGTCGTAAAACCCGGACCCAACAAAGAATGAACGAGCTTACGATACACAAAACGGGGCGGGCATAGATAACAAAGCGAGCTGGCGCGTGACGACCGATGTAAGGGTGACAGGAGGACTTTGTTGCCGAGTGCACGGATGTCGTGTCTATTATTAGATTAGGGTCGATCCGTGAAGGCTTGCTTGATAAGCCGCGGGTCGCAGGGCGCGCCACGCGAGCGACCAATCGATCCCGCGCCACCCACGCTTTGCCTCACTGCTCTCCACACACCCTTTCGCTTTCCATCTCTTTTGTTTTGGTAGTCCACAGCCCTGTCCTGAATAACAAGTTTGTCATTATAACGAGCCGCCTGGACGAAAATCAGCTCGGAAAATGAGGCCGGATTAGCTACGCCTTATCTCGTGGCCCGTTTAAACGTGACTTTTTTTTTCTTAATTAAATTTTGATCCGTGTTTCATTTCTTTTAAAACAAAACTGTGTAGGTACTGTATCATTTTATTCAAATAAGTATTTTTTCTTATTTAAGCTAGAACGAACGTTTCCTAAAATAGATATAGGTAAATAAATTATTATGAAAATATAACTTCTTAAAAATGCAGGCTTTTGAGGTCCTGGATATCAAGTAGCAGCAGAGTTCTAACCAAGACAAGTAAAACAAGCCCAAATACGACGGGTCTATCTTGTTTAGTATAGGAGCTCATACGGCCAGATGAGCTGCATGGTACCATATTATTGCATTGTCACGCGATATATAAATATATATGCGTGCAAAGTTACAGCTCAATCGGAAACCGGAAAGTTGGTCAAATTTTACTTGTAAGAGTCCACCCTCATTAACTGTACTTACGAGTACATAAATAGATACACCCATTGCAAGTAAAAGCTTCTGATAAAAACTCTTATTTGCCCTTCTCAACAAAATAATTAATTTGACATAGGTATTCAGAATTGTACATTAAAAAAAACAACGTCAAACGTTTGTACTATAAAAAGTAGGTAGTAAGAGTAGGTATAAAAAATCACAACAAAAAACGAACCTTTGATTAATGATTAGTCTCGCTACGCTCGACTAGATAGCGCTGTCATACATAGAAAATGCGGCAATTTAAAGTGTGCCACAACTAATAGATTTGGCTTACCGGGCCAGTCAAATTGAAAGCTGTGTATGACATGGGAGTACCGAATACTTTAAGAAATTAATAGTAATCTGTTGTCACAAGACTTCAACATGGCATATTTCAAGGTATCAAAGCTGCACCCATGAGCGATGCAGCGAGGACCTTGTATGCCATGGTCTCGGATATACTCACTTAGCGTAGGGACTCAAGTCCCTTATGAATGTACCTTTACATTAGTAAAACGGGGCTGGCATAATCGCTTCGCGACTATAGCCGCAGTATAATAAAACAGATTTAAAAAAAATCTTCAAACCTTCGAGCAAATATCTACAGAGCCACAGTCCCTAAGAGAAAGTAGTAAAAAATGTCCAAGCGCCGTCATACATACCGACTGAGATATTTACATATAAGATAAGATATTTATTTCCTATAAAATTTAAAATTAGAGTACAGAGCAGAGTTTCAAATTTAAAAGTTGCAAAATTTATACATATCAGAAACTTTTTACATTATAATTACTAATAATTGCCGCTACAATATGTGTTTAATTCAATTATGTAATACTCGTGGTCTGTGAATTATCAGTGGGCCCCAAACTAGGCTAAGCCTGTATCTTGGTGGCCCTTGGTTTAGACGGGTACTGATTTAAAGTTTCGCGCGACTTTGTGAGAAAAGAAATTATTGGTGGTAACTAAAAAGAAACAAATATTGCCGGTTACATAATTATTACACATTATTTAATGACCCGTTTTCTCGAATCTCGACGTTACGAGTATGTCACATAATTAGTGCTTGTAACCGAGCACTTTGGCATCACGCGGCGTTGTAGTCTGCTTGCAATCGCCTACGACTAACAAAAAAGCCTGCCCACTACGTAGCTTGGGCAGGGTTTTGGCTCGGACACTTTTTTTGCACGATTGTAACTCTAAAGATATTTGCTTGAAGCTTCAAACACACAATTTAATAATAAGTTGCCGCTTTTACAGAAGTATTGTTTCAGATGGCGAACTTAAAATTAAAAAAATTCTACGAAAAACATTCTACCTACTGCGGTGGGACCAACGGTGGGACGCAATAATATTTGACTCAATCTATTCTACCAAAATTCTGTAGAAATTCTGATAAACCATAAAATATTAATCAAATACGTAATTAACGCCCGATAAAATATACTTACTCCTTTTGGGAGAGTTAAGTATTAGGATGATTATTATGATACCCACGCGTTACATCTTTACCGGCAAAATACTATAAAAGAACAAACAGGTAAAACCGTGGGATGCCGTCGACTAAAGTAAAACTAAAAGTAAGTTAACCAGTATCGTTCACATACGAGTAGGTACATGGATCCGACATCTAATTACGATTTCGAATCTCAAGGGAATAGGAAGCAATGAAGTTTGCGGATCTAAAGCTTGCGTTTTTTTGTGTAGCTTAGAAAAGAGAAATAAAGACACAGATGAAGTAATAGAACTAGTAAGCAGTGATTTTTTCAGTAATATGGGATGCGAACAAAAAATGTGATGTTAGTGATAAAATACCTTATATGTCGTGCTGTGAAGGTTTGTCCTTGCTCTTGAAGTGCACGAAATTTTCAGCAGAATTAAGTATTTTATAATATTGATTACTTTCCTATGATTAATGTGCGAGCGGAAAGTTTATTTTTGAAAAATTGATATCTTTCTTTTTTTTCTTTGAATTTTTTTAGTTTGATATTGTTTGTTACTTTTTTGATGATGTTTTTTAAATTTTCTTTTTAAACGTTTCTTATCGTGTTGAATAGGAACGTCGACATGATATTTTTATAAGGAACACCAAATTGAGCAAGCGACTATAATAGCTTACCTCATAAATACTCATATGTTGTGGGAAAACTGACCCAACAAATTATAATCAGTGAATCGTGAAATTGTTTGGTTTTTTAGCTCCAAAAAGGCGTTGATTAAAAACGATACTGTTAGCGTCTACCGATCTCATTTCACAACATTGTTTCATTGTGAAGTTTCATCGTGGTTTCAATTTTAATTGGTTTTCTGGCTAGGTATTGCATATATGTAAAAAAGTATACCTACATTTTAAAAGCTCAACTTTTTAGGGTTCCGTACCCAAAAGGTAAAAACGGGACCCTATTACTAAGACTCCGCTGTCCGTCTGTCTGTCTGTCACCAGGCTGTATCTCATGAACGGTGATAGCTAAATCGTTGAACTTTTCACAGTCGACGTATTTCTGTTGTCGCTATAACAACAAATAAAAACAGAAAAAAAATATTTAAGGGCTCCCATACAACAAACCTGATTTTTTGCTGTTTTCGCTCGATATTAATAACGGCGATAGGTTAGATGCTTGAAATATGCACATAATATTTAGTTAAATATATACTTCAAAAATTAATAATCAAATTAAAATAAACAAATGTTTAAGAAGCGCTCCCATACAAGAAACGTGATTTTATGCTCGATATTAATAACGGCTACACGAATATGCTTGAAATATTCACAGAATATTCAAAAATAAATAATTTAACTAAAATAAAATATATTAAGGGGGTTTTCCTTACGGTACGGAACCCTTCGTGCGAGTTCGAATCGCACTTGGCCGATTTTTAAGTTTTATGAGTTATATATTTTATCTAATACTATTGGCTCACTCGAGATCTGGCGAGTTTGAAAGCAACTGGCACTTGGAAAAGCCCGTTCATAAAACGCTGACCTTCAAATACTAAGACGCAATATTATTCGGGACCCGATGTCGAGATCCAATAAGATCCAGACTGTGACTGCCAAATATAGGTAGTATACATGGTTCCAGTGAACGGTAGCATTGCGTTGAAAAAGCTTATTGACAGTAAGTTGCTAACCACTTGCTATGGGATAACATACCCACTGCCGCAATACTCGAAAAAAGGCAGTTGTGTCATGTTTCAATTTTTTTAAAACTTAAGACTTATTCACTCTTATAGCTTGCATTCTATGTCGGAGATCCTAAGATCACATATAGAGTTACTCAAACAAACCTACATCAAAAATTTATATTCGTCATTCATATTTAGTAAAAAGGGACTTTTTGCTGGTGTTTATTTATCTCTTAGGTATTATTTAGATTTGTCATGTTACCGTTTACAAACATGCATACCGCCTGTCGCTGGTTTGGTCTTCAAGACAGTTCTAGATAAAGGGTTAATTTTCCAACAGTAATATTTCGAAGTTTTGGCTAAGTTTTCGATTTATTTTATTGTTTGAAACGCTATAGGCGTTTCAAACTAGATAGAAAGGTTACATAAATATATAAGTTTAAGAATAGCTTCTGTAACACAGTTTGTGTTAAGATTTGGTTTGAAATAACTTGGTAAGCGATGGAGCCTATTGTTTTGCTTTTTATAAATATTCATCATTTTCCAAAGTACGCATCAACTCTTGTCATTGAAGACAAGTTACCATTTGATCACAATCTGTCCTATCTTCCGAAACCATCTTAGCGGTCTAGGATATATCACGTTTACCTAGAGGTACCTGTTTACTTTAGATCTGAAGACGCCTAAATCGTACTTGTTGAAAAAAAAACAAAACAATAATGATTATGATGACTAAAAAAAATATAATTAGTAATCTAAAAATTATTAGTCACGTATTTTTTCTTTTGCCCACTCAACATAAATTGACGAAGATATAGCCCGTCAAAGTTCCGCATGACGTCACAATTGCCACACAAACGTATAGACCCATGGTATAGACTTCTGTAAGAGAGGTGACGTCAAGACCCCTACTCAAAAACTTTGACAAGGTTTATCTTTGTCATTTATTGTTTGATTGACGAATGAAAAAATACGTGTCCAATGTTTTTTAGATAGTTTAATTGACGGACTAATTATATTTTTTAGTCATCACGACTATTATTCTTGAGTATTACAATCGTTAACGAAAGTTTAGGTTAGTGAAGGCAGCCGTGCGCCGAAGGTATCGATCAGGGTGGCTTGATGCTACTTATTTATTATTTAACGTCGGGGTGGCCGACCGCCACAACACAAAATACCCGACCTCTTCGATTTTGTGACACCCATTGAATATTTGAATTGAATTAAGTCGCAGCTGGTCGAATCGAATGTTTTGTAATGATTTATGATGAGCAGTTTGTGACGATTTTTGTGTTTGTTTTACATAAGATAATAGAATTTTATTCAATAGGCTGGCTTGGTGATTTATTAGTCTTTTCATACACTGCGCAAGCTATATCACTTTGTTATATCGCTAATTTATTTATTTATAATATATTATTAAATTTATTTTTGGCTCTAATATAACGTATTATGTAAATAATACTGACTAAACTAAATTATTGTTAATATTTAAGTTAAGTGATTAATACTAAATCCTAAAAATTGGACACTATTTCTCAGGCTGACAAATATTCATCACGAATTCTATCGCAGTTATAAATCTATATAAATTCGAAGCACGTACACAATTAACTTACAGAAATTGTGCTTGTAAAGTCATACATACTTTACTATACTTCAATGGAATGAAATTGTACCTGCGTTAGAGTACTATACATAAACAGTTTTTATTACAAAAGCATAATGGCTATCGTAATTTACGTCGGACATGTGAATAAATAAAAAGCTCGAGATAGATTGTAGAATGTAGATTGTAGAAGTCGTAATATCCCTCGTGGCTACGATTTACAGCTACGGGAGTCAGTGCCCCAGTGGCATATGCTACGACTAATGCTACGGCGTAGGTGGTCAAATAAAACTAGCTGTTGGTTATTCTACCATATACTACAACTAATGCTACGGCGTAGGTGGTCAAATAAAACTAGCTGTTGGTTATTCTAGCATATACTACGACTAATGCTACGGCGTAAGTGGTCAAATAAAACTAGCTGTTGGTTATTCTAGCATATGCTACGACTAATGCTACGGCGTAGGTGGTCAAATAAAACTAGCTGTTAATGATTATCTTCGTAGTACTACTCGTAATATAATATAGATTGTTGCTTTGTAAAGTACTGGGATTTAAAGTGGCGACTGTAAAATTTTGATCATTATGAACAACGTTTACTATGGGACCAAGTTCGAAATCGCGAAATGAAAATCAGCTCTTCTGTGCATTTTGTCGATAGTCTATGAGATTTTTATGAAACAGTTGATTTTATTTCCTTGTTTGGTTGAGTTGGTCCCATAAAGAAAGTTATTCATAAGAATGTACCTCCTTAAATCGGTCCAATTTGCAAAACAATACCTTTTGTATTATAAATAAATTAAATAAATAAATTATTTATTTTCCAATAAATTAAATTACATGAACATGTTCTGCAGCACCTACACTAAGTAATACTTGTGTCGTAGGTAACTGCATTCCGTTCAAAGTATCGTTTTATCAACATAGAAAATTACATTCAATAATATTAATTAGTTAAAGTACACTTATAAATGATTTTATATAATATAAAATACATTAAATATACTTACTTAATATAAAAATACCAACATTAGATAGAAAATTGAAATTGTACAAAATAATTATGTGTAGTGTAATTGTAAGGTAGTTATCGCATTAAAATAAATAAATATAATTCTGTTTATTTAGAGACTGTAAGTAAACTTTCAGTTTCCTCATAACCCAAATTACATAGCCAGTTGTAGACAGCTAGTTTAGCCTCTCTATTGTTGAGTTCTAGTAAATTGCAGATGACTCGACTAGCCTTATTATACAAGTAAGGGCTTAAAAAAGATTGATCGTGTTGAGCTTAGGTTGTTCTAGAATAGGGTATTTTGAAAACTTTGTATTTCCGTCTTTTGTTACTGCTATTCTGTGTTTCGGTCAGTTTTGATAGTTTGTGATGAGATAATACAAATGCCGATATATACAGTTGACGACTGTTAGGACTCAACATTCTTTATACAGTTCCTTAGGTAGGAAAAAGAAGGGTTTATTTAGAGCCACTTTCAAGACGCTGAGCCCGTTCCAGAACTATCATGTGTGTCTTGCATCCAATACATGCAACAATCCGAAGGTATGTTTGTTAGTTACTCTTTCACGCAGAAACAAAGACTGCATGTAGAGTGTAGGCTAGGTTAGGGGAAACTGCGGGTGAAAGCTAGTACAATACTCTATATTTTGTTATTATTTTAAAATATGTATGCACCTGCTTAATTGACCGAAGTGAAGCGAAGGTCTTTGTTTCAACTTGACGATTTTGCTTTTTTCTGTTCTGATATTAATTTCACTCTACAGTGCATCTTTCAACAACTCTCGACGAAATTTAGAACAAAAAGTATCAGTTTCTTTGTCGTCGGCGATTTTTGATTGGAGGTATTTCTCTCAAAAACCGGACAAGTGCGGGTCAGGCTCGCCCATCGAGGTTTCCGTACAAACACATTATTAAAATAATTAAAAACCTGTTTTAGCACGTGCTAATGAAGTTCTTTTATAAGGTACCTTACATGATACGATTTACTCACTTTGAATTTTGAACCCATATTTAGTGAATTTTGATGCCCTATTTTTTTGTGTTTTTAATAAAAATGTAGTTTTCAGATTTATTCCTATATGTGTACTCTGAGACAATGCTTCTCGCCAAATTTCATAGTTCTATGTCAACGGGAAGTACCCTGTAGGTTTTGATTTTTGTAAGTGTCTTACTGAGAAGTTTTTCTTTTACGCAACTGCAAGAAACCACAGATGTCCGTATACAGTTTAAATTTCAACTCGATATCTTTACGCGTTCCCGAGATAAAGAGTCTTGACATACACGCAGACGGACAACAAAGTGATCCTATAAGGGTTCCGTTTTTTCCGTTTGAGGTGCGGAACCCTAAAAAGGGGGGGAAAGCTGTTACGCTATTACAATTTCGATAATATTTAGTAAGGTCGGTTAGTATCCTAACAATATTTGCGAGCATTAACCAAACCGGTCAAGAACGAGTCGAGATATAGACTTATGAAGATTCCGTTAAAGAGACGTGCCACGAGGTCTACTGTTCGCAGAACTACTACTATTAAGCAGCGGGCTAGGATGGAATATATTTTGCTTACTTGAGAGACCTGTAGAGTTAGATATAGGTACAGGGTTATCTGCTTGCCTTATACTAAGCCGAAAGGGGGGGTTTAAGACCATCATTACGAACAACTTTTACTATGGGGACAATCCGGAATCCGAGAAAAATAATCAGCTGTTCTATACATTCTGTCGATTCCGAGTTGCAATTTAGTGTGGAACAGCAGATATTTTTTTTCGAATTCCTGGTTGCCCCTATAATAAAAGTTCTATAGTAAATGATGATATTAAGGCTTAGTACACCAGTTATGGATAACCCTGTATACATACGTAAAAAGTATAGGTGGTCAACAAAAAAAATGATTTCAAAAGTTCATGGTCAAGTTTTACCGACTATGCGAAACAAGCTGTATGCTATATTTATTTGGTTTTTCAAATGAAATGGATTAACTAATGTAAAAGGTATTTTCAACCGCATTTTTTAATCCATAAAGAAATTTATATAATCCTCGTAAATATACACTTGCAATGACCTTGATATCTAAAATTAATGATCTTCATATTGTATAAGTTCATTCTCTAAAATAAAATCTTATAGGTTAATGTTTAATTGTAAAAGGTAATTGGAAGAAGATGCTAAATGAATGAACATAAACTAGTAGAACTAGCACAAATTCTATTGAAATAATTTTCTCTATTTATTCGATATAGATATGTTTGAAATTTCAAATTCAAGCTTTGGTCTTTGTTATCGATACATTACGCTAACGGTGTACATAACTTTTATTTTAGTTTAAATATTTTGTCCTTGTGGAGAATAGTTACAGAACTTTATAATTTATTGAATATCTGAATAAATAAGGCCATCATGGTTCATGTAAAAGCGGAGAACGGGGTTTCTCCGGGACCTCCTCAATTAAAGAAGTCAATTAAAAGTTTCATTTAGGCGTTGTCAAAAAGGGTCTCCATTGCAGTGTTCCGGTCCCAACTTCCTAATAAGGTTATGTTCTGGTGGCCGGATGTAGCGGGTCAAGGACGAAGCTGGAAGCTACCGTCACAGATTATACCTCTACAGTCCTCTAGCATCCTCGAGTGCTCATTTACACGTCAAAGGCACCTCAAAGTGAATATTGAGTGCTGTTCGTGTTCGTTTTTATTACAAAAACATACCTTATTTTATGTAGGTTGTATACGATCGAATATAAATAAAGAACTTATGGCAGTCGGAACACGTACGCCAATAAAATGTAATATTGTGTTGCCGAATAAATATCCCTTGTACTGTGCGCCCTGGATAACAGTTTGCGCCTGGTGGCGTTGGTCGCGGTAGGCTTAACGAAATATTATGGACGAATTTGCAATAAAAAGGAATAAGTCACCGTACAACACGATTAGTTGTGGTTTTGGATTAAGTGTACGAGTATAGGTTATGAAAATAACTAGCTATTATTGCTCCAATAAATATCCCTGGTTCCTCTTACAATTAACTGGCGTTAGATTAGGTTAGGTCCCAAGTAAGCCTGTTCAGCTTGTTTGAGAGCACAATATTGTGATGTTCCAGGTGGAGTTAATCTAGAAGCGTGGAGGTGCTTGTGTGTGATGAAGCGCCGGCGCTCAGCGCCATGAGCTAGCGGCATGGGGGGCGAGGGGGCGGGCCGCGGCCCGGCGCGCTTGCCCGCGGGCGACTCGCCCCCGCGCGCGCACATGGGCTTCGCGGCGCCGGCGCCGGCGCACGACGCGCTGCTCGAGCGCGGCCTCGCGCCGCACCCGGCGCCCACCATCATGCACCACCAGCCGCCCAACCCGGCGCTCCAGCGCACGACATCCAGGTATACACAACTTTCTCATTATCTGGCAATATCTCCCACAAGAACACATGACCTTTATGTTATGATCGAATATCTCCACAAAATAACTGGCTGTTTAGGTGCTGTCGACCCATATCCAATAAACTTACGTCTCTAGAATACCTGTTTTTCGTAAAAGTTCCTAAAAACAACAGCATGAAACGAGTATGAACCTGGAAATAAATCTCTGTCATCGGTTTCTTATATACCTTTCTTTCTGCTTGAATCTCAATTTTGGTATTGATATAGGTAGCTATAGGAAACGAAAGCTATTGCCAGTTTTCTAGTCTTCAGCGACCGTGGGGCTTTTCAACTACAAAAATACTTTGTTAAAATACTACAAAAATACTTTGTTTTGCGAACATCGTGTCACCAAGAACTACTGGTTTCAGAAATACGGACGCATTGGGTGTTTGCATGTGAGCGAAAATGTATTCATACATTCACATGTACCTATAGCGAAGCAGAGACAATGTGGAGTTTTACAGAGTTGAACTTCCACATCACCCCGCGGCATGCGGCAGTGCGCTGTTCTTGTGTTTTCACAGTGGATATTCAAAACTTCTTTATGACAACTTTTTTATTCACGACTCAGAATATAAGCGCAGTGTAATGTAAAAGCATCCCACCATCGCTTTTAAATTTTGTTTATGTGTTGATACATCGACGTAGATATTGATAGCACTATATCACAGTATAGGACCGACGGAGTGTTTAGTTTACAGCGTGTTTTATTACGCGTTGAAAGGAACCCTCTCTTTTAAGTGGTGTTGACGGCCAGTGTACAAACCGTCCGTCGACCACAGCACATCCGACGCCTCGTATCGACTACGCGTGTTTGTAGAATCCGTCACCATAAACAAACACATTTCCAGCCAAATGTATAGGATCGTTTCAGATCCGGTGATTAACAGACAATAAACAAATAAAAAAGTAAGCTCTCAGCGACCGATGCACTTTCAGCTTAAAGTATTACTGAATTTTCGGTATCATTCATTTAGGAAAGGAAATGCGAACGTGTTTGGGTTTTATAAACAAACAAAGTCTGGTAGCGAGGTGCAATTCCACGTGTTACTCTTTCGTGCATCACGCCAAATAAATCGCCGAAACCTGCTGACTTTCACTTTTGTGTTGCTTCGGAGTTCGCATTACGAATGACGATTGAATCCGATGCAGGTGCCAGAAGTGATATAGCAGTACCTACACATTATTTACCATTTGTTAATTTAAAATCGACACCCTAATAGGTAGAGTTGCCACACGGAAATGAAATTGAAGTACCCCGAAAAGTATTCAAGTTGCTTTATTTGGAGATTGTGAGCACCTGACAAGGGTAAAACAGGTGTTTCATTTCTTCGGTTGAGATGAGCTCTCGCCTGATGTAGTAGCTAGAATTTTTTGATTGTACGCGCAGCACAGCGCAGGGGCCTTATTGTGTTAGTGCTCGGACGTTCGGCTTCGCTTTTTCTCCCGCTCGCGCCAGTTACTCACGCCACGTGAGCGAGCGGGAGTAAAAGCGAAGCCGAACGTCAGAGCGCTTACACAATAAGGCCCCAGGTCCCTCTATCGAAATCTTTAATAGGCACATGTGTATATCGTATCGATATCTAGCTCACGACACTTTTGCGATTGGTTGACCAGAAGTTGTTTTTGCAAACCATCAAATAGAGCAAAGTTTTGTATTTGGGTCATGCATGTGCTTCGCCATAACAGATATCTAAGTAGTCTTGATAGGAAAAGTTGCTGGGAGAAGAAAAAGCTATCATAGAAATAGAAATAAATTATGGTTGAAGAATATAAGAGAATCATCAGAGATAGGAATTCAGAGGTCAAAAAAAAATATTGTCATTTTTGTTATGTTTAAAATGTGTTAATGAAAACAATGGATTTTAATGAAGTTTTAATTTTGACCTTTGAAGGACGTAAACTACATAAACTACTACTAGGGCTTTAAGCTAGTCTTCTATTAAGGGTACAGGGCATACAGCCAAGGTTCAACAGTCAACATCTGGTTGATAGTGAAGTAGGTAGGTATTGTTTGATGCCACAACGGCGACTTTGCGATGTGACCAAGCGCCACCTTTTCATGGTGGAAATTCCTCACATCAAAACCAAGCATTTCGAGCCCACATTGCTCATACCAATAGCAGAACGTGGAACGCTTTGCCTGGGTATGTCTTTCCACTAAGTACCTACAACAAAGGTACCCATCTACGTACAAATCTCGAGTAAATTGGGATCTTCTAGGTAAGCGTACTACACCCCAGACCGCAAATCAGTAATATTAGTTAACATTAGGCAGTATGTCAAATGCAAACTTATAGTAAATAAATTATTTTTTAAAATATAACTTTTTTTAACAGGAATTCCTATGGCCATCTTCCGACTCCATCATCGTATCAGCTCCATAGTACCAAATTATTGTCATTTCTGTCATTTTCACGCGATATACATATACATGCAAAATTTCAGCTCAATCGGAAATCGGGAAGTTGATCAAATTTAACTTGCAAGATTCCACCCGAACTTGTAAAAAATGTGATTCCAGATCGATGTCGTCGCTGCCGCCGGAGCCGTTCATGATGCTGCGCGCCAAGGCGCTGAGCAAGCGCGTGATCATCAACGTGGGCGGCGTGCGGCACGAGGTGCTGTGGCGCACGCTGGAGCGGCTGCCGCACACCCGCCTCGGCCGCCTGCGCGACTGCAACACGCACGAGGCCATCACCGAGCTCTGCGACGACTACTCGTTGCAGGACAACGAGTACTTCTTTGATAGGTGTGTTATTATAATTTTATAGCTCGAAATATATTTTCATATCACCTGTTCTACATAAACAAAACAACTAAAGAAGATAGTTTTCAATCGACTACAAAAACGGAGGGTCTGCATTCCGATAATTATATTATGAATCGATTTTTACGACTCTTTTTTTTATTTGGCATATTTTAAAGGTGGTCTCATAAGGTTATGGAAGTCGGTTAAGCTGTTTAAAAAAAACAATAATCTAAAAATATATACCTACATCGATTCGAGCGATCTACTTGTTCAAATTTTGTACGTAGACTGCAATGATTGAAGTCGGTTGTGCCTTTTTTGGAGCAAAATAATTATTACGCTCTACTATCATTCATCATAATGTACATACAATATCAACTACAGGAGAGTTTGGGATCCTACTGTGATATCAACCTAGTCTCGATAGTTATGCAGAGTCGCAGACCGATATGTTGTAGATATGAAAGAGTTTTATGAAAACCGCTAAAAAAATGGATTGAAATTGGAACGTCATAATTCGTAAAGTAAAGTAAAGTAAAGTAAAAATTTATTGCACAAACTGTGTAAAATGGTGGTACAAATTTTCTTAGTAACAACAGTCTATCCTAGCGGACATGCAATTTTTGGTAACATAAATTTTAGAGTTTACCTGTCTAAGTTAAACTATGTTACATTTTCTATTTAAGTTGGCATAGTTAGAGATTATATCACCAATAAACACACATTTTATTTACAATCTATCATAGCCAACATTTGAGATCATTATATTTAAATAAATCTACCTATGTTACACTTACATTCTAAAAACAAAATAAAAAGTTATATATTTCGACCATTCACAACGTCTTAGCATTTTATATTTTTTCTTATTTATATTTAGGTACACTATATTTTCGAGATCGTCTATTTGGGAAGTATATTATTTTAAAATTCCTACTTCTATACAAAATTTTACTTCTATGTACAATAAAAATACTGTGATCAATTTTTCTTGGGTATTTACGACATCAGAAATACGAGTACCTATTTCTTTTTATCTTTAGATACATTATATTCTCGATATCGGCTATTAAGATTGATAATTCCTATTTCTATACAACATTATTATAGTAGCATAGATGTACTAGAGATCATATTTTTACAATTAAAATAATATTATTTTAGAATATCCACTTATCCATATGAAATAATGGCATCATTAATTAATTAGTTTTCTACAAAAAGCATCTGTTTACAAATACTGTTATTTACATAAATTATTATTTTGTGATTGCCATGTCTATATATTTATAGTCTTTTTTTTTTCTTTTTTTTATATAATCAAATTATTTCAAATAGTATAGGTATGGGCCTGATCCATGAGTACATGCATAAAATTCATTCATATCGTAAAATGCTTTTCCAATTAACCATGTTTTTAGAGAATTTTTAAATCTATATCCATCTAATGCCTTTATTTCAGGTGGTAAATCATTATAAGTGGTAATTGCTGTCATATATGTGCTTTTGTGAAACATTGTGTTGTTAGCCTGCGGCATACTTAAATTATATTTGTGTTTTGAACGTAAACTATGTGACCGCAAAGATTTTTGGTCAGTAAAATTGTTTGGATTATTTTTCACGAACATACAAAGTTCTAGTATAAAAATGCTAGTAACAGTTAATAAATTATTTTCCTTAAAAATTTTTCGTACTGAATCGGTACTATGTAAATTGTAAATAGATCTAATACAACTTTTTTGCAGTTTGAACGTACTTTGGACATCAACTGAGTTACCCCAAAAGATTATACCGTACGTTAAGTGAGGGTAAACGTTGCCGTAGTATGCATTTTTTGCAATTTCTTCGGAGGAGACATTTCTCAATATCGAAAGAGCATAACGATACTTCGAAAGTTTTGCGTTTGTCTGAGAAACATGCTGTTTCCAATTCATATGACAATCTACAGTTACACCCAAAAATTTAGTTTCATTTACTTCATTCACTTTTGTATTGTTAAAAACAATATTTAGCAGTAGAGGCTGAGTTTTATAATTTCGAAATTGAATTATCTTTGTTTTAGGGATATTTACTTTTAAATTTAGAGTTTCTAATGCTTCGACAATTTTTTCTAATGTATGTGTTATTTCATTTTCAAATTCTTTTTGATTTAATTTTTGTTGTGGTATATACACAGTAGCGTCATCAGCAAACATAGTACAATTATGTTTAGTTGCTGAAGGCAGATCATTTACGTAAATCAAAAACAATAATGGCCCAAGAATGCTGCCTTGAGGGATACCTAAATGTATGTTTCGGAAATCTGATTTAATACTTTCGATTGTTTTGGTTTTTCGGTTATAAAAGTTTATACTTGTACATTGTTCTCTGTTTGAAAGGTAGCATTTAATAAGTTCTAGGACTATGCCTCTTATTCCTATGCTCTCGAGTTTATTTATTATTTTGCTATGTGAAACGCAGTCAAACGCTTTTGACATGTCGAGTAATAAGGCCACACCTTTTTGTTTATTGTTTATATCATCCCATACCTGTTTTAGACACTCAAATATTGCTGATGTTGTGTTTTTGCCTTTTTGGAAGCCAAACTGATTTGTATTTAAGATATTGTTTTCTTCCAAAAACGACATTATTCTGGTGTACAATACTTTTTCAAAAATTTTTGAAAAACAGGGTAATATAGCTATTGGTCTGTAGTTTGCCATATCATTTGTAGGTCCTTTTTTATGTAAGGGTCGCACTATGGATTTCTTTAATTCACTAGGAAAACGGCCTGTTTCAATTGACAAGTTAATTATGTGTGATAATGGTTCTGCGATAAAATCTATTGTACTTTTTATTGCCTGTATGGGGATGTTGTCATGTCCTGCACTTTGTTTGTTTTTTATCTTTTTAACAATGTTTTTGATTTCTTGAGCACTAACTGGTTTGAGATATATGCTTTTACCATTTTTTTGAATAATGAGGTCTTGTTTTAGATTTTTCCCATCATTTTTGGTTATATTGGTAAAGTAGCTGTTAAATGAATTGGCTATATCTAAGGGGTCTGTGATTTCAATGTTGTTGATTTGCAAACAGTCAATAGTTGAGGGAATAGTGTTTGTTTGGGTAGTGTTTTCTTTAATAATTTTCCAGGTAGCCTTGCTTTTATTGTCACTTGCATTAATATAGTTAATGTTAGAATTTTTTTGTGAAACTAAAACAATTTTTTTCATTGTTTTACAATATTTTTTATAGTCATTCAGACGTTGTTTGTTTTTGCTTGTTATACATTTTTGGTACATTTTCCTTTTATTTTTACTAGATATTATAATGCCTTTTGTCTTCCAGCTTACTTTCTTTTTGTAAGTTATTTTTGTTTTTTCAGTGGGTATGCATAAATCGAATATTAGTTTGAACTGTTGAATAAACTCACTGTAGGCAGTTTCTGCGTCCTGATGTTTATATATTTCAAGGAAATTTACTTGTTGGATGTATTTGATAAATTATGGGTAAGTATTTTTTAACATTTTGTTTTTCTACATACCAAAATTTTTCTCTGAAGCTCAAAGTAGTTGGTATAGTGAGAATTTGCGCGGTGTGGTCAGAAAAATCTGGTTCGACTGTTATTATTTGTGTTTCGTATTTTTTAATGTTTGTAAATATATTGTCTATACATGTTTGAGATTTTTTGTCTATTCTCGTGGGTGCTTGTATGGCTGGTTGCAAATTTAATGAGCCTAGTGTATTCAGAAACAAGTTGGTTTTATTGTTTTCTTCAAGCGTATTTATATTAAAATCTCCCGCTATGAATATCTTTTTCTTATTGTATCTCTTCCTGAGAGTCATTTTATGTAGCAAGATCTCCAAATTTTTTATGAATAGGTTAAAGTTGCTATTTGGGGATCTATAAACACAAATAATAATGTAATTGAGTTCTTTTATGCTGACGCCACACGCTTCAAAATGTCTTTCTATACTCATTTCACTTACCCAGTCTAATTTTGTATAAGTAATTGAATTTTTTGTGTAAATACATACGCCGCCATTTGCTTGTTTTTTACGGGAAAAGTGAGCTGCTTTTTGGAAACCATCAATTTGTAGTACGTTGGCTTCTTCATCTTTCAGGAAGGTCTCACTTATGCAGCAAATGTCTATATCGTGTTCGTTGGTAAGTAGTTCAAGTTTGTCACCTTTCCTTCTTATACTTCTAGTGTTGAGGTGCATTAGTTTTAAGCTACATTCTCTATTTCTGTTCTTATGAACGAAAAAACTGAGGTGTACTCGTCACGGGATTTTTTTGTGTAATAAGCTGACTTTTTTCGTAGTGAGACGCATTTTTGTTGGGCTGCAAAGTAGTTTCTCCATTGTAGTTCATGTTCGAATTGCCGTTTGGTTTAGCTACGGGGCTAGGGGATAAAATTTGTACTCCGTGTTTTTTAAAATAATACGGTATAGTACCCGGTCTATACGTATAATCGTGTTTTTTTGGAATTGTGGGTAAATTTTGCTGTTTTATTTTATTATCAAAGTTTATCATTTTTGTTATATTTTTGCCTAGATAGCAGTTTTTGTAGTCAGTTAGGTTTATTAGATGATTCAAGGTTTTGCAACTGGTTATTGGCAAGTATTGGCAATTTTCAAAGTTATATGCGATTTTTTTGATACTACGGTTTAGTCTAGCCTCATTTAAGTATGGATTATATCTAACTCCTGATATAACAACTTGGGCTGAGTCCACCATTTTCAATAACAAAGTTAATTCTCTGAGAAATTTCGTGGGGTTTGTTTCATTTGCTCCTACAGATAGTATAAACCAGTCTTCTTTGTTCAAATCATACTGATATGCCTTAGATTTACTATTGATGTAGTCCAGGGAAGCATTCGGATATGTTTTACAGGTGATGTCGTATTCTTTTGGCGTTTTGTATTTATCTCGTAGCTTGATAAGCGATGAAGCCATTTCTCTGCAGCTCTGATCACCAACAATGTGAATTTTTGGCTTTTTCTCCATGCTTTCTGGTTCATACTGGTTATTTGTTGTTACAACTGTTTTTATCTCTATATCTCCTGTTTTTTGGAAATCGTTGACATTACTCTTACTTGGTGCATCCGTTATTGTAGCATCATTCATCTTCTTTAGTTTTTTCTTAGTTTTGCTTGTTTTTGTTAGAAATGGTGTTACATTTCTATGATTCACTTCGTCAGTGTCAGTTTGTGTCGTTTTTTCTTTATATACAATTCCTTTGCTTGTTCGCAGTTTGCAGCTGCAGACAGAATTATTCTTAGTTATTTTTTGTTCTATATCCATTAACTTATCTATTATTTCATTGTTTTGTACATGCAGCATTTTTATTTCTTCTTTTGCTTTTAATAATTGTTCAATTAATTCTTCGTTTTCCTGTTTCAATAATTCCATTTCATGACTTGTCATTATTTTTGGTGTTTCTGTTAGGCTTATAGAGCTATCGCACAGAGTCGCGGTTTCTGAACCGTCGGTAATATCGTGGATATTTAAATTGTTTGCTGCGGGTTGTGCTAAAATTGCTTGTTTTTTTGTCGTTACCGAGTGGTTTTCTTTCGAATTATTCATAAGCGTAGATGTCGTCGGTTTTTCAGTTTTTGTTGTCTGTGACAATGTTTTTGGTTTTCTTTGTGTTACGATATTTTTTTCTTTTAATTTAATTTCATCTTTGTTTATAGGTATCGTTGGTTTTTTAGTTTCATTTGACTGTGGCAATATTTTTGGTTTTCTTATTGTTACAAAATTGTTTTCTTCTCTCTGTATCTTATTTTTATAGTTTTTTTCGAGACACCACTGACATTTAAAAGCCGTTTTGTGCTCTCGTGTCATTCGCAAAAATCTGACTATGGAAACATTTCCGCAGGTCAGGTCATATGTGACACTACACAATGAGCAAGTCAAAAATTCTCTGTTTAGAATTTTAGTTGAACATTTCCCACAGTCGCGAGGTGTTGTTGGTGTTTTGGGTGCCATCTTGCGGAAGATTGTGTTAGTAGTAGTTTACTATTCGAATTTTGAATCATTCGACGTCTCGCTGTACTTCCTCGTACCACTGACCGCTCGTATCGCGTCTGTGTAATGGGCCCTTTATTTGAGTAAAGTGATGTGGTAGAAATTAGGATTTATGTAACTGGTAACTCAGAACACTAATTTTGCGGAAATGCATTTTTAGTTTATGAAACTCTGTGTCTCTTCTTGAGCGACCTCTGGCGGGGAGTAGCTTACAAGCAAATTGGAAATGACGTAGTAACTAGGTATGCGTGTCAAAATCACAGAGGTCACTAGCGGTCAATTTTCGTTAATAGTTCATTTAGGAATTTCCACAGCACTTTTGAACATTGTGGTTAAATTTGCTTGAAAATAATAGCAGTTATTTTAATATTCAGTTCAGTTTTATATGAGAGGCACCATCAATAACAGTTCACAATAGTAGGCGCGATTTTCGAAAACAAATGTCAAATGTTTGGTACGAAATTTAAACTGGTTTACCGGTCATTTTGAAAAATATGTATAAAGTTCACTAATTATTGCGTGTATTGTTTTGATATCACTCACAAATATGCACAGACACTAAAACTGGTCAATTTCACTTTGAATTTCATAGAATAAGTACTGAAACTATTTTTATTTATTTAATTATCAATGCGGCAGCAAAACATTTGTTACGTGGCCAGTGTTGCCACCCACTATCCTTTTTAGTTAGAATAGATACGAGCATACATTAAATTATATTATAAATAGTAAAGGGTATTTACTCAAAAATCGAGCTGGCCACAATAGGCAGCACACAAAAAAAAGAAGTTAAAGTCGCGCTTAAACAATGTTCGATACAAATGACGATATGGCGAACCATCTCGCTTGCCCTTGCATACGGCCGTCGACTTGGAATTTTTACCGATTTCCAAAAAGGATGAGGTGATAAATAGTATGTTGGTCCGTATGTATTTTTTTTTGTGAATTTTTATGTATATATTTTCGCCAATTGTGAACCGATTTAAAAAAATATTTTTACTGTAGTTTTAAAGTGGTCCCATTTAAATCCAGATCGATATCGGCTGAGCCGTTTTTGATAAATCAACAATAATGTACATGAATGTCACATTGATTCGTTTTCGAAAACTATTCGAATTCTGTACATGGTGAAAGTCGGCTTTTCCATTTTTTGCGAAAAATAATTATTCCTGTTTTCATATTGATAGATAGATATTCTTTATTGTTAACACAAAGAGCACAAATAACACAGATAACAAAAACATTAAAAACTATAGCGTGTAACAAGAGGCGGCCTTATCGCTAAAAGCGATCTCTGCCAGGCAACCTTTGGATGGAATAGGAATATAGAACAAGTAAAGACGGGGGTGTGCGATTAACAAAAATAAATTCGTACTCATAAAACATACACATACATACTAATAAATACATAAAATTACCTACCATACATTACCATTACCGAAAGGTTTTTTGGTGTTTTTACATGTAGGTATATGTATATGGTTAATATGTGAGTTGCATATAAAAAAAAATAAAACATAAAATTACCTACTATTTCTAAATATACTACAATAATAAAAAAAAATATTATAAAAATACAATTAAAAAACAATAAGACAACAGCAATATTGTAAATCAACGAGCGGACAATTGCAAGTAATGATTTTTAACCTGTTCTTTGAAAACGACAAGTGATGGAGAAAATCGGCACAGGCAATGCACTCCATAATTGAACTGCCTGGAAAGCAAATGATTTCCCATAAAAAGGTTTGCAGCATGCGGATGGCGTTTTAAGTTTAAGATTAATGCATAGGTACGTCTTCTTTCTGTACATAAATCGTCACTGCTATTTTCCAAATTTTGCTATGGCCAAACTTTTTTATCACAAAATAACTTAGAAATATATTACTTTTACGAAACCATAACGGATATTATTTATGTAGCTCAAAAATTAGTCCGAATGTTCAGGTTCGAGGAAACGGTTCAACATTCTTATTTATACCACCACAATTAACTTTTGTTTGTAAACTGAATCCGACCGAGAAAACCGCTAGAACTGTTGCTTACGACCATTCCAGTCACGCTAAAAGTTCATTTCAACTTTTTCCAGGCACCCGAAGAGTTTCAGTTCAATTTTAAACTTTTACCGAACTGGAAAGTTACATTTAGTGGACGAGATGTGTGTTTTGGCGTTCAGTGACGATCTGGAATACTGGGGAGTAGACGAGTTGTACTTGGAGTCATGTTGTCAACACAAGTACCACCAGCGCAAGGAGCACGTTCACGAAGAGATGCGCAAAGAAGCAGAAAGCTTGCGACAAAGAGAGGAAGAAGAATTCGGTCAAGGCACTTGCGCACAATACCAGAAATGGCTCTGGGACTTACTAGAAAAGCCCACCACCAGTATCGCAGCCAGGGTAACGTATCTTTAACCCTACGAAACAGTTTGATCGTTTCATATGTCTTTTTATTAGTAAAGCTCTCCAAGGAATATTCTGATAGGTATCATATGGATTTTAACTTTCTTACTATTTTTTGTTCATGGTACAGTTTATGGTAGAATAGATGCTTTTGTCGAGTGAGTAAAAATTTGTATTTCAATAGAGAAAAGGAATTAAGCACAGCGTAGAAGCAAATAGCATTATTTAGTTACACATAGGCACCTCTGTAAAATTCATATCTATGTAAACTATGCAAACAGCAACACAGAATATTTTTTTTGAATACATATCACAAATAGACAGGATTTGGATGCATATGCAATATATGCATATATGCAACACAAGCTATAGTGTTAGAGAACATTTATTCTGTACTCACACTTTCTATGTAAGCAATGAATATGTATTTTAAATAACTTATACATGTACGTAGGTATGTATAAGTACACTATGGACTTTGCACACAATGTACTGAGCAAGCTTGTTTCAAATCCGCAAGATAATGATATTACACACGTGCATAAGTAATTAGATTACCTACACTGTATAACGGCTTCGAAAGCACTCTGATGATTACTGTTAGGAAACAAGCTTCACGTTTTGTGCGGGATTGTTTCGTCCGTGTCGTGTATGTGGTGCATGAATAACATCTATATCTGCCTTACCTGCCCGTTGTCTTGTCTCGTGTTATGGATGTGGTGTTGTGTTCTCGATGTTTCCTCATGACCATGACATGTGAACGCTTCTGTCAAATCTAAAGCTCTTGTGTATTGTGTAGTTTTCAGCTTCATTTTGTATGATTAGTTGTTTTATATGACCGTTTCGACAACAGCGATTTAGCTGAATATGTAAGTACGTTTAATTATTTTTTAAACATTTATTGTTACCATCATTTCGCAGATATTTTATATATTTAAATGTATGTACTTATTGTAGTATTATGTGATGTATATTTTAATTTATCTGGCCTCGCAGATTTGTTATATTACATTTTGTTTATTGATCAGGTAGTTTGAATTCGAGTACAATCATGGGCGCCGGGAGGGGGTGCTAGGGGGTGCACTTGCACCCCCCTGCCTGCCAGGAAAGAAAATACATAGAAAAATCACCTTAAGTGTGTATCCGATGATCGAAGTATATTTAATGGAATATGTACTCGCGAGATTTGAATTTGATATTGCATTTATGAGCATTCCTATACGTATAGTTCTATTTCTTATAGACTTTCAAAAAGGAGGAGGTACAAAGTTCGTCTGTATGTATTTCTCATTTCTATCTATGTTGATCGATATTTTCGCCAATCGTGAACTGATTAATAATCTTTTTTATTTTGAAAGGGTATAGCTGCTCCCGAGGTGGTCCGTGGGACTCGGTTATGCCATTATTGGCGAAAAATAATTGTGTTGTTTAATAGTATGGGTAGATGCAGGTGCACCTCCCTGAAAACAATTCTGGCGGCGCCCATGAGTGATGAGGCGGGTACCTACCTAATTAACGTACTTGTTGGGTTTTAAGTCATTTTCATTGTCGCGGTTCACATGATACGAAATTTCTTGTTTATTTGTATCGTATTTAAACCATCAATTGTATTTTTTAATGTCGACAATTGATTATTAGCGGCCCTTAATCGGTCCTTACGGTTAATTTCAGTCAGTTTACTTATACGTAGATGGAAATTAAATGTTAAATCTTTAGGGATTTATCATCTACTAATATATTACATAGCTGGTTTCATGTTAGATTTTTTGTAAACAGTAACGAACTCCTTAATTTAGAGATTTAAGGTACATTTCATTAACTTAAAAGCTCATTTTTTGCAAGGCTAGATAACTCGCTATTAAATCAGTATTGGATCTGTAAAGTGCCAAGTAGAACAGTAGACTAAAATAATAAACGGGACTAACTCCGTAGTATGTAGGTAGGTACTTATATTTAACAAATATTTTGTATTTTATAAATGTTCACAGCCGCGTCGATCGTTCTCTAATAGAGAACTATTAAAAACAAAGCTTAATTGTTGTCGCAAAATTGCAAATATGGGATGGGCTTACGCGATGTGACCAGTCGCCGCAGGGCGGCGCTCCGCGGCCCGCGTGCGGGGCGGCACGGGACGGCGCGCGCGCCCTCGGACACGCGTCCGCGTGCGCGCCGCCGCGCCCGCGCCGCCTCCCACCACGGCTGAGCGCCGCTTCGCCGGCTTTCCACCTGTCCCCACCCGACCCCTCCAGCGCCTCTCCCGCCCTCGAGCCACCAGCGCTTCTGCTTCGTGATACTAATCCGACTAACCGAGCGACGCGGGCGATGGACGGACGCGCGTCACCGCTCCCGCAGCCCCTTTCTTCGAAGGCTTCTCTCGAACGCACGTCCGTTCACCCACATTCATTTATTAATCTACATGTCTACACCTCACACAACACTACTAACATAATTCACACGAATAGATGTTATTTCTACACCAAAATTTTTAACCACCTATCTTTGTAATAATTTATTACATACTCTACTGGTTTGTAATTTAATTGGCTTTACCTGTAAATACTTACAATACATATACCTACCTACGACAAAATAGTACTAGATTAACATTGTAAAAAAATTAGGTTCGTAGCTAGATCTGTATAGACACTGGCATACTGAGAGCCGACACTGTCCAATGTGCCATATTCCTGTGTGTGTAACTGCGCGCGGAGTAGCGCGGCCGAGCGCCGCCCGTGCGCTCGCTCACTGGTGCGTGCTTGCAGGTCATCGCGGTCATCTCGATCCTCTTCATCGTGCTGTCCACGATAGGGCTCACACTCAACACGATCCCCTCGATGCAAGTGTACGACAAAAATAACGCGCCCATGGACAACCCGCAGCTGGCCATGGTCGAGGCCGTGTGCATCACGTGGTTCACTCTAGAGTACGTGCTACGGTTCAGTGCTTCGCCGGATAAGTGGAAATTCTTCAAAGGTGGACTGAACGTTATAGACTTATTGGCTATCTTGCCCTATTTCGTGTCGTTGTTTCTCCTCGAGACCAATAAGAACGCCACGGATCAGTTTCAAGACGTGCGCCGTGTCGTGCAAATTTTCCGAATAATGCGCATCCTGCGCATCCTCAAACTGGCGCGGCACTCGACCGGGCTGCAGTCGCTCGGGTTCACGCTCAGAAACTCGTACAAGGAGCTCGGGCTGCTCATGTTGTTCCTCGCGATGGGAGTGCTCATATTTTCCTCGCTGGCCTACTTCGCCGAGAAGGAAGAGCCGGGGACTAAGTTTATCTCCATTCCGGAAACGTTCTGGTGGGCCGGCATCACCATGACCACAGTCGGATACGGTGACATTTACCCCACGACCCCGTTGGGCAAGGTCATCGGCTCAGTATGCTGTATTTGCGGCGTCTTGGTAATTGCGTTACCCATCCCCATTATCGTCAACAATTTCGCCGAGTTTTACAAGAATCAGATGCGGCGCGAGAAGGCGCTGAAACGGCGCGAGGCGCTGGAGCGCGCCAAGCGCGAGGGCTCCATCGTCTCCTTCCACCACATTAACTTGCGCGACGCGTTCGCCAAGAGCATGGACCTCATCGACGTCATTGTGGACACAGGTCAGTAACGTCACGTCGCGCTTGTGCCGCTTGTCCATGTCATGTGTCTTGAATCTGTCACTGCGCACGCATGCCTCCCGTGCTCGTTGCATCCGTGTACCGAATGCTGACTGTCGTACCTATGCACGTTGCATCGTTAGCTCTCCGGGACCGCAGACATCTCAGACAGAAATCAACCAACAGTTCACGTTACATCGCAGCTACAGCCATGCTCACCCGTGCGATCCGACAAGGTGCACTCAGAGAGTTTTATTCCTTGTCTTCAGGTGACAAGTGCGTCCTCATTGAGGCGAGAGACGACGCCAGATGAGCTACTTGCTACTATCGCACGCTCGTCACACTCGACCCTTATTGTTAGTCGTTTATCGGGGTCGGGTTCGCGTCCGCGTCGTGTGTAGCTTGCGATGTGCGACGAAGACACTATAATCTAAGGTCGATTACATTGTCAGCGTAAGCCTTAACGCTTCCTAGACTAACTAATAACTTCTTATGTGGAGTGTCCCATGTGTGTATCCGGAGGACGCTGGAGACTGTTCGTGTGGAATGTGTGTTGTGTAGTTCACGCTGCTATTTATGTCATCTGTTCTGAATGTTTATCTTCGACTCGGGCACTGTTGACGGGGAGGTGCGTGAGGGAGAGCGGAAGACATCGCTACTTACGATAGTGTGTGTCTCCAGGACACCAACTGTCGCAGGCGGACGGAACTAGCCTAGAGGGCGACGCGCCCGCCGTGCCCGGCTGCTACAAGCAGTATGAGCACGCCATCTCGAATAAATCCCCGCAGAGTACAGACCCCTCCCAGGTAAGACTAACGCTCACACCGGGTGCGTCCCGTCTACCGCCATTACACTGTTCACTGTACACTCACCATGTTACAAACTTGTAACACTCATTTCTATATTTTTACAATAAATTTTGTTTATAGGACACACAAATAACATCTATAATCTTCTTATATACAAAAATGAATCGTAGTTGTTGTTAGTCTCGCTTAAATCGAGATCGGCTGAACCGATTTGGCTAATTTTAGTCTTGAAATATTTGTGGAAGTCCAGGGAAGATGTGAGATTATATAAGTTGAGAGAAAAATAATGAAAGTGTTAATTTCATTTTCCCATACAAACTGTTTCTGCATGTAAAAGTTGTCATAGTCTGATAATAAAAACATAATTTGGAGTCCAAAACAAACTGAATTTACGTTCAGATGCAATTTTGTCATTGAGACAACTCGAGTGAAGCTTAATAATAGCTAGTACAGTATACAGAAGGAACACACAAAGATTATGTTAGGCTACTCGATACTGTTTTAATTCGGACGCACCCCTAAATTTGTTTCTAGTAAGATGGCTTGTCGCTAATGCTGCAGGTGACAGTTTCAGAGCAGCCCTAACAAAGAGCGCCGCTACTCGAACGAGGGCCCCGGCACGCCAGAGAAACGCTTGCTCATAAACCCTGAACCGACACCCGTAAGACTTTAGCTGCATTATCTTTTTCCAATAGTCTATCCGAAATACCCAAGAATCTACTTGAATTGTGCACCACTAAAAAGCATGATAAGACTGCAAGTAACTAGCAAAATTGACGTCTATAAGACAGGATCTTTTTAGTAAAGTGCTTATACTTTAGCTAAGATATTTTTAAAGTTTGCTGGTTATTGGCATTCATCTATATGTAGCATTTTGATAATGTGTACCGTCTGCCTGCCGCAACTGATTCTCAGTTTCCTCATATTGGTACGCAGAATCACACACAAAAATCATACCCCAGAATTTCAAACTATACAAACAGTTTACCCACTTATGTAGGTACTCGTGGAACTAACGTTTTAAAACCATCATGCGTGTAGTAGACGTTGAGTGTAACCACTAATTTCTCTTTTTCTAGGAAAAGAAGACGGCTGACAAACAGCTTGACTTGGATCAGCTGCCTTCTGAATTTGAATGTTGTTTTTGCACGTTCAAGGTACTAAATACTAACTACGAGTACGAGAATATTTGTAACGTAGTATTAATACATTTTAACAGAATATTTTATTTGCAAACTTAATCCAGATGATTATAATTTCAACCATCTAGATTTCTGTCGTTACGTAAGTACTAATATGGTATTGTAGTTTACATTATATACTACACATTTTCAAATCAGACTTTTCTAAAAGTTTTTATAAGTCGGACGGTTTCGTTGGTTATAGATATGTTATAGATACATGCTCGTATATGTAGCTGTCTAGAGCTAGCTTAGAATATAAAACCTATTATGAAAAACCGTAGATATTTTTTCATCTTGCCCATTGTATTGTATTTACAGTAATTTTGTAATGTCCTCACGTTTCATATACATTAAATTAATGTCATATTGAATGCTACGCTCTATTAAAATACATTGATGGTTCTAACCCCGGCACAGGGTTACAAGGAGTTCATAGACGCGGAGCAGTTGATGCCGATGCCGACGTCTGACTTGCGGCAGCCAGTGTGCGTGGAGCTCGCCTGCCTGCAGCGACACCCCGCGCCCAAAGCTCTGCCCGAAGCCACGCCCAATAGCCTCGATAGCCCAGGTCAGCATCAACTCTTCTCACACGAACAAATGCAAACAACTCGTCACGTTACAAATTACAAAGATTTACTGATGAAAACATAGCTGTTGCAAACAGAGTTGTTTACAAGTGTTTGCCCAGTAGGAACAGTTTTGTTGTGAATTGCGTAGTTGTCCGTGTTTTGTTTCCTCGAAATCATTTCACTCGGCCATTTCGTTTCTACCGATTCACTGCTCTGTTTTTCAGCACTCGTAACAGTAAAGCCCTTTATGTTCGGAGTGCACACACGATTCCTTTGGAAATGCGTGCGCGGCTCCATGTGCGTGTATGTCTTACGTTACAGATACATTTGCATCATGCCTTACGCACCCTTTTCCTTCAGAGGGCGACATCGCATGCGAGAACGACTCCTCAAACTTGTATGTGAACCCTCTGGACGGTAGCGGCGCGAGCGCGGGCGCGGGCGGCAGTGCGGTCGCGGGGGGGAGCGGGGGCGGGGTGTCGGCTGATTTCAGCGGAGTGCGGCGGAGCGCGTCTGGGGACGGGAGCGTGTTGTGCGCGAAGGGCGCGGGCGAGGGCTCGCCGCGCGGCTCGCGGGCCAGCCTGGCGGCCGCCGGCGCGCGCCCGCTCGACGCCTCGCGCACCAGCCTGCCGCAGCCGCTCGACGAGGCCGCGCCGCCTCCTCTCTCGCTCGAAGACTCCAAGCCCAAACACAGAAAAGCCCGCTTTCAGCAGGTAATACCCGTCAACTTCGCCGAGCCGGCCACTCGATTCTGACTCGCATCGTAACTTCGATCGCCGACTCGTGGCGTATAAGAATCCGACGACTCGCGCCAAATATCATGAAATAAAAGCATGCTCGAAAAATGTATCCCTTGTAAAGTTCACATTTCAGTACTTTGTGACGTCTGCACGATGTAGCATACTGGGAAATGGTTTGTCAATGTGCAACTTGCATGCTTGTTCTAGTTGGAAAAACAAACGTTTTAATCGTAATAACCTGTATATTCCAGGATTGGTCGGAGGAAGAGAGGAGGCCGCCCAGGGGGATAGCAACGAGGATCATCAATCACCACATTCTCTTTGGTACGTGCAGACTCAAACAACTTATAGTAAAAAGCTCAAAGGACCGTAGACTTAGTCATCAATACCGTGACCAAAGCTTATAAAAGGTTTGTTGTTTTGCAGGTAAGAACGGCAACAAGCGCGGCGGAGGCTGGCCCCTGGAAGGCGACTCGCGCTCCCGCTCCATCCTCAAGAACAAGGAGTCTCGCGGCACTGACAGCGAACTGCTCCTCCAAGAAACTACTTCACTCGGCGCCAATGTAGGTTCCAACATTTCTTGTCTTTCTTTGAGTAGATATTGGACGCAAACCGGACAATAATGAGCTATTCCATTCGTAGCGAAGCTTGGACTCGAGTCATCGTCCAATGTGTGGCCCGACATTAGATTTCCCGCTTATATCTTTGCCACTAGGTCCAGTAGTCCTTTCATTATACCAGAAAATGTTTTCAAAAACAAAATCTAAGCGTTCGTAAAATAAATAATACGAAATGATAAGCTATCTAATGAATATATCTCTGTTATGCTGATTAATGTGTTATTTACACCTGATTTTATGTTCTTCATCGGCGTTTAGGAGCGAGCAAAACAGCATTGTATTTGTATGAACACTTGGGCTTTTAAGGCGTTAGTTACTGTATTTCTTCAACCATTTTTCATTACGGTATCCTGTCCGTACAGTGGTTGCCTGGAAGAAATAGCTTTCAGCGATAAGGCCCTATAATGTATTTGACTTTTATCTTGATGTGAAACAATAAATAAAAATTATTTATTAATATTCCAGGGCGACTCGGGCAGCGAGTCGTCGCCGATCCGACTGAAGGACTTCAAGGGCCAGAACCACAAGGGCGGGGCCCCCGAGAGGGACAACCTAGTCTCGTAGTGATCTCGCTTCGCTTCTGACGCGTCTCGCGCGATCTCGCCACGTCTCGCGTGATCTCGCCATGTCTCGCGTGATCTCGCCACGTAGCGTCACTACCGCTACACCCAGCGCAATAATATATTCGAATAATTTTAACATATCATTGAGCGATTGTGACTGCTTGTTGATAGATTTTCATTTAGTAGGGTTATAAATATTGTAAAAATAATATATATATTACGTATGTAATAATTGTTCATTCCAATCGAAAAGTTGAAGGTACCTATTTGTTAAGTTTTTTACGTGCAATTATTAATTGCTAATTCTAATGTAAGGCGACGTAGTTTGTACAGCATAGTTGACGAAAAAGAAAGCAATTATTAAAATTAAAATTTTCTGAAACGCAAACGCTTCTTTTATTCCATTTTACTATATCTAAATATGTGAGTTAATCATGTATTGTTATGAAAGGCGGTGATAAGTAATGGTATAAAAACACTCTTGTATAATCAACAGTTATTATATTTATTTGGAAGCTTAAAATCTTTTCCATGTTGATACTTTTAAAAGTGTAGAAATACAACACAAATTTCAATTTACATTTAGAATTAGGAACGTGCTCGTGTAAAAAAGGTATTAAAATGAAATAAACATTTAAAGTTATCACACGACACCCACTCCGACGAGTGTAACATAATTAAACTTTTACACAATTTGCAAAAACTTTTCAAGTCAAAAAAAATATCCTAAAAAGATGACTGGAATTACAAATAATTTAATAATGGTCCAAAATAATACTCATAGTCAATATAGTCATAAATAAACAATTACTTAACTTTAAATCATAATACTTAAGTAATAAAATAAATGATTTGAATGAGTCATAACAAAATGAGGACAATACTTTGGTCTAGAATGTGTAACACTACCATACTGAATCAATTCATATAAATTCACATTACGTTCACGAGTTCATGTAAAATAACAGTGCCCCGAAGAATGTACATTAACTACATTTTCAAGAAAAATACATTTATTAATTATGTTATAGATAGACCTTACTATGATATTATTGTTTAGGCATAATTATCGTTACTGAACACACAGGCACCTCCCATCTTGGCAGATGAACATGGCACGCACTTAACTGTTCTAACACTCCACACTTTGTCTATCTTTGCTTGAAGTCATGTGTAGTTAAACCCTCTATTATATTAAAAAAACGTGTAACGTGTTAAATAATTTTAAAGCTTGAATACTAAACTTTATCACAAACAACTTTGTTATTCATACGAACCAAATTGACACAGAATGTAAAGATCTATCCACATTAGCATGACAAGCTTCGTAGCATATCGCGTAATTTCCCTAAAAATACATCGCGTAATCTCGTCTATCTATAGGGGAGTTATACGGCATGCCACGGAGCAATGTTACCAATGTGGACGCAGCCTTACATGGTTTTTAAATCGAGCAACGTCGACGAAGTCAGTCCTGGGCCCAAACGGTTTTTGTGAAACGGATCTCTGTACCTGGGTGAAGAAACATGGACGTCAGTCATACAGGCGCGCTTGTGTCAGCTTGGTTTCAGAATCAAAACTTCCTAATGTACTTTGGGTGCATGTTTATTTCTAAATGGCATCTTGCTCGATTACTGCTCAATCACTGCACTTCTGTAACTTTTGTTGAAATTTCTGAAAACGTATCAAAGCTGTAAATGTTTTGTTGCTGATCTGTCAATACTCGTGCACTTTGTACAATTCATTTGCAAGCCGGCGTTAGTCATTTTTCAGATTATATATAACACCGAAAGACAGTTAAAGCTTACAGCTATATTAAAAATATATTTTACAAAAGTACGATGCCAGTGAGCGCAATAAACGATCAATTTGTTTATTTGCAAAAAAAAACTTTGTACATTTTATCGCCAGTTAGAAAGCATAATGAAATGTTGGCATTCGTGTAATATAATGTAATCAAGGCGAGCATGATATTTTTAACTTTACAATCTTCATAAACAAACATCACAAAACGTTGATCGACTAGTCACTGAACGCGCAAAGAGAGTATAAAAAAAATTCATTAGACAAACTTGAGTATTATAACATTCGGGACTCTTTCCTATAAAGCTTTTAGTGTCTGATTATTGCCGAATAATTGAAGTGCCGCATGGTTTGTTTTTCTATTTAAATTGAATTCACGCGTAGATATTCAATCTAATCTAGTACAAAATACGGCTATTGAAAGTATAAGTAAATAAAGTACAAAAGAAAATAGAAAGATAGAAGAATATAAATAATAATAATATAGAGGTGATATTTGCGCTAGATAATATGGCAACGTCACAAATAGAGTCCGTCAACTGTATGAAAAAAACAAAATCTTTAAGACTTCGGCGCGGCAGCAGTCCGCACTAAAAACTTAATTTGAAAGAGCCCTTAAAAGCAGCATGAGTATAGATGGAAACAAAAACACAACAGCATAAAACGTTCGGTCAAACACGCACACACGCACCCCGACCAACACAATACAATCACGTATGGGCGTCACTAGGGCTCACAAGAATCACAAAGGCTGGTACTTGGTACCAAGAGGTTCTCATATATTTTCGCCTTTTGTAAATACCGGCAAATTTCTAAGCTAGTAGACCGCCAACCAATCAAATCGTCTTTTACGTAAAACGAAAATCTTTCACATTTTGTACTGATAAATGCACCTCTTTAAATCAATAAAATCTCACACATCTCACGATTGTATCCCACAGTGCCCAACTACTGGTACCTTCAAAAGTTTCGCTTAAATAACTACTTATTTACATATCGATCGCGAAACGAACAAATTATCCAATATTATAGGATAAAGTCTGTACATAATATCGAGCCAATTGATTGCTCGTAGGAGGGAAGTAATTCGTCAAATATAGTCTCAATTTAAATTGTCATGTCAATTTTTCTCAACCCCACAACAAACTATTGAGTTAGTAAAATCGCTTACACAAACTCAAACGAGCTGGCAACTGTCAAAGTGGCGCTAGAATAGCTTTTACTTTTTTATTATTTATTAGTGAAACTAAACAAAAACTTGGAACTTGTTATAAAACTATACACAACGTACTTTTATGAGTGAAATGTGATTGTAGCTGTTATTCGATGTATATTACCAGGTACTTGGTTATGTTTCGCTGTAAGATATGACATTGAAAGTACAAGCTACGCTAGCGTCACCTATGAAGTAGCGACTATGGCTGCGGCCGTTCCAACCCACCATATTATTCTATATTTGTTTAAGTTCTAGTACCATCGTTCTTAAACGCTATAAGCAACAGGCGTACAAAACGACCGTGCTAGAACAATTATAATACAATATACGAGGTGTTTCTGAAACTTATAGTAATAATATAACCACACATGAGGAATATCATAATGAACAACTTTTAAGGGAACAACCCGGAATTCGAGAAAACCAAAACCAGCTGTCTCATACATCTTGTCGATTTCAAGTTGCAATTGTAAAAAACTGTATGAAACAGCTATCTTACTCCCGAATACCGGGTTGGTCCCGTAGTAAAAAATGTTCATTACGATAGACCTCGTATGTGATTACAGTAATATTACTACACCTTTCATAAACACCCTGGATATGGTCGTAACAGGCATGATGACTGGTTTAAAAAAAAACAATTATAATTAGTCTGAGTTAGATCATCAAAAAATATAGAACACGTATTTTTTCTTTTGTCAATAAAACAACAAATGGCAATGATATACCTTGTCAAAGTTTGGGAGTGGGGGTCGTGACGTCACGTCTCTTACGAAAGTCTATACATTTATATGCCACTCGTGTCGTCACGCGGAACTTTAACGGGCTATATCGTCATCAATTTTTTTTTAAATGACAAAAGAAAAAATACGTCTCTAATATTTTTTAATAATCTATCTGATGGGCTAATATATTTTTATCATGCCTGTTGGCAGGCCAGAACGAGCACAGTCATACTATACAAAGACTGCGCATCCTTCAGAGATCAAGTGTGTAGACGAGCGGAACACGTGTAAAAAACTCCCAGTTAACAAAAAAAAAACAAGTTTATTTACGTCACACCATGTTACAGCTTCCTTGGAAAATGTAACCGGGGCTCAGCGACACATTAGATTGTGGATTCCGACTGTTCATCCGATTAGCCAAATCAGAGGTCTGCAAGGGGATTAAAAACTCTGGCACCAGGGCCAGCCATCACCGTACACGAACTTACAGCTTCGCTCAACGTATCAAACTTATCTACACACGTAATCTCTGGTCGACAAGCAGCCTAGCAGGGTCGTACACAATAGCGCAGATATAGAAGTTCTCTAGGGGGGCAGCTGCCTTTTCCCATCTCAGAGAAATATAAAGTATTGACCTTCAATTTTTATAGAAGTTAGAAACTTATGCAGCTAGAAACTTTACTTTTTGTGACATTTTCACATGCCAAGGCATGCCAATAGATTGGACATACTATACAAATATCATAATCTTGATTGTAGTCTACAGCCTTGGCCAATAGAATTAGGCACCCTGTATTTTTAAACTATTTTCTAAACTTATTTCACTCCTTTTTAGCATTTTTAACAAAATTAGGTGTCAATTTAATCACATCAACAGAAATGAAAGCTTGTTTATTTGTTAGAGTCCAGAACACAAGCACAGATTAATAAATAGTAAACACAAGTGACCAAACATTGACTGACAAGAACCGATAAAAACGGAGTCCTTTGTTTTCGGTCACCAGGTGTTTTATGACCTTAACAAAGAGCCGCTTAATATTCTAACTAGTTATTTATGAACCCGGTAAGTCATTTAAGATTAGCACTCAGTTATTGGTTAAGTAGTAAACATGCATTTTGATTTTTTATAGGTGCCTAATACTTTTGGCCAAGGCTGTATTTATAGTGGAATAAATATCATTTATCTTGTGAACTGCGCGCTGCTCAATTAGAAACATTGAAAGTCAATGCTTTATATTTGGGATAGAGCCGAATCAAACTTCTCGGCGGTTGTAAAGTTAGCTGCAAGCTGCGGGAAGCCCAATCCTCGGAGCGGTCACAGTGCAGCGCTGACAACACAGCCGCCAAGTTTAATTCGGCCTGTATGTACACCGCCCACCCGAGTCCCTTAGCTACGCGTGTGGTTGTAAAGGGCCCTGAGCTCGCGCGACAGGGGCGAGCGGGGCAGGCGGGGGCGCGGACTACCTGTGCCAGGCGATGGTGAGCGCTGTCCGCAGCTTGGCCCACAGCCAGGGGTAGAGCCCGCCGCCGCTCCAGGCGGCGCGCGCCACGTACTTCACGTAGTCGTAGAGCCCCCAGGGCGCGTGGCCCCCGTTCACGTAGTACACGTACGTGAACCCGTCCTTGCAGCGCCCCTTTATCGAGTAGTAATACGGCAGGAACGAGTGTAGACGGAATCTGGAAACGGGCGGTGTTTGTTATACTCGAGCTATATTGATCAATTGTATTAAATTGCAATGTATTCATGTATACGCCGAATCAAACTTTTTGGCGGCTGTGAAGTTATAAATAAATAATAAAATAAAACGTTATTGTTTTAAAAGTTTAAAGCTACAAGCTTCGCAAAAACCCAATCCTGCGCATCTGTTAAGTAAGCTTTTTTTTTAATTCAGATAGGTTTGCGTTTGACTACATACTGCCTGATGTTAAGCAGATATGTGGCTTAGGACGTAGCACGCTTACCTAGAAGATACCTATTTACTCGAGATTTGAAGACACCTACATTGTACTTTAGCGAAAAGACAGACTCAGGCAAAGCGTTCCACATTCTGGCAGTTCGTATGAGGAATGTGGACTCAAAACGCTTGGTTCTAACGCGTGGGATGTCCACCATAAAAGGGTGGCGCTTTGGTCACGTCTATCTAGCCGTACGATAGAAGAAAGGGGCAGGTGGGACCAGATTGTGCAACTCCTGGGCGCACTCACCGACGTGTATCTAGTATAGATAGTAGGCTGACTGACACGCCACCCTACGTCGATGCTCCAGTCCGGATTATGTTTTGCGCAGCTTGTAGCTTACTTCACAGTCGTCAAGAAGTTTGTTTCGGCCTATTACTTGCAGATGTACCCATGTACTAAGCTGATAATCGTTTGAACGCCAAAGCCACCAATACTTGACCAACTCTTCGAGACGAACAAAAAATGAGGCTTAGAGGTCAAAAGGTTAAAAACATTTATGAAGTTAGACTAGGCATGATGACTATAAAAATACCTAAAATTAGTCCGTCAGATAGACTATCAAAAAATATTAGAAACGTATTTTTTCTTTTGGCAATTGAACAAAAATTGTTGAAGATATAGTCCGTCAAAGTTCCGCGTGACGTCACAATTGCCATACAAATGTATAGACTTCTGTAAGAGAGGTGACGTCACGACCCCCACTCCCAAACTTTGACGAGGTTTATCTTTGTCATTTGTTGTTTGATTAGCAGAAGAAAAAATACGTGTTCAATATTTTTTGATAATCTAACTCACGACCTAATTATTATAATAATATTTTTTTACCCAGTCATCATGCCTATTATTTAGGTTCAATTAGTACTTCTACATATTCTATATCTTCTAACACCAAGTTACATGGTACAATTATTATGTAACTAGTGACTAAATTAAAAAGAGTAGCAGCTTGTTAACGTTACATAATACTAGGTCACACAAATGTTAGATCGGTTTAAGTTAACACAAGTTCGCTAGGAACAAGGTCGTTTAAATTGAATTCAAGAAAGGTAATTGCAATCGCGATAAGATATAACAGTAGATTTGAGTTGATTAGAACACTTCACGACAAGTACGTGCATCGAACATGAATTAGATAAAAATAGTTTAGGGTTCTTTAGGTATAATGTAGAAACGGTACACTATATACCGCTGTTAGTCAGTCACACTTTTCGTGCGTATCGGTAGCTACTTTCATAGAATAGTTCAAACGTGAATAAAAACAAACAAAAAACAACGGGTTGCACTTCGGGAGTGCCGGCAGAAATGAGAATTTGAATATATAAAGTACTATCATTTATGACAATTTATGTGGTGAAATACAATATCACACACGCACACTCGCGCAAGCGCTCTGCACCGTCTTAAGACGCCCCAACAGTAAACTTTTAGGTATTTTACAATAATGTCTTGCAGTATACAAATAGAGTCTAAATTCGAGTGTCGTTTGTTTTTAGACGAAACTCAAGATGAGAATTCGAAAATTTTTCGCAGTTTTAGTTCGTTTAAAAAGAAAAGAAGCCGTGTTTGCATTAAAATATATAAATATGTCTTTAGTTTGGTAAATTTCCTATTTAACGATTATATAAAATATAGTAGGTAGTTATCGATCTAAATATTGAGATATGCGGAACGAGAAATTTTTTCAAAAGTTTTTATGTGAATTTATTTTTTTCAAAAGACTAGATATTTTTTTTGCAATATTATTGTAAAAGTCTCTTTTGTGAACTATTATTGTGTGCTGTGTTTTTTCCAAGTTTGTATCAGTAACAGTTACGCCTAACTGTGTGACGAAAAACATGACGTTTTACGGATTTTTGTCTTTGGGCAGCGCCTTAAAGCCCGATTACACCTACCGAGTACAGTAGCGAGTCAGTGCTCTCGGCTGAGCACTCGCTATATGTAAACGGGGCCGAGTGACTGTCTCGCCCTGTTGCTCGGCCGAGCACTGGCCTATGTGTTTACATGTAGCGAGCGCTCGGGCGAGAGCACTGACTCGCCACTGTACTCGGTAGGTGTAATCGAGCTTTTATGAAAACGCGCACTCGCCATTCGATGCGTACTCGTCTTACTTTCGCGGGAATTTTAAAATTCACGTTTTGTTAAAAACGTAAAAAATGACTGGGAAATGGGTTTTTGGATAACACAGTGAAGTTTTTGCAAGTGTTTAAATGCATGTGTAGTTGTGTTTGAGGGATTTCTGTTCAACAGATTACAGGAAGTAAAAAGAAACGAGATGCAGCCTGTTTGTAACACCTAACTCAGGTCTTTTTTTAAATTCATGGTCTCGTCCAAATGCGATATTTATCTTCTGCCAACAATGCAGGTAGTTCTTCTACTAGGAGAGGAGTACGTAGTTTTTAAATCTTTTTAGCCATTTTTTCTTGCCCATAACAACGTTTAAACTGAACTGGCTGACTGTTTCGCTGCTACTTCAAAAATGGTGTAAACAGCCACTCGGCCGTGTCACTGTCTCGGCCCAGCGACGTTTTACTGTCTCGCCGCTGTACTCGGTAGGTGTAATCGGGCTTTTACGAATTTTCGATCAGGTCACTTGTCCTGACGCGAGTTTAATATTTTTTACCCATCCCAAAAAGTGTACAACGCCGCTAAGGAAGTTATAACTTCAAAAATTTCAATTTTTGTGCAATTTTTGGGATGGATAAAAATGTTAAACTCGCGTCAGGACAAAAGACCTGATCAAAAATTCGGAGATCGAGGGAGCAAGTTTTCAGTTCTGCCGACGCTCCCGGAGTGCAACTCTTTTTTTTTCTATGGTAGATACAAGCGTCGAAAAAGTATTTAAAGGAATAGTTGAATTTTGTATGATCGACGTCACGAAGTTGGTATAAATTCACAAACAGCGATCTGATGATTCATCCTACCTATGTAGTCATGGCATTCGTCATAAATGTGTCAGTATTCGATGCAACAGGTTACTCAATTAGACAAATCCTTTTTTGTACATGACATTGGATATCATGTTTACTCACCTACGTTTCGCATTTCGAGGTATTTGAATACAGTCATGTTATGTGTATGAAATTATAACATTACTCGAAAAATATTCTGAGCATATAAAAAACAATTTAGTAGCTAGAGTTCAAACTCATGGTAGCTATCGCATTGGCTTTAACTTTTAATATTTAACTCAAACATAACAGCTGATAGTGATCAATCTATATCTGTTGACACACAAGGTGTTGCTTTTAGATTTTCAGAGGTGTAAGACCCAATTTTAAAGGCGCCATCGTAAAAATAGCAACGTAAAATATTGTTCTCTCTATCACATGCGTATAGTGAAAAAAGGAACAATAATATTCTAAATTGCTATTATAATTACGATGGAGCCATTAACATTGGGCCAGTAGGATATTAATAGCCTCTCAAATATACTCATCATTATGAACATATTTCGAACACGCGAAAATCAGCTGTTCCATACAAAAAGTTCATCGACTCTTAAAAAAATGTCTAGAACAGCTGCTTTTTTTCGCAAATCGAATCTCTAATTATAAAAGTTAATCAATGTTGATCAGATATACCTCTGAAAGTCCTTGCACTTTGCAAAGTATAGGCTGAATCATACAACTAGGCGGATGTGATGTTAGCTGCAAACTGCGGATAACCTAATCCTCGCGCAGCTGTGAAGTGAGCTTTACTCAGGATTGGGCAATACGCAGCTTGTAGCTAACATCAGAGCTGCCAAGTTGTGTGAATCGGCCTATAACAGCATGTAGGTAGACCGCCATTAATTACACTGGTCAACAGTGGTTTTGTTATTCAACTTCAGAAAAACGTCTTTTGGTAGCTTCCTTACTATATTTTCTTAGGAGAAAATCTCTTTTTTAAAGACCAGCCTTTATTTGCCCTCATGTGACGGTCTCATCTACCATTATACCTTTCTTTCATCTATTTTAGATCATACCTATATGCTCTCCCTGTTACACACTGTAATTACCCCAGATTTTCAGGAAAACTATTCACCTGACTAATTGGTACTAAAAAGAAATCAAACTATAAACTAGAGTCAGTGCTTTCATAAAATATATTCAGAAACTATGGACTTGAAAACATTTAAATCTGCAGAGATATCCAGGCCAACATTTTTTTTCTAGACCTGTGTTATGTGACGGATGTGGCAATTTTAGTACCTACCTTCTGTGCTCATAGAACAGTATAGCCTCTGAGTTAGTGGTGAGCACGTGCAGGAAGATGGCCTTGACGCGGTGGTGGTGCGGCGGCTGCGGCACCGCGCCCGACAGGTGGTTGATCAGCACCTCCAGCAGCATCGTCGCCACGCCCGACCGCCGGAACGACCGTACCACGCCTGGAATAACATTCAACAAATCGTATCGTATGAAGCTGGCTGTAGGCCGAATCAAACTTCTTGGCGGCTGTGAAGTTACCTACAAGCTGCACGAAACCCAGTCCCGACTGAAGCTTTACCGCTGCGCGAGAATTAGGTTTTGCGCAAGTTGTACCTAACTTCATAACCGCCAATAAATTTGATTAGACCTATATTCTGAATAGGTTTGGCGGTATTTCACACCGAAGACAGTTGATTATTTAAGTATGCTATCAATGACCCGTTCGTGTGTGGTGTACTTAACAGCAGAACTGGTAAGTATAATGGGCTAAGTAAAAAAAAAAGAATCAGCGCGTGGCTTTGAAATAAATGGCTGTTCGGCACATAGGAGAAAATTCTTTGCAAATTTCATAGCCTAGAGCATCGCCATATGGTTGCGAGTCTAGAGTTCACCATCAGAGTTACACGACCTTATCTTACCATCTCGTTTTTACTACAGGACAGAAAGACGCTTGCGTGCTTCATCTGCCACCACAACGTACCCGTACTACGTGACCCGTTTAGGGGGCGGGAAGTCTTCAAAGTACTACGCTTGGTCACAGGGGCGCGGAGGGGGCTTAGGTTTTAGTCACGTAGTCAATACTGTAGAGAAATCTCGAGCTTTTTAAGATGTTTTGGAGCCATGCCGCCAGCGGCTTACGAGTATTTAAAACAACTAGGTATAAGTTTGCGTGCCGCTGTCGCCAATCATTTAAAGACGCCAAATAACTCAAATTGTAACTGTAAAATAAATAAGCTCGATGCACTTGTTGCGTCCCAGGCTGGTTTCGAGAATACAGTAGCTGGGAACAGCGCGAATGATTAAAGCGGCAAAAAATATCCCGTTATCAATTCAAGTAGCAAGAATGTTGGAGTAATAAAGTCAATGCCTTTTATGCTTTATACTCCGAACAGTCGGATCTTTGCTTATGCAATAATCGAACTAATGTTACAACTGATATAAAACCACGGTCGTGCGTCATCTTAGAAAAAAAAATTGATGATGCATATTTTATTATTGAATTAATTATATTTGGTGGTAGTCAAGGTGGATCGATGATCTATCCAAGACGCAGGAGTTCGCTGGCTGTAAGCCGCTTCTAACCGGCCATATTGGAGATCTATCGAGGAGGGCTATGTCCAGCAGTCAATGTAATAACAATAATTATTATATTTTGGTTGGCGAAATAGAGATGATTTCGAGAGATTTTTATTGACCATTTCAGTGATCCGATTTGAGAACATTAGTGCAATAAATTATGTAGGTAATTAAGACACACATTAGATACTGGCCGTATAGCCTATGTGTTATTCTGATGTATAAGCATTACGATTGCAAAGTTTCATCTCAATCCGTTCAGTAGTTTTTGCTTGAAAGAGGAACAAAAATCCATACATACAAACTTTCCCGTTTATACTCGTAATATTAAGTAGGATAATCACATTATTATATATAATTATTATTTTTATGATGATGATTGTGACAGTTGTAAAATAAGCGTTAAATGGGTATGCGTAGAATGTAAAATGAGTCATTTACATAAGTTACTACAAATGCAAAATATAATAAAACTAGTCATCTAGTGATGTACTTATATTGGCAGGACCATTTTTGTATTATAAATACGTATTTTCCTGTTATGTTCAATTCTTGATTTTTTATCGGGACTTCCAGTCATTTAAGAAAAAACCCGCAAAATGACGTAACAAGTGTTACAACACGCGCCAAATAACTTCAAAATACGATAAGATGTTGTGTTTTGCGCAATTGTAGTATGAAGGAGTGAGAATGCGCAGTGAAACAATCTGAACCATAATTGATACCCAAAAACAGATTTTCGCGAATGTTTTACTTATTGGCGGAAAGCTCTATGATTTCTGATTTACATTATTATTTTAGGCAAGAAGTTGCGATGGATCGAGACTAATGAAGGAAATAGACCTTTGCCCAAGACTGGGACAGTATTATTATTATATCTTCTTTGGTATTGGTTAACAAAAATAAATATTTTTAGAATATTTATAGAACATGGTCTAGAGTCACTTATGAAAAACGTATTGAAGGTATAGGCCGCGTCACACAAGTTGGCGGAAATGAAGCTGCGCAATATCCAATCCTGACTGAAGCTCACACAAAGCTGCGCGTTGATATGATATTGTAAACATATTTACTAAGAATACATGAATATTTTGTTCATATAATTATTTATTTGTTTATAGGCGACCAGTATAAACTGATGTGCCTATATCAAGCAGAGTCAAATAAAATTAGTATTTATCTGTCAAATAAATTTTAGTTAAGATACACGCATGAAACACACACCATGTAAGAAAAGGCATATTACATAACTATCTCTATTTCTCATGGTGAAAAAATGAGGAGAGTACAACGCGGTCACATTAACTCGACGCATCGCTGGAATTTTTAAGCAATTTTTACTCGATCTTAATAAACAGGTAGAAACTTATCTTTTATAGAAGATGGTTTGGAACCTTTCGTGCGGGAGTCCGATTCGCACTTGGCCGGTTTTTTTTGCACACCGTACTTGAGTGCCAAAATAACGTCACATGGTCAAGCGTCTAGTTAATGTGACCGCGTTGTATAGGTCAAATCAAATATTGTGGCTGCTGTGATGTTACCTCTAAGCTGCAGATAACCCAATCCGACTGAAACTCAGTTAACAGCTGTCAAGGATTGGGTTACCCATAGCTTGTACACATGTAGGTAACTTCACAGTGGTAAGATATTTCATTTCACCAATAAGAATCATGAGTACATCTTACCTAATGACAAAATGTAAGCAACAAGTGTGTCCTTGGACGCAAACCATCGCGATAGGATCCCTCGGTCCTCTGCGTTTAACTTTAGATATGGTTTGATCTCGGCCACTATGAGTCCGATGATCTGTGAGTTGTGGACTGCAGCCAGAGCGAAGAACCTTTCCGAGGAGGTTATGTCTTCATACCAGGACTGTGGGTACTCGATGGGGAACCAGTCTCTGCACAGAGACCTTACCTGAAACAACATTAGGTACCTACATTATATGCAAAAAAAATATCTGTGGTATAATTATTTTTTTAGATAAGGAAGTTTGAAGTATAAGAAGTTGGCTTCATATGATTAAACTCAAGGTAAAGCTACCAAAAGTAACTACATTGCTATTCAATTTCTGCACAGGAATTTTCATCATTTTCTGAAATTGTCTCAAAACCACTGAACCAAAATAAATTTAATTTTCATGGGACCGTCTTGGGATATTTCACTACAGATTGTAAAAAGAAAACCCATAAACAACAGAGGAAATGACTGCGTAACATCAGATGAAAAATGAAACATACAATAAATTGTGGGCTACAAATACTCAGACTAAATATACCTGTCTATACCTTGTAGGTTCAAGGATATGAGAAATGAAATCAAACAAAGTTTGTACACTACATTTATCTTTCAGAGATTTATGCTCAGGATTACAATTGTTGTATATTAATAATCAAGTCAATTATCGAATTTTATAAATGTAACAAAGTTTCTTTGAAGACAATTCCCACAACCATTTAAAGCAAATTATTGGAATGTTCTCAGATTTGCCATCAACTGCTATGCACATATTTTATTTGTAAAATCACAGAAACATAGTATATTATTTAAGCATTATATTTTTTCTTGTTATTTTAAGTTTGATTGAGGACTGCCTACATTTCAAAATCAAGAGTTAAAATTAACAAATACCTCTTTCAAAAAATGATTTACAGTTATTTAACAATTTAAGTAATACTCAAACAAATGAAACATAAATGAAGTATAATGAGACATTACAGGGCTGTATTAGTTGCATGATATTATGCATCAGTTGGTGAAACTTTGTTAATAATTTGCAGGAAATTACAAAATTTGGTTCCTTCAGAAATCAGCTTCATTTCCCAGTATTTAAATAGTGAGATAATAAATAGGTAGCTAGTTATTTATTAGTACAGTTTGAAATAGCTAAATCACTTTGGTACGCATTTGTAAGCCACATGCCCAGCAGTAAATTGGAATGCAGACTATTTACAGATGTTACATTGAGATAGATAGATTCTTACCTCTTCTAGGTCATCAGGGCACAGAAAACGTAACTGTACATCTTTTAGAGAGCATTTTGCCTCCTTTGTCGACTTCTCAATAATAACTTGGAAGCCTTCAGAAAGATACCTGTAAGAAATATGTTAACTTGAAAAATATAGCTGAATGGATCTAATTAATCACATCTATACAAAGTAGCCTTGAATTTTGAACATTTTAGCAAAATGATGGGAATTGTTTCATGTCGAGGATGTATTGAGATGTTTGTTATTTATGTTTATAAGACTTTTTGCCTTGATTAGTCTGGGTTTTAGGTATCCAAAAGTTCAATGTTTTCATGCACAAAATAGCAGAATTCATCCATGCAACTTCCCAATAGGATTGAAATGATCTGGTGAACATCTCGATATCGATACAGAGGGCAAAGACTAGTCAATTGCTCAATTAGGTTCAATTAAAACAGACGAAACAAGGGTACAAACGTTAGTAGCTAAATATAAAGATCAAATTCATAACAAAAATATCAAACAAATGTTGCGCATACCAGCTGAATCCAGCCATTCGGTGTTCTGGCCATCAATTAATCTAATAGAAATTCAATACGTAAGCCTCTGTAACCATCTAAATCACTGAAAATGTACTATAGTGAAATAAACACATCACAAAAAGAAAGATACCATTAATCCACTTTTCAACATCTCAATGAATATGGACGAATGAATAGCAGAGTGCTGCCAGTATCTGTTTGTAAAAAGGAATGAAAGTAAAGATAAGCAAGTTTACTCGCACACAAATGTAATTAACTAACACTAGCTGAAAATAATTGCAACACAACCGCAACCAGACCGATATATTTATATAAAGAGCATGACCACCGGTCGCGTACTTTTGTCAGAGGGGTACGCTTTGCAGTGTCGACTCCGTTTGGTTAGGTACTTAATGACTTATTACAAACTTGAATTATCTACAAATTGGAAACGGCGTACGAGTATAACACACATAATAATGATGAGAATTCAAATACTCGTAACCTTCCTATATTCGCGCATCAGTCTGTGAGACCGACGAAATAATTATTATTTCGCTTTTATTTTGGTTTTAAGTTTGAGGTTTTTCTCATTTGTTGCTAGCTTCAGTTCAGAACGCTAAACGGACTTGTGACTTATTGTGTGAAGTACAGCGTGTGGGTGTATTTGGCGCTAATCGGTATGTGAGACCGGCGGGAAATGACAGAGCAGTATTGTTTTAACGTACAAAATTAGTAAAACAGCGCAAGGGCAACCTCACCTACGACGTTTCCTTTTTTGTACAAATTCTAATCAGTTTCTGGCAAAGCTGCTCTGAAAGTAACTATATCACTTCCGAATTCTTATAGCTAACAGCAACAGTTTTAAAAGTTTCGATTTTTCGATACTTTACAATCATTTGGCAACATTTTATGAAAATATCAATGTTGGGTGTTTGACGTTGATCGTGACAGTTAAATGTTAATTGACATCAAAATCAACTTTTTTTTCCCCTGAAAGTTTTGTCGTTGCTTATTTTATACATTTGCCTAACTGTAATATTTTGGAAAAAAAAATAAAAAGATACTTATTCAAAATAAACAGCCATATATGTAGATACTCAAAATAATACACATTACACGGAGGACTGCTGTCCGATGGGGTCGAAATTTTTTCGAGCAGAGACCATGAACCGCCAATTCCAGTGAAGGACGTCCACCCAAGAAGTGGACAGATGACCTCGTCAAGACCGCAGGATCGCGCTGAATGCAAGCCGCTTTGAACCGGTCTCATTGGAGATCTATAGGGGAGGCTTATGTCCAGCTGTGGACGACCTTTGGATAATAGATGTCATATATGAATGTAATCTAAGTCCAAGATCATGCTACAGGGCCGAATCCTACATGTCGGCGTATGTAGGCAAAGTTAACTACATACAAGCTGCAATATCCAATCCTAACTGAAGTTCACTTAATTAAAGCTGCGCGTTGATTGGCTTTAGCGCAGCTTGTAGCTAACTTCACATACGCCGATTTGTATGATTCGGCATTGGTAGGTACCTATACTTACGAGCTGTATAAGTATTTACCTACTAAGTAGGTATATTCATACAAAAACATGTTTTACTGGACTATGGGCTAGCACACGCACTATTCTATCGACGTGACAGAACGAGACAGAGTTATGGGGAAGTATATACCTACTTATTTGTAGGTTTTTAGGGTTCCGTAGTAAACGAAGAACCCTTATAACTTCGTTGTGTCCGTCCGTCCCTCCTTCCCATTAATACAAGGTCCTATAACTTCCACATTTTTATTAACCAATATCAAATCTTACCTACTTAAAAAATCAAAACTGTGTACCTATTTAAGGCGTCGTTCCCGCCTCCCATACATGTAAAGTGGGGTTGTTTTTTTTTTAACCTCATTCCCTCATGTGATATCGTTAAGTAGGGTTTTTAAAATTAATACCTATAAGGATTCCTCAATCGATTTTATTGTCACATGTACTTACCATTGGCTTGAGTGTTTTTGTCTATGCCATTGGTGAGATATAAGTCTACTAAGTTGAAAAAAGTGTCCCCCTTAATTTCTAAAGTACCTACCTATGCAAGATACAATGTCCAAACTTTCTGAGATTATAGATCACATCAAAAACTTTCATTAAAAAAATATTTTGAGCACTGTGGGCCCATAACTTTCTGAGTTATAAAGGAAAACTGAAATTTTTAAACATGCACATAGGTCAGAGGTCAGTCCAGTCATTTAAGCTTAAATTAGGTAAGAATCTCGGAATTCAAGCAAAAGACCCATAGGAAATGAGATATTTCCAAAAAAAGCGCAAAAAACCGATTTTTTTTGACCTTTGACCTTGAAATTTAATAGTTGCTTACACCCTACCATATGTAGGTTTTGAGACAACTTTTAGGGTGTCAATATACAACTATTAACAGACTTACAGCTGGGTATCTCGAATTCCGAGGTGAACTTACTATAATGACTGGACATTTCATACTCAATTACGTTTTTCTAGTAGTTAACTATCTAAGCGACACGCACTTGACAACTTATTTTTGAAACCATTAATTATGTGCTAGATACTGTGGGTTCGCTAATACCTACATACTTAGGTACCTACGTAGGTATATCGTGCCGGAGGTACGGTAGGTAGGTACCTACATACGAAATAGGTGCCGATGCTTAGGTAGGTACTAACTCATTCAATGCCGCCGACACGCGTCGCATGTTTTGGCAAATTCCTATCGCCATGCCGCGGGCACGCCACGCGTGCTCTCGGTTTTTTCAAGATAAGTCAAAGATTTGGGTATGTTTTCTGTCAAGAAACTCAGAGCATAAACCTTGTGCCGTAAGCTAAACAGTTATGAAGTGGCCTATAAGATCTAACGATTTTTTTTATGTTATCAAAAAAATGTTATTGTGCAGTGCCGCGAACACGCCAGGTATGCTCGTCTACGATAGTTCTCAACCTTTTATATTGATATTTATTAATAGTAAATTTATCAAAAGACATGGCTACTTTTTCAAAGAAATTTGCCCCGCTTCAATATTTCGAATAATTATGCATGCGTCAGGATCAAAATTGGATTTGCTAATACAATTTATTGTTTTTTGCATTTTTCAATCAAAAAAAGGTGGAAGTTAAAAGTTTAGATGATATGCATCATTTTATCATCTAAATATACAACAGCACCTACCAATGGGCTGCAGCCGGTAGAGCATTTTTATTTTCACACAACACATAGGTATTTGAGGTATTATATACACCATATATTTTGTTGAACCATTAGCTATGCATTAACATTAATTTCGTATTGACGCGTTGAATTGACCGTGGCCGAAATCCACCGTCACATTTGTTATTATTTTTTAAAACTGAATGATCAAACAAAACTCCTCGTGCGACTGAATTAACAGTGAATGAAATTATATTTTTAATGGAAAATATGCCAGCGCTTCACGTGTTGTACATTCACATCAAATCACAGTTGTGACTTGGTGTTAAACGTTGATGTGGTCTGGGATGACGCACTTTCCTAGAAGAAACCTATTCACTTGCGACTTGAAAACACTCACCTTGCACCCGTCCGGAAGGACCCACTCAAGTAGTTCCCGCACCCGTTCGTACAATAAAAGTGAAACCAAAACGTTTTGTTCTAATCATTGGTAGCTAATCATCTACTATAAAATCGCTTTTTATTGATCCTGGCGATCCGGTAAAACAAAGGACTAGACGGAATTTGATCATGAAGCTCTGATGCACAGTGCACACTCCCCGAATTGTACCTATCCGTACAATGTAAATGTATTTCTAAGAATGCACTTGGCAAAAATACCGACATAAGTAACAATGGCATTTGTTAGATAAAATTACCGACAAAATCACCGGCTCAAACTTATCTAATATGAATATTTCTAAGAATTCACGTGGCAAAAAGGCCGCCATAGGTAATAATGGCATCAGTTAGTTATTACCGACAAAATCGCTGCTTCAAACTTTATTCTGCGTACAAGCCATTTTAAGCGCTATCGGAAGAACTTACGGTTCAAAATTTCTTATGCATAGTTGCAAAAGAAATTTTGAACCGTTACAGCTAGCACTATTGTTTATAACCGCTAAACAAAAGCGCTGATAAAAAAGAGACTTGTCATTGATCTTTGTTTTGCACCTTAAGGATAACTGAGACAGATATTGGTTGGATTACACAATTTTGCATAGGAGCCATCATTGCAGTGTTCGAAGTGTTCGACATCGCAAGCTTCTCCCGCTTTCTCACATTTAGTGATTTGTTAGATTGCTCCCTCTGTGACCCCAGCTACTGTTTCGGACTTGTTTGATTGTTCTTGTGACGACCCCGGCTAGTGTTCTTGGACTGTATTTGATTGCTCTTACGACGACCCCGGCTTGTGTTAACGGACTTTTGTGATCGCCTTCACCTCGACGGCTACCCTTAGCGGACCAAAGCAGTGCATCAGTGGTAAGTGATATTAATTAATCCTTACAATTACTATAAAATACAGTAATACCCCGACTTAAGCTACTTCGACAAACGCGCATTCGGAGTTACACGATTTTTTTTTTGTTACTTACACGTTTTTAACTGAAAAGTTTTTTTATTAATTCAATTACAATATTACGTAGAAGAAAAAAACATTGACTAGTGACATTTTATTAAACCTTCTTACAACTTTGAGTTACATCAAAACAACTTCCAATTGTGTTTAAACAGTTTATAATTCAGTAGAAACTCTATTATCCGACCCTTAGTTATACGATTGCGCAATTATCCGGACTACCAACCGCGACCTATGTCTGAAAAATTAACTTTTTTAGCTTCTGGACGAGAGAATTTATCTCCAGGGCATAAAACTACGATGTACAATTGCACATACATAAATACGTGCATATGTATATCGTGTGTTAGAAAATGATATAATTTTTTCATATACATTGATTTTCGTTGATGTGTTCTTGTTTTAAAATCTAATAAAGACATAAAACTACACATGAAAACCGAAAAAGTTTTATTCACACATTCGATTATCTGGATGCCTACTGACAACAATTTGCCTGGTTAATCGAGTTTCTATGTATACCTAGTTTGTCATATTATCTACAATTAGTTTTCACACATTAATTTTCTAAATCATTGTTATACTTAGTCTCCAGTCACAATTAAACATACCTTATATGTATATGAAAAATTGCACCCTTCCGTGAATTCGACTTATATGGAAAGCGCTCCGTTCCACTTATCACATAAGCGTAGGTGGGCACTCGTTAATCCGAAGTCAACATTTTTACTAACTTTTAAAGATGTTAACTTCCGCAAAGATACAGAAGTCCGTTAATCGTTAATCCAATGCCTAATAGTTACCGCACGGCACCGACAAGTGCCGGGAGGCGCTCGCTTTCAGACGAGTACTTCAACATGTTTAATGTTCATAAGGAAATTCATAGGAATAATGTGCACTTAATGCCCGTCGTTTAATTACACATTTAAATTAATTATTAAGTATTGTGTTTTGCTCCTAACCTGTTAACTTTCAGAACCTAAATCAACAGGTTTCATAAGTTTGTGGTATTACTGTATATGCAATTTTGTAGTTTTTTGTGTGCTTAGTGCCGATCGATCGATATTTTAAACATTAATTTTACGCTTTAGGTCATGGACCCTATGGATTATTCAACGCCATCGTGCTCTTGGGAAGACCCAAATTTGGTTTTTCTCGACATAGAAGAAACTTTAGGAGCCATGGTAGCTCTGGAATCATCTCCTCCAAGAAATGAAGCAACTCCGCTTTTGTCTGACGCTGAGCTGTATGGTATATTAAGAGGAAATATTCTAGATGAAATGGATAGTGATGATTCCGAACCAGAACCGGAGCTGGAGAATATTGATATACCTGCAGAATCAGCTATACCCGATCACGAATGGTGCCCAGGAAATCCTGCCGACTACCCGGACTTACCATTCACACAGACTCCAGGTCTCAAAGAAGAAGTCGCCGATACGCCTATTGGCTATTTTGATGCTATATGCAACTCGGAGTTGCTCCAGTTACTAACAGACTGCACGAACAATTACGGGGCACGAGAGAAAACGTCCGCACGCGCCCCGAAAAGTAGAAGTAGCTTGTGGAAACCAATAACGTGCGACGAGTTAAAACTGTTTTTTGGTCTACTTTTTCATATGGGTTTCATAAAACTTAATAGAATTTCCGATTATTGGAAAAAGGACATATTCTTTAATCAATATTTATTTTCTAAGGCAATGTCAAGAAATACGTTTTTACTGATATTAAGAATGTTATGCACTAGCTTAGAAGAAGCAACATCGAGTTTCGATAAGATTAAAAACATAATATTATTTTTTAACAAAAGAATGTCGGAGTTATATTACCCGACAAGTAATATAGTGATCGACGAATCTATGATGCTATGGAGAGGCAGATTACGCTTTAGGCAATACATGAAAGGAAAAAAACATAAGTACGGTCTGAAGTTCTATGCATTGGCTGACCAGTTAGGGGTAGTATTAAAACTCCACTTGTACGGCGGTGCATCTGACGCTATTGTGGGAGGAACAAACCACGTCAAAAAAGTAGTTATGCATTTAATGGATGAATATTTAAATAAAGGCCACCATCTATTTTTGGATAATTTTTATACAAGTATTGAATTGACGGAAGATTTATATAGGAATAATACATACTGTACAGGCACACTTAGAAAATTTAGAAAAAATAACCCAAAAGCAATGTTAAAAGCCAAGTTAAAAAAAGGCGAATTGTGTATTGTACACAAAAACAATGTGTGTATAATAAAATGGTTGGACCAAAGGGAAGTTCTAGCTATATCAAGTAAATATAATGGAAATTTAAATATTTTTACCAATCGCAGGGGGCAAAAAAAAGAAAAACCGCAAATGATAATACATTACAACAAAAATATGAATGCGATTGATCGGCATGACCAAATGTTGGCATATTATTCGTGTGAGCATAAGTCTCTTAGATGGTACAAAAAAGTCATCATTCATATTATGCAGGTAATAATGATCAATGCCTATTTCCTGTACAATAACTTCTCAACCCACAAATCAACTTTGTATGATTTTAGATTAAGTGTCATCAAATCAATTGTAGAGCCATATATTGATCCGCTACAAAAAATTAAAAATCAAAGTGTTCATTGCCTAATGGCATTACAAAAAGATAGTAAAGGCAGAACTAAAAGAAGAAGATGCAAACATTGCTGGAACACTAAAAAAGATAGAGTGATGGTGACTGTTGCTTGCGATACCTGCCCACAACAGCCAGGCTTGTGCATAGAATGCTTCAGAGTGTATCATAACTATTAAAAATAATAATACATAGTACTTATAGAGTATTACACACATAGAATCTAAGCTTAAATTTAATCTAAATTACATAGGAATACTATAGATGATTTAAATGAGTGTTTTTTTTAAATAAATATACTTTTTGATCAGCAAATCAGTCTTTTTGTTTCAATTACAAAAAACAACTCTTACCTAAACTATTTTGGCTTAAAACCTTTTAATCGAGTAATATTATTAAAGATTGTTAAAAGTAACTTTTAATGATATTTGGCAATACTAGATATTTTTAAAGATTATTTGTAACTTTTAACAATCTTTAAAAATATCAAGTATTGCTTTCATTTTATTATATCGAGCTTGACCGTGATATTTTCCTAATTCACAAGCCACGACTTTTCCAAAAAACTCATTGCATTGGCTTTCCATGCTAGCATTGTTGGTACATGTACGCTCCGATTCGGTCATAGTGCCAACTTCTTTATATTTATTATGTATGGACCTGTCGCCAGTCATAGTGCTCGTCTCTTCTTTATGGTATTCAGCAACATCGTCTGTCATGTTCACTGTCCATTTTTGGGAGCTGGGTAATCCGTGAAGAGGCGAATATTCATTTTGTGGCTCCGTAAATATTTCTTGAGAATCATCAAAAGAGTGATTGATGTATTCTGTAAAAAACGTTTGTACATCACAAAAAAATCAGGGTAAAAAATTATATTAAGTTTGAATATAGGTAGATACTGAAATAGAAATAGGTAGAATGAGTTTCTTTGGAACTTATGTACGGAATTTCACACCATTGGCTTTTCGGTGAAGGAAAACATCGTGAGGCAACCTGCATACGTCCTTAGAAGGAATTCGACGGCGTATGTGAATCCACCAACCCGCACTGGGCCAGCGTGGTGGATATGGCCCAAACACTCTTCATGGGTAGGCCTACGTCCTGCAGTGGACTATTAAAAAGGCTGATACAGATACTGAAATATCATAATTAACAGATTTTTTAAACATAGCACTTGCGGATTTTGTGTTAAAAAATCGGTCAAGTGGAATCAGCCAAATCTTCTTGGACTTGTCCATGAAAGTTTTCGTAATTTACGATTTATGATGGATTAAAAAAACTACTTACTAGATTTCGTTCTAACCAATTTTCGGTGTAAGTTTACATAGTTATTAATGTACATTATATACATTTTTATTATGTTATAATTATGGTGAAATAAGTTTGAAAACTTGTGTAATATTTTTTTTCTTTATAAAAGGAAAATTAAAAACTTGGCTTTAATGTTTATTTGTACAAGCAATAAACGTTAAGGTCTAATAAGAATTATTTTTGGAGTCGCAAATAATAGTCTTATTGGAGATCTTTAGGGGAAGCCTATATCCAGCCGTGGACGTCCCATGGCTGAAATGATGATGATGAAATAAAAGTATTTTGGACTAGTAAGCTTAGGAAACCAGGCCAAATTACTAGCAATATTATGATCTAAGAACACTTTACTGCCATAAAAGTATGTATTAGATTTAGCCTTTGTTCTTTAATAAAAAAAATTGTTGATTGTTCAGAACATTTTCCTAAAAAATCTCAAAAAAGTTGTATGTTTAATTATTGAAAATAGAAACATTATATACATACATAAAGTATTAAAAGAAAAAAAAACTTTTATAAAAGTTATATAAATAAATGTACTTGAAAAAGATAAAGAGACCTTTATCTACATTACTCACGTTCTAGATTTGGACGTTTATTTGGTGGGGGGCTATCTGCTTGCGTCAAATCATCGTCATATTCCTCTGTTTCAGGCACATATTTCGTCTTTTCTGTAAAGAAAATCTTAAAATTTAATTTGTTTTTTTTTTAAAGTTTGAGAATAACAGGGAAAATTACGATAAATTCTTACCGTGAAATCTATTTCGTGCCATAACCGAAGTTTTAAAAAAACAGGGACTTGCAGAAACACTGTATCTCTTATGTAGACCAAGAAAGACTAACTAAAAAGCACAATTAAAGCTGTAAAATAAATGTTTATGATTTTACCTTCATATAGTGCCGGTGAACACCTCTAGCGTGTCCATGTAATTTCATCTTGTAATGCCGAGAGCACGTCTAGCGTGCTCACGTTGTGTATACGGCGGCATCGCTGGGAGCTACTCGCATATAGGGGTGGCATTGAATGAGTTAACTTACTTAAAGTAGGTACATAAAACGAAGTAGGTATCCCTATACGCAAGAACGGCATTATTCCACACGTGTTGGCAGCTTGCGCCCGCGCCGCTCACCGCTCGGCGGTTTGATCTGCGATGTTCTCCAGACGTGGTATCGCCTTACGGCGGCTATCTGCCATCGGAGACGAGATTCACACGGGCCCGCAGCCGCTGCCCGCGCCCGCCACTTGACTCTGCTTGGAGTGCTGCTCTCCCTGCGGTCATTGTCCTTACCTTTCTTTGCAATGGGAATTTTACGGCAGAGATATTCGTATTACTTACTTTAAAATCGATTGTTTTATCGCATTTTGTACAATCTACCTATACTGTACTGTACCAGCCTTTTTTAATAGTCCACTGCTGGACGTGGGCCTACCAACGAAGGGTAACACTTATAGGTACCTAGATAGATAGAGCTCGCCTTGCAATCTACCTATAAGTGACTTTTAAAGGCCGAATCAAACTTTTTTTTAAACTTTCGCGATTTGAACACATTATTATTATATACTACGGGACTCTACCCGTGACCACGGTCGATGTAACTCGGCCGAAACGTCGGGATGAGGAGGTATTTATTTATCTCGTAATTTTAGTGCGCGATTAGTCCCGTTGTATATATATAATAATAACGAATCAAACTTCTTAGCTTCTGGGAAGTTCCAAGCTGCGCACATCCCCGCTTTTCGCGCAGATGACATCTCAGACCAAATAATAAAATCGATTTTTTAATTTGTCTGAGGCTGACATAACGAATTTACTAAGGGTAATGACTCGCATTGTGTCACAGACGCCAAGAAGTTTGATTTGATCTATACCTAACCTCAGTGTCCCGTGAAACTGACTATACTCTATAAAATTTAACTTGATCTCTGCGACAGTAGAAGATTGACATTTTTAGAGTTGGGATAGTGGTGGAAAAAATCGATTTTCAAACAATGTTGTAATGAAATCGAATGAGTAGTTGAAAGTGAGAAATTGGATTTCATTTACTTACTATTATTTAAGATCAAGTATGTACACATGTAAATAATGTTATGACATTAATTATATACTTATAATAATGTAACGATAGTATTTATCGACGTTTTTCACTATTATCGATGCTAATGTAACATATAATTGGGTTTACTTAAATTACACATGTAAAAAATGTTATGATATTAAAATATACAAAAAAAATTATGATAAATCAAGTTTTATTTAAAATATCGTCAGTATAAACTATCGATATTTTAATTAAAACTCTATCTAAAACTCTGTGGTCACGATCATTCATCGCCCATCACTAATCGGCATGCTCACAAAGTATGACATTGACAGGTACTGTCTGTACTATTATGAAATTCAGGACTTCATAAGCTTCATAGGCGTGATTTTTCTGACAGCTGTCGCAGAGATCAAGTTAAATTTTATAGAGTATAGGTAATATATTCAGTAAATAATCAAAGAGTATAGGTAGGTATATTGCGGGATACGGTTGGCAAAAAACCGACGCAGATATAGATGGCACTACAAGAGAGAACCAAGCCTATACCTGCCCATGAAGAAGACTGAATGATGGTGATGATATAACTCATATGCATTTTTTAAAGATTAAAATATAAGGTGAATATTAATATTTTTTATAAGAATACTTAATTTCCAAGTTAATGAATTCAATGTCCGTGGGTCTTAGATTAGGTAGGTTGCCTAACCTTGCCCACATAGAGAACAAAACTTTCTAATTAGGTACCTACTAAAGTTAGGTACTAAATTGTCGTAAGCTTTCTTCGTGTCTGATGATTCAAGTAACTTACCCTTAACAGACGAAAAAACATTTGATATCCTGTCAAAACCAAGAGATCTTTCATAAAAATCAATGATGCGTACAAAAACAAAACTTCTGCAAAGTGTTAGGCGGAGGGCAAAAAACAGATCCGAAGATTAAGCCGTAAAATTGAGCATGTTAACCTCCGCCCCAATAATTAACATCTCATGTGTTGTGAAAAAATCCGATGATATCCTATACTGGCGAGTGTAGGGTATCATAACTCCGGCCCATGTGCCCCGACGCTATGTGAAACCCAATCTGCCGCCCTGGCACGCGCCTCGCGCATCATTTGCTCTCAATCTTAATATTGCAGATCAGGATGCACCATTTAATATTATTAACAGACATTTCAACATTTTTTCGTCTGTCGAAATCTCGGAATTCACGATTTATTAGTATTATTTATTTAGTAAGTAAGTACCTACCTAGTCAAGGCAAATAGGTACGACTTGAAAATGATCATACAATAAAAAAATGATTGTGTGGTTAGGTATATAGAACCACGGTAATAGTGAAACTTTTTCCGACCGTCACGCGACATGCAATAGAAATAGATGGACAAAAAAGTTTGACGCGATGTAATAAAAGTTTCACTTTAAAAATAAATATAATTTACATGCGCAATTGGAAAAGACAAAATGGATCGTAATTAGTGCATTTCTGGTAAAGAGTTTGTTTTTCTTATAGGTACCTATAGGTATATAGATATAGGTAGGTATTGTAATTGTACCTATCTATTACTTTATGAATGACTATTTTTTACCCGCGGCTTCGCCCGCATTATATTTTGATTTTTGTGCTATCCCATGGGAACCCCTTATTTATCTGGGATAAAAAGTAGACTATGTCACGTTCCGTCTTTCAAACCCGAGACCCTACCTTACCACCCTTGATAAAGGAGGTGGAAAATCCAAAAAATTAAACAAAAAACGATTTGACAGTTATTCGATTCGACAGTTGATTTTTTTTGTCATTTCTTGAAGCGCCCTCTAGAATAGCTTCTCAGAGTTCTCAGATCTTACTTAACACTTATCGTTATATTATGAACAATTTAAGTAAAATCATTATAATTTATAGCCTATGTGTTATTCTGATATATAAGCTATATTATTGCAAAGTTTCATCTCAATCCGTTCAGTAGTTTTTGCGTGAAAGAGTAACAAACATGTATCCATCCATCCTCACAAACTTTCGCGTTTATAATATTAGTAGGATAGTATAGGTTGCCCATTGAGGTTGCCTATCACACTTGGTAAAGGAGTCGGTTGGATTACAGGAATTATAGCAACTCGTAATTTACGATATAAGCCCTGTTCGTTTATTTCAATATTATTTCCCTGAAGATTCAAACAGTGGGCTCTACTCTGAGGAATTCTGACATTACTTTTAAAGCGCCGTCTTCCCTTATCGAACAAAACAAATTACGGAGCCAACGAGATAAATCTACATAAATTATCGTAAGTTCCCTAGAGGTCGCATAATTACCTAATTGACCGATATCGCCGGTCGATTGGTGCCTGTCGCGAAAATGTGAGAGTGATATGATAAGAGAGGAACAAGGGGAGCAGTGTGGGGCCGCCGGAAGGCTGGCCGTATCACCCATCACCCGACCAGAGGGATAACGTTTCCAAGAATCTTCAAGGCGTGGTAATTAAACCAATCAGAAGAGAATACATTTGCGTATATCTACTCGTTTATGTAGATAACTTATGTATCTACTTGAAAAGTCGATGTTAAGTTATCTATAGATACAGGGTACTTCTTTAGACTTCGAAATAAGTTCATGTTGCCACAATGACGCTAAATTGGTTCCAAATGTGAGCATTTCTAATATAATCAGACAACATATATAGCAAAGAACGTTAATTTGTTATCGGTCGGCAATTTTTTTGGTCGTGGGATCGATTCCTGGTCCCGTACCAATGAGTTCTTCGGAATTTACGGAATACGTACGGAATTTCACACCACTGGCTTTTCGGTGAAGAAAAACATTGTGAGGCAACCTACATACGTCCGTAGAAGAAATTCGATGGCGTATATGTGAATACACTAACCCGCACTGGGCCAGCGTCGTGGATATGTCTAATCACCCTTCGTGGATAGGCCTACGCCCTGCAGTGAACTTATTAAAAAAAGCTGGTATAGGCTAATTTATTATTCCAGTTCTGTCTTTGTTACATTTATACTTACCTAGATTTGTTACATCATGCTGTTGATCCCCCTATGAATTATAAGTATAAATAACGTAGGATATCATTATAATCATCATTATGACAGTATATACAGTGTTTAGAGTGTTTAAATATTTTGTGGTAAGGCGGTTTGTTTTTGCGATTTCGGGATCAGTTCCAAAGTTATTTATAATGATGATAACTATATCTTTGAAAGTCCCTCGCTGTACTTACCTACTATGCAAAGTAACACTATGCAGTATAGTACCTACCTAGTTGTGAGGTCAATGTGAAGTTATCTATATAAATGTAGGTAATAAAAAGTTGTTTGAAGTCTCTTTGTTCTGCGCTGCCGTAAAATTATACCTACATTACCCACTTATCAATTTATGAAACAAAGTAAGACGTTAAAACTAATTAATAAAATATTATTAGGTAGAGTATAAGGATAGTCCAGTTACACTGTGTAATATGTGATATGGTTTTTAATATGTACCTAAGTGTTATCATGGGGCTTTTACGAATAATAAATAAATTAGAATTTTATTCTATAAAATCATTTTATTTTAATTAATCACAACAAAAATTTACGTAAAGCAATTGAAAATCTTTACATAAAAATTCTATTAACTTGTCCCATCTTAACATCTAATTAACTAATACTAAACTAAGTAACACATACATAAATTAACTTTGGAAAAAAGGAAACCTTTAAAGAACTAGAATTATGTAATTAGCAGTAATATTACTGTTATGATTCAGTAAATTTAAAACCGAAAATCTTAACTTTAACATACCCATTTTACATTCAGATTTTTTTTACTTTGCATAGTTTTTATCCTGATATAAAGGTCTACGAATATTACGAATAGACGAATCTATAACGTACCTACTTAATAAACCTAGTAACAAATCTTAATTTATGAGTAATAAAATATTAAATATAAATAATTAAAGGTAGGTACTTACACGATTATCAGTATATTTCAAATCGTATCCTAATATGTACTCAGCTTTTGATTAAACGCACGTGCGAGCCGAGGGCGTAGTCGCATGCCGTGCCAGGGACCTATCTGTACTATCTACGTATATTTACAGTATGTGACCTAAATTAAATATCCTTAGCATAAAAAATGTACAAGAATGGCGGTTACGCCTTACCTAATAAGTTTACAGTCAACTATAAAGAAATACTAAGGCACAAAAATTGTGTACAGAGTACAGACCAAATCAAACCTCGTATGCTGAGTGTATTTGGTCGTAAACATGACGCGCTCTTCGGCGAGCGCGTAAGCATGTAATTTGTATGAAGAAATGTACAGCGCCACTAGCGGCGCGTTTTTGAAACACTTTGTACGAGTGCAAGTTTATACAAATTACTTGCTTACGTGCTCGTCGAAGAGCGCGTCATGTTTACGAGAAAACTGACACTCAGCATACACAGGTGGTTGTGAAGTTCGCTCATCCCTTCTTTTGCCCAGCTGACATAACGAATTTGCTATTGCGCAATGACTCGTCTTACGTTCACATACGTCAAGAAGTTTGATTCGGCCTATAGAAGTACATTTTTGTATAGTAAGCAGGGGGTGAAATCAAGGCTTAATGAAGTGGATGTCAATTGTCATAACGGATATGATGGATATATGAATAGTTAACATTTATGTCGTCACCATGTGTGACGTTGTAACTGGCAGTTTCAGTGATGACCAGGGTAGTGAGCCCACTCATGTAAGTGACCAGGTAATGTTGGTACAGGTGCGTAGAGGGGAGGGGGCCCATGGTGCATCAGACCATGGGGTGTAAGCCGCGGCTGAAGTTCGTGAAGGTTCGGTTCGGAACCTGCTAAGTACTGATCGAACTCTGCAGTATCGGGAGGACCATCAACTAGGAGGGCTGGCGAGATATTCGTTACAGTAAAGTCTATTTCCCTCTCTCTATCCGACGATGGCTCTCGTTTCAGCCTAGTGGCGGTTGGAGGTTGAGGCTTGCGTCGTCGCGGTTGGTATTTGTAATCAGGGTATTCCTTCTTGTGTTGAGATCGTAGTTTGTCAGCCTCCCTTATGAATGGCTGCTTCTGACTATCGCTGAGGCTCCTGCAATCAAAACATAAGAATTGAAAGTTGAAGAATATTGAAGTGAAAAATATCAGCTTTGAATCCTAGTTCCAAAGGCGTTCACCGAAACTGTATATTCTAATAAACAAACTGTATATTATATTCTAATAAATAAATAATAAACTGTTACTAATTGACTTAGGCTAAGATTTCAGCCAACCCCTCTGCTTGTACAGTACAAAACAAGTATTGTAACTGTAAATTTTCGCTTTACAAATGGCACGGACAGTTAAAAAATTACGTTTTCCAGTTTACTATCGCATAGTAGATGCACCAATTGTGGCCATCAAGTGTATTTTGGCTACTTTGAATTTTAATAAATGAAATTTTCTAACTTTGTCATTCACACAAACAATATTTATAGTTTTACATTATTTATGCAATAATTTTGACATCAAATGGACAAAACTAGGACAGTGGTCGCAACCGGTGCATATACGCTAGTTCAAATAGGAACCTACGTTAAATAATCAAAATGGGACCAGTAACGGACAGCTGAATCATGGCGCAGTTTTTGTGGACCGAATCGTGCGGTGAAGCGCTTTAGAGATAGCATCTGCGAGACTAATCCCAGATGCCGAGCGCCACTGCAACGCGCCTACATCTAGTATGAATACCTACTCCAACTGCAATAATTATGATCTCTAGATATTCATTTATGCGATTTGACTACATACTGCCCGATGTTGAGCAGATATGCTGTCTAGGGTGTAGCATGCTTACCTAGAAGATACCTATTTACTCGGGATTTGAAAACACCCACGTTGTAGGTACTTTAGCGGGAAGACAAACCGTCTGTGGTCACCACCCTCCGATTTTACTTTTTTTATGTCGTTTAGTAGGTATTCGTAGTATATACAAAAAGATTCACCGATGAAAACTGTACGCTTTATCAGTTTCTAATGTAGGTATGTTTACCTACCTACCTACCTATATTTAGTGATCGACTTTATTATTAACCGAATTGAAAAAAAGAGGTTCTCAATTGTTTGTGTGTTTTTTTGGGTGTATGTATTACTCCAATATTATAAAGCGATTTGATAATTCTTTTTTGTTGATAGCTCATACTTTAAAGGTGGTTCTATTTTTAAAATTTTATCAAAATCGGTCGCGAGTTTTTTATAGGTAAATCAACATTAGTAAAAAATGGTACAGATTGATTCGAGCGAACCTTGTACGATTGAAGTGGGTTTTGCTATTTTTGTCGAAAAAATATTACGATATGTATTTTAACGACTTTATTTTCATCGACTCTGCGCTTAAACTGAATAAATGCGTGTTCGCAATTTAATTAAATATTTCAAATTACCACGACCGATTCCACTTAAAAGCATACTTAAATACTTATTAGACAAAAAAAAACAACAACATCTCATTGTCTTCACACATTACAAAATTTGGATTTATGCTGCTCTCAGACTAGGTTTCGTTTCTTAGAAAAGTGTTTATAGTTTACAGATGTGTTCGGAGAGATTTAGATGACATACTTGAAGCCGGAGCTTGGAGCCACTGCGAATGTCTGTCTAAATATTAGGCCTAATTTTAAAGGCGCCATGCCATCGTATTTAATAGCAACGTTATGTACGTATTGAGTACTTACCTACCTAGAAATATTTTAAGTACTCAATACTTGAATAATTAAAATCGCGAAAAATGGCATGACCAACTTCAACCGCGTACAGAATGCGCGAATATTTCGCACGGATCGATGAAGCATTTTTCACAATATTGTTGAGTTATCAAATATGGCTCGGCCGATTTCGATAAAAAAAATGGGACCAATTTTGAAGTACACTCATTCCAATAAAAAAACAATTAAGGTACGTTGGGGTAATTCCGAAAATGGGTATATTCCGAAAATTCCAAATTTCTACCAATTAATAGACGCCTTTTCCGTTGCCAACACAAGCCTAGACGCCATCTTGATTCTTCATGCCGCGACAGTCATCCGGGAGTCGCTAACTCTGGTGAGACGTGTGAGGTGGCAAATTTAGTGAAACAAGGATTTTTCGCGCCTCTTCATGGGATAATTCCGAAATGCTAGACTTATGAAGTAAGAGATTGGAGATAAGAGATAGGGAAAGTGTCGAGATTTTATGGGGTAATTATGGTCTAAAAAGGATTTCAGAACTTATGTATATATTAAATAAAATAAATTTTTTAATGATTCCGGAATTACCCCGAGATAGTTCGTAATTTCCCTGACTTCAATACACATACTACACTGAATATGACCCAATTTTTTAAATAACTAAATTATTTAAATTTGCTATTTTTATAGGAATTTAATAATGGTTATCATACTACATATTCATATAAAGAACAAAAGAAGTTAAAAAATAGCACTAACTAAAAATGTATTTCGAATATTTAGCTGGAATGTAAAAGCCTAGTCATCTCATATGAATATATGTCACAATTACCCCAATACACCTTATCGAAATCGGTCCACTACGTAAAAAGTTATGCGTGGTTATACATATAAAAATATGTATAGATACTCGTCGAATTGGGTACTTCCTCAGTTTCGTCGGTCAAATATAAACAATTAAAAATAAAATCAATAAAATTAAACCATAGATATTAGAGAAGCACAAACGATCAGGCGCGTTGAAATTGAAAATCTATTAAAGACTTAGGTAGCTACTTATTTTTGAAGACTTAGGTAGCTACTTATTATTATTATTTACAGTTGAAATGATGATAATGAAATAAATACAAATTTTTCGTTGTAAAATTGTATCGGGAAAATACGCCATTGCTTTGAAGAGAGAGCTGAAAAAATCTATAAAATTCTTTACGGTAAATATGCCTTTGTCGAAAATGTGGTAAGTAATTGAGTTTTGATATGCCTATGGGTTTATTTATTCTTCAAAAAGTCTCGAAATTGAAAGAACTTATACCTAAAGATCTTTTTGTCTTATCACGAAGAAAAAACAACTAGTCTTAAGTACGTAGGTAAAGCCCAAGATAACAACGGTATCATACTAATATTATAAATCCGAAAAGTTTGTTGGTTTGTTCCTCTTTCACGCAGCAACGAAGCAACGTATTGACTTGATTTTTGGCATGGATATAGTTCGAGAGCCGGAAAGTGACATAGGCTACTTTTTATCCCGAAAAAATAAAAGATTCCTGTGGGATAGCACAAAAGTCAAATAACACGCGGGCAAAGCCGCAGAAAAAAAGTGAGGTAAATTGAAATTTGAATAATCCTAATACCAATTTTTACCATTTTCCAAAAGGGAGGAGGTACGTCTGTAAAGGATGCTCGTCTGTTTGTATTTTTTTTTGCGTAAATTCATCGATATTTTCGCCAATTGTGAATCGATTAAAAAAAACCTTTTTAGTAAAAAAATCGTATACTCCCGAGGTAGTCTTAGTTAAATTTTATCGAAATCAGCTGAGAACTTTTTGATAAATCAACAATGATGTACATGGATATCACATCGATTCTTGCAAAGTATTCGAATTCAGTACAGGGGGAAGTAAGTGGTGCCATTTATTTTTTTCGAAAAATAACACTACAGTGTTTTTACCCATAGATAGATCGATAGATAGATAGATACGAGTATACTTTATTGTAGACCAAACAAAAACAAATACAAACATTCTTAGTACTAAGTAAATTCACAAAGTACAAGGGCGACCTTATCGCTCATAGCGATTTCTTCCAGGATATATGAAACTAATGAAAATCGGTAGAGTAACTAACCCATAGTTGGTTGGATAATGAGGTGGAAAAAAAATCAGGACATGACAGAACGATAGAAAAACTGGTTAATTAAATGGGCCATAAATCGTAAACGGTAAGTTTTGCAATAAAGTTTACTGGAAACCATAAACACAAAGTTTTATTTGGTACAACAATGGTCCCCGTGACTTTTGCCTTAAAGTGCATAATTTTCGAGATATCGGCCAGAAACATTTTTTCAAGATGGCGCTTGAAGCTCCACCAGGATCTGTCAGCATTTTGTGATTTTAAGTTCAGTAAGTAATCCTAAACCTTATGAAAAAATAAAGTGGATCGGAAATTCTGTTTAACGCAGATCTTTAGTCTTGTTCGGCTTTGCTTTATAAAATATCGGTTTTAGGGAGACCTTTGACCTCGCTAATCTGGTTTCACATCTGCACCGACGACAGCGAGAGGCGCCCGATCACAACACAGCAATCAGACGCTCTTCACGACTGTTTTCTTTCATGATTGGGGATTTGTCGGCGTGCTCGAGATGTTCTTGTTGGATGTTGCAGGTACTTTTAAATATGAACTTGAGTTTAGTCGATGGATCTGCTAGAGTGCGGGTGGCCCGCTCCATCATTTTATTAACCGACTTCAAAAAAGGTGAGTCTTAAACGAGATAATTCTACTGCATGATTTTTCTTGTATCCGCCTCCGCCAATTAAGAAGTAAATGATACTTGAGACGTGATTCCATTTGCATTTTTCCCAAATAATGGGCTGAGTTTTTGAAAAATCGACACTAATGTGAAAATTAGACCTAGACTAGGTACATCGATGATATATTGATCCGTATCCGGAGTACTCGACGAATTCTTTACACCGGTTGAAGACGGTCATTTCATTTTTAAGACAAATTAGTGTCGTATTAGACGTAAATAATGTAGAATAGAACTTCTATGCTTATTACTATTTGATATAGCAATTAAAATTCTATTTACCATTTAAGTCACTTGTTGGACGCCATAATGCAACATTTATATAACACTAGTTTTTACCCGCGGCTTCGCTTATAATTCATAGCCTATGTGTTATTCTGATATATAAGCTATATTATTGCAAAGTTTCATCTCAATCCGTTCTGTAGTTTTTGCGTGAAAGAGTAACAAACATCCATACATCCATCCATCCATCCATCTATCCATCCATCCATCCATCCTCACAAACTTTCGCGTTTATAATATTAGTAGGATTTATAACATTTATATTAGAAACTTGTTTTTGATATGCTTGATTTCTTGAACAAATACCAAGCTACCGTATTTCTCGTTTGTTCAGTTGTAAAATAAATAGATTATAGATTTTTATCGGTCCAGTACGTTACTTCCCAGGTAGCATTTATACGTTATTATGACGTCCGTTTACGGTACTGCTCGACGTAAGAGACGTCATTATCATGACGTCGGTAGTTTCTTCAGATGACGACAATTTGTCACAGCCTCATGACGTAAGTTGGAGGACGTTGGAGTGACGCCATATACTGACGTTGGAGTGACGTCATATACTGACGTTGGTGTGACGCCATATACTGACGTTGGAGTGACGTCATATGCTGACGTTGGAGTGACGCCATATACTGACGTTGGTGTGACGCCATATACTGACGTTGGAGTGACGTCATATGCTGACGTTGGAGTGACGCCATATACTGACGTTGGAGTGACGTCATATGCTGACGTTGGAGTGACGCCATATACTGACATTGGAGTGACGTCATATACTGACGTTGGAGTGACGTCATATGCTGACGTTGGAGTGACGCCATATACTGACGTTGGAGTGACGTCATATGCTGACGTTGGAGTGACGCCATATACTGACGTTGGAGTGACGTCATATGCTGACGTTGGAGTGACGCCATATACTGACATTGGAGTGACGTCATATATTGCATTCATAGAGACGACACTTGGACGTTTATAATAGGGCAGCCACTGACGTTGGAGCGACGTCATTCACTGTATTCATAAGGACGTCTCTAGGCCGTACATATTAGAGCAGCCACTGACGTTGGAGCGACGTCATTTACTGTATTCATAAAGACGTCACTAAGCTGCACATATTAGGGCAGCCACTGACGTTGGAGAGACGTCATTTACTGTACTCATAGGGACGTTACTGGGCCGTACATATTAAGGTAGACACTAACGTTGGAGTGACGTCATATACAGTATTCATAGTGACGTTACTGTGAATCCTGTGTATGATGTCACTACTATGTCGGCGGCTGCCTTTATATGTATGCCCCAGTCCCTGTGAACTAAGTAAATGACGATACTCCAACGACGATGACTGCCCTAATATGTACAGCCCAGTCACTTTCCTGTGAACAAAGTAAATGACGAAAAGAATTTAGAATTTAGTTTGCGAGAGCAGGCATCCTATATTATACACGTACTCTGAACAGACTCTTAGGACTATGGATGAAACCAAACAAAACAATGTAAGTAGCATAATAGATTTATATTCAAGAAGTATATACATACATAGACAGTTATATATAATCAATAATTGTTATGAATCCATAGTCTTAAAATTACAATGTCGATCCCATAGCAATTTTATGACCATGGCACATTTAGATTAACTATTTATTCTCTCTTGGAGAAATTACTAATGCACTGTTATCACTAATCAGGTTGGTGTTAACTTGTCGTCATTAGTAGCTGAACATACATTTTGAATTTGTAAAATATGTTGGTCTTGCGTATGTAATCTTTTTCTAAGTTCCCGACGAAATTCTTGGAATTCTGATAACAAACCGCCGTCATTCTCCAGCACGGAAACTTCCATTTGACTGCACTTGCTACCCCGTTGGTTATTGACATAATTAGGGCTCGCTATTGTTGGTAACTTCCTATGTTCTGGAGTGCGAACTGGCGTGTCATTCCCAGCACGTTTTCTTTTTGTGCTGTCACACATCGAGCAAATCCATTGGTGCACATAGTCCGTAGAAAAAGACTCGAAATCTCGTCTTTTAATACCGAGACACAATATATGATACACTTTTTCACAGTTTGATAGTGTACACTTCATTATAAGTTCACCGGTAACGTCTTTATTACAAGCCCGGCAAAACGTAAACATTGCGATGGAACTAAATAGAAATAATTGCTGCGACAAAAAGTAAACACGTCCGCACCGATGCGAGCGCGCGTGCAAACAATATGGTACAATATGGTACGTCCTAATATTGACCCTAAATAGAGGTCAATAAAACGTCCCCTTTGTGGCGAATATGGTACGTCCTGATATTAACCCTAAATGGACGTCAGTAAAACGTCCACCAGAGACGAATATGATACGTCTTAATAATAACCCTGAAGAGACGTCAGTAAATCTTCCACTTTGTGGCGAATTTGGTACGTCCTAATATTGACCCTGAATAGAGGTCAATAAAACATCCCCTTTGTGGCGAATATGGTACGTCCTGATATTGACCATAAATGGACGTCAGTAAAACGTCCACCAGAGACGAATATGATACGTCCTAATAATGACCCTGAATAGACGTCAGTAAATCGTCCACTTTGTGGTGAATATGGTACGTCCTGACTTTGACTCTAAATTGACGTCAGTAAAACGTCCACTTTGTGACGAATATGGTACGTCCTGATATTGACCCTAGATGGACGTCAGTAAAACGTCCAGCAAAGACGAATATGATACGTCCTAATAATGACCCTGAAGAGACGTCAGTAAATCTTCCACTTTGTGGCGAATATGGTACGTCCTAATATTGACCCTAAATAGAGGTTAATAAAACGTCCCCTTTGTGGCGCATATGGCACGTCCTGATATGGACCCTAAATGGACGTCAGTAAAACGTCCACTAGAGACGAATATGATACGTCCTAATAATGACCCTAAATAGACGTCAGTAAATCATCCAGTTTGTGGCGAATATGGTACGTCCTAATATTGACCCTAAATAGAGGTCAATAAAACGTCCCCTTTGTGGCGAATATGGTACGTCCTGATATTGACCCTAAATGGACGTCAGTAAAACGTCCACCAGAGACGAATATGATACGTCCTAATAATGACCCTGAATAGACGTCAGTAAATCATCCACTTTGTGGGGAATATGGTACGTTCTGACTTTGACTCTAAATTGACGTCAGTAAAACGTCCACTTTGTGACGAATATGGTACGTCCTGATATTGACCCTAGATGGACGTCAGTAAAACGTCCAGCAAAGACGAATATGATACGTCCTAATAATGACCCTGAAGAGACGTCAGTAAATCTTCCACTTTGTGGCGAATATGGTACGTCCTAATATTGACCCTAAATAGAGGTTAATAAAACGTCCCCTTTGTGGCGCATATGGCACGTCCTGATATGGACCCTAAATGGACGTCAGTAAAACGTCCACTAGAGACGAATATGATACGTCCTAATAATGACCCTAAATAGACGTCAGTAAATCATCCAGTTTGTGGCGAATATGGTACGTCCTAATATTGACCCTAAATAGAGGTCAATAAAACGTCCCCTTTGTGGCGAATATGGTACGTCCTGATATTGACCCTAAATGGACGTCAGTAAAACGTCCACCAGAGACGAATATGATACGTCCTAATAATGACCCTGAATAGACGTCAGTAAATCATCCACTTTGTGGGGAATATGGTACGTTCTAATATTGACCCTAAATAGAGGTCAATAAAACGTCCACTTTGTGGCGAATATGGTACGTCCTGATATTGACCCTAAATGGACGTCAGTAAAACGTCCACCAGAGACGAATATGATACGTCCTAATAATGACCCTGAATAGACGTCAGTAAATCGTCCACTTTGTGGTGAATATGGTACGTCCTGACTTTGACTCTAAATTGACGTCAGTAAAACGTCCACTTTGTGACGAATATGGTACGTCCTGATATTGACCCTAGATAGACGTCAGTAAAACGTACACTTTGTGGCGAATATGGTACGTCCTGATATTGACCCTACATGGACGTCAGTAAAACGTCTACTTTGTGGCGAATATAGTACGTCCTGATATTGACCCTAAATGGACGTCAATAAAACGTCATTTTTATGGTGAATATGAGACGTCGAAATAATGACTTTTAATTGACGTACATTATGACGTCATCGACGACGCATAAACGACCGACCCTATTATGACCTAAGAGTGACGTCGTTTATGCGTCACTGACGTCACTTTGCTACCTGGGTTATGGCATATAAATAATCGATAATAGAAACTCTACATATGTGACTTTACAAGGATTTTCAACTAGATTTTTAAACGAACCTCCAAACTATTTACCTGCTCCTAGGGACTGGCGTAGGTTATAGGCAATATTATAAACCTAGGTACCTCTAAGAAGAAATCAGACAAAAAATCTAGGTACTCCTAAATACGCCAGATTCAGCGTTCAGTATTGAGGTCAATGTGTTTCGGAAAAAAACCAGAAAGTTCATCTGTAGGGTGAGCACCGCAGCGAATGAGTCAGCTTTTCTCGACGATTCGAAACATTTGGATGATGCGAATCCGCGGCACAATTTTCTATCCGAATGATTCGGAACAGTTAGAGATCGTATCGGCAGTATATCGGGCCGGTTGGCGGCGATAGCACTTAATGAGTAAACAATCGATGCACGCGCTCCGCTGGGCGCCGCACGCGCAGCCCTGCGCTGCCTTTCTACCAATTATTTAGAGAAATGAGACAAAACTATTAGAATACATTCCGATTGATTTAGTTTATATTGGCTCATTAAGATCCAAAGCATTTTTTGCACGTATTGGGACTATGGATAAGGTTGAGCAATTTTGTAAGTTTCAGGAATATTAATCAGCAAACGTTTTACGAATAGATAGAGAATATGTACCTATAGAGATCACAGTGCCATCCCTCAGACAAAAACCCTTACAACTGTGGTTTCAATAGGCAACATCTAATAAACTTAACTAACTTCGTCAGCACATGGTAATACAGATAATCATAAGGCCTTGTTTCCTCGAAGAAAAAGAAGAAAAGTATCCAAAAACTAAGTTACTGGGATAGTGATGAGGAAAACAACAGGAGGTGAAAAAAGAGGGCCGCTGCTCTAAGAGCAGATATAGATATAGCAGATATGCCTGGAAGATATCGCTTCCAGCGATAAGGCCGCCTTAAGCTACACTAATAAGTTTTTTATGTATTATGTTGTCTTATATTTTACTGTGTACAATAAAGTGTTTTCTATTCTATTCTATTCTATAGAAACAATAGTTTTAGGATAGTGATGAGGAAAACAAAGAAAAGTGACACAGTAGTGACTCCCTCCCACATAGGTAGTGCCGAACGACTTGCTGAGCTCGGCATTTTGGAGCGATGGTTGTTGCTACGAGAGCCGATGTAGAAACATAAGTTCTAGGATAGTGAAAAGAAACACAACGGAAACTAACAAAGTATTGACTCACTTCCACATAGTGCCAAGCGATTTGCTAAGTTCAGCGTTGTGGAGCGACGGCCGCTGCTCCGAGAGCCGCCGCCGCATAGCCTGCGCGAACACCATAAACGCGTTCATGGGCCGCTTCACGTGCGCGCGCCGCATGCATCCTCCGCCCCTGGGGACAACAGAAAAATGTTGAAAGGAAAATGTTGATACTGGTAGGTACTATTGTATTTTATTTACAATGGATTCCCCGGACTTTTCCTATCTCGAAGGTTTTGTAGTGTCAGTTGCTGTCAAAAAAGGTATCAAGTTCACCGTCCCACGCATATTTTTAGCATATCCTAGCTAGACTATTAAAATCTAACGCACCAATTACACAAATCCTTAATGTATAACAGTGCTCACGTGCCTACGAGATATGTATTTAGTTACGGAAACTCCCGTTTTTGCTAGTGTTACAGCACAAGTAGGTGATATGAATGATGATAAAGTTATGTTTAGACTAGTGTACAAACTAAAAAACCGGACAAGTGCGAGTTAGGCTCGCACAACGAGGGTTCCGTACAAATCCAGAAAATTTCACAAAATTGGGAAGTAAGTTGTTAAAATCTCTATACTATAACCATCGACAAAAAAGTTTTTATCTTTTCACTTTTCTCGTCATACATCGAAAATTACACATTGTTAAAATAATTAAAAACCTGTTTTAGCATGTGCTAATGAAGTTCTTTTATATGATATTTTACATGATACGATTAACTCACTTTGAATTTTGAACCCATATTTTGTGAATTTTGATGCCCTATTTTTTGTGATTTATATAAAAATGTACAGTTTTCAGATTTATTCCTATATAATATATGTACTTTGAGACAATGCTTTTCACCAAATTTCATAGTTCTATGTCAACGGGATGTACCCTGTAGGTTTTGAGTTTTGTGAGTGTCGAAATATGCGGTTTTTTACGACATAAACAGCAGACAAAAACAGCTGTAACTTTTAACAATAACTGAGAAGTTTTTCTTTTACACAACTGCTAGAGACGATAGATACCTATACGTATACAGTTTAAATTCCAACTCGATTTCTTTGCGCGTTCCCGAGATAAAGAGTGACATACAGACAGACGGACAACAAAGTGATCCTGTAAGGGTTACGTTTTTTCCGTTTGAAGGTACGGAACCCTAAAAATGATGTAATTGGATAGTAGGTTAACATTACGCAGACATTCTAGGTGTTTCAGCTACTGAAAATCTGTCGCTAAATATGCTACCGAGACACGTAGCTGTTCACGCGTGCTGTTGAGATATTTGTGCTTCAATCTGTCCAGTACAAACAAAGATTTGAAACACAAGTGTTTTGTTAGCTAACAGAGCTATAAATAGTTTAGAGCCGAAACCGAACAAAAAGCTCAAATGTTGACATAAACAATATGAAATGCGCACTTGAGCGTCGGCTTCCTTAGCCGCTCAAATTGGTTTAGCTTTCGGCGCGCGCCCGATAATTACTAGGTAACCAAAGCCATCAAGCGACGACTGTAATAAAGAAAATAAATTACGAGTCACCCTTTATGTACGTGTGGTTTAAACTACTTTAAACAGTCGTGCGTCGGCGCATGTAAAATTTGTAAACAGCCAAAGTGGCGCGGCCTCACGTCATTTTACGCTCGTAAAGCTCTCTTATTTTATTACTTTTTTATTTTCTAATGCCGCGTTCGGGTTTCCTTGCGATCTGAATGCTGACAATAAATTATGTTTTTTTTCAAACACTGACACGCCACTAAAAGTCGATCGATTTCTAACGGATTACTTCGGGAAGCAATATGAGGAGAATAATCACTGCTTCGGCGAACTTGCAGCGGTTTCCTTGTTTATTACTCAGAACGAGCTCTCGTAACTTTTGGGCGTTTTATTATTCTAATAATATGCGTAGAACTTCTATTGGGAACTGGCATATAGATTGCACTGAAATTAGCTTTAGATGAAGGTAAACATGAAACTCTCTACAACACATTGGAGACAGATAATTTATGTAACAAACTTATCATTAACTTTATGATTTCAATATACTAAATTTAATTTGTGGCTTACATAGGTAAGGTAGGGTAGGTAAGAATTTAGGAAATTTTGAAGGCTTTAGTGAAATATAATTATTAATAGTAATATAACAACGAAATAATGAGTAGAGTAAACCTGAATCACCTACTTTACCTACTCCCTGCGGTAGAGCTACATCTGTTAAATAAAATCTTTGAATTCAGAAACAAGTCGATTACTTTCGCTATGTTATGCGCTATTAACTCGTAATTTGTATTTCAGTTCAAAGTGGTTTATTAAAAAAAGTTAACGAACACATTGAATTAAACCTTGGTTAGGTTTAATATGATCAATAACAAAGATTTCAATACAAGATATGATGTAACGAAGCGTTTGTTGTAGGTAGGTATTTTACATGTACCAGTCTAGACACAGCAAAATCCTCTCATAATTAAAACCATAACCATTTAAATCGCTAATGATAATACATTTCAAATCAGTAGAGTAGTTTTTGTAGCCAGAGACATAAGACCCACCGCACGCCATCTGGTTAGTAACATCCTGCCTCCTGACAATCACAGATAGTACTCAAATGTACTTTAATGGGTACATGTAACCACCTACTTATAGTATTTGTGCTTTCAGTGATTTATTGCCTTTATTAGATGACGCATGTTTGTTTTATTTGCGCAGTTTGTCTGGTATTTTTTGTGGCAATTTTATTTTGGCTAAGCCTATGGGCTAAACTAAGTGGTGTTTGGTGCTTTGTGACCATCAAAGCACATAAATAAAATAATAACTCATAAAATTTATAGTTGGAATCACGAAACTGGGGCAGATAGTACAGTAAGATATAGACCTATACCCAGCAGTTCCAACTGCTGAAAAAGAAGGCTGCGGATGATGATGATGATAAAATTGACAAAACTCATTCAGTAGCTGTACGAGTCGAGTGGCAGTTTAGTTTGTTTATTTTCCAGGTTTTCTGAAATTATGTTCCAGCCGAAGCAACTAGAAAATAAAAAGACGATCCTTTTTCGATTTTACCCATTTGTAATACCTGCAACTACATACGAGTAGTAAGTTTTGTGATATTTTCATTAGGGCGCGTACACATAGAACATCCGTTTTACAGGATCCTTTTTAACTGATCCGTCGCTACTGGAGGTAATATTCACACAGCATAGTAGTAGTAGTACTACACATTAGTATAGTATTACTGGATCCGGAATACTGTGTGAACTGGCTCATACAACTACATACGCTAATAACATATACGTTTAAACGGACCTGTAAAACAGATTGCTGCTTATTTTGTCGGATCAGTATTTTTTACTGGATCCGGAATACTGTATTCTGTATGAACTCGCTCATACAACTACATACGCTAATAACATATACGTTTAAACGGACCTGTAAAACGGATGTTCTATGTGTACGCGCCCCTAGAGTTAATAGTCATTTATTTGCGCCGTAGATTTGCGCTGCAGCGTGGTGCGGGTAACAGTTGCTTTTTAAAATTTAATTATAAATAAGCAATGGTAAACTAAAAACATTCCGTATTTGAATTCCTGTAATTCAGCCAAAGTTGAACAATGGTCAACCAAAGCCAGGTACCGAATCTTAGGAATCATTTCAAGATCGTTTCACATGGTTTCACATTTTAATTTCCTTCCCAACCCTATCTAATTAACTTATTTTCTGTTAATACCAGCTAGAGCTCATAACATCGAAAGAGTTTAATTTCAAATTCCTAATCGCATGGCAGCCAGTGACAAAAAGTTTTATAGTCGCGCACAGCACAGAGTGATTTACTGCCCGATTTCACACTCGTCTCGTCGCCATACATCTGTAGCACGTAGGACTTAAATCATAAGATGTCACTGCTACTTGTACTTGAGAATGGAGCTCGTCGATATAATGGAATTGTTTAGGTAAGCTTGGATGCTGATAATGCGCCTGAAGTTTGGAATGGTATTTTTTGCTTAAGGTCTGATAAACCAAACAAGCGCACTCGATTTAAGAGTGTTTGAGCGCACTGCGCGCATATGGTGGACCGATTTTTAAGCAACTTCCAAAAAGGAGGAGGTTCTATGTTCCGTCTGTATGTATTATTTGTTCATCGATATTTTCGCTAAATTTGAACCGAATCATAAAAATGTTTTTAGTTCAAAAGGATTTACTCCCCTTTTAAATTTAATAGAAATCGGCTAACCCGTTTTTTGAAAAATCAACAATAATGTAAAAATTGTTCACATCAATCCGAGTGAACTATTCGAATTTTGTACACGATGGAAGTCGGATTTGCTATTTTTTTGCGAAAAATTATTATTTCTTATCAAACGTGTCAACTTGTCAAATTTGTCATGCCATTCTCTTTCGGGGCCTGCCCTTTGGTGGTACCGAGTTAGGACCCAACTTAGAGGTGATTTTGGCCCAGAGCTCTTTGGCGCAGCATGCGGTTGACATGGCCGGCCCAGCATGAAACTGCCAAAACTGGACGAGTCGGAGTAAGGCCTTTGCCCAGCAGTGGACTGTGGAACCCAGAAAAGTTTAAACAAAAATAACAAAATAGGTTTGCTTTGGACCACATCTTGTTTTATGTTATGCGAAAACGCTTGACGCAGAAACATAAAAACATAGAAACTCTATTTTGTCTAAACTTTTCTTTCTTACACTGGATTCGGAGCCACTAATGAATTAATTTAATCAAAACTGGCGTACAAACCAACCATATTCGTACATTACCAAACCAATAGAAGTAATCCTACCAACTTATCCAATAGACATATATATATAAACAGCTGCACCCACCTATTACAGCAGAGTATACTTAGCTAATGTCAAGTGGTTTAATAATAATTTGTGACTCAAAAGGCATACAGCACGTGTTTATTGCGTTTTCGTGTACTTGTGCGCTTAGGAATTAATTTTGGTATTGTAGATTAATAAATGTATAGGCCGCCTTCGTTCGTAGTTTATGTTCTTTCAACAGTGTTTTTTTAAAAAACCGGTGCAGTAACCAGGTCTCCTTTGAACGTTTGGTTTGGTACGGTAAACGGTTTAATATTTTGTAAAAGCTACTAGATTTCAGGTTAACGCAAAAAGAAACGTGCCTTTCGAATGTTGAAACTTAGAAGCAGTACACGTGTAACATTAATATCGGGGTCAAATTTGTACCTAGCAGCTACTTTTAGCCCATTACATAAAGGTACTTATTTGTGCTATTGTTTAACTAAACTTAGAGCAGGCGGCATGTTTCAAAGTACAAAAATCTACCAGTTACCAGTAAGTAATCTGTAACAGGCATAATTTTTACTATGATTGACGACTGTAAACTTAGAGTTGGTTGCCTTAGACTACAATCATAACACGCTATTGTATTTATTTATGCTATCTAACTACGTATTTAAACACCTATGTACTTATAACAATGTAGAGTTGAAGCATATCGGTAGGTACCTACACAATAAGTTATAAGAATTATTTCGGCTAAATACAATGAAACAAACAGTGAGACAAATAAGTAACTCGGGTAAATACCTATTTAACGCCTGTGGTAGGTATATTAAAAATAGAGTGATCTATGCAAATTAAAATTAGAAATGAATATTTTAAAATGCAAGTTATAATAGAAAGAAAGAAAGAAAGAAAATAATTTATTGACATAATATTACATTTACACATTCTCATATAACGAAAAAGAGTAAAAATGGTTCTATTATGGACTCGTCATTACTTACAGCATTTCTTTTTTTTCAGTCTACCTAAATTACAAAAAAATAAATAATCATGTATGAATATAAAACATTGTTTGCATTTTATAGAAAACGAAATATATTAAATGTCGGCAATTGCCAAACTATCGTAACATATACTATACCTACGTACATAAATCCTATGTATTTAATCGAGTCAGGTGTAAAAGGGCATTGATAAAAATATAACCAAAATTTAAATATAGTAATACAATTCAATTATGACATAATTAGTTTATATTGTAATTATTTTTTGCAAAAAATAGCATGACCGACTTCACCCGTGTACAGAATCATTACATAGTATAAAACAAAGTCGTTTCCTGCTGTCTGTCCCTATGTATGCTTATATCTTTAAAACTACGCAACGAATTTTAATGCAGTTTTTTCAATAGATAGAGTAATTCAAGAAGAATGTTTATATGTACAATATCCCTGTGGAAAGCCGGGGCGCGTCGCTAGATCGCAAATATTACGCACGGATCGATGTAGCATTTTTCACATCATTGTTGATTTTTTATGTATAACCACGCATAACTTTTTTTATAGTAGTCCGATTTCAATATTTTTTTTATTGGAAACAATATACTTTGAAATTGGTCCCATTTAAATTTTATCGAAATTGGCTGAGCCATTTTCGATAAAATTTAAATGGGACCAATTTCAAAGTATATTGTTTCCAATAAAAAAAATATTGAAATCGGACTACTATAAAAAAAGTTATGCGTGGTTATACATAAAAAATAAAATATACGGGTCGAATTCTATACTCTCCGGTGGTTCGTCGGTCAAAAATAGAAATATCTTCTTTTGTTGTACATTTAAAAAAAAAGTCAGCTGTAAAAAGGCTTCGTCAAAAAAATAATAAGGTGAATAGGCCTTCGTATAGGGCTATATTGCTTTAATGTCAGAGTTTTTAAGCCGCCTGAAAGTCTTTGACATGCAGTTAAAATAAATCGGAATTCACATCACAGTGTATCGTGTCATCCAAATCACTACAGTGGTCAGTTGTAATGTTGTAAATGCCACCTACGGACACCTATGCGAAGATCGATAATGTCGAAAGTTTCTTAACTTCAGTGATCGCTAAAAATACTCTAGTCAAATTACGCTCTAAGCGCTAGAAGAAAGGTGCAGTGCAGATATTAGTTACGACTCAGTCATGATTTTCTAAATGTTTATAGACGTTGATATATCTACTGGATACCGACCGAACATATAAAAACGAATTATCATATTCATATTGCAATAAAATAAATCGCAGGAATGCAGTTTAACTACAGAATGGTTTAGCTAGAGTATATTATCTAGTGGCGAGTGGAGGCCATTGGCTGAGGAAGTCGTAACCCCGGCTAGCTGTCATCTGTGACGGCCGCCCACTCTATTTCTGCCCCTCAGAGCGCGCCGGCGCGGGCGCAACCGCCCACCGCACTACTAGCGCATAAATTTGCAAAACATTTGACAGTTTGTTGCTAGTAGAATGCATTGCAACAGATTTACGCTACTAGCTTTCAGTATAGAATGTTACGGTTTCTGAAGTATTTTACGTTCGGTTGGGAGGTTTATTGATCGTGCAGCGTTAGGGTAGGTAAAATCTTTTGGGCTTTTAAAAATTTTGAGGTAGCTCGTAAAAATTGCGTGTTTGTGTGGTATCTTTCAAAAAGCAAATTCCACGTTAAACACATAGGCATCAAGGGCCTGTGGTGTAAAAGTTTAGCGTTCTGCTCATTTATCATTGAGAGCCAATTTACATACATGAGCAGGTAGGTACGTGTGCATTTATTGCGAAGTCTAATAACAAACATACATTGCATGGTCTTAAATGTATACACTAAATGGTCCAGGCAAATAATTTTGAATGGGATATTAATAACCACTTGTATCACCAAACATGATATTTTCAGTTCTTTCCTACCGTCCACCTCCTGAGACCACCTGCGTGAACTGTGGAAAGATTTTTTTTTACAACGGCTCACCTCTCAGATAAAACTTGAAAGCCCCTTAGGGGGCGTCCATAAATTACGTGAGGTGTTTTTTTAAATTTTCTGACCCTCCCTCCTCCGTTGGTAAGATGTCGTGAGATTTTGTTCAACCCCCTCCCCCATCCCCCAATCTCACGTGAGATTTTCCAGAATGTGGGTTTCTTACGTAAACGCGTTGGGTTGTTATTGTAGAAAGAAAAAAAAACTATTTGCTTCGTGCTTTTATTTATGACTAGTTAAGACTAGTAATCAATATTGCCGAGAGTTATAAATGTAATAAAAATTTAACAAAAGAATACTTAAATCATGACTACTGTAGTAAAAAGAAAAGAATATGGAATAATGGCGCGAAAACAAAGGACGGGCTACACTGTACCGTAAATTCAGACAAAATTGAGCTATTTGGTATAAAATAAATATGGTGGTTTGACATTCAATAGATGTATAACGTCGAAGTATGAATGAAATTATTTTCTTTTGAATGAATTAGTGAATAATCTTAATCGTATTACGATGACGCTCAAGATTAAATCTTGAGCATGTACATACAATTTGGATTAAATGGACCAAAATAGTATATATATTTTTTTGTTTCAATCAGAACAAAAATTGCGTGATATTTGTCGAGACCCTCCCTCTCCCTAACGTGAGATTATATGAGATTTAACTCGACCCCCTCCCCCCCTAAATCATCTCACATAATTTATGGACGCCCCCTTATTTGATATTGGTGACGGTACACCTGAGAACTGTGGTGCTGGCCATCTATGGATAACAAATTAATAGTGTAACGTTTGACTCATAAAATATATTCCTAAACCTATTTTATGTAATTAGCAATTCATCTCACTTTTCTTATTATTAATCACATGTCTTAATTTATTCATTATTTAGGTAATTTTGAAAAATAAAATCTTATTTAACGCAATTTTTCTAGTGTGTATGTTTTTCTAGTGTCTAGTGTGTACGCTTACTTCATTATTTAGAAGATGTAGTTGATAGAACAATATCATCATCATTTTTAATATTTATTTTTCTTCTTTTTTAGTTTGAAATTTCACTTAGGACTCTATTTCTTTTTTTACTAAAAGTCTCAATATCGACGTACTTATTTTATTAATATCTTTTTCAACTGTGAATGAAATATCTGCTACATTTATGGTTCAGCGGCGCTCACCGAAAACGCTCAAAATATATAGCTCTACTAACCTGAAGAGATTTCATAACCAGGTGGATGGTGGAAACTAAATATTTCCCAAGGAACACCCAGGTGTACAAAGGTGAGCTGTTGTAAAAAAAAAACCTTTCCACGGTTTACCCAGGTGGTCCAGGAGGTGGACGGTGGGAAAGAACTGGATATTTTATTGAAAATATGTCTGCGTTGCATCACCGACTCGCCTGATGGTAAGCGTTGTGTAGTCGGAGATAGAGCAACCAGACTTAGAAGAAACCTATTGACTTTATTATTATTATGATGATTTTTATTATTATGAATCCATAGCTTTAGACATCCGTAAGATACAGAGGCGGGACAAAGTAAATTTGTAGAATAGTAGAGTCGGTAGAGTCACTTTCTTCGGTGACTATCTCGAGCTAAAACCGTTTAACCCTATCAGAGGGCTTCAGGCGGCCTAAGAACTCTGACACCAGGGCTAGCCGCCCGCCCGACCTATACGAACTTACTTATCTAGAGCTATATCATTACATAAATAAAATATAGGTTGATGCAAAGACTTAATCACCAGTCTTTCAATAACCACTAAACGGTCCATCAATCGGTAGTAAAAGCCCTGAAGGGTGGCTGCCGGCTGGGTACCTAAAACATCCCCACAAGTTATCTTTACAGTCCCATTAACAATTAACGACGCTGTAAAGATGTAAAACATGCGACGGTAGTCGAATGTCCTTCGCCATCGTTCGAGTGCTTTAGAGCTTACAAATATTGTTGGACATTTTAACTTGCCAGAAGTTTAATGGTGTTTAAATTTAAATAATATTGCGATAATTCATTTAAAATAGCTAATTCTGAATAATTAACATTGAAAATATTTTAGATATTTATTTTAGCACGTGTTTTGATCGGGATGAAATTTCGAAATTCATGACACAATGACTTATTCGTGAACTAAAAGATAGTTGCACTTAGTTGGTAGTTACAGGTAATAAACTTTAATTTTCACTATAGTTAAAAGTTACACAAATCAATCCTTATTACATTATCAATCAAAGTTCAAGCCCAATTTGGTGGTGTGATTGAAATATTTTTATCAATAGTGATAATGGTGGTTAAAGGGTAGCTTTCAGTCAAGTCACCTGTTTCAAGTGGCATGGGAATCCCATCGGTCACCTGGTCCTATGACCATGGGAAAATGATGTATTGGAATGTATCTATACGAAGGGTGATTGAGAAGGGTTGGTCTGTACTGATAACGGCCAAGTGATACAAAATACTGTAATATAGAGCTTAAAAGGATTAGAAGCTTGTCTTGTAGCTTGTCTGGTAGTACTTGAATCTACTACACTTTCTATATCTACGTGCTTTGTATGTTCATGGTTTTACTTCGCCGCCACCCACGAAAGAAATCCTGGTTACGTCCTTTCATTTTTGATCTAGATACCTAATTCATTTTAGGTACCCTCTTGAAGTCTTAATTCAACAGTAAAAATCAAATATCAAGTTTATTCCTTCTAAGTTTAGTAGATATTGATTGCATTGAGTAGTGTTTCATTTTACAAAGTATACAGAAGTTACAATACAATATCTACTGTTTAAGCGGCGTTATGCTGATGCCCCTTTTCAACTGGCTTTCAATAAAGGAAAAGGTTCTCAAAATCTATTGATATTCATATGTTTTGTACTACGATATTAACTGATTTCTCCGTTGTTTGAGAACCGATTAACAACTTTTTTTAAATCTACGTAGTAACTTCGAAAGATAGTCCCATAAAAATTAATTTACTAGTTCTGTTTGAAACGGTTCCAGACAATTGATGACAATAGCAGTGGTTACAAAAATCGAATAGGTACTTTCGCTAAAACTTTTTGGTTCGGGGGGCTTATACTGAAGTTACTTGTACCGCTTTTGTAAAAATATAAGTAATTATTGGTTAATAAACTGTTATTTATGAAAGCATTAGGTATGTGTTGGGGTGCGAGGGCGTGACCAGTTTTAGCTGCGCCCTATCTGGCATGATAGCAGCTCGCCGCCGCCAACACTTCTGCGAAATGATCTCATTGGGTACATCCCGGATATTAATATCTCCATGTCCAATATATTTTTTGCTGCGAATGTATTGTAGGTTAAATTTTAATTTGGATTGGCATAATAAACAAGAATCTTAGCCCTAGCTGTAAGCCTCTGATCGACGTACAAAATACTTAGAACCAGTTTTTAAGCCGCTGATGAAATAAAACTACAACTCTAAAACGCGGTTTTAATATCGACGACTTTTTGATGTCCCATTTGACGCTTTCCCTTTATGCAGTTTACCTTTTCTAAACGTTCTTAAAACGGTGTACAGTGCGACACAAAAGAGATGAAATGAATTATTCCGGAATTAAATTATCACTTTTGCTAGAACCACAATTTGAGCTGCCAATCATTGTTAACATTTTCGTCGTTTTACGTTATTTTGTGGATTATGAACAGGAAAACAGTATCATTATGCAAAAAATAATGCAAAATATGCAAACAAAGCGATAGTGGCGACCTCATTTATTTTCAAGTCTTATGTCGCACTGTAGCTGAAGTTTTATTTACGTCAATCAGTGGCTTTATAGCAGAGTTTTTTTTTTGGTTTGTATGTTTTTGTTATAGATTGTCAGTAAAAACTTTTATTCTTGATGCAACTCCAAAACCCTACTATGGTTACCATTTTGTTTTCATTATTTCTGTTGAAACTGAAAATTTTGCTTAGGCTTTAATTTTGAATAACTGAGATGGCGAGACTGAACAAAGTATTTTCCAAAGTATAGTAGGATTCTCTTTCTATCATACAGTTACAAAACCCTAAAGCGGAAACCATAACTATGCTTCGCACAAAGTTTTACGTAAGTACCTTCTCCTTAAGTGTCGCGTAACGTTAGCAAAATGTCTGGTGAAAGGTAATCACCACCATTTTACTATGATACTATCGAATACTTGGTAACAATTCGTCAAAATTCTGCTAAGCCTACTGGTAGTACGTGATGCCTCTAGATCGGTACATCGCGAATAATATTTAGTGGAGGAGCGTTCTGTGCGCATACGCAGGCACACGGTAATGAAGAGCGTTAGTGCTAACCGCACACATTACCGAACCAACGCTAACTGCACTCGTACGCCCAGATTACACTCTGTAAATATTTGGAACTGACCCGCGAGCTAGCGCCGTACATGGAAAAAATATTTAGACTGTACGTCTGGCCAATTGGCCAAACAGCACGAAACGGGTTTCTTGCTGATAAAGTGATGACTCATATGTATGTGAACATAAGAAACTATTATTTTGGGAAGTTTTCCACTTAACAATTCACTAGTAGTGGGTATAAAAATTATTTATAACATATTTGCTCGTAAAGAGGCTGTAATTACACCAATTTCAATATCGTAATGTATTTCACTACGCACTTGTGCGTTATTGTAATGTAAAACGCACGAGTTTTTTTTTAAATAAAGTAACATGCACGGTTTTTTAAGATGCTCCGTCTAAAAATGAACGATACTTTTTAAAATCTTAGCAAATAGTTTTTATGTCAGAAAAGTGGTCAATATTCTGGCAACGTAACAATCACTTTTAAAAATTGTTCAAATTTCTACAAGTAATTGAATATTTATTCGTTTAAGAAAGTCAGAGTTTTATTAATTTCCTCGCAAATATGTTATAAAACGTTGTATGACACACGTGCGCTTTGAAAATTACAGCCTCTACTTCCTTATAGCAATATCGCCTCGGTTGTAATTTTCAACTTACCGCACTTATATCATAATGTACTATTAGTAGAACTGCACTTAAATTATTATCGATGTGACATCCATGTACATTATTGTTGATTTATCAAAAATGGCTCAGCTGATTTGGATAAAATTTAAATGGGACCACCTCAGGAGTTAGCCACAAGAGTTGGGACCACCTTAAGCGATACTCTTTCGAATTAATTTTGTTTTTTTTTTTCAAATTAGTTCACAGTTGGCGAAAATTACGATGAACACACACAAAAATACATACGGAGATAGTACCTCCTCCTATTTGGAAGTCGGTAAAAACTATTTGAACATGAAATGTGGTATAAGTCGATACCAACCAGATAAGTTTAAGCTTGTGTAAACTGAAATAAGAAACTGATGTTCGCATCTAGCGTTGCAGTCTCGGGCAGCTGAAATACACCGACATAATAAATGGGGTGAAAGATGACCTAGCGCTAAAAGTAGGTAACCTATCTATCAAATCTAAAACTACAATTTCTGTTCAACCGTTAAACTCTATTGTTATGATTTGAACCCTGCAACTGCTGAGTTGCAGCTACATTAAGTAAAAGTTGAAATGTCAAGCTCGGCGCGCGGTGTTGTCGGCGCGAAGTGGCCTACACAAACGGGGGTGGTGTCGGCACCTGTGTGCGCGTGTTTGCGCCCCCACTTACACGCCAGGCTAGAACCAGTGCGCAAACCACGGGATGTTTGCTCGCACCGGTGAGCCAGGCGAGGAAATCTTAATCTGCCGGGGTCTGCCGGCCCTTTCAACTCACTAATTGAGGAATTTAGACAGCGCAGCGTAGCGGCCCGAGTGCACCGGGAATGCGATTAGATCAACACAAATATTACTGACTCATGGTTCGAAGGTGCTATTTGATCAAATTTTTGCTGCCGATAAAGGTAAATAGGTGCTACACGTAGAATTTTCCTCTAACTGTTTATGCCAGTTGTATTAAATATTTTATTTTCTCGTGTAAAAATGGGTAGATTTCGCAAATGCTCTTTTTATATTCAGTAAAAAAGCCAAGAAGGTATACCTACTACAGTTCAAGGAAACTGAATTCTCGGTTACTCAAAAAAATACTGTTGACAAATAAATAAAGTCACTACTTATATGAATGAAACCAGTAGAAATTGTGATATCTTCCAGTACTCTTTTTCAATGGTGTACTACGCTGAGTAGCACGGACTTAGAGTTGGTCAATTGGTCACTATTGCTCACTATTGGGTAGACCGTAGACAATAAAGTCTCTCAAGGAGTATTTTGGCTAGGTATTTTATTCAAAGTTGTTTGTTTAACTTCTAAACATAGGTATGTTAGTATTAATATTTTATTTTTTGCATATTACATAGAAAGACTAATTATATTATTGATTCTAGATATTAAAACATAATAGAAAAAAAAACTAAAATTAGTAAATCAAATTTTGGTCTTATTATTAAAATGTATCTCTTTCAGGCCACTTCAGGATAATACATTTATGCTCGCTTATCGATTTCGGTTAAAACGCATACTAACTATCAATGCTATTTATTGTTGCACTTTCCATAGCTGATACCAAGTAGAGCAAATAAAACCGACTGCGTAACACGAATAAGTAGCTCGTTCTTCATATCGTTACAATAACTTTCTCGTGATCTTCCATCTCCATAAAGTTCAACTTTAAATGACTCATTGTGGCTTTATGAATGTAGAGCTTTTAAATTAGTTCTTATACATTTCACGTAGGTAAAAGTTTGATAGGTATACATTACAATACTCTACAGAAATATATTTATTTTTATATGTAAATTGTAAAAATGGCATCTGCCTAATATGTTCTGAAAAAATACCTACTTACTGGTATAAAGTATAAGATGTCTATTAATTAAAGCTTCTAGTTTTCTAATACTACAGGTACACGTAATTTTATAGTGTCCAATTGTCCATAGTTGTAGATCCAAAGATCACTGACAGTCACCAACGTAAGTGGTTGAAAAACTTGGATTAGCATAACGACTTCTAAGGTGTTTCGGGTATTTTCCCTTGTTTGATAAAGTATCATTGGTCTTTGAATTTACAATGATAAATTGTTTTTTAAATAACACAGAGCGACTAAAATGTACCCTAACATGCCGCGTCCTGCGGAGCGAAGGTAGTTCGGGGAGTCCCTCAAGACGCGATAAGCTCCCCACAAAGGGAGTGTTTGCGCAGGCGCATTTATCGCGACACGCGGAAATAAATCGGTACCGCAGGAAGGGAACAAGATAAGGAATTGTCACACGAAGGGCCCTCCCTTCCCTTGAAAACGCAGGAGATATGATATAAAGGTAATAATATTAAGATGTTTGTATTATTATGATGATAAGCTATCTGCAAATTCACTTTTAACAGAATTTTCTGTTATCGCAGCTGTAAACAGAGTAGAACTATCATTTGCTGCAATGTCGGTATTTACTTGTGAGCAGGATCAGAAGTAATAAAGTTATTTCAGGAATCGAAATGAAATCGAAAATAACCGTCGCTTTAACAGAACTGTCCAGAAGAAGGGTTAAAATCGAAGAATAAAAAATAACTTCTTTCCATTAATCTCTAATGGTACACATTGGCGCACGAAGAAAGGTAATATGTACAGGGGTCTTGTTTTTCAACTTCGTATGCGGCTAGGAATGTATCAAAACTTTGACAGATTGTATAAACTTTGACCGTGGTGGTCTAGATGTAGCGACACCCGCCTTACAATCGTTAGGTCGTGGGTTCAAATCCCAGTCCCGTACCAATGAGTTCTTTGGAATTTATACACGTAATTTATTTTCTCACCACTAAAAGCCATTAAATTCCAAAGAATTCATTGGTACGGAACCGGGATTTGACCGGTGAAGGAAAACATCGTGAGGCAACCTGCGCACCTCCGTAGAAGACATTCGATGGCGTATGTGAATCCACCGACCCGCACTGGGCCAGCGTAGTGGATATAACCCAATCACCCATAGTGGGTAGGCCTGCGTCCTGCAGTGGACTATTAAGAGGCTGATACAGATACATGAAGATACTCTATATTTTCTATGGAAGTTGCGAATGCTCCATACAAGTTCCGTATATACCTAACCAAGCAATGCGAAGTTGAAAAATCAGGCCCAGTATTAATTGAAATACTTTGTATATTATCTTTCAATAAATTTATATGTGCAATAGGTACTAAAGTGTTATCTCACTGCAATAACAGTTTTTCACATTTAACTAGTAAATATACAGCAACATATTGCTGAATTAGTTTTCGTATCAGATTTACAATGTATGTATGTGAATGATGTGAGTTCATTTGGAGAAACCTACCCCAATACCCACAAGCTGTCTTTATTCCTAAGTCTAACGACAATTTCAGCAAAAAGCGGTGTAAGTACTAAGTAGTCGTACCTAATAGCTCAGAGCAAATAAAAAAATCAAGAGAGAATGTTGTGAATTAACAAGTGAAGCCAACCGAAACTACGCCTTGCCGTGTACAGACAATTATACACACATGCAGGTAACTATGAAACTACGCCATGGCTTGTCAGTCAAACTATGACGGCGCAACAGCGACGCACTCACACATGTATAAAAAACCGGCTTCACTTGACTGTTCAACGACGTTCCCTCTGGATTTTTTTATTTGCTCTGAGCCTAATAGAGGAAATTTTAGCGCACATACAACAGATGAATATAATCTTCAGTTAGAGTATTTCAGAAAACAGTGACTATTTCAGGAGATTTTATAGGTATGATTAATTTTTTTATCTATCTCGCTATTAAAAATACACAAATAAACACCGCGATGAAGTAAGACGCCGCCGGCCGATAGGAAATTAATAAACAAGGAGATAACAGATAAGGCAGCTATTCAATTAGGGGCGGCATCAAGTGCGGCTGTGAACGCAGCCCGCCGCCCGACCCCTGGGGTCACGGTGCTAATATACATGTCAACCGGCTCTAGGTATTATGCGCAGAGATCTAGAGGGATGGCTTCTTTCTATCCGCGCGCGCGAAACACTTATACGTAGCAATTACTAGGAATAAAAAAGAATTTTGTCGATGAACATACACAAAAAAATACATACGGACAAACATAGTTTCCTTTTTGGAAGTCGGTAAAAATAGCACAACATTGTACTTCAGTACTTCAACATTGCAATCTACCTATGTACAAAATTCAAATAGTTCAGCCGAATCGATTTCGGTCATTTTAAAATTATTATGGAGTTTCAAAAAATAACAAACCCATATAAATAAAGATTATATGTCACAAACTTCGGGGTATTTATTTTTCACTAAACAAAAATGATCAAAATCGGACATTTCTTGTTAAATGTTATACGAATTCATGAAAAAATTATAGATATTTAAAGAAGAAGCATACATATTTTTCATTGTATACGCGTCGACTTGAGTACCTCCTCCGTTTCGTCGGTTAAAAATAATAAAAGCAAGGTTGGTACAGCATGTGAATATTCAAAACCTTGTAGCGTTTGTTTATCAAAGAATTACGCTTTGTTGTATTACTCTTTTTTAACCTCTTAGTTAGAGAAAGAAAAAAACGAAAGCAACAGTTTTTTCATAACCTTCTGTTACATCAATTATTCTAAACCTTACGTACTGTAGAAATGCATTGTCTGTATACTCAAACTTGCAAATGTGCGAGTGTCAAGTGTGCTATTATATTGAACATTATAATGAAATTATAATTTATAATTTTGTAATATTTATGACATATTTCTGATATATTTGAATTGTAAACTATTTGACTTGTAACTTGGCGTTATTAATAAATTTGATTTTGATTATGATTATGATTATGTCACAGCTGTGGCCAATTTAATGGCCGCTAAACAGAATTTCTTGCGCATATAAGTCCCGCTAGATCGAGCCGACATGCCCTATCTCGCGAGGTCTGTTGTATTATGGATAAGTAATTGCGGAATAATTCAGGATTAATGAGGTCGTGTGATGAATGAATTGTTTGTGGTGAATTATGAGTGCGATAAAGATGGTCGAGTTGATGTCATAAATTATTACGACTTTCTTTTCAACCCTCGGGAAAAAAGGTTTTATTAATTTGAGGCATGTGTTTGTGTATTTGTATGTGTTTGTCTGTGGCAACCTAGCTCAATATGAACAAATTTTGATTCCTTTTTTTTTAATTTGAAAGCTTATATATGTTATACTTTGACCCCTGGTGACACAATGTGTTAATATACATAATTATCAACTGGCTGTAGATATTGTGGATAAGTAATTGCGGAATAATTCAGTATTAATAAGGCTGTGGGATGAATGAATTGTTTGTATTGAGTTGATACGTTAAGTAAGAGTGTGATAGAGAAGGTAGAATTAAGTCAAATATCATGACTTTGTTTTTAAGCTATAGCCCCAGGGTACGTTTTTATATGTGGGTAAATATATATTCTATCTATTGACATTCAGACTGAATTATTTCTACTGATTTCTACAGGAAATAATGTAGGTATGCATCTCTCTCTGGCGTAGATAAATTTTATAGACATGTTGATACAAAGTAGAGTGTCAAAAGTGTGCTAAATACCTATAGGCTATATGAATATAAATAACTGCGTTTGACCACATCCTGAATGATATACCTAACACAATGTTAAAATAAAAAATGGAAAAAGATGTTGTTTGTTTACTCAAGAACTTTGACAAATATTTTATTTTATTATATAATAAATGTAGCAGCATATGTTTGCATGCATACTCAAGTCTTATTACATTGCTTACTTTGACATCTCGGTAACCAGAAGTGACCAGAACTGTTAGCAAAGTATGTATGTATTACAAACAAACCGAAACTTTTTGAATTGTATTTACTAAGAACTTTATACGAAGTGGCATAGTTAGTACAAAGTATAGACTTGACTTGACTAGACTGATAAATATTTTTGAAGAGAAAACTTCTTTAGCGGCGTTGTACACTTTTTGGGATGGGTCAAAATGTTAAGCTCGCGTCAGGTCACGTGACCTGATCGAAAATTCGTAAGACGTTCAACTTTTCACTTCTGCCGATACTCCCGGAGTGCAGCCCGTTGTTTTTAGCGTTCCGTAGGTACCTCAAACGGAAAAAACGGAACACTTATAGGATCACTTTGTTGTCTGTCTGTGTGTATGTCAAGACTCTTTATCTCGGGAACGCGTAAAGATATCGAGTTGAAATTTAAACTGTATACTCGTACGTATATCTATGATCTCTTACAGTTGTGTAAAGGAAAAACTTCTCAGTTATCGTTTAAAAAGTTAGAGCCGTTTATGTCGTAAAAAACCGCATATTTCGGCACTCACTAAAATCAAAACCTAAGAGGTACTTCCCGTTGACATAGAACTATAAAATTTGACGAGAAGCATTATCTCAGAGTACACATATAGGAATAAATCTGAAAACTGTACATTTTTATTTAGATCAGAAAAAAATAACATTCACAAAATATGGGTTCAAAATTCAAGGTGAGTAAATAATATCATGTAAGGTATCATATAAAAGAACTTCATCAGCACATGCTAAAATAGGTTTTTAATTATTTTAACAATGTAATTTTCGATGTATGACTAGAAAAGTAAAAAAAAAAAAAACTTTTATGTCGATGGTTATAGTAGGTTTAGAGATTTTAACAATTTTCTGGATTTGTCGGAACCCTCGATGTGCGAGCCTATCTCGCACTTGTCCTTTTTTTAACCTTTCCCGTTAGTAATGCTATGAAAATGTTTAAATGAAGTTGACAAAAATGTTAATACATAAAGTTACGAAAATGAGAGCGCGTTGAACTCTTTTGTTAAAGATATATTTTTTTTTAACAATGGTAAAATTTTCTTTCACGCCTAACTAATAAGTACAATTTAGCTCCAAACTAGAATCATTTCACAGAATCGGTAAAAACAATATGATACGATACGAAACGATAAAAATATCTATAAAATATTATTACCATAATATGTTACAAAACAAATAAGAAAAATAACAGAGCTCGTTGAAATCTTTTGTTGGCAAAATATTTAAGCTTTTTTCGTAACGTTAAAATAAAAAGATCAATAATACCATGAAGCGTGTGTGGTGCACGTCATTATTTCTTGTTATAAAAATACTCAAATTAATAAAATAACCTAATTAGAAATACTAATACGCCTGCGATTTTTTTTCACATCTTGACACATGTACAAAGAGCTAAGTCAGAGCTGAGTATTTATAAATCTTGGAAAAACATCTTAGTAATCAAAATTAAGTAAAAGTTACCGCTATACATTGAATAATATAATTTCGTATTACTCTTAGACTTCAAACAAAATTATGGGACAAACAGATCAATTGAAAACTCCCTCTTTCTTGGAGGTCGGTTAAAAACGAACAAGCACACAAAACACACATATTCTCAAACTTTCGTACTTAATTACAATTAGTGATTTCTTCATCACTGAGCCTACAAAATTACCGGTCATTTGAAATATTGAAGAAAAAAACTAAGTTCACAATGTACACACAAAACATGTGAATGAAAATTACTTACTTTGACGGCTGCGGCACGATGGTGTCATAATTGAAGCTTTCGAGCAATTTCCCGACTGCCACGTTGATTTCCTCCTTATCACACGGCCTGCGCTCCGACTCCCAATTCATTTTTAAATCACCAAAAACAAACCGATAAAAATTCTAAATTCAAACTTGGAAAAGTTTAAAAGTTCTGCGGCACGAAAGTTTTTTTTTTGTAGCTAGCGCGCGTGCGGTCGACTCGCGCGCATGGACTATAAAGAGTCCCTTATGCTCCGAGCATTACTATAAAAATGCTGAACAGAAGGCACAAGGGGCGCGCGTCTCGGATACGCCAGTCTAGTGTTTGTTTACTTATCGGTTATTTTATTATGCTGCGTAGTTTATAAAACTTAAAGTACTTACTTGCCTATGTTATTCTATTGTTAATTCTTTCCGTCTTTTAAGACGCCGCCACATGTAACATTGGTTTTTGAAATAATTTGTGTGTGATTTTCATTTTATTTTCAGTTTTTGTTTTTAATAGGTGAAACATATCGGGAACCCAGAAACGTAGGTATGAATTAATTATTGCTGTGCCTAGTTTTAGTAGTTACATATTTTCATTCGTTTTCACGCTTTTTACACGTTACGTTTAATTCAAAGAGTAGGAAAAGCTTGTTTATGGGTCAACCAATACGATACTTACATTTATAATGATAAGTATAGGTATTTGATGTATGAGTAGCTCTATAATTTCATATTTTGTAATATAGTATGTACTTAGATAGGTGTATACCCCGTATACCTTTATATACCTAGCATCTCAGCTATTTCTATTTCTAGTCACTAGAGACCGTGCTCTTTGTCAGAAGTTTTACAATTATAAAATACAAATGTACAATAGGTAGAGGAAGATTTATTTATTGTAAAAACTACTTGTATGTATAAGAGTCCAGAGTTGTTCTCAAATACATTCCAAAATATTTTTAAGTTCTCAACACTGTTCTCTCCATTCTCAGTGTTATCCATGGGCGCCGCCAGAATTATTTTCAGGGAGACGCATCTGGATCTATGCATACTGTACCAGCATTTTTAATAGTCCACTGCAGGACGTAGGCCTACCCACGAAGGGTGATTGGGCCATATCCACCACACTGGTCCAGTGCGGGTTGGTGGATTCACATACGCCATCGAATTTCTTCTACGGACGTATGCAGGTTGCCTCACGATGTTGTCCTTCACCGAAAAGCCAATGATGTGAAATTCCGTACATAAGTTCCAAAGAAACTCATTGGTGCGGGATCGGGATTTGAACCCACGACCTCACGATTGCAGGTCGGGTGTTACTACCACTAGACCACCACAGCTTATGCATACTAATTGATCAATATAATATATAACTATACCTACAGTATGTACAGTATAGTATGCAATCACAGAATAGGCCCTATTACACAGGGCATGAAAAATGAATGATAAACGCAATGTCAAATTCAATTTAACTAAATATATTTCGCTCATTGGACACATACCTACTTAACAGAATAGGCCCTATTACATAGGGCATGAAAAATGAATGATAAACGCAATGTGAAAATTCAATTCAACTAAATATATTTCGCTCATTGGATACATACCTACTTAAGGTGATTTTATGTAGATACCTACATGAGATACACGTATGTACTCTCTTTCTACCGGCGCCCATGGTCTTAACCATTTTTTCCCGTCAAGTTTTCCAAGTTTTCCCCGAGTTGTAGTGGGCGGTGCGCAGGCGACACCGCCTCGCGGCGCCATTGGCGCGCGCGGCCGGCCGCTCTGACGTCACGGCGCCCGCAGCTTATCTACGTGCCGCGAGCCAGACCGACCGTGACATCTATCGATATATAGTAGGTATTGAAAGCTTGGGTCAACTACTGGTATCATTTGTTTGTATATTACATTCAATGAAGAACGATAGGAAAATATTTACGTTCTATACCTATGAAACATTTGCCGCAATGAAACATTTTTTAAGGCTTTAGTAACTCTAACATCCATTAGCTTTTCTCTAACTAGGTGAGGTGGATACTATCTACGCAGTGTAGTGCTCATTTTCCTACATATATACCAACGAGTTAGTCACTCTACATACAGGAAAAACACAAAAGTGAGACCTAAGAAAATTACATTATAATGCTCGAAACAAAGAAGGTACGAGTAAAATCAGGGTGCAGAACAAAAGTTACCTAAGTCCTAAGCGTAGGTACCTAAGTACTAGCGCTCGGAAACTCTGAATAAGAATTTCCTGAGTTGCGATGAAAGGTATTCCTCTTTTAATGTGCGCATCCTTAGATCGCATCCTTCCATTAAAAACTATTTTGTACAGTAAGTTGAAGCTGCAACAGTTTTTGTAGCCTTTATTCGCGGACGACAAGGTAGTTAAGTAAGTTCGTATACGGCGGGTAGCTAGCCATGCAAAGTGTCGGAGTTTCTGAGCCGCCCGAGCCACGGTAGCGCTTTTCGGATGGTAATGACTAGGTAAAGCAGTATCTCAGGAAATCTCTTCATTATTGAGCGCGCACGACGTAGTTCGTTAGTTTGTATGATCGACGGTCCTAACTCGCACAATTAGCTGCTTTTTATTAAACCTTCCACTTCTTGGCAATTAGCGCGATCTAATTTTGTGCCCACTTCACGCAATGTTCCTGCTAATTGAGTTGTCAAGGTATACCCGCGCGTATATACTTACCTGAACCGCAAGTATAAATCTAAGTAAGGTAATACCTATTATATACGGTAATACCTACCTAATACATAGGTACCTATCTACTTATTATAATTTTGTAATCACCATCTTGTAAGTAGTTAGAGAGTTAGCGGTCGAGCTCTACTTTCGTAGAGCTCGACCGCTGCACGAAAAGATTTTATTTGTTGTGTTTTTTAGCAGATATTTTAATTTTAAGATGTATAATTATTTTTGCAAAAAATAGCATGACCGACTCCACAATTTTCCTTAAACATTTTCCTTAGGGGTCAGATACGTCCATCCAGATTTGCAGCACTCTGAAATTCTCGCGCGCTGAGTAGTTGCTGAAAAACCAACATTTTTTTTCTCTCTTATTTTTTATAGTTTTGTGCAAAAAAACGACATTGGAAGGCTCTGACGACAAAGGTCACCACTATTTATTTAAAGTGTATAAAATTCCTGACAGATTGAGCCCTAATTAAATTGTATAGGTCTAATAGGTCACACGATACAGGGTTCCCAATGTTCTCTATTTTCTCCAACATGTTGGAAAATTGGAAATGTCTAATTTTCGACCAAAAATCAGTTTATTGAGGTATCTCAGGACAAAATAATGAAAAGTGAAGTTGTAGAAAATTTGATTACCTTCATTTTGACACTAAAGGTGCATCCGTAAGTGTGATAGTTTGTTCAATGACGACCATAAATCAAACATACCTAAAAATCGAGTGTTATAATAAAATTACTAGAATTATTTTCTATGTGTTTATTATTTAGTAACAATGGAATTCTGCTAATCTTAATTAAATTTAAGTGAGTAAAGAGAGACAATGGTGTCGATTCGGCATAAGTCCAACTAAACTAAAATTAGTCCTGTCACTTTCTATCATTTTTAATTGAAAAGGGACCGAAGATCATCGGTTTTGTTTTTGTCTTTGACTTCACGACCAACTATCGAACACACACGTGTGCAATAGCATAATCGAGGTCGTATTCACATTCTTCTACATCCTCGATTGGTGGGACATTCGTGCACTCACTCCCCTTCAATATTTGCACAGTGTAGAGCACTTCATCCCAGCCTTTCTGCAAGAGCAAGACCCAGTACAACCTTTCTTGCACTTGCAGGAGAGGCTTTTCAGAAGAATTTAAGAGGCTGGGGGCAAAGATGTCGTGGTTGGCATCAAACCCGAGTCTGTTTGATGCCATCCCCAATCAGTTGGGCACTCCTAACCACTCTTGAATCTGGTGGTAGGTCCTGAATGAGTGGAACTTAGCCGCGTCTTTGACAAAATAAATTTAGCTGCCTTCCACCTAGGAAGGCAGCTAAATTTATTTTGTTACTCGCTGACGTCCTCAAAAATAGGGTATAGCGCAGTGTTGAGAGCTTCTTGGCCATTTCCACCATACAGAGCAATTAAAAATGCCTCGCCTGCACTCTCGATTTCCTTTGGAAGGGAATCTGGCTGCGAGAACACTTCCAGCTGGTTAACTAGGTCGGAGTTTTGTTTGAGGACACGAATAAATTTCAATTTTCCCTGACCAAAAGGGGCAGAGGTGGTATCACACCCACTGAATGCATGTAGAAAAAGCACCATGCGTGGCGGAAGACCATCAATCCCGCTATTGAATAAGGTGGAGGAAAACTGAGTGTGATCTGACCCTCCTCTACCACTTTTATGGATGTGTGTCACCTGTGCCAATGTATGTCACATTGGCACAGGTGGCGCCTAGCTATTAGTGTTCATTCAAAAAAGTTGTGATGGATTTGATTTTAAATTGAATCCCCTTAAAACTCTATTTAGGGGGGTTATTTTGGCTTATAGTCCTTAATAAAGATAATTTAATATGCTTTAACTACACTCCCCAAGAATTTTCCCTGAGATACCTCAATAACCTGATATTTTGGTTGAAAATTAGACATTTCCAATTTTCCAACATTTTTGGGAAAATAGTGAACATTCGGAACCGTATCGTGTGACCTATTAGACCTACACAATTGAATTAGGACTCAAACTGTCAAGAATTTTATACACTTTAAATTAGTAGTAGCGACCTTTGTCGTCAGAACCTTCCAATGTTTAAGTGAAACTTAGCACATCTCGTCGTATTTTCTTTCTGTATCTATCTCTCTTCATAATCACTTCTTACACTTAAGGTGGAGTGGAGAGGTCTTCTAGGCCGAAAGAAATAACTTTCAGTGATAAGACCGCCGGTTACTTGGCAAGTTTAAGGACCTGTTATCTCTGTACCCATACTGTAATATCCGTGTGTGTATATCAAAAAACCGGACAAGTGCTAGTCAGGCTCGCACATCGAGGGTTCCGTAGAGGGAATGCAATCCCGGTCGATATTTTCAATCCCGGTATTGGCGGGTTTGAGCAACCTAATCGACCGGGATCCCGGGTATTACCGGGAGCCCGGTCAGTTTGAGGTATTTTAAAAAAAAAATCATAAGAAAGACATAATTCAAAGCTTTTGGCTACGGTAAATTATGTACGCGTAATTATAGATGCAGTAGCAATGGAAATTTTACGAATTCTCGATTTTTCTCAAAATTTTTGTATCATTTTCGTATTTAGCATACCATAAATTTGTGTGCACATTTAAGCATTCTGTTGCATCAATGATAGTTTTTCACTGGTTTTCTACATTTAGTAATGTTTTGCTACATTCATTAAAGTTCAATCTCGTAAGCAACTGTACGCAGCAACAGACAATAGTGTCATCACGAAGACAAACGTTGCTATAACTTTCGCGTCAGTAGTCGTAGTTTTACTGTAGTCTGCTGCGGCTGTGTGAAGTTAGATAATGAATCATACCTTTAGACTCAAAATTTTGCATTGATTAGTTGATGTGTACACACAAAAATCTTCCATATTTAATAAGGATAATTTATGGTGAATTAGAACTTTAATTATACTCGAGTGTAGTCTAGTAGCTAATCCAGAGGCCAGAATTTAGTCCGGAATGCAAATAAATAAGCCTATACGATATTTTAAGTTTCATTGGGTCACAGTAGCTCAAATAATAACTAGAGTCTGGTGGCGTACATTTTTTCAGTATGTACAATATTCATACTATGGTGTATATTTCACATACAACGTAAGAGCATATCCAAATGTGCCTAAGTCTGAACTGAAATTGAAATAATCTTTCAAGCTCCATTGTAAAAGCCGTCTAATACACTAGATTCTACGAAAATTGGTAACATTATAACAAAAATAGTTTTTTATTTCTGTCACTAATCATTTCTTAAATTACTTTATATTGGGGCATTCTATTAGGTATAAAAATACCTGTATCAGAATATCCCACTCTTCGACATCCATACTATGGTAACAACTTGGTTATCTTTAACAATTTTTGACAAAAAGCATTTTAAAATTTACAATTTACTCTAAACTAACTTACAAAATTTCCAAAAATATTTCATATTTCAATAATGCGTGTGTGTGCATGCATGTGTGTGTTATGTCTTAGTACTCAACATGTCCAAAATACATATATTTTTAAGTTGATTTATTTATTATTTCTTGAACAGTTCTTCTGTTTCCTCACAGTTTCTAGTAAGTATCCAACTGGTTAGATGTTTTTTACAGTCATGAATCATTGGATAGATATTTAAAATTTTGTAAACTTCATTGTATAATCGTGCTGATTTATTAACAAGCTGATTGCTAGCATAAGAACTTTTGACAGGTTGGACCACAATTACTTTGTCCTTTCTTCTTTTCTTAAGAACGTTATTATTATATGGCGTATCTTTGTGAACTTTGAGAACTGCTTGTACGATGTAAAATTAGTAAGTATTATGCGTATTATCTTTGATTTTCGGTAATCCCGTCAATCACCAGGATCCCGGTCAAATTTCGACCGGGATTCATTCCCGGTAATAGCAGCCGGGATCCCGGTATTTCAAGATCCGGGTATCCCGGTATTGCATTCCCTAGTTCCGTACAAACAAACATACACATTGTTAAAAATTTTATAAACCTGTTTTAGCATGTGCTGATGAAGTTCTTTTAATATATGATACATTACGTGATACGATTTACTCAATTTGAATTTTGAACCCATAAGTATTTTGTTAATTTTTAGGCCCTATTTTTTTGTGATCTAAATAAAAATGTATTTAGTACCCTGTAGGTTTTAATTTTTATGAGTGTCGAAATATGCGGTTTTTTACAACATAAACGGCTCTAATTTTTTTAAACGATAACTGTTGAAGTTTTTCTTTTACACAACTGCAAGAGACCATAGACAAACGTATACAGTTTAAGTTTCAACTCGATATCTTTACGCGTTACCGAGATAAACAGTCTTGACATATAAACGGACGGACATACGGACAACAAAGGGTTCCGTTTTTTCCGTTTCAGGTACGGAACCCTAAAAAAGAGTTAAATGTAGGTATCAATAAATCAAAAAAAATCGAGGACGAAAAAATTAATTTAATACCTAGCTAGAATTAGAAGCATAGAATAGAACCTATTTGTACCTACAAAGTTTCGTTGAGATTCGTTGAAAAATGCGATCTGAAGATAAATGTCAACATCCGGCCAAATCCCATCCAAATGTCGACCTATTGAAGTTGCAGCGGCAAGACCTTCGACTTATGGTAGGACTCATAACTGGTCACTGCAACTTAAATAGTCACTTGTATAAACTAGGAGCCACTGACAGCCCACTATGTCGCGGCTGTTTGCAGGATAACGAAACTGTAGAGCATGTTCTGTGGCACTGCAAAGCCACAGAAGACAATAAATAGCTAACGGATTGCATGATGACTCTGCATTATCATCATCTCATTCACCATCTAAGCTACTGGAGCAGTTATGCCAGCGTCCCAGAGCCACGCTCCGTTATTTTAAGGAGCTGGGCTGGCACGGGTAGACGCTGTAGGGGGAAACGCACAAAACACCCCATGCGGGACTTATCGCCCCCAATTCAAATTAGAATTAGAATGTCAACATCCGAACAGACAAAAGCAAACAGTTCTTTTGCAACTAACTGTTCATCACCCATAAGCCGAACAGCACGCCGGTCAACCGATTCCAAGGCCTCGAGCTGATACTTATATAGCCGAGCCATCCCAAAGATGGCAGCAGTACCTAGGTACTTATTCCAGACACGAACGGATCTGTGCTTGAAAGAGAGTAAGCAGCTGTCCCGGTATGAAATACCGCCTAATTTTATTCAGGATATCCAACTTTTATAACAGCCAATTTGGGCCTAGATTCTAGATACGTACCGTAGTCCAATGTGGGAGTAGTGTTAACCCCAGCGCAGTTCATGGCGGTTATTTCGAAGTATAAGCGACAGTGCAAAGGGACACTTTTTTGCGGAGAACAGACAGGTTTGGTTTCGAAGCGTTGAATTTGACGAGATTTTCGTCACCCTATTTTGAAACGCCTGCGAGAGCCTGATTCATTCGCTCAACCATGTCTACTCTCAACGCTTGCGATTTCTTCTTTGTTGCTCTTGGATTAGATACCTGTTGACTTTCAAATGTTATGGATCGGGAAAAGTAGTTTCTAGGATAGTCAAAGCTTACCTACCAAGGACCGGACTGGACTCGGATTAATCCTCCCTTTGGATCCACTCTTGAGTAATAAATCACCAATAACATACCTAGCTGTTTACTTACATTAAATTGTATTAAGGCTTGTAGTAGGTAGTACCTACCTAACTCTACCAACCTACACTACACAAGGAAGAGTAATACCTATAGCGAGCACTTTTTAACCGACTTACAAAAAGGATGTTATCTCTAGGAGGATATGTTCGTCTATAAGTATGTATTTTTTTTGTGTATGTTCATCTTAGATTATAGAAGGGTTCACCAATATTTTCGCCAATTGTGATATTAATAAAACATTAACCTCTATCCCAGCCTATCTTAGTTTAGCTTTAGATTTCTCTGAATATGAACATATATCATGATTTCTGAATAGGTATGTTTACGCACGAAGTAAATTTTTAGATTAGGGCATAGGGTTTTCATCAATGATATTATACTTCAATGGTTTCAAGTGGTTTTTTTTTTATTTTGTTTAGGTTTGTACATTTAGCGTAGTAGTTGTAATATATAGTTAAGTTTATGAAATGTTATTTAAGTTTTGTGTAAATAAATTCTGATTTTTGTAAACATGAAGTTTATCTGTGAAAATCATTGGTAAAAATGGCAAAAAACCCAATTTGAATTTCACGCGCTGAACAAGAGCATCAAAAGTCAAAACAGAATTAAAAAATTTAACGTCACGATCATTTGAGCGCCAGGCACCACCAGGCACCACTGACAGTTAATTTGTCAATGTCACTTAGAAGTGTTGTTATACTTCAAAAATTCCTTAAAACACGGGAAATCTGAAAACAGGATATTAGCGTACCTAAATAGTACCTATCTGTTGTCACTTTGGGTACAGCTAGTCAATATTGGCGCTGTGGTGAAACGACATCATCGTTATTTACTATTATTTAGCAAATAATTAGGTATATTTGATCAGAACTCCAAAGTAAAAATACAATTTTTCCACAAGGGAAAAAATAGTTTAGTTTAAAAACTTGACCATCGACATCACATGATCAGATCTCACATAATATATACGAAAACAACAGTGGTTTCTTTATGTCTCCATTAATTTTTTAACTATCCTGGCGGACAACGAGGTAGACTTAACAAAAATGCACCAACCCATATGAAAATATAGTACGATACGATTATAGTTTTCGTTTAGTATGCCTCTGCAGTTGATTTTTCTTTTCTTTTTCTTTTTGTGTTGTGGGTGATTTAGAACATAAGAGCTGGTAGCACCTGTTCTGTGAACCCGTTTTAAAAAGCGAGTCCCTTTATTGTACAGCACGTATTTGACGACATCAAATTGTACGGGCAGGAAAGCACGGCCCGTATTTCATGTCCCATACCACCAATTATCAGGCTGTACAATACGTGTCGTACAATACAGGCCGGACATTATCACCTCGTGCAAATAATGTACAGCCCGTATTTTGCGACCCAATAATGTACAGCATTATAAAACGTGTCCCGAAGAAAAGGACACAAAATATCATGCTGTACATTATTGTATCGCAAAATACGGGCTGTACATTATTGGCACGAAGAATATTTGCTCCTATGGGTTGGTTTGTCTGTGACTTCTGTCAGCTCCACAGAGATATACTAAGCGCCACACAAGTCGGCGGATGAGAAGTTGGCCACAGATGACACTTTGCCGTGATTCACTAATTATTGCATGTGCGCATGTGTGCACAATGCCGACGCCGCGTGGCGTAGTGGTAAGCACGAGTGAAGGGAGCACGCGGGGGGCATGAGGTTGGTGGGCGGGTGTGCCCTGACGTCTGGTTTCTCGCATACCTTTAAAGTATCCTTAACTCGTAATAAGGACAGGTTATTTCTGGCACTTCGCCGGCCGCTGCCGCGGCACGCTCGCTTCGCACGCTCGGCTTGCGCATTGTTGTCACTGTTCAAACCTAACTTTACCAACAGAGTGATTTACCTTAGAGAACTCATACCTTGCCATAAAATAACCAAGGTCCAGGGACACAAAATATCAGGCCGTACAATATCGGGCTGTGCAATACTGTGTGCCGGACATTATTGACACAGGCCGATAGTGTACGGCCTGTATTTCACAGCCCAATATTGCACAGCCTGATATTCCATGGCCAGTGACACAAATTATCATGCCGTACAATATCAGGCTGTACATTATCATGTCGTGAATTACTGGGTCGTACATTATTGGCTCCCTAAAAAGCAATCAAGCATGTTGTATTTGCGACTCTTGATAATAATTTGTAAATGAATTCAACCGTTTTTTGCAATTTATATCTTTGTTCCGTTTCCTAAACAAACAGTAAAATATCAGCTGGGCCTAATTAGCAACACGATAATCTATAAACCATGAAAATAGCAGTGGAGGGATGCGCTCATGGGGAGCTTGAAAAAATCTACGAATGTGTAGAAACTTTACAAGAAAGGGAAGGAATAAAATTGGATTTACTGATATGTTGTGGTGATTTTCAAGCCGTACGCAATAAAACAGACCTATGTGCTATGGCTGTGCCGGAGAAGTACCATAACATGTGCTCATTCTACAAGTAAGATCTTATTTGAATTTTTGAGTTTAGTGGATTGGTCATGTCGTTTCTATTAATTTTATGAAACAATATATATTTTCTCTATTCATATCATAACCATTATTACAAAAGATTTGTATAAAAAAGTCATAATTAAATTTCTTTTACAGGTATTACAGTGGTGAAAGAAAAGCACCCATATTGACTATTTTTATTGGAGGAAATCATGAAGCATCTAACTACTTACAAGAATTGCCCTATGGTGGTTGGGTGGCACCAAATATATATTACCTTGGCAGAGCTGGTGTGATACAAATTGGCAACCTTAGAATTGGAGGTAATTATCAGAAATTTTTCATAGAAATAGTTGTATTTTGTGATCTCACTAACTTATGTTTTGAAGTAATTGTTGGTATCATGTATTTCAGGTTTATCTGGCATATTTAAAGGACATGATTACTTACAAGGTTTCTGGGAATGTCCACCTTATACTCAAAATTCCCTGAGGTCAGTGTACCATATCCGATCATTTGATGTATTCCGCCTCAGTCAGCTGAAAGATAAAGTCCATGTTATGTTGTCTCACGATTGGCCCAGAGGCATTACGGACTATGGAAACAAAGAACAACTGATTAGATTTAAACCATTTTTCAGGTGAGTCACAGAATATTTTTAAAACTTTTTGAAGACATTATTTGTTGATGAAATTAAATATGAAAGTTTTCACTCATTTTAGAGAAGATATTGAAGCCAACCAACTAGGTAGTACACCAGCTGAGAATTTACTACACACATTGAAGCCAGATTACTGGTTTTCTGCACATTTACATTGCCAGTTTGTTGCTTTAGTCAAACATGACAATGGTAGTGAGACCAAGTTCTTGGCTCTGGACAAATGTTTGCCCAAACGAAGACATTTACAAATACTGGATGTGCCAGCCGAGTTTGATGGAGATAAAACTTTGAAGTATGATGCAGAATGGTTGGCTGTACTGAAGAGCACTAACCATTTGATGTCTGTGAAGAATATCGATTGTCACATGCCAGGACCGGGTAGTGCAGAGAGGTTAGTATTAAAAATTGGTCAAATAATTTATTACTGTTGAATGGAAGTTGTCGCACAAATTATATTAATTGTAAAATACTGTTGTACAAAACAAAAATGATTTTTGAGTTTTTTTACATGTGTTTATATTTTTGGTTAAATATACAGTATAACTTAACTCTATAAGTTTTTATTAAAAAGTAATTATTATTCCTTTTAGGTTTGATTTTACACCAACTAAAGAGGAAAAGGAAGCAGTTGTATCTATGATGAAAGATATGACAATCAAAGAAGATAGCTTCGTAAAAACTGCTCCAATATTTGACCCGAAAGCACCAAAAGCTCCGCCTACAGAACCTGTCTTAAATCCACAAACAGCTAATCTGTGTGACTCATTAGGTATTGATGATCCAGTGCAAGTACTATTGGCCCGTACAGGGAGGACTATGAAAAAACCTGGTAACTATGCTTCTGAAATATCAGAATCACTTTCAGTGGAAGAAGCTTCCCCAGTCAGTGTTATAAAGTGTTCAAAGTTATCGCTGCCGGCTCCAATAACACCCAGTGAAGATGACAAAGAGGAATTATCACAAGAATTGCCTTCTTCAGGTAATTTATCATTGACAGATAGTTTAAACACTACAGATGAATTTTCTACACCACTGTCGGTTACTAAGAAAACCTTCAAGAGACGTAATGTATCTATCTATAATGTGGCTGACCAGGAAGACAGTGAAAGCACTGCATCTACTGTATTAGATACAGAAAGCAGTCCATGTAAATTATCTTTTAAATCAAGTTTTTGATGAAAAACAAACACACAATTATATAAGACTGTTTAGGAAATATTGTACTGTAATGCAATAATTGGATGTTCAAAATTATGAAAAACAGATTTTATCTAGTGAATTTTATTCTATATTATGTAACATATTTTTTTTATGATATCAAATTCAACCATGACTGTTAACATGATGGTATGTGTAATATTAAGGACAAATCTTATTGACACTTTTTAATAAAATTGTGCAATTTTAGTTAAGCAAACATAGCTGTATTTAATTTCAATTCCAAATCTTACCACACACTTTAGGTTTAAGTAGGCACTTATGGTTTATTTTATTATTTGGAAGTTTATTTGACAAGATAGAAATTCATTATAAAATAAATAATACCTTACATCCCTGGTCTCTGACCCCAAAAGCTTGTGATATGGCTGCCAGAGACCAATATACTACTTATAAATAATTTTAAATACACTCATATATAGATGACAACATCCAGACACAAAGCTAACAACTCTATGAACACAAATACTTGCCCTGGGTGGGAATCAAACCCACAACTCAACAGTCCGGGTGTCAGGGTCATTAACCAATGAGCCACTAAGGCAGTCCAATATAATTAAGACTGATAAACTTGAACAGGCCAGAGTTGCCGCGGCCCTCATGTGCATGCATTTAGATGTCATGTCATAAATGTTACAACTTCAATAAAATACAAAAATTTTCCAAAATTCCCTGAACCATAATGCACCTTAAAATGCTTTGTGGCATGTTGCCCCATAGTGTTTATGAAATGTGCACATTTGGTAGTAATAAAATTGTCATCTTGAAGTCTGCTTCATCATCTTGTGTTGCTTTTTGTATCTGATCACAATAATTATAAAACAATGTAATAATCTTATGCTCACAATAATTTAATTATTTTAGTACTGGCAATGGCTTAGTAAGTGTTCTTTCAGCTGAGGCATATTTTTAGGTTTATGAGAACATTGGTTGCATTGTAGTTCTGTTGCCATAAGACTTTTATGTAGCTCATTTGATATTTTCTTGATAGAACCATTTTCTTTCAATTCATTTAAAACACCTGTAACAATCGGTTTTCATTAGCTAGACTAGAACTTCACAATAGGGTGTAATATTTTGGCAAAATGAATATCTCTACAGTTATTTTGAAGTAGCATGTTATATAAATATCATAAAAAAGTTTGATCTTAGATTTTCTTCTCCTCCTACTTGATGATTAAATAAGGCATTTTAGTAAAAATTTTAAAGATATATTTATAATGTTGTTTTTAAACTTTCGCGATTTGAACACATTATTATTTTATATACTACGGGACTAATCGCGCACTAAAATTACGAGATAAATAAATACCTCCTCATCACGACGTTTCGGCCGAGTTGCATCGACCAGCTCGAGTGTTCATGGGTAGTATGTAAAGGACAAATCATACAGCTTGGGCAGCTGTGATTAGCTACAAGCTGCAGATAACCCAATCCTTGCGCAGCTGATAAGAGAGCTGCAGTCAGGATTGGGTTATCTGCAGCTTGTAGCTAATCACAGCTGCCCAAGCTGTATGATTTGTCCTTTACATACTACCCATGAACTCTCGAGCTGCTTTCACATAATGGAACTAGGTACATCAAATAAGTGTTTATTACTAAAAATCATTTACCTTCATAAGGAATAAAGAATTTAGTGGTGAAACTATTCCAGTGAACCTTTGTTTTTAAGCACGGCGAGATCATGTCTGAACTAATAATGTGCATGTGTAACCGAAACATACTCGGCACTGCATGAAAGCCAGCCGTTAGATTACAGCTCTCTTCTTGTTGAAGCTCTTTATAAACTTCTCCAAATTCTTCTAATAGATTTAGGTGAGCCTTGGTTAATTTGTAAATACTACTTATATCTTCGTGAGGTAGGACGAGATAGTGAATTTTAGCTTTTGGGTACTTGTCACGGATGACCACAAGATTGTCTGTAGATTTTACCACGGACTTCGGGTCTTTCATAGATTCTAACAATCCTAGAGACCAATGTTTATTTTTCTTTGCGCCAGTGCCTGTTTCGCCGGCGCTTGTAAGGTTTCTTTTACTCATGTTTCTTACAGTCCAAAGGCAACTACACAGTCGTGTCAGTTTGTATTTGGACTATTATATTTTTATTCAGTATCTGTAGTTGTTCACTGAATTCAAGAGAAGAGAGAAAAAATAAATTTAATATTTTAAATATTTTGGAGCGATTTTTGTTCTACATTTTGTTTGCACTTTGACATATTTGGCATTGACATGAGAAAGATTTGACAGGTGATATTGATTTTTGATATTTTCACAGAGCTATTAGTTTTTTTTTCTTTGCCAGGAACCTAGGAAATTATTAGTATTGTGCTTGAGAAGGACCATTGGTCTGTGAGAAGGACTCACCAAATCAGCGCGCGAAATTCAAATATTTTTGTGTTTTTTTTTGCCATTTACCCCTTAGTCCAAATTTTGCGCAGTTTACTTAAACTTTCGCGTTCGCGTGTGGTAAGCATACATTTTGGTTAGTTCTTCCTCGTTTCCGCCAGGGGCGCTGTGTAAAAATGTATAGAGCCTTACGGAAACATCCGTAGTTTCAATTTACTTACGTGTAAACCTGTACTAATCCCTCAACTACTTATAGTAAGTTTACATAAACTTATTTAGCGAACATGAACAAGGTCATTGACCAGGTTTACGAGGTACACTCATCTAAAATCCAAGATAATGGCCATCAACCGATTTTCAGTTCTTCACACTTAGTTCTTTATTGATGGTCTCTTCTGCAAACTGACCACTATTTCTCTCAGTGTCTAAATCTCGTTTATAAAAAAACCTGCTAGTTGTACATTCTTTGACCGAACTAAGAACCGCCTTGTAAATCAGAAAAATATATTTTCAGTAGGGTGTCTCAAGTAAAACAAATATATCTTAAACGTAACTAATTTATTCGTTGAAATGCTTAACCACATAAATTAGTTAAGATAGTTAGGTAATTGATTTTAGCTGCAATCATTGGCTACCTTCTAATGTGACAGTCATGACTGAAAAAGTTTAAAATTGTACAAAACAACTTTGATTTGAAACAGTTTTTCAGTCATAAGTATACGCGAACATTGCTATCCGTTCAAATAAATAAATACCTCTTATACTAAACAATACTTTCCAAGGTCTAACCTAATAGATAAATTAGTCTATATCTTTTACACCTACCTACAATTAATCTTACAAAGTCATACCTACCTATCAAATAGGTCTCTACACACATCTGTCATGGTTTTATCCATAGAATTTAACCCATTCGCTTTCAATTAAATTATATTCTCTACAAATAAAGTGGACAGTACCTAGGTACCTACTTAAATTCACCATCAAAATTAATAATACAGACCATCATTTTGAACAACTGGAGCCATACCAGAATTCGAGAAAATAATATCACCTTTTCCATACGAAATTAAAACTCTGAATTTACAAAATGTATGAAACAGCAGATTTTTTAAATTCTGGGTTGGCCCATAGTATAAGTTGTTCATAATTATGATATGAATCATAATTATGAGCAACTCTCCTCTGGGCTTAGTGCACCCGTTCTGGCTAACTCTGGACTAATTTTGTCAGCATTCAGATCTATAGCGTGAACCCGTACTAAGTTCACCGAAGTAGGTAGTTGTTTATTACATTTTATTGCTCAGTAGGTGCTTAGGTCGTTATTAGGTCCAATTATGAAGACGCCAGCGTAAATTGAATAGCAAGGCAAATAAGTGTTTATCTATCGAACGTCTAAAAGAAACAGAAATACTCTAAATTGCTATAAAATAAAATGCTACTACTCGTATACTCGCAACTACGATGGCGCTTTCATAATTGGGCCTATTCCGTATGTACATAATTGTTATTTAATTTAAGTAGGAAATTCAATACAAATAAAAAAAATTGCATCCTTGGTAGAGAGCTTTGTCTGAAGATGGGGTAAATACTGAATAATTCTTAATTTTATTTACCCTCGTTTTTAGTGTACCTAAATATCCGCATTGTCATTGTGTAGAATAATTTTATCAGCACTAAAATGTCTGATATTTCTCCTAAACCTAAAGAAAATAGACTCAAATAATTTGCGTTTCAAGAGTTATCAAGTACTTTAGTGAAATACCTATTGGCCAGAATTTAGGGCACTACTTTAGATAGTTATTGAATCAAACTTCTCGGCGGCTGCAATGTTAGCTACACGCTGCGTAAACCCAATCCAAACTAGCTTAGTAAATAGCCTCGCTAGGATTGCGTTTCGACTGGAAGCTACTTCACAGCTGCTAAGAAGTTTAATTCGGTCTACAAAGGGTAAAGATTAGTGATGTGTAGATAGGTAAATAAGACCCTCAATTAGATGTTTTTACTATCACTATCACTGTACAGTTGGGCGGCCCGTGTATCCAGTTTCTGGCAAAGAATGGTGAGCCAACTCTCTGAGGATTTGTTCGAAGCCTTTTCCAGCAGGCGCTTGGAGACTGTTGTTCTTGAGCATGGTCGAATTCAACTTCGTCGCTAAATAGCACATCTGGAAGGAAGGAAACGTGATTCAAGTAAGTAGTGTTCGTAATTGTATTGTAGTCCAATAGAGTCAAAATTCAAGTAGAGTTTGTACAAAAAGATAAGTGTCGTAAGTCGCACGGGGTTTTTTTAATTAATTTTGTTACGTTGATAACACTGCTCTGTCATTGCTAGTGTGCAACTAAACGTGTTTGATACTTGGTAGACACCAATTCGGTTTTCATCAGTAGACTCGCGTCTACCAAGTAGTCAGTCGGTACCTAGCCTGGCTGCTAATTAAAATCTTTTTGTTAGTTTACCGTAACGTCACGACGGTTCTCTTTTTGCACTAACTCTAGAGAGGAAACGCATGCTTTGCTATCGCTGAATTTATCAGTGTAGGGTTTTGTTTCGAAATAATACCTATACCTGTAATACCTATAACGAAAATATTCGTAAGATTAGGATATAGAGCCTAACCGTACGAATATTTTAACTGTTGATTTTATTTAGCAGTCTACTATCATAATAATCGAGACCGAAATGATCATAGAATATTTTTTTGATGTGACATATCGAGAAGATTTATCCTGTGAATGCAGTGGCGGAGCAAAACCAAAATTTCCTGTAGACTACTTTTATTTTCCGAAGCCTAGCTTCATTTGGGACGTACCTAACTACATCATGGAAGTAGTTTGTAGTAGTTAGCGGTACCTACACCGAGTAAGAAGCATCGAAGAGTTCTGTTAAGAAGGAACCTCCAATCTTACTAAAGCTGACATAAACAGCAGAGCTCCACCATAATGGAAGTGGCGCACGTGACTTCCAGCGGCGTCCGATGGACACCTCTCCTGTCTTTACCATTCTGTGCTCTAGGTTCTCTAGTTCTCTAATAGCAGAGTTCCAAGCGCCACTGCCATCATAGAAGTGGCAGCGTTCGATGGAACAGCTCCCCTGGCATCAATACTGTGTAGGTACTCCAGGTACCTACTTGCTCGGTGTAAAGATCTTGGAAAAATGTTCTGATCAGAAGGTACGTCTAAATCTTACCAATAAAGCTGACATAAACAGCAAAGCTCCAAGCGCCACTGCCACCATCATAGAAGTGGCGCACGTGGCTTCCAGCGGCGTCCGATGGAACAGCTCCCCTGGCATCACCACCGTGTACTCCAAGTTCTCCTTGAACCGAGTGAAGGGGGTTGAAGAGTTGTCGGCGACTAAAGCCGCTGTCGTTGAGTTCGACTCTACTGCCAGGGATCTGCGTCGACGGCCGTGACCTGAAATGTGACCGGTTGTCTGAGGTGAGAACATAAGCAATTGTCAATGTTGATTGATATTTACAGAATATTTTATCCTCCATCAGCCACTGCTGGACATAGGCCTCCCCTATAAATTCCAAATAAGACCGGTCGAAAGCGGATTGCATCCAGTGCGATCTTCTAGTCTTTGATGAGGTCCACTTTGAGAGTGGACGTGTGTTTACCAGTTCGTGGTCTTTACTCGAAAACTTTTCGGTCGCCATCGGTCATCAGGCCTTTTTCCTTTTTGTCATTTTTACAAGAGAGTAATGTGTAACGGTGCAACTTAAAGTGGATTCACAGGGTGGAGCGTGCTTTCGTTGAAAGAAAGTATCTACCTACTAAAACGTCGACAGTCTTGGGATGGGTGGTCGCGGGTGGCATCTAGAACTGAGCGCTGCCGTGGCTCGGACGACACGTTAAATTGTAGACCCTGGTTGTTTTAACCGTTTAGCCATGTCAGAGGCCTTCAGGTAGTGTAAAAATGACACCAGGATTTGCCACCCAGCTTATACAAACTTACTAAAATATCAGATACCTACAGCAACTACTAGTATTAGGTAAGTACCTATACCTCATAGTTCAAACAAGTCGAACCAGTAGTCGGGCTGACAGTCGGTCGCGTCCATGCAGGCTTTGATCTGCGAGTGGATCCACAGCGTGGAACGTTCTTTTATTAACCTAGAAAGTACTACTAACTAAGGGAACATCTTGAAATCAGCAACCAATGATTATACCTGATGGTTCAAACAAGTCGAGGCAGTAATCGGGCTGGCAGTCGGCCGCGTCCATGCAGGCCTTGATCTGCGAGTGGATCCACAACGTGGAGCGTTCTTTCATCGATGCTAGTAAGAACGCTTCGAAGTCTAGGAACACCTCATTGTGTCGCTCGCGGTACCGCGCCGGCTGGTGCGGGATTATTGACGCGAAGTCACGGTTGCGGCAGCTGTTGAATAAATGTAGGTATCTACTCAGTTTTATATTAGAGGTGTATAATAGGCATGATGACTAAAGAAATATAATTAGTCCGTCAGATAGAATGTCAAAAAATATTGGACACGTATTTTTTCTTTTGTCAATTAAACAAAAAATTATGTAGTCCGTTAAAGATCCGCGTGACGAAGTGCCATACAATGCATAGACTTCTGTGAAAGAGGTGACGTCACGACTCCCACTCTCAAACTTACAAGGATTATTATCTTTGTCATTTGTTGTTTGATTCACTACAGAAAAAAAACGTGTCCAATTATTTTTTTTACAACCTAACTCACGGATCAATTATAAATAATAATGATTTTATTACCCAGTCATCAGCCTATTCTATAGAAGCATAAAATATCTCAAGTGGAAAAGAAGAGTAGAAAGAACCAGATATTAAGATATCCGTAGATGCATTATAAGTTCCGACCCAGTCCAGAGTGGATGTCGACAAACGGACGCGGCGCTAGGCGTAGCGTAGCATCGTGGGCCGTTGCACGCAACCTCACGCCCTAGAAGCCTAACACCTCGAAGTCAGGAGGCTCCCCATAGGAGCCTGTGCTCGCTCGTCAAAATCGCAAAAATCCATAATAAATATAATAGGGCATCGCTAAATACCTATAAGTTGTCCACAAGAAATTTTGGACTTACTTCACCATTGTCGGCAAGCATGCATAATCAAAATTTACGGGGAAATATAGAGAACGCGAGTCTTGGCAAGAGTCCACGCATGGGATGGACTGAACAGATGATACAATCAAGACTACTAGAATAAGTTGTATCAGCTGTGTTCAACTTTCCATAAACATCTAGTCGATGATGTCTGCTCTAAAACGAAATCACAGTTACCAAAAACTGTGATACAAAACAGTCAACAATTTTCCATCCCCGTTAATTCCTGGCAAGCAACCAAGCAGCGTCATGAAAGCATTTCGTTGTGTTCTTAGAAAGACGACGAAAGACTAACGGTACTGCGTATGGTATCGTAGACGAAAATCATACGCGTCTTGCGGATTTTATGGCAATTTATCACGCTACTCTCGTGCATCCCGATTAGTTCCGTCGACAGGTCATTGATTTTGTTTTATTTTGAAGCCTACGTTTTCGAGTGCGTATTACATTGATCAGTGACCCCTTTACGTCGTTTCAGGCACGTCGACCTATTCATGTAGGCACTGAAAGAAAATATCGCCACATGGACCACAAAACAGAAAAACTAGGCATAGACCTGCATGAAATAAGAGGCAATCGGCATATAACATATCATTTCCGCGAGATAGAGAAGGTTAGAGAAAGGGGTCAACAAGAGCTAAGAGCAGGATATAAGAGAAAAATATAGAGGCCGTTTGTGTATTGTACAGATTATACTATATACGTAAACAAGAACATATTATTGTTCAACATCCGGAAATCTTGCCCTCAGAAAGTAAATAATTATAAATATTCAAATCTATTGTACAAAAAATACGTACAATATGTTTTTTACTTAAACTAGGCGTGGATACGCTCGAATGACTAGATTTACAACTTGATAAGCATGTAGTCGCTTTGTTGCGCACGCGTATTGTAACCGTAATGTTAATCACACAAAGAAACTCGAGAAAGACGATTCGGTGCGTGTAATTGTGATACTTAGTGAATATTTTTGCGTCTATTTTTCTAAGTATCTATGTTCCTAAGTGATATATCTGTCTTTGTCAAGCAGAATAGCCCTGAATGCGTAGGTAGGGTAGGTCTAGTAAGTCACCATATTTTTTAAAGCTACAATTTCTTCTATATATCGCTTCTGTATAGCAGTTTGATGTGGTGCCATGCCCAGTCCGCGTTCTTGCGGTCTTTATCAGATCATCTCTCCGTCTTGTCGCTACACCTGTTGAAGTCGATTTGCGATGATCTTTCAGTTACAACTTGAGTATAGCAGTTAGTTATACCCGTCTTTGACGAGCAGAACGGCGGCGGGGGCGTGAGGTCGATTGGGGTCGGAGGAGACCCCTACATCTAGCATCTTGATATGACGCTACACCAGTAGAAGTCAATTCGAATAGGCAGATATCAGTTAAAATTCTGCTCGTCGTTGACTAGCTGAACGGCGCCGGGGGTGTGCGCTCGGTCGGGGTCGGGGGAGACCGCCACTTCCAGCAGCTTGATGTGGCGCCTCGCCGATTGAAGTCAATTACGATGATCATTTTAGTTACAACCAACTTAAGTAAATATGAATATAGCAGTAGTTATACCCGTCTTTGATGAGCAGAACGGCGCCGGGAGCGTGAGGTCGGTCGGGGTCGGGTGACGATTACGCTTCGCTAGTTGAAGTCGATTTGGGACGATCATTTAGTTGTAAATAGGCAGAAAACAGTTAGTTATACCCGTCTTTGACGAGCAGAACGGCACCGGGCGCGTGTGGTCGGTCGGGGTCGGGGGAGACCGCCACTTCTAGCAGCTTGATGTGGCGCCACGCCGAGTCGGGGTTGATGCGCGCGCGCAACTGCAGCTTCGTTCCGATCGGGACCGCCTGGAAATTATAACGTTCCTACAGCTAATCTATTTTCTTATAAAATCGTGAAAGATGGGTCTTTTATTACTTAATTCATGAACATCAATTGTGTGAGCAGTGTGAATGGATACCATACCTAATCCTGTAACGTTCACCGGATATAGTTTAACATCAAATCAAGTCATATCAATGTAACAAAACAGGAAGTGAAGGAAAGGTGTGAAGTGAACGTACAGCAGTTACCTGATCTACCGGCAAGTCGGTTGGAGTGGCGTGAGACTTGCGGGGCTTCCTTGTACAGAGGCAAGCATATACAAGAACAGGTAAGAACACTAATAACTGCACATATTGACTTCCGTCAAACCTAAGATTACATCAGTGTAACAAAAGAAGTGTGAAGTGAACGTACAGCAGTTACCTGATCCACCGGCAAGTCAACAGAGTGGTTGGAGTGGCGCGAGACCGGCGGGGCTTCCTTGTACAGAGCTACTTCATACTCGAGGCGGCCTGGCGTCTCCTCCACTACGCCGGACACTCGCGCGCCGTGCGGGCTGGAAGGAGTTAGGGAACTGTCATCGGGTTACGCGTCCACTTCTGAGATATTATTACGTTTGTTTACAGTAGTTTAAGATCGAAGAAGAAGAAGATCGAAGAAGAATCGTCCTTTTCTGAGATATAAGAAGATTGGCTGTCCGAAATCAAAACTTAGCAATAGCAAGTATAATACGGCTACACGATCTGTTTATCATTGGAGGGGGAGACAATACCATCGACTTGGCATTTTTTCTTTCCTATATTGATGGGAAATACGCTTGCTAGGTGTTGATTTTGTACAGCCGAGATGTTCACAGTAGTTTGAGATAGGCAAATCTTTGTTGTCAGAAGTAATTATTAGGTACAGATTTGTCAATCAGTTATAGAACGCCAACTGCTGGTTAGAATCGGCTTGCATGCAGTCTGCAGGGCTATGTCAGTATTACAAATTTGTCTCATAAAAATATGGATTTCGTGCAATTTTAAGGCCCATAACTTCATACATTTTGACTTACTTAGTGTCTTTATGCAACTGCTGGATCATGGGGCTAATTCTAATTCTAGGTGGGGGCGATGAGTCCTGCACTGACGTCCCGCTTGGGGTGTTTTGTGCATTCCCCCCTATTCCCCCCGATGTCAGCCTACTCAAACCATCCGAGCTCCTTAAAATAACGGAGTACAGGTTTGGGTCCGGGTGACCGGGTGGACCAGTTATGTCAACGATAACTGGTCCACCTCTATTGCGCCAGGTGTTTCGCTGCCGGAGATTTGTGTAGTTTCTTCAAGGAGTCCTGTCCTTCTTCTTGTATCTTCAGTGGCCTGCAGTGTAGTAGTACATGCTCCACGGTTTCATTTTGCTGCAGACAGCCTCGGCATAGAGGACTATCTGTACCGCCTATTTTGTGAATGATAACTTAGCTCACAGTGGCCTGTGATTATACCAATGATTAGACGAAGGTCTAATGCTTGGTATAATCACCTTGGCCTTGTTAGCTTAAGTAATTTGTTAGTTGTATTCCTATCAATCAATGGAAAGAAAGCTTTTGTTTGCTTGCATTAATTTGTTTTATTCCATAGATTTTGGTGCTCTTTTTCTGAGTATAAAGTTAATAGATTCCTTGTTTCCGAGGCAGTTGGCTTGCATAGTTCAGAAATACTTGTTGTTTTCTTTTTTTTTGTAATCATGGTACTGTTGCAAAAATATTTCGGATTGACAATGGAGAACTATAAAAACATCTAACTAAAATTGTTTTTAGTATTTAATGAACTTATAGTGTTATTTTCGTAATAGCTTGCTTTCATGTGTTGATAGTGACTAATGAGTAAATCCTTAGAGTTGTAAATAACTTTTACATTATAGGTACAAGCTATCTACTTGGGATACTCACAAACTGCCAGCGAACCCCGCTGCTTTGTTTTCGATGATGGTGGGCTCTGGAGGCTTACACATGATGATCAGCTCTTGATCCGACTGCATCACCACTCCCGGGAACTGCGGGAACCATACTCGGACGTGCACGAAACCCTGCGAAAATCAGGTAGGTAGGTACAGTTGATTATAACTTTAGCCAAGAATCAAGTGATGATGACAACAAATCGTAACGTGATTCCGCTATACTTCATTGTATACATTTTTAAACCCCGACTACGGTAATGATATCTAATTACCGTACCCCGACGCTAAAACGACGTGGTGGTACAGCTGATAGGATATACAGGGTTACTAGTTATTGAACCTATTCCTTCTAGAACCTATTTCTTCCCGCGACCAAATGTACGGAACAGCTGATTTTTTTGAGTTGTGACAAAAGTAGCAGAACAAAAGTTGTTAGTTTTGATGTACATAATAAGCCCCTAATAAATGTTTACCAGTCACCCTGTATACTCGTCACCGCCACTTAACGAAGTGAGTTAGTAACTATACCACAAACCGTTGTTGGACAATTGTAGGTAGGTACCTACTGGTAGTGAGTAGTAGCTACAAGTGTCTTTTTGGAGTTTGCAAACATAAAAAGAACATTATCTCGTGGATAATCACCGTAACCGTTTTCGGGTTAACGTTGCGAAAAGATGTTTGCGTTAGAACCTAGGTTAGCAAAAACAATAAAGTGAAAACTGGGCAATCCACAGATTACCGAGAATCATTGCGGAAGTGCGTTCGTGAGAACTGACAACTTAGTCAATGAGTTAGAGTATGTGCAAAAAGAGAACCGTCGTGGCGTCACGGTGAACTAACAATAAGATTTGAATCAGCAGCCAAGGTACCGACTTTACCTACTAGACGCAAGTACTGATGAAAACCGAATTGGTCTCTACCAAATATCAAACTAACAAACTTTCAGTTGTACTAGCAATGACAGAGCCTCTGTGGACAGAGCAGTGTTGTCAACGTAACAAAATTAGTAAAATAACACACGGGCGACCTCACCTACGACGCTTCTCTTTTTGCACAAACTCTTCCACTTGACATTGGCGAGGGTACAAACTTGCACGTTAATCTTTACGGGGCATTGTATTCAATCCACGACATTCCCGTACAGAGTATTAGTTATCTATTTACCTCAATACCTTACCGGTTGTTAATAATATGTCAGTGAAGCCCGTTGTGTAGGCCACTAGCATCCACACTGCTTACTGTTAGTAACGGCATAAGTTATTTGCTGATGACACAACTTCCACTTCTTTATGATTATTATAACAGATGAAACGACAATTCTTTTGTGTGGTAGTAGAGCGGATCGAGCTCGTTAAAAGTATCTCGTTTTAGAAGACGTGATATGGGCACTGCGATACTGTTTATTAAAGAATTTAATAGAATTAGAGTGACCTATAACACAAAAATGATGTGAGATGATTTCAATTCGCTGTTCAACCAATTACCTTGCATCTTCTGATGGCAATATCTTTTAACGGAATGTTACTCGTATGTCTTTGGTGACCATGCGTTTGTCTGACCTTTAACTTTTACCTACCACTTAAAACGCTTGACTGATTTTGGATTGCGAACGATAGTCTTACAAGTGCTTGGTTTTACAGAGGTGGCGTGTGGCGTGACAAATAATTTAAAGTATCCATGCAAAATGTTCGATATTATCCTTCGAATAAACATAGCTGTAAGAGCATCTTTCGAGAGTGGCAAAAACTTTCATATTGAGTTCTCCTTCTCAGAATAGCGTATTCTATTTAAGTCCAAAGGTAGATACTACAGCCACCAATAATGCTGTCCCACTTCTGGGCAAATGTCTCCTCACTTCCTTCCATTTATCGCATTCTGTAGCCAAATGATTTTGATTATAGTTTTTTTTTTTTTTTATCAAATAGGTTTGCGTTTGACTACACACTGCCTGATGTTAAGCAGATATGCGGTCTAGGATGTAGCACGCTTACCTAGAAGATACCTATTTACTCGAGATTTGAAGACACCTACATTGTACTCGTACTTTAGCGGAAAGACAGACTCAGGCAAAGCGTTCCACATTCTGGCAGTTCGTATGAGGAATGTGGACTCAAAACGCTTGGTTCTAACGCGTGGGATGTCCACCATAAAAAGGTGGCGCTTTGGTCGCGTCTGCCTAGCCGTACGATAGAAGAAAGGGGCAGGTGGGACCAGATTGTGCAACTCCTGGGCGCACTCACCGAAGTTTATCCGATAGTAGGCTGACAGACCCGCCACCCTACGTCGATGCACGAGACTTTGCAGCTTCGACTCAAGGTTTCGTTGCCTATCAGCCTCCTGTCAGTTAATATTAGTTACACCAAAACTAGATAACACAAATACCTAGATTAAAATATAAACAAGAAGGTTTTTTGCTACTTCCTTGTGACCCTTACATTTCGTTTCAGTACTCCACATCTGGTGAAGTCCGTGATCCTCAGCCTATAGAGCAGGCCAGTGGAGTCTTCAGCCTCAGGCCTGATCTGGCAGACGGGGTCTGCTACGGGATCCGTGGCTCGATCGTCTGCAAACAGAGGAGCTCCTCGGAAACCCTCAGGCTTCCTGAGCAAAGCTGTAACGGAGTCTCGTAGCCCGGTGCCGCTACTGGAAAATGTGCACTGGATGTCTGTCACTGGAAATGGAAATGATAAAATATCAAGTTAGTGTTATTTTTTCGTAGTGCTTATTTTTAGTGCTCCGTAGTCCGTACCCAAAAGGTAAAAACTGGACCCTATTACAGTATGCTATTACTAAATAAGACGTACTCCGTTGTCCGTCCATCTGTCTATCTGTCGCCAGGCTGCATCTCATGAATCGTGAGAACTAGACAGTTCAAATTTTCACAGATGATGTATTTCTGTTACCACTATATATGCCTAACAAAAATACTAAAAATAGAATAAAATAAATGCTTAAGAGCGGGTTCTCTACAACAAACGAGATTTTTTGCTTCATACTCGTATTAATAACGGTAACTGGTAGACGCTTGATATATTCACAAAATATTTAGTTTATACTCATTTTATACATAAATTGTTAAATTAAAATGAAATAAAAGGGGGAAACCATTACGATCCCTTTGTGCGTGAGACCGATTCCCACTTGGTCGATATTTAGATGTTTTTGGCACACTGAATGCAACTCACCGTCGTAGTCTTGCGCGAGTACCGTTCCAATCTGTAACAATGAGCATTCACATGAGGAAGGATGCACAGCCAAGCAAAGCAATTAAACAATAAGTTAATTTATTCCTGTGGCCATTGTTAGAGGCAACCGAATAAAAACATAGCGGTGTAATTTCTGCTTATCGAGGATCATTCCCTTTTGAAACAAAGATGAAAAGAGGCAAAGGCGGAAGGACACAGTTAGGTTCAGTATTATTGTATTGCTATGTATTCTATCCCTAGAAATATAATCTTATTTTATTGTATGGTAAAGATAATGATGCGTAAATCGACGCATAATTTTCAACAAGCTATAAAATATTAGTTTATTTACTTATACTAAAAAAAAAACTTTAATTATTTGTTTTTCTAGGTTGTAGTGAATAATATAAACAAAATTTTGGTAAATTTATAAAAAAATAAAATTGCTTACGTCTACAACAAAAATACAAAATATGGAGACTGTTTGTTTTTTCTTACAAATTGCATGTTATATAGGTACTTAAACACTGTAATTTTAACATATATTCCCATTATTAGTGATACATAATATAATGGTTTGAGCTACAATAATTATAAATAATAATAATAAATGTTTTGGGACATCTTCGGAATTTCACACCACTGGCTTTTCGGTGAAGGAAAACATCGTGAGGCAACCTGCATACTTCCGTAGAAGAAATTTGATAGCGTATGCGAAATTGCGAATCCACCAACCCGCACTGGGCCAGCGTGGTGGAAATGGTCCAATCACCCTTCGTGAGTAGGCCTACGTCCTGCAGTGGACTATTAAAAGGCTGATACAGTACGGTATAGTATCATAACAATAATTTTGACTCTTTGACGTGGCTTTTTTGTACAATAATAGCTCTAAAAACATGAAACAATCCATGAACACTGAAAAAACTACGAAACAACAACATACAAACAAAAAATCTTACGAATTGTAATAGGCGTCAAAATCTTAAAAGTCACTTTTAAAGATAATCATGCGTATTTTTTACCGCTCTCCGCTGTTGTCTGATATATCTCAAAAACGATGGCACTTGCCTCAGCAACACATATGCATCACGCAAAGTCCTCATGAAAACTGAGATTACCTAAAAGCTTGGAGCCATATTCGCGAAAATAAGAAAACGGGAGCTATATTAAGATTTCGGATGCGTATTTTTTACGCAGATTATATTTCCAGGGCTATACTTTGGAACGATCTCGTAAAGGGAAATCTCTAAATTCTTCCTATGTAATGTACCGAGTACCTTTACCTATCTACATACGTACACCGCTAGATTAGAAAAAATAATTGAAAAGTAATATGGCACTATTTACTTAAAATGGGTATAAATACCCAACCTACTTCTTATAACGTAAGTACCTACCTACCTACTACATGTGAAATTACATTAGATAAGTACCCAAATAAATGATTAGAGAGGTCTAAAATCGATTTTGTTCGAAAAAAACATCAACATAATAACCTACATAGATTTTAAAAACTCATAAACAGTTTCAAATCTCAAAAGTTAAAGAAAATTAACGGATGCTAAGTGTAATGTTCAATTATCTCTTGTTTTAGATAGTGAAAGTACGTTTTCGTTTTTATTTTATGTGGCAATTTGATGAGCTTTCTGCAAATCTCCGCCGAATATCAAAGAAAAAATGTTAGTATAAAAGTAGGACAATACCAGCAGCTACGTTCTGATGGCCGAAGAGAGATAGAGCTACCGTCGGCTATTACTTTCAAGAGCATTTCAAGAGCAATAAAAGAGCTCAGTTAATTTGCGTCATATCTTGATAGAACTAAACGTGCGTCAGTCAGCTGTTTGCTATAGTCTAGCAGTAAAACCAATCTTTTATCTACAGTTAAAATTAACATTGGTATTAAAGACAAGGGGAAAGATAAGTCACATAAATATAGATTTTATGAGATTTGGTTAACTAAATAGTTTTACTGATGCTCAGTCACGTATTTCAATTCAAGCAGCCTATTTGCATTTATGTTAAGGACATCTATCTAGGCCGGTTCTTTCCTGATAGTCATCATCATAATACTTTAGTCATTATTTCAGATTGCAGGGTGTTCGCACTGAGGATTTCTAAAAAGACCAATTGAAAGCGACTTTCTCCAGTTTCACTTTCTTCCCGCACGTTGTTTGTCCTTTAAGCGTGTAGGTGCTCTACCTGTAAGTACACTTGCCGATCCGAAGTTTACATCTAATTCCCATCTCTTGGTCTAGTATTTTTATTGTCATCGCCGTATAATTCGCCGTGTAATTTTATAATAATTACTTTTATAAAACCTGCAAAACATGGTAGGGATCTCCTTTGCTCATTACATACCAAGTTTTGCATTTAACACTGCTGCCAATGTCCTTTTGTTTGTGGGATGGCTTCTTAATTTAGATAGATACTAGAGTAATTTCTATATTGTGTTCCGCATGGAACAAATTTCCATAAATAAACGTAATGATAGGATATTCACGATCAAATTTGACCACAAGAATGACCAATAGTCGCTATTATTCCAAGAGATAATCCACAGATGGTCTATTGCGTTCCACTTTTAATATTTTACGTGATATTCAGTTGCAAATGGATTGTGGAACTGTTGATTCTCTGAACACTTTCTTCGAGAATTCCGAGGGTAATAAACATTAGAGTTCAAGACTGGAGAATACTATGATTGACCTCAATTTCTAAGAAATCATCGTAAAAACATTGGAAGCGATTAAAATGAAAGTTTTGAGGCAAATAAAGCTGTATACCTAGTTACTGTAATGAGGCTTTATCGGTGCGGTTGAGGTTTGGTGGATTAAGTGGGACCGTAACACGTACCACATGATTTGATACGGAGACGTGAGCAGACCTAATGGGGCCGATGAATGAAACTCTACTTTGCAGTTTGCCACAACTTGTGGCCCAACGTAGCTAACCACTTCACTTACGGAGTCAATGAGCGGAACGTGCATTTTTAGGGTTCCATGATTGAAAAACAAACTGACTCGTATTGCTCTTATACTGATCTTTGTTAGCCTGTTCCAGTTTTCTTTGTTAACTTTAATTGTCAAAACATCATACATGAAAGATTGTTTTCTTTTTTTAATTTTGTTATTTCAGGCCCAGAAAGAATATTATTTTGTACAAATTAATTTAGAGAACATTTGTCGTTTTTCTCTCAAGAGTGACTCTACTAGAATACGCAGTGTACGTATGAATGTAGCTAGCCATGGGCATATGGTGGGGCAGCAGTCTAAAATAATATGTGACTAACAAACTATACCTACGGTCTTGTTCCGGTTATTTCTTTCGCAAGGGCGAGCGAAGCGAGCGCGAAAAATTGTCCTTTTATCTTTAAAGAAAGAGCCGATTTTAAGTGAAGAAAAAGAAGAGACCTGAAAAAGCAACATGGGCCCAGGGGCGCCCCTCCCTGCTCCACCGTGGCTACGCCCATGAGTGTACGTGCTCTTCACTATCACTACATAGTATAAAACAGTCGTTTCCCGCTGTCTGTCCCCATGTATGCTTATATCTTTAAAACTACGCTACGGATTTTGATTAGATAGAGTGATTCAAGAGGAAGGTTTATATGTATACATACGTAAAATTCGTTGCGTAGTTTTAAAGATATAACATGTAGTGATAGTGATGTAGTGAATAGTGGTGATACACCTGTGAGAAGCCAGGGCGGGTCGCTAGTAGATAATAATTTTTAACGTGTTTTACTAAGTGAATGGGGGTTCGGCTTTCTACCATTGATTAGGTTTAAGAAGTATTAATTTACCTATGTTTTCTACGCACATACTCGTAAAGCGGAAAAGACTTCATATCATAGGATATATAGATACTTTTCTACACTTAGGTAAAATTATAATCGTATACGATCTAATTTTTTCAGCGAAACAATAGATTTACCTAGCTTACCTAGTAATTATTTTCCTACCAATGTACACTGAACAGTAGGTACACATTTGTGTGCGGTCAGTTGCGTTGGTCGAAGGAAAATTGTGTACCGTCATCTTTCATCCAAGCAGCAAAGCGTGGGTCGCTGCATTACCAACTCTTGTATGTAAATTCAAATTGGAACTTAAACGGTTTTTTCTAGAGTGGCTTTGCTCTGATTAGTGAGCGTGAAGCTCGGGTTAAGGTATCAGGTTTGGAAAACGGAAGTTTACTTTTACACTCATGCTTTGTTCTATTGTTAATAATAGATTCGTAGTTACCGTGATAAGTTAGTAAAGCGAGCAAACACTCCCGCCTTACCACAAGAGATTTAAACACGCTTCTAACACTGTTTAACCGTGCAATTTGCACGGTTGCACGTGACTAAAACTTTTGTGGTTATGCGGTTTTAATTATGTACCTATTATTATTATATACTACGGGACTAATCGCGCACTATAATTACGAGATAAATAAAAAAAATACTAATAATATCCATAGTCTCCATAGATTTATTAAAAACTTAAATAAATTTCACGGGACCAAACCTCATTTTACCTATGCTCAGACCAAATAAAAAAATCAAGACAGAATGTTGTAAACAAAACAAGTGAGGCCGGCAAAATGACGCCTCGCCGTGTACAGGCACAATCACACACACATACACGTACTAAGAAACTACGCCTTGGGGCCTTGGATCGTCAGTCGAACTGTGGCGGCGCAACACCGACGCACTCACCACATGTATAAAAAACCGGCCTCACTTGTCTGTTCTGTTTTTTTTTATTTGGTCTGGGATTTTATGGCTGTTTGTTTACCCCATTTGATATTTTTGATACATTTATTACCTGCTATAAAAATGCACTATCGTGGCGTTTAACACTTTTAAGAGGGTTTCTAAGAACATGAAGACGGTGTAGAGAAATGTCACGACTTAAACTACAACAATATCAGTCTGATGTCCCACGTGAGTAATACCAACCATTTCACACTTTCTTCCACATTAGGTACCTACCAAAATTTGATTACATTATGTTCGCACATTGTATTTTACGATTGACCTTAATTTATATACACACCTCGTAAATATATTCTTTCTAAATTGACTAAAAAGAGACTTAACTTTTTTAGACTTCTACCACACGTGTATATTCTTGATATATTTCATACAATATAAATAAATAAATATTTTTGGGACATCTTACACACGGCCTCTGACCCCAAACTAAGTAAAGCTTGTGATATGGCTGCCAGAGACTGATATACTACGTATACTTATTTTTAAATAAATACGTATATAGATAGTAACTAAATAACACCCAGACACAGAGCAAACACTCATGTTCATCACATAAATATTTGCCCTGGGTTGGAATCGAACCCACGCCTCCTTGATCCAGAAGTAAGGGTCACTAACCACTGAGCCACCGAGGCAGTCATCGCAGTATATCTTCTGAATAAACCCAATCTGCTCTTGATTTTGTTTAGCGCTTTCATTCTCTTTATTGTCTTGTACTGTAGTGTCTTGTAATCCGTTAAGTTCAAAATTGTTCTACATTTTGATTGAAATACTCGTAACTCAATTTTTATCGGGCTCATTTCACTTGTTTGTACTCAGCATGACTGATTTTTTCAGGTCAGAAAAAAATGTGCTTATCTTTTTCTTCCCATTAGGCACACCTCGCGCCAAATAACTAAATCCGAGGTCGCACGTTCTGCGCAACTGTAGTACTATGCGAGGGAGCGTTTGCAACTGTGCAGACTCTGAAACCTAAAAAGTCACTTTTGTGTACAAGTTTTATGTTTATGCGATGCGATCTGTACCTGTACCCTGCCAGTGAATGTCACATTGTGAAGAATTTGATCCTAAGTCATCATCAACATCTTCTTGCCCTGAGCTCACTAGGTGAGGTCGGCACAGCACGTTTCCTTTCGCCACTTCACTCTATCATACGTCATCTCATCATCAAATCCTTTCTGTTGCATGTCATCTTTCACATAATTCATATTCATCCACACTGATTTTGATCCTCTCCTCCCGCTTTTGTCGCTTTCCATCATATTAAGAGTTCTTTTGTAACATGACTATCCTCCCTTCTCATTATAGCCTGCCACGCTTTACAACGGCTTTCAGTCACCCGCGCTACTTGTTGACTTCCCCTAACATATCTACTCATTTCTAATTTTATCCATTCTTGTCCATCCAGAATTTGATCGTAAGTAATCGTAACATTAGGTCATCTGTCCACCTTGTGGGTGGACGTCATACGCTGCACTTGCCGGTACGTGGTCTCCAGTCAAGGACTTTTCGACGCCATCGGTCATCAGTCCTCCGTGCCATGCGCCCCGCCTATTGCCATTTTAACTTGCCAATTCGCTGGGCTATGTCGGTAACTTTAGTTCTACGGATCTCTTCACTCCTGATTCGATCTTGCAGAGAGACTCCGAGCATAGCCCTCTCCATAGCTCGTTGGGCTACTTGGATCTTATTAATAAGGCACATAGTAAGAGACCACGTTTCAGTGTCATAAGTCATCACTAGTAACACAAATTGATCGAATGCTTTCGACTTGAGGCACTGAGGTATGAGATCTTAAGGAGAGGCCTATGTGGACGTGTGGACGTCCTATGGCTGATAGATGGATAGATAGAATCGTAACATATTTCGTTTTTGCCCTCCCAACCACACGCATTCAAGTTCAAAGTTGCATTAAAGCCTCGGAACACCATGAGGTTATCGTGTATGAGGACAGAGGAGAAAATCTGAGTTTTCTGAAGTCTCTAAGTAACGATCTTGATAATGCAACAGATAGCTAGGCCTATACGATCCAGAGGGGTCATGGTCAGGGGTCTTGATTCTCTCATAGACTCATGTCGATCTTTCTGCTCACTTCTTTTTCTTCTTTGTTGAAAAATATTTCTCAAAGATTTCGCGCTTGCTTCGCTCGCGCCAGTCAAATGTTCAGTGCTTTCCTTTGCTTTCATCTGATGTCACTTTGAATTCTAATTTTCACTGACAGAATTAAAAATAAATCGAGCTCACTGTGCTCTAGCGCTCATAAGATGCGGACCCAACAGAGGGGTCATAGGACCATGTCGCTATTTCGTCAGGTCATGTTTTTTGCTTAGGTCACTGTTATACAAGAGAATTAACTCGCTTGCACTTGAAAAAATTTACTGCTCGCTGCGTTCGGGCATTACAGCAGTACCTATAGTGCTTTCTTTTGCTCATATCAATTTTAAAGTTACGCGAGTGCGAAAATTTTGCGGTATTTTCACCGTAAAATTTTCGACATTTTGTTTTCACAGTAAAATTTTCGCGCTCGCTGCACTCGCACATAGTATAACTTAGCTGGTCTGGTTTGCTCATTCTCCCTTTAAAATAACTGCATAATTGACAATAGATAGCGCTACGGGGTTCTGATTTACTCATTCTTCTTTTAAATTACAGAAAAAAATTGAGTAATTTTCACGGTCACTTCGCTTGCGCATAAAATAGCAGTAAGCTGCTTTCATCATATCTGTTTTAAAATTACTGAAAAAAAGAGGAATACATTTTCGCACTCGCTACGCACGCGAATAATAGCGGTGGGACAGTCTGCTTTGCTAATACCTCTTTTGAAATTTCGGAATTTCGTGCTCGCTCTTCTCGCGCTTTCTCGACACGGATTGTGATTCTTTAACTTTTTAAAAATTTTAATCAAAAGGATTTATTGAAGAAACGTAAATAATGTTCGCTTGGATCGTGTAACTTCAATCAACTAACTACTACAACTTGATGAGTTTGATGACCCACCTGAGTCAATGGCTGGATTTGCACATGGACAAACCTGGACACGATTGGGTTCCAAGGCATTTGGCACAGTAAGAAAGAGGCCTATACCCAGCAGTAGTATAAAGAAGGCTGTGGATGATGATGATGATTCGTAGCAATTTGCGGTTTAAATACGAGTTTAATACACTTTAACAAATATTGCTATTTCCACTAATTCCTTACATTTAAAGCCCTTTTATACTAGAATCAGCTGTTCAAGTGTTCACAATAATATTTTGTGATTGAGAAATAAAAAAAATATGAATAACGTTTAGATTACTTCGAAATTCCAATAAGATTCTAGATAAAACGAGCTCTAAAGGAAATTATAATCGTTAGGTCTACATATATGTTGATAATGATGATGATATTTGCTAGTTCAGACTGCCCTAGATTTTTGTAAGCCTGCCCTGGCTACTCAGTCTGGCTACAACCCTAGCGGGGGCCATCCCATTCCAAGTTCAGCCATCCAATCTGGTTCGGAAAGAGCAGAGCTAATAGCAGCTTCTGAGAGACCCGTTTTCCGCCCAAGCGGTAACGATGGTGCCATGTCGGGTCTCCTCAGTGCTGCAATGCAGAGCTTGTTCCGATTCATGCCTAAAACACCACCTCCACAGACAATAGCGACCTCGAGGATGGCTTCACCACCTCAGGCAACCCGCACGAGAGCCGACATGTGGCAGGTCGATTCGCTCCGTTATATATTGGCTTCGGGGCCACGAGACCACGCGAGAAATGCCTTGATCGAATACCTAGCATTATTGAGAGCGCCGAAAAATGTCAATCTTAAGAACTGCGACAACATTCTGGAGTTCTTTAGGCTGGGTGGTCCAGTAAGTGAGAGTCTACTAAAATTAAGACTCGAGGAGGCAGAAGCAGCCATATACAATAACGTCACTTCTTAAGTCATCAGAGGGAACATGAAAGGACAGCATATGGCAGCTTACAGCACAGAAAGTGTTTTTGTGGACTTGAATGAGAGAGAGAGATGGAGCGAATAGGAACTCCGAAATATGCGATGCCATCAAACGACCCAATTGTATGCACCGCCAAGTGCACAAAGATAGTGCTAGACGATAGAATCCTCGAGATGGCTAAAACCATCAACCAAAACCAATGGAGCTCGGACTCAAGGCAAGCGGGCAAAACTGGGCGGTACCAAAGATACAATGGGTCAACGGGGTGCCGGGATGTGGCAAGACAACATGGGTGATTAAACACTTTGGTGTAGACAGGGACGCTATCATCACAACAACAACAGAGGCAGCAAAAGACCTGAGAGATAAGCTATCGCACCGAATAGGAGATCTAGTAAAATCAAGAATGCGAACCATGGTTTCATCCCTCGTAAATGGTTTTGGAAAAGAGAGCTTCAGCCGCCTTCTGGTGGACGAAGCTCTAATGAACCATTTTTGAGCTATAATAATGGCTACACGGCTGTCTAGTGCTAGCCAACTTGCCCTTATTGGGGACGTCAATCAGCTGCCTTATATCGCCAGAGAAAATATCTTCGAGATGAGGTACCATCGCCCTAACCTGGTTGCAAACATCACCCAGGAGTTGCTCTGCACACATTGAAACCCAATGGATGTCGCGTATGCGTTGAGGGAAATATACTCAGGTATACATTCCTCAGTTCCCTCTCAGTCTCTTGAGCAGAAAAGGTTCAAGGAGGCTCAAATATCCAAAACCCTCCCCAACACCCTTTTCTTAGTGCATACGCAGGAAGAAAAGGAGATCCTCATAAGCCAAGGTTATGGAGGAGGCTTAGGATCGCGCACCCTTACCATCCACGAAGCTCAGGGACTGACGTACGAGTCGGTAATCGCCATCAAAACCAAGCCTAGAATAAAGCTACACGAAAGCGTCTCACACGCTGTCGTTGCATTGTCTCGGCACACTGGTACTTTTATCTACTACGCCGACGACATCGAAGATGCCATCAGTCGATTCGTGTGGCGTGCATCGTCTGCGTCATTGATGGCTATCAAGGACTATAACCTGCAGATAGCCATCAGAGACCGGAACGCGGCGGTGATGGAGGGTCTGGGCCGGGAGGAGGCAAAAGAGTTGTAATAGAAGGACATAGGAGCGATCACAAGCAGAGTAAATACCACCGAGTAACACACGGAAACGTAGTTCTTGCGGCGGCGTCGTGTGTCGGGTCGTTCTCTTCCCTTAAATATGGTCGAGGAAAGCGATAAATAAATAAATAAAATTTATTTTGTTTCTACAAACTTCTGCTTATCACTTTAAAAAAAAACAGTAAAACGTAAATCGTTCGTTACAGTTTCAGGTAAGGTGAGCATGGTAGGGTAAGTGCGCCAGTGAATGAAACCTTAAGGAAATTCTCAACTTTGAAACTCGGTAAAAAATACATTTTCAGTATTCTTACATACTTTCGTCTACTATGACCTTCGTAATGTATTCTAAAATTATTTTAAAGATTGTCTAGACCTGTATTTAGCACAGTTACCAAAATATTTTACAATATATCTGAAAATACCCTAAAACACCAGTAAATGAACGGCATTTTCCAGTAAATGAACGCAATAAAACCCAGTAAATGAACACTTATATTTTATTTTTTTAAGTATCAAAAATCAGACATTTACAGTAACTAACACATTTTTTAAATTGTTATGACTTAGCTACTATTTTAAGGTATGCGAATACCTAAAAATAAACAATTTACTTACAATATAACTCAATTAGCGTTCACAATTAGGTCAGTAATCCTTAATATAACGCATCACGATCCAGTCTTTAAAAGGTAACTTACACTACCTAAGCCTGTTTACAGCGTGGCCAAAGACCCATGAGCTAAGCTGATCCGACACTTCACCAAAGATATTCTAGACATCAGCCTGTATGAGATCAGAATGGCTCTAAATCAGTCTTATAACAAAAGGCTTCTGTACGCCGGTGGAACACCGGTACTAAAAGTCCTTCAGAAGCTTTTCAACACCGTCGTCTTCAAGGGCATCACGTCAGAAGCATGAAACACAAGCGTCGTGGTATTATGGGCAAAAAAAGTGACAACGCTTTATTGAAGAACTACAGACCCATCTCGCTTCTGAACCACGTTTAAAAGCTTTCAAGGGTCATTACGAACCGACTCGAGCGCAGGCTTGATGACTTCCAGCCTTCCGAACAAGCCGGTTCCCGAAAAGGTTTTAGTACCATGGATCACTACATACGCTTCGGCAAGTCATACAGAAGACCAAAGAGTATAACTTGCCTCTGACTCTGACTTAGCGTTTGTGGACTATGAGAAAGCCTTTGACTCGGTCGAAACTTGGGCGGTAGCCTGCGCTTGAGTATCTCCAGCGGTGCCGGATTGACTATCGGAATATCGAAGTGTTGAAGTGTTTGTATAATAACGCCACTATGTCGGTCCTAGTACAAGAAGAGACCTTGAAGGCAATCCGTTAAAAAAGAGGCGTAAGACAGGGAGATGTAATTTCTCCGAAACTGTTTACGGCTACTTTAGAGAACGTCTTCAAGCTCCTGTAATGGAAAGGATTCAGCGTCAATTTGCCTTTGGCCTATGTCTAGCAGTGAACGTCTAATGGCTGATGGATGGATGGAAGCTTTCTTCAGTAACTTTTGATATGAGTTCGGCATTTCTTTTTGTTACATTTTCTCTTCAATGTGGCCGGAAGAATCAATAGGTAAATTGATTCTTCCGGCCACGAAGAAGATATCAAATATGTCGTTGGTTCAGCATGATAAAAAAACCGGCTCATTGAAATAGTAAATAAGTACTTATTTCATTGATTTAGAATGACTAATTTACATTACGTTTAATGGGTGGCTCAATAAGAGTAAAGAACACGTCGGTTTTTTCATAGTTCATTCACTGGTTTTTAAAATCCAGTTAATGAACTATGAAAAAACCTATGTTCCAACACTGGCCAAAAGAAAAAACCTTTGTTCCAATACTGGCCAAAAGATATAGAATCGTTTTTGGAACGTATATTGCAAAAATGAACTTTGTATAGTCAGCCTAACTTAGTTTATTAATGAATCTTTAAAATAGCCTCAGTTCTAGTAAATGAACAGTCGTTCATTCACTAGCATATTTGTATTTTTTTGAGCCAATGCATAAACACTTGTTTTATTTAGTATTTACATTGAAAAATGTCATCAATTGTCTCATAGTGCAAGCATCGATCCATCTATGATCGTTATTTCAAGAAAAAATGTCGTAAAACTTTATTTATGACTACAAATCTACGATAACAAGGGCACCGTCTTACCTAGTTCCTAAATTCCTGCTCATACAAAATATTTTTTCCTGACACGGGTGAACTTTGCTTCGTCGCTATTTTGCGCCTGAGCTGTATTCGTCACCAGAATTAGTATTGACAATTTCAAAATTGTGTTTCCTTTAAAAAAGATAAAAGTTCTTATAGTAGAATTTGCCTATTTTCTTATTTTGGAGAAAAAACCATGTGGCGCACTTACCCCAAACTAGGATTAACCTGTATGATGGCATACCAAGGCTCTCCGCCGATTAAATAAAATTAAGTTAGATTAACAATTTAGCAAAAAGATCGATGGTAAAACATGAAACACTTAGATTAAGATTTAAACTAACCCCTCTCATTTTTCTTTATTGAGGTAAAAACGACCTAAATCAATGACATTTGCCTTACAATATTAAAATGACAAATAATATAACAGCAAAAAAGGAAAAATTATACGAAACAAAATCAAAAATGTTATCAAAAATGGAATAAACATGAATCACTTATAATCATGCAATATCAATAGTAAAATGTCAAATAAAAAATCAGCAGATACAATGTCAAATTAAGTTCAATGTCACAACAAGCATGAGCAAATTGTAACTATACAATGTCGATAATAGAATCATAAATTGTAAAAAAATATAAAAGCAGATATAATGTCAAAATTCTTCGATTACAAACGAACTATCAGGCCGTTTGTATCGATCCCACTGATCAGTGAGATTTTCACAATATGCCGTGAGGACGGCAACAGTAGATCTACATTTGTCAAAGATGATATCACAATTAGTGTTGGCAGACAAGAGTGCATTGAAGTGAGTGCGAGAGCGCAACAGAGGTAACATAAAACGTGCGACAGTACGACTATGGTCAACGTAGAAAAGGTTCGGCAGCCGGCCTCGTCTATTAGACGGTACACCAGGCTCGTCAGGTACAAATAAGACACATACGAGTAGCAAATTATGCAACTCAATCGAATCAATTTACCCTCGTAGGACTTTGCAGCACGTAAGGACTTTGCTCTTTTTTGTACAAGTCGCATTCTTTCAATTGTAACTGACATAACAAAAGGCACAGAACCTGGAGTCTGTGGGCAATTAATTTAAATATAAAAAAATATATAGATGTTTTCATGACTTTACAAATAATGACTTGTGCTAAATTAGCTTCCTCTATCCCACACTTGGCTCAAGAGACATCCTCTCTCTCACGAGTTATTAGGCATAGGCAGGTAGATACCTACATTCCCAGGGTGTGGAGTAAATTGTCACCGCCGCAGATCTCTCGAGAGTGGTTATATCATTTCTGTCTAACGGAGACCTAATGTCTGCTTTAAAAATAAATGCGAAATAAATATGTCTTTCTTTCCAAAGCCAACTACCAAACAATTTTATACTATGTATAACGGGACTGGACTCACGTGTGGGGATAGTCGTAACGACTATAGTTTCGGTCGCATTCGGCGACCTTTCTCAAGTTGGCGAGTGCTAGCACACGGAGCCGTCTCGCAATGCACTGCCATGAAAGGTATATATTCACAGATCACAATAATAATAATTAATTATTTATACGCACTCATACAAAATTGCATTCAGCAATATATGTTTCGTAAACATGCATTTAGCATTCTGTAGGATTTTTGGTCTGTATAAAAGTATCTCGCGCCGCGCGCCGGGCGTAGGGAAAGGCCCTCTCTAGATCTCTATGGTTACCAGTACCACCTAAGTACCTACTAGGTAACTACTTAGTTAAGTACAAACGTAGTTAATGGCGCCACCATGTAAGTTGTCTCTAGATAAGCTTATGTCACATCTTATCAGTGGTAATGATAGAGGTGACAAGTTATTCATTTGCTAGTTGAAATACTTAGCTAAGTTTCAAAGTGCCTAAGTTAAAGGACGCATAAAGCTACAAGTAATGGGTACCGTGGTCATACTGTTGACGGATATGTTTGAGGATTTTATAGTTGTAACTCTTGCCTCTTTAAAACATTAACAAATCTAGTAGTAGATACGATCTAGTAAATACGTAGGTTGACACTTTTTAACTTAGAAAAATTACAAGTAATTTTACTTGTAATTTTTCTAATCTTTTTAACCTAGTTTCGTTTTATTCGTTTACATTTTCGTTTAGTTTAACTTTTATAGGAGGATCGAAATTTGGTAAGTATTAACATTGAAATCAAAACTAAAATCTAGCTTTATACTACGGGAGTAATCGCGCACTAAAATCACGAGATATATAAATACCACACATCCCGACATTTCGAGTGAGTTGCATCGGCGGTGGTCACGAGTAGACAGTCTACCTGTGACCACGGCCGATGCAACTCGTAATTTTAGTGCGCGATTAATCCCGTAGTACCTATACATAATAATGTGTTCAAATCGCGAAAGATTACAAACAACATGAAATCTATTTTTTTAAATAATCGTTTGGAAATTGTATTCCTTATATCCTATTTATAAATCTCATGGTAAAACGTAATAATATGTAATTTTAATTACGAAAGCCGCTGATGCATATCTCTTTTTTCATCCCATCAATCTTTACAGCATATGGTTATGCTTAAGAAATCACAGTTCTTAGTAGTTGATTTATAGTTTTTGCAGATTCTCAGTGGAAGTGTAATGTTGTATTATTATGGTGTTTCAATCGGGTGGGACGGACATTGAAAGCGCGCCGGTAATGCGCCGTCTCGGCATGCACGCGCTTGCGCACGCGAATCAGTTGAACTAGTTCAACTGTAACTTTACATTGAATCGGGATGTTATTCTGTTCTAAATTTCTCTGTTGCTCCGTTGCTTTTTAGATACCTAATTAACGTTCATAATGCAAGGCATCTGCTGCCATAATTTTTCTACGCATTTTCTTTCAGCGTAGTTCAAGTATGTTTATAGTCTCTAGATTCGCACCATTTTGGAGTCTTTACTCTAATATTATTATTATATACTACGGGACTAATCGCGCACTAAAATTATGAGATAAATAAATACCTCCTCATCCCGACGTTTCGGCCGAGTTGCATCGACCGTGGTCACGGGTAGATTTATCTACCCGTGTCTACCCGTGACCACGGTCTACTAAAATTACGAGATAAACAAATACCTCCGCATCCCGACGTTTCGGCCTAAGTTGCATCGACCGTGGTCAGGGGTAAACACGGGTAGATACTCTATCCGTGACCACGTTCGATGCAACTCGGCCGAAAGGTCGGGATGAGGAGGTATTTATTTATCTCATAATTTTAGTGTGCGATTAGCCCCGTAGTATACAGGGTTATTTCTAATCAATTAGCATCCTTTTAGGGCCTTATTCTGTGCATTTTGAGTTTTGACGAAAGTCATAGAACAAAAATTGTTAGTTTTGATGTACAGAATAAGCCTTCTAGGGGCTGCTAATTGATTAGAAATAACCCTGTATAATAATAATGTGTTCAAATCGCGAAAGTTTAAAAACAACATTCACTCTATTAAGCTCTGCTTATCCGCATGGATAGAAGGATAGAAGTATATAGACGCTGTAGACGACGAAAAAACATCCAAGACAAACAGATCAGAGATAGAGGTTTTCCTCTGTGAGCGACAAAAGAGAGAGACGCAACCCTAAAATATTTACCTACATTAAGTATAGTCAAAATGTACCTACTTACTAATTCAGGTATATTGGTACCAGCATAGTCGACGTTGAGTAGTTATCATCGTTCGGTGATTAACCTAGCTCATGAAGTTATTATGCTAATAGCTATTAAAGCTATTCAGATGATCCAAATTGTTTGATACAAATGTGATATACGCCATAATTTAGCTCATAATACGCGCATCATGAATAAGAAACTACGTGACTTATTAGCGATGTCTTGTAAAGTAGTTCACCTAAAACTATCAGACTAGATTTCTTTGTTTGCGATCTATGTCAAACGAGTTTATTTTAATTTAGCATGAGGTGGTTTTGTCCGTTTCACTATCATGTCGTGAATGTTCATTATGGATACGTGCTATTTGTTTATCACGGCATTTTTGTTTACTAGGTACTTTGTTTTGAAGTGGTTTTACCTCAATAAACTTTTTTTGTGGCGAGTACAGCCACAAGTTGTCATCCAAGTTTCTCACCGATTGCTAAATTGCCGAACACTGTCGATGACTTTTTAGTATTTTTTGTCCGCATTAGATGTTTCTCTCGAGCGTGAAATTCAATTTTTTTAAATGGTTTCAATCACGTATTACAATGGCTAGACGAGTTCGCTCTCACGATTTATCAGTCGTTAGAAATGTGAGCTTTTACTTTGGGCTAATCTGAAAATCTGCAAACCTAGATTGTTTTGATGTTTGGTTCTCAGACCTACTTTCGAGTAACTACATTTCAATACGTCAAGGTTAAAACCATCATGGTTATTGTCTTGGATATCGAATGAAATTAATTAAAACACATATTAAAACATCTAATGAAAGAACTAGCCAAGATATCTATATATGTCTGTATATTTCAGCTTAATATTTATTTCCTGTCACTTTGTAACGGCTGAAATTATTTGAATGCAATTTTGCTTCAATTTTTAGGGTTCCGTATCTCAAACGGAAAAAAACGGAACCCTTACAGGATCACTTTGTTGTCAGTACAGTACAGTTCGTATATCTATAGTCTCTTGCAGTTGTGTAAAAGAAAAACTTCTCAGTTATCGTTTCAAAAAGTTAGAGCCGTTTATGTCGTAAAAGATCGCATATTTTGCACTCACAAAAATCAAAACCTACAGGGTACTTCCCGTTGACATAGAACTATGATATTTGGCGAGAAGCATTGTCTCATAGTACACATATAGGAATAAATCTGAAAACTGTACATTTTTATTTAAATCACAAAGAACTAGGGCTTCAAAATTCACAAAATATGGGTTCAAAATTCAGAGTGAGTAAATAAAAGTAAGTAAGTTCGTATAGGCCGGGTGGCTAGCCCTTGTGTCAGAGTTTTTTTTTTTTTTTTTTTTTTTTTCAGAGTGAGTAAATTGTATCATGTAAGGTATCATATAAAACAACTTCATTAGGACATGCTAAAACAGGTCTTTAATTATTTTAACAACGTGTTTGTACGGAACCCTCGATGTGCGAGCCTGACTCGCACTAGTTCGGTTTTATTAGCTTAGATCACCTTAGGAACTAGGGATTGACACATCTAGGTATAGGTTTTTAGCAACGTTGATCCCATTATTACCAGATATTGCACCTTTTAAATTTCGGAAGCAAAACGTTTACTATAAAGTTTACTATATTACTATAGAGTTGGATATTTCGTGAAAAAAAACAATAACTTTTTTCCAGGAAAAGGTTTTCTTGGTTTAATTTCATATTCATACCATTGGAAGGACTTGGTAACAGGTATAAATATTTATGTTACTCGAAATCTTTGTTAATATAATGCAATTTAAAAAAAAATGGTAAGTACTTTTGACATCTTAGAGCTGAAACAAGAAGAAAATGAAGCGCAATCATAGCAAACAAAATTAGCTGCAGAATTCTATTATAGGCTCTAATAAATTCACAGGTGCAGGTATCCAACAAGTGAATCCGCAAGATGCAACTAGATATTCAGGTAGGTATATAAAGTAGACACCTTCTTGATATTTAGCGCTTTTTCAAATTAACACCGCTGTTTACAATAGTCACAGAGCAATAAACTTCGTTACTATGTGGGCTATGCCATTTTCTAGCCATTTATATTGCTAGACACTTAAGTTGGTGTTGATAATAGCTGCAATTCACTATTGTTAAATAGTACCTCACTTTCTTGTTTTTATGGCACCCTTTTCCCCGTCGTTTTATTAGATACCTACTAGCGTCTCGTCTTGACTTCTTCTGGCTCAAAATATTTTTCGGGTACGAATGACAAATATTTACTTATTAACTACTTATCTGAAATATTTTTCTACTTTCTTTTCTAATAAGCGCAGTGGTTCTGATAATAGCTCAAAAAACAAAGAAACAAAATCGGCGCTACCTTCAGTCCATCGGTACTAGGATTGGATGCAGTAGCCTATAATAGAATTTTTTATCTTGTCCATAAGTCATGCAGGTGTCAAAAGATATGTTCTGAATATCATTGAACTATATCTAATAGGATCGATTGAATAACATACCAGTAGGAGCGCGAGCAACGATATGCTGCCAGCGCTCGTCATGCTTGCGGTCTGCCACACTCGAGCGCGGAGCCAACCGTTAATGTTATCTGCCCCGATTACCTTACTGACGCTACTTCTACAAAAACCCCTATTAAACTAAAATGTTTACTGATCAGAATAAATCGATGCAAAAAATAAACAAACACAGTTCGATCGATGAAGGTTTTTCACAACACTCGTCTAAAAACGCAGCACTGCAGTTGGTTTTTGCCGGCGAGCTTTCCGGCGCGTGAGCGGCGAGCTTCGCAAGGTGTACGGAGCACTTGGCGGCGTGGTGCGCTTGCGAGCTCTACGGACGGGACTGCACGGTGGCGCGCTCGGCTTGCGCGCTTCTTGATGGTGGAACAGTTAGCCATCGTCGGCAATGGGGAGGGTACCACCTGCTCCGTACTCTATCGTTCTCACGACGCGATCGCCGATCTGCCTCGCTGCTCGACGATCTCGTGGTCTACATAGTTGATTGGCGTCGGATTAGGGAAAGAATTAGGCTTTGATATCGTTAGTAGTTCACGGCGTCGAGTTCATTACCGTGACATTCGCGAAGAGAAATTGCGGCCCTGCCTGCCTTCTGATTGAGTGGCATTTCGGTGCGATCGGGTCATCGCTGCTATGTTTGGGTCGCAGATTCTCGAAACGACGGACGCGGCCGGCCGAGTGATCGATCTTTGAGATAACTAAATAACTTCATTTCTGACCGAGCTCATCTGTGCTATCGATATGATTAAGAATTAACCCGCTTTAGAAAGTCAATCATTATTGCTGATGATTGCTGATAACTTTTTAATTTACTTATCTATCTGTCAAGATATCAGATACCTAGATTAATTTTGATATTAAAGTATACCGTGTAAGTCATAGATTAATGTGCAAATGTCTGAAAATGCCGAATAATCGTCTATCAAAGAGAGACCTGTTAAACATATCCAGAGATCACTGAACAGCCATGTGAAATAGGTAGATATTTTCTATTATTAGGGACCTACACTTCAGAAATTACTCTATCATATCCTACTGATATTATGTATTATAAACGCGAAAGTTTGTATCCATGTACCTATGTATGTTCCTCTTTCACGCAAAAACTACTGAGCGGATTGAGATGAAACTTTGCAAAAGTTTTACATCAGAATAGCACATAGCCTATAATTTATGAAGATATTGCGTGAAACGAACTTCGCCGGGTCAGCTAGTTAAAAATAAATCAAAACTAAGTAATGTAACAATTAGAAATGCTTAGATCAATAAGAGTATGTTCCGATAGTGTGCAGTGCACAAACTATAGATAGGTATTTGACTAGTAAGTTGCATATCGTCGGTGATACTTCAAAACCGCTTATGAGCACTTTGTAAATACCGCGTATCTACAAATTCCAAATTTTACAGGAGGAAGAAAAAACATCATATTTCAAAAGTTTCTCAATATTTTCTTGACTGAACTCTTTTGTGATATCTCTGTACCCTACTTTACTAGTATAGTAAAAATAATTTCCCATAATCCCCTTAGATTGCAAAATAAATAACTTTCGCGGTATTGAATTTAAAAAAAAATTCTTTTTTTGGCATAACCACAACAGATACGTTGTTTTGTAAAACAAATCTTTAGAAATCAGTTCTTTATTTAGCTTAGGGATTACAAATATAAAACAATACAAATTTGAAATATAACATTCTACAAACCTTTGCGAAATAACGTAGTCATATAAACTGAAAAAAATAGCACGAATTTCTGCTCAAAATACCAAAGTAAGTAATTTAAATATAACAAAAACTTATTTCAATGGTTAAATAAACATTTCCATTAATGTCCAGGGAGACAGCCAGCGCCTCCCCGTGCTTCTCCATGACCTCACTCCAGATGTGAGTGACGTACGCCAGAAGGTCCCCAGTAGACCGGTTTCGGCGAAAGCCGTACTGGCGGTCACTGAGTAAGTCATTCGCTTCCAGGTAGGCCAGGAGCCTGTTGTTAAGAACACGTTCCATACTCTTACAGAGTATAGACGTGATCGAAATTGGTCTGTAGTTGGCAGGGTCGGTACGGCTGCCCTTCTTGGGAACAGGTTGCACGTTAGTAAGTTTCCAAGATTTGGGCACTTGACCTGTCTTCAGAGATAAGCGAAAGAGGCGAGTCAGCACAGGCGAGAGTTCGGGCGCACAAGTCCTCAGTACAATGGCCGGAATACCATCAGGGCCACTAGCCTTGTTCACATCTAGACTGCGGAGAACTTTGAGAACCTCCTTTTGCCGGATATGTATTTCACTCATTACAGTGCCACAGCTGGGCAAAGTTGGAGGTCTCTCACTACCGGGGTCCTGACGCGAAGACTCAGCAAATTGAGTTGTAAATAAATTTGCTTTCTCTACCACGGTATTAGCCAGTGAACCATTGGGTTTCAGCAACGTAGGCAGTGAGGGGCGGCAGAAGTTTGCTTCAACCGATTTAGCTAGGGACCAGAATGCCTTACTACCCGCAGGGTAAGAAGCAAGCTTGTTCTTTATTCGACTAATGTGATCGAAGCGAGCCTTCTGCATAACCCTTTTGCAGGACTTAGCAGCCCTATTGAATGCCTTCGTTTCGAGCATCGACTCAAGCCAGGTATGCCTGATGCTTTTGCGCTTCGGCGCGTCCACATTCAGGCCCAAACCAGGGCCGAGCTTTGCTAGACAGAGGCACGTCGGACGGAAAATGGGATGAAGTATTCCATGGCGGTACGAAACACATCTGTCACGGCATCCGCGCACGTAGAAGGATCATCGGAAGAAAACCACACAGTGCAAAGAAACACCGCATCTCATCCCAATCCGCTAACTTGTACCGCCACAACCGTTGTGACCCTTTGGGGCTGGGGTCTGAAGGGGAGTAGATGGATACAGATTTCACCAGACAGTGATCAAATGTACCTAACGGTGAGGAAATCGCAACTGAATAACGGTCTAGATCGGTAGTTAGCAGAAGGTCCAAGCAGTAGGCTGTGTGCGAGTCAACGTCAGGTACCCGAGTGGCGCCTTGAACCAGCTGGGTGAGATTAAGTGTCAAAACAAGCTTACGCGTCTCTAGCCCAGCATGATTTGTGTCCAGGTATGGGTGAAGCCACTCTTTGGCGAGTCAGCACAGGCGACAGCTCAGGCGCGCAAGTCCTTAATACAATGGCTGGAATACCATCAGGGCCACTGGCTTTGTTCACATCTAGACTGCGGAGAACTTTGAGGACCTCCTTTTGCCGGATGTGTATTTCACTCATTACAGTGCCACAGTTTGGCAAAGTTGGAGGTCTCGCACTACCGGGGTCCAGACGCGAAGACTCAGCAAATTGAGAAGCAAATAAATTTGCTTTCTCCACCGCGGTATGGGTCAGCGAACCATTGGGTTTCAGCAACGGAGGCAGTGAGGGGCGGCAGAAGTTCGCTGGAAGAAATATGGCATTAAAGAAATGGTATAAATAAACACAATGTACTACCTGCTCGATAATCTCAGAATATCATTTTTTTTCGAAGTACTCACTACACGCGTTGCGGTAATATGGTTGAAAAAAACGTAGATACGCTGTATTGCTGCCAAACTTGTGTGATCAACCGTTCCGCGGTATTGTTTTGACAGCAAAACGGGCGCATCTTATAGGCTATTAGAGATCGTGTGACATCTATCAGGGGCGAATCAGCGTGAGGAATCTGTTGGCGCGATAACTCAATTTCGCTACTTTTGTAGATACGCGGTATTTACAAAATGCTCATAAGCGGTATTGAAGTATCACCGACGATATACGAACTCGTGTAAGTACGTGGGCTGGTCATTTACAAAAAGACTTTCAAAAAATGTATAGAGAAAAAAGTAGGTACTCACAGTGAAAATTTTGTCAGAAAGAGCAGGTGTATTTCAACAGGTGGGGCTGCCTACTTTGACGTCGTCACTGAAGCGCGTCCGTGACTGTTTCGGTCACGACCTGCTCCGATCAAGATCCCAATTTGAATAGGTCAGTCATTAGCAGAATCTATGTACTTGCTTAACTGTTAATCCAATAATTTTCTGGTCATCATTATCACATATAGAGTCCTCATTGTCCTTATATGGGTACCTGTAATGATAAAACTTCGCTATATCTAACGTAACAATAAGCACTCAGCATCGGCCGTGTCTAATAGCTAGTGCGGTTTTTTTATCCACTAACATACTAGTATAAAGTATTGTAGATAAAGTCGGCCAAATTAGTTTTTATCCTAAATGTAAACTTATTTACCTAAATCTTTTTACGTTTAGGTATTATCTCGCGTTAAATTTATTTTCTAAGTCGCTCATTTGAGGGTTTTTAAATTATTTTATCCTTTTTCAATTGCTTGCTAACCGTCGTGGGTTTCTTCAACGTTTTTAATTTTGCTTTTTATAATTAAAGTAAAATAAAGTATTTCCAACCTACATCAAGTAGGATACCTACAAAAGAGAAGAAGTGCTACATTAGTCTATTTTTCATAATGTCTATATTCGTAATGTTTATATTAATAAAATATGTACAGGGTTATTTCTAATCAGTTACCTTTTAGGGGCTTATTCTGTACATCAAATTAACAACTTTTGTTCCGCGACTTTTGTCAAAACTCAAAAAAAAATATCGTTCACCCACGTCAAAATGTATGGAACAGCTGTTTTTTTTTTTGAGTTTTGAGAATAGTCGCATACTTACTAAAAGATATTAGTTTTGATGTACAGAATAAGCTCCTAAAAGGATGCTAATTCATTAGAAATAACCCTGTACTTATATTAAAAAAAAAATTAAGCCTTTTCCGGAACAATGTCGAAATGAGATCAACATTTAGTTATTGTAAAATTATCTACCTACCAGGCAGAAGCGTAAGATAAAGTCCCCTATGGAAAGTTTTTATGTGTTTATTTTACCGTATTTTTTATATTTTTTAATTTATTTTTAACATTTACAGCAATCGCGTACCAAAGTAATTTTGAGGTTTGTAGCCTACTTTCACCTTTATTTTAGGTACATCAGCCCTCGTATTCTGATCCCACTTAGAAAGGAAATTCGAAATCAACACTCCATCTGAGTCATACACACGGTACCCGTGCGTTGTTGATACATAGTAAAGATAAAAGCGATGAAAAGTGTAGAAATGTGAAATCCTGTCAAATTACACCACTACATTTACGACTTCCCTTGTATATCTACATACTAGTATCTTCCCTTGTACTTAAATAGACCTGCCCCCCTACCGCCTAAAGCAATAGCAATCGTAATAGCAATCGTTTATGACTTCATTTTAGTCATTTAGCACCGGCTATGTGACGTTAGCCATCAAAGTTGTTCATTCAACGATTGCTTTCGCAATCCGCGCAAAGCAATTGATGGCTATTGCTTAAGGCGGTAGGGGGGCTGAACTTGTACATATCGCATCTCGAGTCATATACCGACTCAATCGCGCTATTTGGGGCCATATTTTTCAAATTCGAACGCCTGGGAACGTATTAAAACTTTGACAGATTGTATGAAAACACTCTATATTGTTTATGGAAGTTGCGAATGCTTCTTATAAGTTCCGTATACGTCCAAGCTGTGCGAAGCTGATAAATCATCCCCCTGTTCTTATTGTTGTTGCCCTCCCGCTTTACTACAGGAACTGACAGTATATTTTTCTAAAATAAAAGCTAATACTTACGGAATTTTATTCCAGTCAGATTTACTATAAAGCAAATCATAATTATAAGACACTTAATGAAGTACAAAATGAACTGAATCAATTGCGCTATAACGCAATAATATAAAATGAAAAGAGGATAACAAAGTGAACTGCTCGTAGAGCTAACTAAAATATAAGTCTAAGTGATAACGGAAACAATTAACTGTGCTAGAGTAATGAGAGCAAAATTTGAACATTTTTAGCAATGCAAATTAACAAACAGACCCAACAAATGACCGTCTCGAAAGCACAAAAAGGAAACTAGGTCCAATTAGGTATCTTTCAATCTAGAGTACCTATACAAACAATTATTCGAGTAAATAAATAAAATAAGTGCGTTAGCATTGTATTATGATATTTTTTGTTGAAACACATCTTCGAAAAATCTCAATTTCAAAATATCAGATTGCAAACAAAAAAAATACATTGAGTTTTACTAGAGTGCTACCAACCAACAAGTAACATCTAAAAAGTCGTGTTTTCTCGGAAATATTGCGTGTGCATATAGATAAATGAAAAGCTTGATCATTATCATAATTGTTACAACGATTTCCGAGACTCGAATTTTGTAAAATAAAGAAACAAACCTAAAATATACTTACTTCCAAATCAGCCCACAGAAATCTGCCTCTATGAAAAATGCCGCTAGGGCAATGGCCCACCTGCCCTACTCTACTGGCTCTACTGCATGTATAGTATTAGACAAGACGTAGGTAAGGTAGGCAATGATTGACAGCATCCTTGACTGTAGAATTGCCTCACTGCAATGATGGAAAACTTGGCTTGACCCTTTGCTAGGTTTATTCTGATTTTGATTTGAATGAGTCAAGTCATCCACCGTTACTTTGTAGATGTAGACTTTCTATTGAATATCTTGGCCCTTATTCACAGTGACCTGCTACTAATATCTATCTAGGTATGTATTATTTTTGTATGTACTTAGATATCTACTGGTATTTATTGCCTTGTGCACGTACAATAGCAAGATGCCAAATATGGAACTAACTATAATTAGATCTAGTACCCGTAACATTTATGTTGGTCTCATTATGGGCTTGTAAGTCAAAGGAATTTTTCGTAGCGTAAAATGATTTATCCGTGAACACATTTTTCTTTCTGTATGCCGTAAATGTGTTAATGCTATTTTAATGCGTCTTTCACGCATGTACCTACTGATAAAAATTCTACTCACCTATCTAAGGTTGTAAATATACCTACGCAAATAGATTCGTCGTCGTCGTTTCAGTCATTGGACGTCCACTGCTGGACATAGGCCTCCCCTATAGATCTCTAATAAGCTACGTCGGTAACTTTGGTTCTTCTACGGATCTCCTCATTTCTGATTCATGAAAAGTGAATTTATATAAACGTAGGTTCATTAATATAATTTATGTAAACTAGTAGCTATATTTTTAGATGTTGCTCAAAGAAAGTCTTGTAAATTTTCTTGGTAAACACTGTATCTAACCTGAATAAAATCCATTATATGTAACTTGAACAAAGAATTTGATTTCCTGCGCTGATAGGTAACAAATTACCTCGAAGCTACAAGTATCATTACTCCACAATACATCACGGGAAGCTCGTGGCTACGGCACGCGCGCCGCACACCGCGGCCCATCGTTTTTGCTGCCATTACAGTACGATTAACTATAATCTATGGAAGTAGTCAGCTGGTAGAACTAAAAGAGCTTTAGTTGGCGGGAGACAACTTAGTTTAGAAAATACGTTGGTGCCGCCCTCATTCAACTCTTGAAATAAGTTGGTCCGGATGAAGTGCATCCAATGCTGTGATTGATGGCAAAACCTTCCGCATAGTGTTGTCACAATGGAACTGTATGGAACGTGCTCCAAAATCAATCCCAACCGTAATTTTGCCCGTTACGTAATCACTGATGCCCATGCATAGCAGTTTACATTGCACAGTTATGTATAACGACTCGAAATGGAAATGGACTTGGATTCCGTATAAAACGGAGATTAACGTCTGCTGGAATACAAAGCACCTATTGTGGACTACTGAGTATAGTTACCTAGTATATTGCTCTGATTTATTAGTGACATCTCACAAAGAAAAATGATCACAACGCTGTTATGTTTACGGTAGTTATGAATGATGTTCTAACACGTTTATTGAAGTGTTTTTCTACTCTACTTATAAATAATGTGCTTCCGGTAGAACCCTCGAAATGGATTTTGTTGGCAAACCGCGTAAGCTGTTTGGCTAACGGTCCGTTCACACGGCCATCCACTACGGATGACCGCCGCTCATTTCGACCGGACTAATCGTAATTTCAGACTAAGAAATAGGGCAAAAAGCAGAGGCCGGAACAAGCGGGCAACTAGTACAGCGAAAATTTGAATAATGACGATCTAGCGGATTGTTTTGTGCTTTCAACGCTACGGTGGTTGCGCCTGCGTCGGTGATGCTGTCGCTCGGTTATGTGAATTTGTAACAGTTGCGTGGCGAGCGCTCAGAACGATCAATTATGCTACGATTGTGAGCTTGTTGAATTAGTATACGGCTCTACGAGCTGTTAATTGCATTATTATTAGAGTTAGCTGTCCATTGCCTTATGAAGAGAAGATGTTTTCCGCAACCGTTAACAACCATGCAAGCTCATGACTTTTTAGTTACTTACCAACCAACATAGATTTACAGATTCTTACTCAATAGATACCTCACTTCTGCCATATTTATTGTTATCTTCTTTGCTCCTGCTAATTTGACAATGTGCAGTGGTTTGCAGACGAACTTAACTTCAGCCCGCTGATGAAATATCAATCGAATAATTAAAAAACTGTAGACGTGCTAGCTACTGCGTTGCTAAGCATATAGAGGTCCACCAGTCTTGTTAACCTATGTCTAGTCTGTTAACCTTAAAGTAGGCTCAGCTATTTGCTATTTTGTGGGTTAGGTTAGGGCTGGTATCGATGCGATGTACTAATTGTACGCATGTGGAGCGCACGGGACATAATGGTAGAGCAAAGCGGTGCGGCCGCCACGCGCCGCCCTGATGGCTGCCTCGCCACTGGTGGTTACTCTAATGCCCGTGGCCATCACCTTCGCATGCATATGTTGCCATTGAACCTGCACTGCTATTACACTTGCACGCACTGAATGCCGCAAGTTCAATGCTCTTGTTGACTTCCTTTGAGACATTTTACTGATCTGCTCTAGTATTTGCACTGTCTATGTATCTTTTTTGTTTCTCGTATCCCTGTAAGAACTAAGAATTAAGAACAATGAATTGTTTTGTTTTTCGTTTACTTTTGACAGTAACTTAAAAGAATGAGGTTTGAATGAAATCATGGTGTCAGTTCCACCGCCATATACCTAGCTACGCACCTTCTAAAGAAAGTTATAGTTATAGTTCTTCCAACTAAGCATCTAATGGTGCATTGTACAACCAATCACCATTAGATGCTTATTAAATTCCCAAATATTTTTAAAAATCTTCGTCATACGTCGCTCTTATTTGTTATAAACTCACTTACATCTAGACGTCTAATGTAGGTCAATAGGTGATTCTTAGATATAATGAAGTTATTAACATAGGCTTTAACAATAGACAGGTACGGATCATATCACGACTAGCCAGAAACTAGGCCTTGCGTTACTAACAGCTTTTAAGCAGTGAATATCATCGACATGAAATTATTTTTTGGCTCACTTCTCATATTGATGTTGAATTTTAATACTGCTAGCTGGCAATCTGTCATTGGTAGAAGGTATTTAATCTACACCTAATGTAATTTTCTTTTATTATTCTAACCCTCTGCTGCGCTTTAGTTAGGAGCAAGCTGGAGTCGGGTGCATGTGTCTGGAATCCACATCACATTACCTACACGCGATTGCTTGAGAAAGTTCAAAAAGCTTTCTTAAGGGCACTGTACAAAAAGCGATATGGGTACTATCCTTTCCTGTACCCGACGAAGTTTTTGCTTGGCCAACTCGGCTATAACTCATTAGAAGTAAGGAGAACACTAGATCAGCTCACTATATGCGTTAAGGTGCTCAGAGGAGCAGTAGACTCGATTGAACTGCATGACCTACTGTGTGTACTATTTGTGCCGGATAGACCTGGGGTCCCGGTGAACAGGCGTGGCCGGCTGCCGAACTTGTTTCACATAGAACAATGCCGCACTAGGGCTCGCACAATGTCGCCGTTAGTACGCTCTCGCAAAAAATTTTTGATAATTGGACAACTGTTACATATTTCTATTTTTAGGACCTATTCCGAAAAGGAGTTGGTAAACTTTTTATATGGGAGGCGGTCCTTGAAAACCGGCAGCGATGCGAGCTGTATTAATGTTTAGTGCCATATTTAAGAATATTATTTCATGCAAAAACATATTTTTGTGTATCGCCGTTTTATTATAATATCTCTTTTTTATTTCACTAAGTAGAAAATATTTAGACTGAACTGGTAATACTAAGAGGAGATGCCTGGTAGCCCCGTCCAAAACGCAATAGAGATGGGCGATTTCAAATATAAAGACTATCGATTCTTACGATCGATAGTTTTGTATTATTATGCGGAAAAAGACACTGTTGTAGTAATAATTACTAGGTACACTTGAATTCCTACACGAGTGTGGAAAAGTAAACTACATCGGTGAAACGTTATTAGATTTATCTACTGTCTTAAAGAACAACATAGCTACTTCCTTCAATATTTGTTTCACAAATTCCTCACTTCATAGATTATATTTTGTAAGACACTTTTGACACACATTATTATTAGTAAAAACTTCCCATTGATCCATCAGCTATAAAACGTCCACTGTTGGATGTAGGCCTTCCATATAGGTCTCGAACAAGATCGGTTTGTAGCGGCTTGCATCTATTGTGATGTTGTGGCCTTAATGAGGTCATCGGTCAACTTGCCAATCCGCTGGGCTATGTCGGTTAACTTATAAGCTAATCGATGTTCTACGTTCCTATTTCATTTTATTTATATAGGTTCGTGATTTTACTTTTACGTCATAAAAAAAAACAATATCAATAAATCATTAACTGCACTGTCATTAGTTGCGTTTGCGATAATTTAAGTTACAATATCGATACATAGATGTTTGACGATACAGCACTAAGGGCACTAACGTGAACAGTGATTTCAAACACAGACTAGATACTACGTAGTCTACGTATCAGACAGGAATCTTCTTCTTCTTCTTTCCCCATTTGGGGCATTTGGCTTCGCGCGATCGGCGCATTTGCCATATTCAAGTTCAAATGGATGACGGAATTATTTTTTATTTACAAGGTAGGGAAACGAAACACGAAAAATATACAAGCAAAATTATAAAACAGATCAGTAGAGTGGGTTATGAAAATGATATGAAAACTTACAACTAATATTCACAACAATAGATACGGTATATACAAAAATTACAGTTTTAGATTATTAGAAATAATAAAACAGCTCAAAGAATGATAGATATAAAAAGAATTAGTACATAGAAGAGAATTTATATTAATAGGCAATGGAACGTGTAACGATAGTAGGTCATTATAGAAGGAAGAATGGTCATATAGAGGACATGAGAAAAAAATATGATCAAGATCGCCATAGTCACCACACTCGCACTGTGGGTTATCAATAATATTAAATCTAGCAAGATGTGCAGGGCAAGTGGTATGACCAAGGCGCATCCTTATCAGCACGGAAGTTGAGAGTTTATTGAGATTCATAACAGAGAACCATGGTTTGCTAGGAATACCTGATTGTATACTAGCATAGCTTTTGCCTTTTCTTGTACTAGTGTTTGCCCAAACCGCTGACCAGGATTCCCTGAGGTGCAGCCTGGGCAGGGCAAGCAGGTCATGACAATAATTTATGTATGGGAAAACGTCACCACTCTCCACAGCCTCATTGGCAAGTCCATCCACTTTTTCATTACCAGTTATACCACAATGGCTAGGGATCCAAATAAAGTTAAGAATTAAATTGTTAAGATTGCAAGTGTATAGTTTCTCCCTTGCTTCAATGATAAGAGGAAAATTTGATTTACATTTAAAAGGAGACCTTGAGAGAGCTTGTAAGGCACTTTTGGAATCACTAATAATGAGGCTATTTTTAAGTTTAAATAAAAGTACATACTCTATAGCTTTAACGATGCCAAGACATTCACCCGTGAACACTGATGTTTCTGGGGGACATTTGATTTTTTGTACGATATTATACTGTGAGTGGTAAACACCCACACCTACACATTTATTTGGCGAATGTTTGGAAGCGTCCGTATAAATATGATTCCAATTGGGCCATTTATCATTCACAGTAAATTTAAAATATGCATTTGCATTTCGTTTTTCTATTTCTAAGTCAAAGTGGATTATTGGTGATTGTAATAAGGATTCATAGTTACAGGTAAACATGCTAAGTGTATGAGATCGATGTATTGGGGAGTGTAGTGCAATAAACTTGTTATAACTCTGCACTAAGCAAGGAATAGATTTATGTTTCCAATATTGTGCAGACACTGTCAAATCAGAGAGAACCCTGAGTTTCGAAATAAGTGGACTGTTAGAAAATTGTAAGTCCCGGTAAAAAAGACGATCGGAAAGAAATTGTCGTCTTAAATAAAGTGGGGGTTCGCAACATTCCACCTGTAATGCATTTATTGGACTAGATTTCATAGCACCTGTGATAATCCTCATTGCTTTTGATTGGATGTCATCCAGTTTTTTAAGGCCAGCTACACTACATGGCCCCAGTAAGAAAGTCCCATAATCAAGAACACTTCGAATCAGAGCGTTGTAGAGGAGCTTCAAAGAAACGGGATGCGCACCCCACCAAACACCTGTCAGACATCGTAGTAAGTTTAGAAGTTTTTCACACTTAGTTGCAATATAGGTACAATGTGGTAAGCCCGTAAGTTTTGAGTCTAGATATATGCCCAAAAATTTCACTTCGTTGACTGTTGGAATTAAGTTGTTATCATAATGAACAAAAACTAAGGGTGGAATACGCTGACGAGTAAATAAAACTGCGGAACTCTTAAGTGGCGAGACACTTAAGCCGTTCTTAGATACCCAGACTTTGAGATAGTTTAGCGACATCGATATTTGGCTACACATATCATCGATCGATTTACCAGTTACATAAAGTACAAGATCGTCGGCATATTGTAAAATATTAGCTGTTCCATAGAGTGACGGTTCCAGATCGGATGAATAAAAATTGAACAAAATAGGGCTGTTCACTGATCCTTGAGGCAGACCCTTCCATAAAAGTCTGCTTTGGTCTCTTGCATGGTCTAACTTAATTATTCTACCAGCTAGAAGATTAATTATGAAGCATGTTAGGATTTCAGGGACTTGTTCTTTGCAAAGTTTTGTTTGAAGGATGTCAAGGAGAACATTGTCATACGCTGATTCTAGGTCTATAAATACAGCTAATACTGATTCATCTCGTGAAAACGCTATTCTAATGTCAGTGAGAAGCGTACCCACACTATCCAATGTACTTCTGCCTTTTCTGAAACCAAATTGAGTTTCAGAAAGAATTCCTCGATTTTCGATAATCCATTCCAAGCGATTTTTAACCAGGTTTTCGGCGACTTTAGCTATTACAGAGGATAAAGCAATTGGTCGATATGATGATGCCTCAGATGGATTTTTCCCTGGTTTGATTATAGGTAACACTACTTGTGACTTCCAAGAAGTAGGGATATTTCCTGTCAACATCGCGGTGTTTATTACCTCTAGGTAATAATCGAGGGAAGATTCAGATAGGTTAGCAATAAACGAATATGGTATACCATCTTCGCCTGGTGCAGAATCTTTCACAGTTGCTATTACCGCTTGTAATTCTTGCATAGAAAAGAGAGAATCAAAAATACTGCAATTCCTTATAGAAGGAACTAACCTAACTGCAATTTCCTTTGGTGGTACTGAAGGAGGAGCTAATCTATCTAAGAATTGGTGTGTCAGATTTGGTGGTAAAGTAGTCCAAGAGGTTGCAGCTACACCACATCTAAATCTTTTGATATTACGCCACACGACAGACGCACTTATATTCGGAGAAATCGAGAGACAAAATTTTTTCCATCCTAAAAATCTTTTCTCCTTAAGTAATTTACGCGTTGAGTTTAAAACGTCGCTTAAGGCTTGAAAATTATCATCAGTCATTTCACTATTATAGCATCTCTCAAATTCTTTTCTTTTCTTAACTGCCTCAGTACACTCCTTATCCCACCAAGGTGGGGAAGGAATTCGGCCGGTTGCTGAGTTTTTATGAGGAAACGTCTCATGTGCAGCTTCTAACAAAGCATTACTAAATGCGTTCGAGCAATCCATAACTCCACGAGAAATTTCAGGTAGACTTGTGACCTTATTTTCTACCTTACTTTTAAACTTAGACCATAATGTATTATCACTAAGATTAAAAATTGTAAACGTGGTTTTCGGGGAGGATTACGTTGCCAAGCCTTTGGAAGGGTGATAAGTATAGGAAAATGATCACTATCAAAGGTAGAAGTCAATGTTTCCCATGTTGTGGATGAAGCTAGCTTTGGAGAACATAAAGAAAGATCTATAGCACTGGTTATTTCGTGCGGAGCTGTGCGCCGAGTTCGGGAGCCGGTGTTTAATACACAAAGTTCATGTGTATCGATTACCTCTAGTAGTTTTTCCCCATAGAAAGAATTAATGGAAGATCCCCAGGAGATATGATGACAATTGAAATCTCCTAAGATAAGGAAAGGTTTAGGAAGAAGTGATAGAAGATTTTGGAAATGTTCAAAAGCAATTAAACGTGGAGAGTGGAGATAGATAGAAACAACACAAATATTACCTACTTGAGCTGCTACTACAGAAAAATTATCATAAGAAGGAAGGGAGATAGGAGTATGAGAGATGTTATTTCTGATAATCAAGGCAGCACCACCGTAACTATCAGTCCTATCATCTCTCAAAATGGAAAATCCGCGAATTTTGAAAACGGAGCCCGGCTTTAGCCAGGTCTCCGAAAGTGCTAATAAACAAGGATCATACTTGTTTATTAGATAGATAATTTCCCACTTTTTATGAACTGCGCTTCGGCAGTTCCATTGTATTGCTTTTTGAAAGACCGCCATCATAAATGGCATTATTATAATTACTAAACATTTCGATTATAGGGGCGACGTCGGACGGTATTTTAATGTTATTATGAGCAATTAATTTAATCAATAAATCGATGATGTCCGATGAAGACATGGTTAAGGGATTATTATGTTTCTTTAAGAGGCCACAACCATCACGTGGGGTAGGTATTTTATAATCATCAATAACTTTTTGATGAGCTGACTGATCATAACCTGGTTTTGGTTTAGAAATCGGTCGACGGCTTGTAAAGACTGTCTTTTTATATGAAGTTAGAAGAGGTTGTCGGCTATCTAGCGTCTTTGTTTGAACAGTGCTATTAAAAACAGGTTTGACAACATCGGCATATGATTTTAACGCTGGAGGAATTAATTTCGCAGCCTCACCGTAAGAAATATTATTCTCTGCCATAGATATTTTTATTTGTTTTTGACGAGAAAACTCCGGACACGATTTATCAGTCGCAAAATGCGCTCCTGAACATAGGAAACATGACATATTTTCTTCTTCTGATACACAATTTTCCCCAGAATGTTCCTGGCCACATTTGTAGCATCGAGGCTTAGATCGACACTGCAGCTTTGTGTGTCCGTAACGACAGCAGTTGTAACATTGAATAGTGGGATACGTGTAGAGCTCAACTGGTAATGCATTATAGCACATAAATATTCTGCTAGGTAGTATTTGCCCATCGAAGGTAACAACAATGCTTTGCGTTGGCTTCCATACCGGAGCGCCATCTACAATAGTTTTGTAATTAATTCTCCGCACTTTAAGGATTTTACCGCATCCGTCTGGAACTGTCACATTTTCGATCACCTCTTCTGGTGACCATTCCGCTGGTACACCTCGTACCAAGCCCATCCGTGTCACGTTGTATGACGGAATAAAGGCTTTCAGATTGTCAGAAGTCAAAGTGCTACTAGAGATGAAAGAGTTGGCATCGCTAAAGTCAGAGAATGCTAGTGAGATTCTATTGCGACCAATTTTCTTTACTGAGCCATTTATGATATTCTGGAATGAATTCCGTTTCAGGAACTTACCAAAAGTGACCGGGTGGAGAGTCGTTCCGTCATTCAATTCCTGGGTTACATGTTGTACGTGTACCATGTACGGCGCGGTATCAGTATGCTGGTAAAGAGTCCTCGCTAGAGTCGCTGGAGGTTGGCTGTTAGGAATAACAATGTCAATTTTATTTTTTTTTGTCAATTTATTCTCATGGTGCGAATCACTGTCTTCCTTAGGCGATAGTGAGGGATCACTACAAATACAGCCCATTTTGCCGTCAACGGTTTGAGCATGCTTCCTCTTTTTCTTATTACAATGTTTACATATTTTATGAAGGCGGGATCTTTTGAGCCCAGACCGTTGACTAGCTGAGCAATCTGTGTCCATGCCTGATTCGTTTGAGGTGATATTTCCATGATTGCTGATAGTTACAAAATTATTAGCCGGAGGGACCATTAGGCCTCCTCCGGGGTCAGGCGGTTCAGCCATTGAAAAGAGGATAAAAACTTACCGGATTCCGGAAAAAATGCTCTTAATCTAAAATATATACAATAAATACAAGTTTTCTAAATACTATAATACTCTACTGATAGTTATTTACAAAAAACAAATAAAATTAATTTCGAATGGAAAAAATACGCCCGCCTAAACCGACGTTTCCCGCGCTTTTCCAGGAATCTTCAAACAACCAATAGCAGGCTGGTATTTTAGAGTTAGACATTTATTTATTTTTTAAAACATGGCGACCAGCCCTCTATTGGTTGTTCAATATTGACATGTGTCAACAATGTCATTTCTTTTTGCTGTTTTATAATGTCACTCAGTTTTTTTTTTCAATTTAGGCTTAATGCAGTTATTTGGCGGAGCACATAGTTCATATTTTCTAATTTTTTTAGAACCCATTTAAAAATTAAATGGCGATGAAAAAAAATCTAAAAAATATGTAATTGAAAAGATAATTATATAAGCTTTCTATTGGTATATATTTCGTTTCTGCGAGATTTCAAAAACCGCATCTTTTCCATGTCCTTTGACTGACCAATGGGACAAAAGTAATCGTGCTAACAGCTCGATTGATCATGATGAATTTCATGATCTATAATTTGATTTTTGGAATTTGACATTTTATTATTTTATTTACGTGTTATTATGTTGACATTTTTCTAATTTTGTATACCATTGACATCTGAATTAATTTATAGATTTTTGATTTTATTGTATTTCTAGTTTTGTATTTTTGACTCTGTTCTAATTAATGTGAGATGAATGTAAATGTTTGTAAAATCGTTTTTATCTCAATAAATAAATCCCAGCCCAGCGCCCAGCGCATCCGTCGGGCCCACGACCTTCCTAACGATGTAAAGCTCAAAACATACTATCGGACGCGACTGACAGCCGCGACCTAAACTATGAAAGTACACTGAGCCGTGCACACTATCGGACATAAGTCGCGGACGTCACCTTCGGATGACCTTGAGCGTTCGGACGTCCGAGAATGATCTGGCACACCGGATGTCTTAAGACTGCGCATATTGCTAAGTCGCGGCTGTTAGTCGCGTCCGTCATCCGCGTACGATAATATGTTTCCGGCTTAAGGGGGTATCATCTTTATTTCTTAAAAAGTAGCTAAGTTCGTTCAGGCCGGGTGGTTAGCCCTGCGTAGTGTTACTTAGGTACATACCACGGTACTTAGCATGTCCCTCGGGAAATATTCATCCACATAATTGAACAAAATATTACTTTGTAGTACAAATATGTGTACTTATAGATATAGGTATATATTTTATAGGAAGTTGTGTGGAGTCTGGACAGGAGAATCTAAAATGTTGATCTAGCTAGACGGTCTATACGCTGTAATTTATCTAAATATATTTACCGACTTCATTAGCTTACTTTCCCCGACTTATTGTAGCACTAACACTTGAATAATTACTCGTATCTAAGTTAAATTTTTACTCGGAAGCAGTTACTGTGAAAATATAGCGGTTCCGCGACACATTTACAGTGTCTAATAAAATAATGGTAGAGACTGCAATTAAACGCCTATAAATTGGTAAATCTATGTAATTACAATATCGGTAAACGTGTGGCGAATCTATATATAAATTACTAATATTTTATAATATTCCATCAGGCGAGATGTGGTCAAACGTAAAACTATACATATATACATAATAATATATAATACTAATAAAATATCAAATAAATAAAACACATTAGTTAAATACAGTTTTGCTATACAAATAAATATAATCTTCTCATAACGCACCACACCTTTTAACAGTAGGTTAACGGTGCAAGCGCCGCGGTGACGAGCCGCGCGCGCCCCCACCTCGAACCGCGGAACCGGTTTGCCTGCCGGCCGACGACGCTCGCGCGCCACGCGGCGGATAAAAATAGTCAAGTCACGGCGATATACTCGAGGCGACACCTATCGGTTTATTTACCGCAAACATTGTTCGCGCGTTCGCCTAAGATATAAATAGAATTATTCTATCACTAAATTACTCGTATTGTATTATTTTGAAACGTTTGTGCCGTTACAATAAACAGTGTAGCACCGCCTTCTGCATTTTATTAAAGTGGTGAAGGTCGTGAGATAACAGCGAAGCCGTTCGTGCACTGATCCACCCAGTTCGTACACTACGGGAATTTACGGACGTTCGACTGGGACACGGACGGCGACGAGCGACATCATCATCATCACGGCCCTCACCAAAGTCGTTACCCTTACGACCAAAGTGGTGACCCCGCGCAGAACATCATGGCTACAACTGTGACGGTAAATAGCGACGAGGAAATGACTGCAAACAGCGACGACACTGTGGCCGAAAGGCGTGACGGTGGCAATACAACTGCAAACAACGGCCATGGAAACGGTATGTCTCCCGAATTATTTAGAGTAGGCATACGTATCCCACCTTTTTGGCCTGAAAAACCTCAAATATGGTTTTCGCAGATTGAGGCACAATTCAGTATGTCCCGAATCACTGATGACGTCACGAAATACCACTACGTGCTATCACATTTAGACAGGCAATACTCAGTTGAGGTTGAAGACTTAATTATTGACCCGCCAGCTACTTGCAAGTACGCGACGTTAAAGGCAGAACTCATCAAGCGTCTGTCCATCTCGAAAGAGCGTAAGGTGAAGCAGCTACTCCAGGCAGAAGAATTAGGAGATCGTAAGCCATCACAGTTCTTACGCCATCTTCAGCATCTGGCTGGCCACACAATTCCTAACGATTTTTTAAGAACAATCTGGACCAGCCGCCTACCGAGCAACCTGCAGACAGTAATCGCGTCGCAAGTAAGTCTGTCTCTCGCTGAACTAGCCGATCTTGCCGATAGAGTGCATGATATCGCACCAGCATCACCACAAGTGGCAGTAGCGTCAAGCAGCAGGTCAGCATCGTGCAGCGCATCACCCGCACCTGGACTAGAATCGATGGCTCAACAAATAGCCGAACTTACCAGGCAAGTCAGCGCACTCTCCGCCATCGTCAACGATCGCTCCAGAGCACGTTCCCGACAAGATAACCATCAGCGTAGTCGCACACCATCTAGACGGTCTCAGTCAAACTATAGGAAGTTCCCAAACTGCTGGTACCACCACAAGTACGGCAATGAAGCACGGAGATGCATCAAACCCTGTGATTACAGGTCGGGAAACGAGAAAGGCAGTCGTTAATGGCGACTGAAGATTGCCTTACCACCGCTGGTCGCCTATTTGTTACTGATCGCAGATCGAAGATCCAATTTTTAGTGGATACTGGAAGTGACTTGTGCGTATTTCCCCGATCTGCGCTTCAACAACGGCGTGCAAAGACTGATTACCAGTTGTGCGCAGCTAACGGCACGAAGATCGAGACCTACGGTGACGTCGAGCTTAATCTCAATTTTGGTTTGCGTCGTGATTTTGTGTGGAAGTTCATTGTTGCGGATGTTACTAAAGCCATTGTAGGAGTAGACTTTCTTTCACATTTCAATTTAATTGTCGATGTTCGCAACAAACGTTTATTAGATGGTGTAACAAATTTGTCAGCTGTAGCTTCGATTGCTGTATCCGATAGTGTCATTTCGAGCGTAAAGGTTGTGACTGGTAATTCTCGGTATCATAACTTGCTTTCTGAATTTCCCGAAATTACACGACCAGCAGGCACTCATCACACACCCAAGCACAATACAGTACACCATATTCGCACAACACACGGCCCCCCAGTTTCATCTGCACCTCGACGTCTTGCCCCAGATAAATTAAAAATCGCTAAGTCGGAGTTCAATTTAATGCTGTCAAATGGCACAGCTCGTCCATCGAAGAGTCCCTGGGCGTCTCCACTCCACTTAGCACCTAAAAAAGACAATAGTTGGCGTCCCTGTGGGGACTATAGAATGTTAAATGCCAGGACGATTCCTGATAAGTACCCGATCAGGCACATCCATGACTTTGCCCACAGTTTATCTGGCTCGAATGTTTTCTCGACTATCGACCTTGTCAAAGCGTACAACCAAATCCCGGTCGCGCAACAGGATATCCCGAAGACGGCTATTACTACCCCCTTCGGTCTCTTCGAATTTCCTTATATGACGTTTGGTTTGAGAAACGCAGGCCAAACTTTCCAAAGGTTCGTAGATGAAATGACTCGTGGTCTTGACTCTTGCTACTGTTACTTAGATGATTTTTTAGTTTTTTCTAAAAACGAAGAAGAGCATGAGCAGCATCTACGTCAGCTTTTTGCTAGAATGAGGGACTACGGAATGCTCATAAATACAGCAAAATGCGTTTTCGGAGCAGCAGAGGTCACATTTTTAGGCTACCATATTTCAAAACACGGAACTAAACCTTTGGAAAGTAAGGTGCAAGCCATAAAGGAGTTTCCCGTCCCTAAAACGGCAAAGCAACTTAGGAGATTTCTGGGCATGCTAAATTTTTATAGGAGATTTATTCCCCAGGCTGCCCAAATCCAAGCTCCTTTGAACGCTTTATTGACGGGCTCCATTAAGGCATCACAACCAGTAGACATAAAAGGGGATTCGCTAGAAGCATTTAACGCATGTAAAGAAAGCCTGTGCAAAGCTACAATGTTGGCACATCCGGACTCAAACGCAAAGCTCGGTTTGGTAACGGATGCGTCTGATCTGGCAATTGGTGGTGTTTTGCAACAGTTGCAAGATGGTGATTGGCAACCGTTGGCGTTTTTCTCGCGTAAGTTGAGCTCCACACAACAGAAATATTCGCCATACGATCGAGAACTCCTCGCAATTTACGAGAGTATTAAATATTTTCGCCATTGGCTTGAAGCAACCACTTTTACCATTTACACGGACCATAAACCTCTTTGCTATGCTTTTCACGAAAGAAAAAGCAAATGTTCTCCTAGGCAATACAGGCACTTGGACTTCATTTCACAGTTTTCGACTGATATTCAGTTCATTGCTGGAAAGGATAACGTCGTGTCAGATGCTCTTTCTAGAATAGACGAACTGTCAAAACCTGTTGATATGGAAGCCCTAGCCAAAGCCCAAGAGACCGACCCCGACTTAGAAATGTTACTTAAGCAGAACTCTTCTTTGCAGCTAAAAAAGTTGAGTTTACCTGGCAGTCGTATAGAACTGTACTGCGATGTAAGTACATCGACCGCCAGGCCTTACGTACCTCAACAATTTCGAAAAGCAATTTTTCTCAGTTTGCACTCGTTAAGCCATCCCGGCGCAAACGCTAGTGTAAAGCTCATCGCCGAACGCTATGTTTGGCCACAGATCAGACGGAATTGCCGCGAATGGTCTAGATCATGTTTATCATGTCAGCGCACCAAGGTAAATCGACATGTTTCGGCACCGTTAGGTACCCTCGATTTACCTACAGCGAGGTTTAAATATGTTCATTTAGACCTGATAGGCCCATTGATTCCGTCCAGCGGATATCGCTATTGTTTGACAGCAGTCGATCGCTTTACGCGATGGGCTGAAGCTGTCCCAATAGTTGACATCACCGCAGAATCTGTAGCCAAAGCGTTCCTCTCAAACTGGATTGCCCGTTTCGGCTGTCCGACTGACATCGTGACGGACAGAGGGGCCCAGTTTACGTCTGCGTTGTTCAACGAGCTGTCAAAAATTATAGGTTTTAGACACCGAAAAACCACTGCATACCATCCACAGTGCAACGGCCTTGTGGAACGCTTCCACCGGCAGTTAAAAACGGCAATCATGTGTCACGACGATAGTACGTGGACGGAAGCATTGCCCTTAGTGCTTCTCGGCATAAGAAGCTCTTACAAAGAAGACATTCAAACGTCTTCAGCAGAGTTGGTTTACGGAGAACCATTACGTTTGCCCGGCGAATTTTTCGGGGATAAGGTCAGCAAAGGTACGACTGATATTACGGATTTTTCCGCACGTATCAGATCATTTGCTGCCAACCTAAAGCCAACTCCAACATCCAACCATACTATACATAAAACTTTCGTGTACAAAAATTTATCTTCTTGCACGCATATTTTTCTGAGAGAAGATGCGCTCAGAGGTGCGTTACAACCAGCTTACACAGGCCCTTACGAAGTCATAGAACGAGGTGACAAAGTCTTCAAAATTAAAGTCAAAGGCAAAGATGTCCGAGTTTCTATAGACAGAATTAAGCCTGCATACATATTAGCACACAGTACACAAGACTACACATCACAACAGCCGATTTCTCCGCCATCACCTTCTCCTACTACGCCAGTCATCAGAACTACTCGTTCTGGTAGACAAGTGCGATTTCCGAATTATTATCGTCCATAGACATGGCCTCTGGAGGGGAGTGATGTGGCGAATCTATATATAAATTACTAATATTTTATAATATTCCATCAGGCGAGATGTGGTCAAACGTAAAACTATACATATATACATAATAATATATAATACTAATAAAATATCAAATAAATAAAACACATTAGTTAAATACAGTTTTGCTATACAAATAAATATAATCTTCTCATAACGCACCACACCTTTTAACAGTAGGTTAACGGTGCAAGCGCCGCGGTGACGAGCCGCGCGCGCCCCCACCTCGAACCGCGGAACCGGTTTGCCTGCCGGCCGACGACGCTCGCGCGCCACGCGGCGGATAAAAATAGTCAAGTCACGGCGATATACTCGAGGCGACACCTATCGGTTTATTTACCGCAAACATTGTTCGCGCGTTCGCCTAAGATATAAATAGAATTATTCTATCACTAAATTACTCGTATTGTATTATTTTGAAACGTTTGTGCCGTTACAATAAACAGTGTAGCACCGCCTTCTGCATTTTATTAAAGTGGTGAAGGTCGTGAGATAACAGCGAAGCCGTTCGTGCACTGATCCACCCAGTTCGTACACTACGGGAATTTACGGACGTTCGACTGGGACACGGACGGCGACGAGCGACATCATCATCATCACGGCCCTCACCAAAGTCGTTACCCTTACGACCAAAAACGTTATTAGGAACGATAGCTGAACTATTGTCGTACTGTCTACCTATATTGCAAAGTATTGTTCTCTTGGTATTGTTAAATTGAGATGTATTTGATATGAATGGATATGTAGACAATTAAACATTGGTGTGGTAGGTGTTATGTAGGCCGCTATTAGGTTGGATGGCTGTTAGATCGTGTAGATATATTAGTATCTACTAAGTATATTATCGAACTAGATCGTTTTAAGGAAACTGCCAATTTCTAATTGTGGAGAAGTGCGTGTTGTGAAACATTATTGCATTTATCTATGGGTAAATACCGCTAAGTACATTTAAAAAGCACAAAACCTATCTAATACAAACATAAATTCTAATAATTTTCTGAACAAAGATTAAACGAGATTTTATCTTTCATAGAAAAAGTAAGGCAATAGCACTAAATAGGTATACTCGTACTGCCCTCATCATAAAGTTGTGTACCTACGAGTAAGTACCTACTTAGGTACTGAGATTTTCAATGTACACTTCAGTAACTTCGCTGCCAACTTCATTTATTTTACTGAAACCCCTTCAGTGTAAAATAAATGAACTTTCATACCACCTGCTCCAAAATGACTCCTTATATGTCATATAATCTCAACGTAAAATAAGTCATTATTGTCTTAACACAATCTAAAGGGCTATTGGTAGGTCAATAATGTTGTATGAAACTCCCTAGAAAAAGGGATTAAAATTTGGAACGTCTAATTCGTATGATTAAGGACATTGTAAAAAGGTTTTATTTTGTAAAATTGAATAAATCGAGAAATATTGTTTAAAACATCAAAAAAGTAATGCATAATCTTAAAGAGCACAGGCCCCGGTGTCTGTGGAGCATTCTTCCTCAATGCTGTGGAGTGACAAATCAATAAAAAAAAATCGAATAAAGCCTCTTTACATTGCACGGCGACCGTAAGGAGGTTTTATTCGATTTTAAAGAATAAAACCTTTTTGGTGCCCTTATCAGTTCGATTTTATAGAATAAAACCTCTTTACAATGCCCGTGTTAAGCCGGAAACATACTATCGGACGCGGCTTACGGACGCGACTGACAGCCGCGACTGATAGGTATCTAAACTATGAAAGTACACTGAGCCGTGCACACTATCGGACATCAGTCGCGAACGTCACCTTCGGACGACCATGAGCGTTCGGACGTCCGAGAGCGATCTGGCACACCGGATGTTTTAAGACTGTGCACATTGCTAAGTCGCGGCTGTCAGTCGCGTCCGTCAGCCGCGTCCGATAGTATGTTTCCGGCTTTACGCTATGATAATCGAGCTAGCCTAATACAAAATCCTTGTGTCATATGTTTTTCTAGTAGTATTTACATTCTCTGTTTTATAAGGTAGGTACATATTTGTGTGCTTTTCTATGAAACTTAGTAGGTACCTACATTCTAATTTGTTTTATTTTATTGTGAACAATACCGAATTGCTTAGTACTTAGTGAGTTTATGACGTAAGTATTACTCATATTCCTGGTGTTTTATTATCTCGCAAGAGGTATGAAAAGTAGAGTATGCACCACTAGAACCAAATCTGTCTTCGTCTTGGGCGACTTGAACCCGTCGCTTCACTCAGGACTCTAAATAATTCTTATTAATAATTATAATTAACTTTAAACAGCCTCGCTGCGCTCGGTCCCTAGCTACGCTCAGGGTCCAATATGGCGCCCGTGACGTAAGACACAACTTGGTTCTTTTGGTACATAATCTACTATCGAAAACGTTTGCTTGGCGGTATTGGTTGATTATAGTATTCGTAAGTGCTTACTTAGATTTGTGGGTAGATTTATATTTATTAGTTGACTGCATGAGGTTTCTCATGTGCCGTTTACCTATTTCCTACTACATCCGTACTACGACATGCAAACACGAACATCATTAGCAGCTTAACTAACGTACCGTAACTACCAACTAACCTGTAAGTAATTACGTAGTATCTATGTCATACATTCATAAGAATATATAGAATTTAATGTTTTTGACCGTAAATATACTTATAATATGTCCCTATAGATTTAGATAACATTGGAACATAAATTCGGCGAATTCAGAACCTCTTCATTTTTGGAAGTCGGTTGAAAGGGACACAATATGCAAAGGAAATAAATGAAAGTTCACGAAAACTGATCTTGCAATACTAATAATAACAATCCTTGTTTTTAATAAATAGCTATTTAATGTATTTCCGCTCTGTCGTAGGCATATAAGTTAAGGGTACCATTCAACAAACCCAATTAAATCACAAACAAAATTAGTAATTAATCATCAAACTGTATCATGGTTCGGCTATGGTTAGGTTAAGGTTAGGTTAGTAAATACTAAATGTTTATTCAAATAAGGATTTGAAGATGAACTTCCCCATCAGTAACGCCTGATTCAATACCTAAACTATAAAAAATAACAATAACAAAGAGTGCAGAATGTGTATCGACTCTACAGCCGAGTACAGCCGATTAATAGGGTTCCAGTGATGATGATGATGATGGCTACATATAATAATTTAATTACGAAAATACGAAATTTCTATATTACTCTGTGAGGACTCGTTGTTACGCAGGGTAGGTACCTACTTGGGTAATATCAATGAAACTAAGTGGTACAACAAACGTCATGTATTGTCCGGCCACAAAGTGAGTTCTTACAATGACTTTATGTATAACCTACTTCTTAGGTAACTCACACGAGCCTCTTAAGTCTAATGCGTGTAGGCGACGCGGGGAGCGCGCGAGAGTCGGGAGACGCGGGACGCGTGTACGTGCGTCTCGGACGGAAGTGAGATGCGAACTAAACTTGTCGCCACGGGCTCGCGGGGTGCGAGGCCCGTGTCGCGATCGGACGCGTTCCGTCTTGCTCTCGCGCACACCAGCGCAATTGAGTTTGTATGCGTGGAAGAACAGTGGCGTGTGTCGCCACACCACCCACCCAGGGAGAAAAATGTCCCCACGTACAACAAATATGGTACAATATGTCTTAGGACCTAATTAAACGTTACAGATAACACAATCAAATAAATTATTAATTAACACAGCAATATGTTCAAACTTAAGGGTAGTTATTCTAATGGCTCTTTAACAAAATAATATAGTTACCTACATTTTGCTTCTTACACATCAATAGGCAGCTTGAAGTGGACATGACGTCCTGAACGTGTGACATATTGAGGTGTATTGAAAATTGGTTTCATAGTGGCCTGTGTCGTGGTTTTAGGTGGGACTGGGGCCTCTGTAGTGGATGGTACATGTGTTGGGCATGGTTGTTGGAGTATTGTGGAAGGTGAATCTTCGATGAAAGCCGGCTTTACTCTATCTAAGCTGACCTGAACTTCCCTGTTCCCCACGGTAATGCAGATAGTTTTGTCATTTCTGCTTATTACTGGATGTGGGCCGGTATAAGGTGGTTTTAAGGAGACTTTTCCGGAGTCATCTCGTAGAAACACGTGAGAGCAAGTAGATAACTCTTTGAATATAAATGGGCTACGTTGAGTGTGTCGAGAACCCGCGACTGGTTTCAGATCCGCCATATGAGTGCGCAGTTGCCGTGTAAAATTGTGTATGTCCTCAAGAGATTCATTTCTCGTTGAAGGGCTCATAAACTCTCCAGGCAGTCTAAGAGGTTCACCGTACACGAGCTCAGCGGCTGATGTTTGGAGATCTTCTTTTAAGGCTGATCGCATACCCAGTAGTACTAGTGGTAGAGCAGCGCACCATGAACCGCCATGGCACATAAGTGCCGCCTTCAATTGACGATGCATTCTCTCTACCATGCCGTTCGCACATGGATGATAGCTAGTAGTACGTGTGCGTTGCACGGAGCATTGGTTTAGTAGAGCTTTAAATAAGGCGGATTCAAATTGTCGTCCTTGATCCGTAGTTACGATGGAAGGGACTCCAAAGCGAGCAATCCAATTGTTTGTAAATGTTTCTGCAACTTCCTCGGCCGTAATGCCAGACATTGGCCATGCCTCTGGCCATCGAGTAAATCTGTCTACAGCTGTGAGACAGTATTGAAATCCTTTGCTTGAAGGCATGGGTCCGATTATATCGATGTGGACATTTCGGAACCGATTTGTAGGGGCAGAGAAACGTCCTAAGGGTGTCGTGGTGTGTCGCGATATCTTGCTGCGCTGATACGCCAGACATTCTTTAGCCCATTTCCGGCAGTCTTTGTTTATTGATGGCCACACGAATCGGTCTGTCATTAAGCGTGTTGTAGCTTGGGCGCCGGGATGACTGAGGTTGTGCAATTTATTGAAATAGCCGCGACGAAAGGAAGGTGTTAGAAATGGTCGCGGTTTTCCTTTTGAAGTGTCACAAACTATTGAAATATCGGAGCCCGGGATGCGAACTTTTTCTAATTTTAGAGAAGAGTTTGTCATGGCGTCTTTAAGTTCGTCATCGGTATCTTGTTCGTCGGCCAATGCTTCAAAACTCTCTTCCAGTGTGATAGTTTCGATCCTCGACATTGCGTCCGCAACAGTGTTGTCTTCTCCTTTCAGATGTACTACATCGGTTGTGAATTGCGATATAAAAGACAACTGGTTAAGCTGTACAGGAGGCAGTTTGTCGCGGCGTTGGGTAAAAGCGTAGACGAGTGGCTTATGGTCCGTATAGATCGTGACGTGTTGAACTTCTAGTAAATGTCGAAAATGTTGCACGCTTTCGTATACACCGAGGAGTTCCCGATAGTACGCGGGCCATTGTGCTTGTTTATCAGTCAGTTTCTTACTGAAAAAGGCCAAAGGCTGCCACTGGTCGCAGACTTTCTGTTGTAGACAAGATCCTACATGGACAGAAGAAGCATCTGTAAAAAGTCCTAAAGCAGCGTCGCTAACTGGGTGTGCCAGGAGAGTAGCATTGATAAGGCTGTCTTTGCAATTCTGAAAAGCAAGCTCAAGTTGAGGCGTCCAAGGCACTGGCTTTGCTCCTTTCAGCTTTGAAGAGGCAAGGACGTTGATGAGCGGCGCTTGTTGCTCTGCAGCATTAGGCAGAAAACGACGATAGAAGTTTATCATGCCTAGGAACCTGCGGAGTCCTTGTACTGTTTTCGGCAATGGATAGCTCTGCAGTGCTTCGATTCTTTCAGTAGGCGGGCGCGTGCCGTCTTTATTGATACGGTATCCTAAGAAAGTGACCTCATCAGCACCAAAAACGCACTTTGAAGCGTTGACTACGACTCCGTAGTCAGACAAACGCTGGAATAACGTGCGCAGGTGCTCCAGGTGTTCCGCGGCTGTACGTGAAAAAACTAAGACGTCGTCTACGTATGGGTAGCAGAAGTCGAGGCCCCTCACAACTTCGTCGATGAAGCGCTGAAATGTTTGCCCAGCGTTTCGAAGTCCAAAGGTCATGAAGGGAAACTCGTACAGCCCAAATGGTGTAGTAATGGCTGTCTTGCAAATATCGTTTTTATGTACAGGGAGCTGTTGATAGGCCTTCACCAAGTCAATCGTGCTAAAAATGGTGGATCCTTTGATGTTGTGTGAGAAGTCTGCGATATGTCTGACAGGGTAGCGGTCTGGTACAGTTCTAGCATTCAGAGCTCGATAATCTCCGCAGGGTCGCCATCCTTCACCTTTCTTTGCCATGTGTAGTGGAGAGGCCCAAGGACTGTCAGAGGGCCTGGCTGTACCACACCTTACCATATCATAGAATTCCTTTTTGGCAGCCGCCAGTTTCTGTGGAGCAAGGCGACGTGGACGACAAGAAACTGGTGGGCCATCGGTCGTAACAATATGGTGGACCGTGGTGTGTTTCATTTGTCTTGGGAGGCCTGGAGGTCGGGTTAAGTCCGGAAATTGCAGGAGAAGCCTGGAATATGGCGAAGTGTCGTTCACAGACACTGCTTTAACGCTTACTTGACTTACTTGGGCGATTGAAGCAGATGTAGTCAAGCTTGTGTTTCCGTCTATTAAGCGTTTGTGACGGAGATCCGGTAACAGGTTGTAATGACTAAGAAAATCCGAACCTATTATCGGAGTTTCAACATCTGCTATTGTGAAAGTCCACTGAAAATCGCGACGTAATCCGAGATTAAGGCTTAAAGTAATACTGCCGTATGTTTTTATTGTGCTGCCATTTGCCGCAGCCAATTGGTAGCCGGTTGATGGCTGGGAGTGACTTTGGGCTAAGCGTTGCGGATAGCAGCAAAGGTCACTACCTGTATCAATGAGAAACCGGCGCGCAGTTGACTTGTCGGTCACAAATAAGCGGCGGCAAGACGTGTCGCGGTCAGTAGCCGCGTTTACTGACCGCTCTCGTCGTTTCCCTTCTGCTCCCATTTGCATGGTATGGTACATCTGTTAGCTTTCTTGCCAAATAGCTCGTGGTACCAACATATGCCTGTGGAAGGTCGCGAACTAGAACGAGACCTATTATTCTCGTATCGTGTTTTTGAGCGTGATCTAGATTCCGTAGTCAAAGCCTCGACCGACCTCGTGAGAGCTTCTACCCGAAGCGCCAGTTCTGCAACTTCTGTAGATGGTCCCTGTACTGCGTAAATGGAAGTCGGAGTTGCCACCTCCATAATTCTGTCTGCTATGTCAGCAGCTTTTTCTAGCGGCAGGTCGTCTTGGGCCGCTAAGATGGCCTGGGCGTTGCTTGAAAGACGACGAATCCATAGTTGTCGTATAATGTCGCTGTTTATAGAAACTGTACCGGCTAAGCTGCGAAGGTGGCGAAGAAACTGTGAAGGTTTTCTGTCTCCAATGTCTTCGTCACCTAACAACCGACGCACTCTTTCTTCTCTGGATGCAGAGAGACGCTTCACCAGCTCAGTTTTTAAGAACTGATAACAGTTGTCCTTAGGCGGGCTTTCAATTATGTCAGCCACTTCGGTTGCTGTCTTAGAATCTAGTGTAGCGACTATATAGTTGTATTTGGTCCGGTCTTGTGTGATATTAGCAATTTCAAACTGGGCCTCTACTTGCCCGAACCAGACCTGGGGCTTGTCTATCCAGAAAGGCGGTAATTTCACTGACACTGCCATGACTTTTTGTTCTTTGGCTTGCAAAGCTTTTACTTTCTCTTGTAAGAGTTGAATCTGTTCCTCCGGTGTAGTCATTATCGTGGAGAGCAGGGAGGGCCGATCAACCTGAACGAGTTCGTTGAAAGACCGGAGGTTAGTCGGGATTGGTTGGTTTAAAATCCAAAATATATATTGGGCAATGAAAACACTTTTTGGAACCGGTGACAATGTTTGGCCTCTTAAACCTTGATTAAATCTTAAAATAGCTTAAGGTAAACACGTGATATTTAAACTGTTTCGATAATAATTTCAAAAGTGTTCAGTTCAGTTCAGGTTCACAGAATAAGAACAATAATTAATATATCAAACTGTTTGCGGAATAAGTAAAATGGTAAACCAAAAAAAAAAATCTTAAAAGGTACTTATTTTAAAAAATAAATAAATAATGTCCTTAAGTACGTTCTATGTTCAATTAGGAACCAAAAGAAAAAAAAATCACTGTTCACTGAAGAAGTTATGTAGGTATTCAAATTGTTGCCTTACTGGTGTCACTGTGGTCCTACGAGTAGGTAAGTATGCAATGGAGTTCGCTCACCAGATTATGATGTTAGTACTCCCTTGGGATCCGCACGCGATGTTTGCTTTCACTCGTAGCTTGTAGAATATATTATGATGGCGGCATGGTGAAATCAGTCAACAGCAGGAACCGAAACGGTGTGTAGACTAGAGGTTTCACGGCTTCACGAGAATGGGCGGCGTAGTCACGTCAGAGGCTTCTTTAACTCTTGAGTTGGGAACGAATGTGCGGAATTGTTGATTTTTACACCGGGCGTGGCGGCAAAACTGTAGGTATACAACACTTGTGTTCGGCGCGTGTAGGTATGCGTGTTTGGTTGGAAAATTACAGCACAAGAAAGTCGTTATTTTGTTTTTCTTGTATCACTGCACTGTTACACAGTCTTGGTCACCAATGAGGACTCGTTGTTACGCAGGGTAGGTACCTACTTGGGTAATATCAATGAAACTAAGTGGTACAACAAACGTCATGTATTGTCCGGCCACAAAGTGAGTTCTTACAATGACTTTATGTATAACCTACTTCTTAGGTAACTCACACGAGCCTCTTAAGTCTAATGCGTGTAGGCGACGCGGGGAGCGCGCGAGAGTCGGGAGACGCGGGACGCGTGTACGTGCGTCTCGGACGGAAGTGAGATGCGAACTAAACTTGTCGCCACGGGCTCGCGGGGTGCGAGGCCCGTGTCGCGATCGGACGCGTTCCGTCTTGCTCTCGCGCACACCAGCGCAATTGAGTTTGTATGCGTGGAAGAACAGTGGCGTGTGTCGCCACACTCTGCTTAATTTACGTGTGCCAAACATGGTCATTGAGGAAAAAGGACGAAGAAAAAATAGCAATATATCAGAGAAAGATGGAAAGGAGCATGCTAAATATAAGGCTCTCAGACAATAAGTAACCAAATCATAAGATCAAAAACTAAGGTACCGGATGCTAAAGAAAGGATACGTCGACGCGGGAGCCTGCCTTCACGGAAAGAAAAAAAGTCTTGTACCAAGAATATATTTATTGGTCAAGAATAATGTAGTTTCATATATGGGGAAAACAATATTTTCTTAAATAAAGCATTTTTTTGTTTTAGTTGATATGCTCAAATCCAGACTTAAATGTCTTATGTAAAGAGAAAATATTGTCGATAGAAGAATCCTTCAATATCTTCATCCAAGAGGAAGCGGCTTTTTGGTCTTCAAGACGCGTCATTTTCTTAATAAAAGACGATCAACATTTTTGAAGCATACTTATTTTTATTTTTGGAGTCAGACAATGTATTTTTAATCGAAAGCGTCATTTATCTTGTAACAAATAATTCAATTTCTACTGTCAATAACCTAAAAGTCTTAAACGTTGATTTTTTTTGTATTAAATTGAGACAATGAATTTTATTTTGAAGACAATTTTTGTTTCAAGTCAAAATTATGATAATTATGTTGGAGACTGTTTTATCTCGTTGTAAGACAAGGGTTTTTCATTCAAAATGTGTAACAGCTTCTACCGAGAATTCCGTTTTTTGATCTAATTTTAATATTCTCAACTTGTGAATGCTGAAGTTTTAAACAAAATAAAATTTCTCTCATTTCAATACTATGTAAGCTTTATTTCAATATCGCCCTTTACTCGCCTTAATTATTTTAAATCTTAATTAGAGAGTACTATAGTTTCTGCACTAAGAATGTAGCTTCTTAAGATGAGTTTATCATGTTCTTAATTCCAATAACGAAAGGATTTCGTACTAAAACCAGATCAGTTTCAGTTTAAATAGTGAAGTTTTCTTGCCCTAAGATTATTTTGTGTCAAGTGAAAAAGAAAAATACTTTTAATTTGAAAATGTTTATTCTTGAGCAAAATGTATAATTATTGTCACTTTAAATAAGTAAAGGATTTCATACTAAAATCAAATCGGTTTCAGATTAAATGGTGACTTATTCTTGCCCTAAGACTTTTTAATGTCTAGTGACGAATAAAAATATTTTTAATTTGAAAATGCATATTCTTGACCCAAGTGTATAATTATGATCAATTGGAATAACCAAGATTTTCTGCCAAGAATAACTATTTCTTAGTTCGAATAATGCATTTTACTTGCCTGAAGAATATTTAGATTTCCAGTAAAGACTGATAATATTTTTAAATTAAGAATGCATCTTCTTAGGGACTAAAATATTATTCTTAATTTGAGTAATTGGGGATTTCGGATTAAAACGAGATTGATCTTAAGTGAACCATTTTTGTGCGTTATTTAAAAAATATATTTACTTCTATCAAGTTTTTTGTGTCTTCAAGTAAGTATTTTGGAGGTTTGGAACAATAATTCTACTTCTTAGTTCAAAACCAATAATGTTCTTCATTGGAAAGTAGAAAGTCTCAAAGCAACACCAGAATAATAGACACAGGGTTATGCGGAAAGGTTCGTTCTAATCCGAAAGGATCTCATAGTACCAACAACCCCTAAATCACAAAAATCTATCTTTTTCGTGATTTAAGCCTTGTAGGTACTTTGACACTCCTTAGGGTTAGAACAAACCTTTCCGCATAACCCTGTATGTATTATTCTGCTGATGTTTCGAAACTGTACTTCCCAATTTAGGAAATTATCGGTCTCAACTATATAAATATATATGTACACATATAAGACAAAATTATTATTTAAAATCTTTATCACAAATCAGAAAATAAGACTAACAACAGAATTATTAATACAATCGTTCTAAAACCCGAATTTAGTTCACAGTGTATCAATCTCATTTTAACCCTGATTTTGAAATTAAATTAAGTTGATAACTTCAAGACATTTATTATAATTAAATAATATATTCAGTAAAATTATAATAAAATTCGTACACACAATTATAAGTCTAATCTAAACTTAAGAAATTTTTTGTCAAACAACACGTAGGTACCTATATCAAGCTTTTTTGTACCTTTAAGTATTTTGAAGATGTGGAATAATAATCCTACTTCTTAGTTAAAACTAATTATTTTCTTGATTAGTAAAAAGTGTCAAAGCAACACCAGAATAAAATATAACTATAGGGTTATGCGGAAAAGTAAGATCTAACTAAACCCGAAAGGGTCTACCTACAACCCGGATTCGCGAAATTTTAACTGTTCCATACATTTCGTAAATTTTTGCTATTTTTTATAGAAACTAGTATTTCGTGATTTGAGGTTGTAGGTACTATAAAACTATCGGATTAACAAACCTTTCCGCATAATCCTGTATTTTATAACTTATGAGAATCAATTATACAGGATTACTGGTAACTCACACACTTCATCTTTTAAGGGGCTTTAGTACATCAAAACTTTTCAAAACTTGTGACCAACTTGAAATCGTGAAACAAAATCAGCTGTTTCATACATTTTGTTGAACGCCATTGAACATGTTGCATGTAACAGCTGATTTTTTTTCGCGATTTAAGGGTTAGTCTCATAATAAAAGTTGGTTATCTAGATGTACTAAAGTCGCCCTGAAGAGGTTGTGTGTGAGTTACCTGTAACCTTGTTTAAGTAAGATTGAATATTATTAGTCTTTGCGCCATTTAGGAAGTTTCGTGGTGTCTGTTTTGTTTTTTCTAATATATATTTAAATGTGAAAGTTTTGGATTTTTTTTTAATTAAGAAGGCCAGAAAATATTAACGATACTATAAAAACAAGACGGCTGCCTGTACATGGATTAAGTATTAATATTTTCTTGCTTTTTACTTACTAGATGGCGTATTAATTTAATTCTCCTGAAAATCACTTACGACTACAAATACAGAAACAAACAAATGTTATGACTTACTCTAAAATTATAGTGACACAGTCATTGAATTTCAACATAAAAGTATCTTCAAATTGTGGACATTTTTATTGTTACTAACATTTTATGTCAACATACATATTATTATTCACTAAATGAATTTTCGTTGGCGTCAAACAACAACAATCATTGTAAACGAATTCTGTAACATGTGTATCAGAAACAAGATACGCCATGTAGTGTGAAGAATAACCAAGTGTTTCTAAAAGCGTACCAACAATAGCAACCTTTTTATCATATTTATTAATCAACACGTGTTTGATCTTGTATAACACGGGAACATCTTCCGCGCTGATATCATCAAAAAGCTATCATGTGACTATTTCAATGATTTTTTAATAAGCTAAATGGTTCAGATAGAATTAAGTTAGACACTAGTTCAACAATAGATTGTACAACTTTTTTGAGCAAAGTAGAAATATTATGTAGCTCAGTTATAATTGTTTTAACCGCATCATTAAGTTTTGATACATATTCATAAGCTTCTTGACCCATATTACCACCGTGTTGTGGCTCTGTTGAGACTTTACAATAGGACTCAGATTCAACGTGCCTTTCAGTATTTGCATCAAAACGTTCAGCTAAAACATTACTAGTGACATTTTGTTTTTCAATTATGTTATGGTAAGATATAAAGTGCTTTTTTAAGTCACTTTTAGAATGATATAGCCTTGTACAGTTTTCTTCAGGACATGAAAAATTTTTTTTATGTTATGGGCGTAGCGCAAATGTACAAAATAAGGTTGGAACTTTTCATAGACATTATCACACTTGTTACACTTCAACATATTGGAGAGCACTGTTGCTAATGTGTTTAGGAGTACAGGTTTCAGTGCATAGCAATAATGTCAGTCAAATGTATTTCAGTTAATCTCATATCAATATGTTGTAATGTTTACAACAAAGACTTAAATCTTAGCCAAGGACAACATGTCGGAGATGTATGGCACTACCTTGTTATACTTTGTTTCAAAGCCGTAAACACATCTCTGAATCAGTAAGTATAAATGCGCAGCAGCTCTGGGGTAGCTGGCGTGGAGAGCGTGGTAGCTTTTGAATAGTGTGTCAAATGCCTTTGTTGCACTCTCAAATCTATATTTCACCTTGTCAATTACCAAATAGTAATTAACTCCATGCGTCTGCGCTTCTTCACATCGTATCAAAAATGGTTGCAATGTTTGCTTTTGGCTAAGTGACTTCCTTTTTCATTCTTCTATTTTATTCTCGATGTCTCCAAAATTCTAAAAAAAAATAACTTATTATCTTTCACATCAAATTACTCCTTTAAAAGATACACCGAGGAACATTACAATAACTCTTTATTGGTATAATAATAAGAATAATTGGTAAGAGGAAAAAATATCCAATAAATATAAATTATAAGTATCCATATTTGAATCGTCATTAAAATGTATTTTATCAACCGACGCAACGAGGAGGTTTACAATTCTACGCGTATATTTTTTATTTTATTTATGACCTGAGTCGTCAGATTTCAAAAAATATTTTTTTTATTGGAAAGGGTGTATATTGAAATTGGTCCCATTTCAACTTTATCGAAATCGACTGAGCCGTTTTTGAAAAATCAACAATAATCTAAAGAATGGCGTACATCGATTCGAGTTAATTGATGAATGATTGTAAGTGTTGAAGTCTTAATTATATAAATAAAGTTCAGAAATATAAAGTAAATATACTTACATCAACATCAACAAAGAAAATATATTCTATGCATTCCTAAGTGAAGAATTTGTTCGTTTGTCTAGTCTTCCTTTCGGAGGGATGAGGTGACAAAGCAGTTTCACTTGATGGGGAACTTTTTTGTCTGAAAAATTAAATAAATAAATATTACAAACTGAAACGTGGTCCCTCACTATAGGCTTCATGAGCAAGCTCAAATTAGCCCAATGAGCTATGTAGCTATGCTCGGAGTCTCTTCGCGAGATCGAATCAGAAATGACGAAATCCGTAGAAGAACCAAGGTTACCGACATAGCCCAGTGGATTAGCAAGTTGAAATAGCAGTGGGCAGGGCGAATAGCACGGAGGACGGATGACCGATAGAGTCGATAAGTTCTCGAGTGGAGACCACGTACCGGCAAGCGCAGCAATGGACGTCCACCCACAAGGTAGACAGACGACCTCATTAAGACCGTAGGATTGAGTTGCATGCAAGCAGCTTCCAACCGGTCTTATTAGTATCTTATTAGATCTAGAGGGGAGGCCTATGTCCAGCAGTGGACTTCCAATGGCTGAAATGATAACTGAAATAAAAGTGACTATATGGGGCGCCGATTGAATAATATATGTATACATCATCATCGGACACAGCAGTATGTTGTCCTAGGTACCGTAATAATATGTCACTTACCGTCATCGGTTTCTTGCATTATACTTTCGTATAAAGTTCCCAAAGTGTCGTCTTTATTAATGGTATCAAATCTCAAACTAATAATAGTATTGATAAATGGTTGCCACTTGGTGTAAAAATTTGTGGAATTCTCCTTTTGCTTTTGCTCAAAATCCAAGTTGATCTGAAATGCAATAATTTGTTAGAAATGTTTAATATGTTTAACCGACTTCAGTAACCATGTACTTAACTAAACTTAACTCACCAATGTGTATCCACGTGGGTCATTGAGTATGTTCCACTCTTCTAAAAATTCGGCTACACTTTTTTGATTCGAGTGTTCCCTTAATTAAGGGATATGTTGCTATCCAATATTTAATGGCTTGAGCCCAACGTTCCACATTATTTTTCAGGAAAGCAATTTTGTCTTCTTGTTTAACGTTTTATTTTCAATTTCTAAGTGCAATGGCGTCTTGCTGCAGTTTCTTTAATTTTTCCTCATTGACGCCATTGTTCAGAAACCTGTGGTTATATTATAATATTTACATATTTAATTATAATAATTGCATATTATATACATATAATACGTATTAACATATAAGGATAAATCTGGTCAACTACTTAGCGTCTATTCTATCTACAATGCCTAAAGTAATATACATAATATAATTGCATGCTAACAATGAATTCAATTTATAAAAAAAATTCAATTCAACCTTTCAATTTGTCAATGAATTTGCTTTTTTTTGCTTCCAAGTCATCTTTTACAGTCTTAATTTTTCTTTTCTCACCAGATTTGTGTAAGGTGTTTCTTATTTTGTCCACCAACTTTCCTCTTGCAAACAGTGGTTTTCCAGAAAACGATTCATTTTTTTTTACAGGTGCAACAAAGTAAGTTCCACTGGATTCTTTCGGAAACAGGACTATTATTTTTCCAGTGATCAAGTTATACTCTTCATGAGTAATTTTGCTGAAATATGAAAAATATCTATAATAATTATGTATAAACAAAAATGAATTAATCTCTACATATAATCATACAATTTTTTTTTAATCATTTTATTGGTAATGTTTTATTACAGGTCTATTTCAAAAAAATATATTAAAATACTACTACATGTACCATACATATACTTACTAGTTAACAATTCTAGTGAATATAAATGCCGCACAATTATATCGACTAACTGGTTTCTGTGCTTATTGGTGAGCGTGCTATGCGAGGCATAATATGCTATTATACTGTTTCCATGCGGTGATGTGCTTATGAGAGTCTTTAAGTCAAAGTCTGGGAAAGGTGGTCTTATAGGTGAAAATAAATTTTCAATTGGAATGTCCTCTAATATATCTAAATCATCATCCACTGTAGAATTTGTTACTGTGGTTGCAGTATTTGTCTGAAATTTGTACAGAAAATGTAAGAAAATAATAAAATGAGTAATTTAATAGATAGTTCCGAGCTTTCATAAAAAAACTACTCAACTTGTAGTATTATTTTTTGTCAACAATCTATCTGGATTGTTAAATAAAACCTATCATATTCAAAGGCAAAGGCAGGCTTTCCAGACTTAAAAAAATCGGCCATGTCGGACTAGCGCACTAAGTGTTCTGTCTATACAACATTATACACTTTAAAGAATTAAATCTAAATGTACCTATTATGTATGCATTAAGTACCTAACCAAAAGGCAGAGGGGTACGCTTTCCTTTTGGTTAGGTACTTAAAGTATGTATGTCTTTGTTGTATCGGAGCTTGTATCGGAGCCCCGATACAACAATGACATACAAAATGAAAATTTCAACTGTCTAGCTATCATGGTTCATAAGATATAGCCTGGCGACAGACAGACGGACAGCAAAGTCTTAGCAATACGGCATGGGGTCGCGTTTTTACCATTTGGATATTACATGGAACCCTAAAAAAATTTATACTTAAGAACCCATACCCCAATAACTTTTATACTACTTACTAAAGCTTAGTAGGTAAGTACTTACATGATCAATGAAGAATTCTTCAAATTTGGATTTCACCAGAATTCTGTGCCCAACTAATGGGCACAGTTCTTTTAGAACATCGTCACTGAGGTGTTTTAATTGGTATTTCTGAATTTCATTTTCTGAAAGAAAAAGAACCATATATTATCATAGTTGAAATGAAAGTTACTACCTACCTACTAACTTAGGTGAATACGTGCTATATGCCACAATTCATTGAAACAATTATCGAAAACTGAAGCTGTTTAACTAGTCATTTTGTGATTTTAACCTACCTACCATGGTTAATTCTATAGGTACGTTTAACAGTATACCTACAGACACCCACTTATGTCATAGGTACCTAAGCCCGACCTGACTTTCAAATTTGAAAACTACTTAGTCTAAGTAACGTTATCGGTCCTGTAATACTTTGCCTCACAGCTGAGGGTGGGCCTTCGAGAGTGAACCAGGTGAAATAGGTAGATCTTATATACATACATAAGTACTTACCTTTAAATTTTTGAATGACCGACTCTGGTACTTTCCATTCGCGCAGCAAAACTTCTAATTCAGTTTCGTCGTCCATTTAAAAGTTAAAACCACGCTACACACTCGAAGCACGGGAAAAATTAAAGAAACTGCCGCAAGACGCCGTTGCACTTAGAAATTGAAAATAAAACGGTGAACATTTAGCGTCACCGCAAGCAAGTGCGGGCGGGGTCGGACTCGGAAGTATTCGGTAGCCAATAATATACGACCCATAATTTACAGCACAATATGGCACAGTATGCAATATACCATACTGTGCCATATTGTAGGTATCGAGACAAACTGCTCATTTAGACGATTACGCGGCCGCGTAATAACTGCACTATCGTGTTTATTAAAATCTCATTTGAACTCATATGACTAGGCCACAATGTTCAGTTTTTCTGTAATCTCAATATTGTACTTCGTTTAAAATGACTTGCGTGCTAGTAGAACAATAATAAACAGTACACTGTAATTTAACATGGATTCGTTATTACTAGTAGTTTTCCAAACAGTAGACCTCGCGGGTACATTTGTTTTTTTTTGACGTGATAATGTCTAATAAATCGATGACCGTCGGCTGCATGCACACAAAAGTGTCCCATTACGCTCATTGTACGAATGCGCCGCATTTATCTCTCTTTTACTCGATTCATCAATGTATTGTTATGACGTCGCGTTAAACTATCGACCGAAAACCGACTTCACAGACCTTTTTTTTGAGAATGAGAATAAAATTGTATTATTTTGTAGTTTACAATCAATGAATTAAAATAAAATACACCACAAGTACAATAGATACGAGTACAACTTTTATGGTCGGATCACAATTGACAAGTTTTCATATTTCACATGGCTATGAAATTCCAAAACCATTTCGGGGTATTGCGACTCTGATCATTTTGCTTATTTTTTCAAAAAATTTAGTGCAGTAATTACAAAGATATTAAATAAAAACTCTCATCCAAGCGGTGCTCGGATTTATAGTAAAAGTTCAGTAGCCTATGATAAAAAAAACACTAGCATTATAAAATGACAGTTGACACTGACATTACGTTTCGTTTTATCATTTTCGGCATCATCACTTTTTTTCAGAGATTCTACTAAAAGTATCGCTAAAATCAGTGTTGCCTACGAAATATTTGAGAGCCTACTAAATCGAGCCCTAGAACTACCAGAAATCCATTATAATTTTGAAAGTGTTACAGAATACTGTTATAATTACTTGTTAAAATTACTACATTATAGTTTTGTTTGAAACATTCCTTTTTTATCAATCATTATTTTTTTAGAAATTTTTCCACACATAAAATTACTTGCTATATAAAATCTGATTTAAGTCAAGTGAAAAATGCAATATTACTTTCTCTTTAATTTGATTTAAGTTTTCTATTTATTACAACTCTACATGGTTTAGGCTCATAAAATGTACTAAAAAGTAGAAATCTACCAAAACTTGTCACGCTGGATAATTTGTTTGTTGTCATTGCCAGTGCCATGACAGTGACAGCTACGCTAGAGCTTGACTTTGGCAGTTATAGATGTTTTTTTTAATGTGACTTCAGTAACATTTAATATACATAATAAATCATGCAGTTACGTCCTTTTAGAATAAACTCTTTTACAAAAAATATTTTTACGGAAAATATAGGTCTAATTGAAAAAACAAAAAACATGTGTACCTTATTTTACAATAAACTTTCAGAAAAAAAATAAAACTAATAACGTTTAAAATTTAAAATGTTGTCAATTATTGGGCGGCAGGCTGTACCGTGTCGTGAAATATCATGTTGTACATTATAGATGGGTACCCCTTTCGTTGGCGGTTTTATTATTCCTAACAAATCAAGACACTCGATTTACATAGAAGAGCAATTATTCTTGGATGAAGAAACACAACTTTCAACTTCAAATAAGTACATACCTAAGTACCTACCTATCTATACAGTGAAACCTAGGGTTAAACTAGCGTGATTCGAAGATGCTTTCATAAATATTGCGCGGCACAGCCATACTGTATCGTATCGAAGTACCTTATCAAAAGTTTGGTTAAGTACAATACTTAATGTCTCCTCCTATTCACTGCAGTGAAGTCAGGAATCAGCGTCAGGGTGACCCCTCTTGCTGAGGCTGGACGCCCTGGGACTCTGCCCAGGGGGCAATGTAGGGGGGTGGTTTGTTACTCTTCACGCCCCCTTCGAGCAAATATCTACAGAGCCACAGCCCCTAAGTGAAAGTAGCAAAAAAATGTCCGAGCGCCGTATAAACCAATTTAGTTAGTCGTAACTAACTAAAAAATCTGCCCACGACGTAGCTTGGGCAGAGTTTCTGGCTCGGCTACGATGGGTGGCATGTACAGCAATACCCCCCTCTGATCTTGCTCTGGATGTGCCGGGACTAGCCGTCCTTCCTGCGGCACCGTTCTCTTCACCGGCGGAGTTGGTGGAATTTCCACTATTACCTCCGGTGGAGGTCCGTGGACTTGTGCGCGCACTACTTGGGGCGGTCCGGGTCTACTTGGCACCTCTGGAGCTCGGTGGTCTGAATCTGCACTCGGGCCTTGGCAAAACTGGCACGTCCACCGTTTGGTGCCGATTTTGCGACCGGAGCAGTAATTTTGTCGTGGCCAACTGTGCTCAAGTTGGCGACTGGGCTCCGGTTGACGGCTGGACTCAACTTGGCGGCCGGACTTAAGTTGGCGGCTGCGCTCAAGTTGGCGACTGGACTCCAGAATTTGATGGCTGGGCTCACCTGATGACGCTCGCTGGGGCCTCATCTGAGGTATCATCATCTAATAAAATCCAAAATAGTGTCCAGTCTATGAACAAAAGTGCATCAACTGATTTTCAGGTTAGTTTTTAGTTGATGCATTTTTGTGCATAAGCTGACCACTAATTTGAATTTTAGATGTATGTGCCTTGTAAACACCGCCCATTCATGGCCGCCAAATGAGTTTTTATTAACTTACGTGTAGTTTAACTGTAAATGCCTAAAAACCCGAAAAAAATTGAATTTCGCGCGCTGATCAAGTAATTCCACCTTAAAGTTTCAATTTTGCAGCGCATTTCTCTCGAAGCGAACAGGCGACGTTTTATTTGACGACCCGCATTTGACGAATTTAGTTCATATTCACAGAGCTTGTTTATTTTTGGATAATAAACGATCTTACCAAAAATTATCAAATTCGGCCTGTAAATGGCGCCACAGCAAATTCCCCCCCATTTTGAGAGAAATATGAAGCCAATCAAAAATCGAAGACGACAAAAATTCTAAAAATATAAAGAACTTGTGTACCAAGTTTCGTCAAGATTCGTTTTAAAAAGGCGACCTGTACGCGAGAACCAACATCCAAACAAATTACCCCTTCCGTTGGCGGTTTTATTATTCTTATCAAAACAAGACATTCGATTTAGATACAAGAGCAAATTGTTCTTGGATGAAGAAACGCTAGTAGAACAATAATAAACAGTACACTGTAATTTAACATGGATTAATTACTAGTAGTTTTCCAAACAGTAGACCTCGCGGGTACATTTGGTTTTTTTTTGACGTGATAATGTCTAATATATCGATGAACGTCGGCTGTATGCACAAAAAAGTGTCCCATTACGCTCATTGTACGAATGCGCCGCATTTATCTCTCTTTTGCTCGAGTTCATCAATGTTTTGTTATGACGTCGCGTTAAACTATCGACCGAAAACCGACTTCACAGACCTTTTTTTTGAGAATGAGAATAAAATTGTATTATTTTGTCGTTTACAATCAATGAATTAAAATAAAATACACCACAAGTACAATAGGTACAACTTTTATGGTTGGATCACAATTATTGCGCGGCAGGCTATACCGTGTCGTGAAATATCATGTTGTACATTATAGATGGGTACCCCTTTCGTTGGCGGTTTTATTATTCCTAACAAATCAAGACACTCGATTTACATAGAAGAGCAAATATTCTTGGATGAAGAAACACAACTTTCAACTTCAAATAAGTACTTACCTAAGTACCTACCTATCTATACAGTGAAATCTAGGGTTAAACTAGCGTGATTCGAAGATGCTTTCATAAATATTATTATTAATACTTTCAAGTTTAAATAAGTACCTACCTACCTATACAGTAAAACCTAGGGTAAACTAGTAGTTCTCCGAACAGTAGACCTCGCGAAAACCAGCTTTTTTAGAACATTTATTTTAATCGGAAGTATAAAATCGCATCAAAATCGGTGTAGCCAGGTTAAAAATGTTTAGAAACCTCCCATTCATGCTTATTGCAAACAAATTAATAAAGTGCATTTTCAAGTAACTCACAAAGTTGCACATCCAACAGGCTTAAGGTTCAATTTCGTGGCGCATCTCTCTCGAAGCGAACAGGCGACGAATTATTTGAAACCCTGTAGCTCGACATGCATTCGACTGATTTGGTTCATACTCGCAGATCTTATTGATATTTATTTGGATAATAAACGATCTTATCAAAAACTATCAAAATCGGCCGATAAATGGCACCACAGTTTTTCGTCTTTTTTGAGAGAAATGTCAAAGTCGAATCACCAATCCAATATCGCCGACGACAAAAAACATTCTAAAATTATAAAAAATCTGAGTAAGTACCAAATTTCGTCAAGATTCGTTGAAAAATGGTACATTGTACAATCCAACAAACATCCAGCCAAATTACCGCACCGAATGCAAATCGGCCATGTCAATGATGCCAAAGTATAGGAGCTTCGCTCGCTCGGTCAACTAGTAGGTATGATTCGAAGATGTTTTCTTGTCAGCCGACTTCCAAAAACGGAATAGAAATAATAGAAATGGAAGAGGTTCTCAAAATTGAATAATTTTCTGTACGTTTTTCTTAAAAAAAATTTTTGTTCCTATGTTACCACCTAAGTACCTATTTCTGTCATTTATTTTGTCGACCGATACACGAGGTTCTTTTTTCAATCTGGAGAGGAAAGTTGCGAAATGGACATACATAAAAATTTAGGTAATTTAGGTAGGTATTTTGGTTCCGTAGTTGTGAAGTGACTGCACCCCCCGTGTCTATCGTTGGACAGAGTTTTTGAAATAATGCTATAGGTATCATGAAACACTTTTTTCTATATAGGTAAATCATTGATGTATCTATATAATAAATAAAAGAGGACCCAGGACCCACGCTACCCTGAAGGACTCCATACATTATATTTGTTCAATTAGATCTGAATATTTATTCTCGTTTATCGTTTATGACTTAATCAACTTCAAAACATCACCGATACATGGTGATGTTTTGAAGTTGCCTCATATGCCTCTAACTTCTTTAAAAGAATTCTGTGGTCGACATAGTTAAAAACTTGTGGCATACATGTCACAAAACACTGCACATATTGGACTCTAGATTTATCAACATAGTTTAAAAACATCTTTCATAAAATCATAAACTGCCATATTAATAGACTTATTTTTTCTGAAACCTTTTTCATTGCGATAGGTCTGTAGTATTCCATTTTTCCCTATTATCTTTTTTAAATAAAGGTTTGACAATAGTTGTTTTCAAAGCTTTTGGGTAAGTGCCATTTGTAATGCATAAGATAATTATATAACTGAGGGGTATACGTAATTGATCGGATATCTTATTTTGATGTTTTGAGTTTCTTACTCCAATAAAAACTTACTTCAACTAAACATTTATTTTCTTAGATCAAAACATTTGCACGTTTTGTTTTGCATCACAATAATTCTCAATTGAACAATGTTCTAATTATTGCTACAAAACAGATTAATCTTGGTGGAAAAAACATTGAAGTACTAGGTTTAAAATTATTGTGTTTCTTACTTTGATCTTTTGAGTTCTTTACTCCAATAAAAAACTTACTTCGACTAAACATTTATTATCTTAGATCAAAACGTTTGCACGTCTTGTTTTGAATCACAATAATTCTCAGTTGAACAACGTTCTAATTATTGCTACAAAACAAATTATTCTTGGTTAAATACATTGGAGTACTAGGTTTAAAATTATTTTGTTTCTCGCTTAGATGTTTTGAGTTTCTTACTCTAATAAAAACCTTACTGCAACTAAACATTTATTTACTTAGATCAAAACGTTTGCACATCTTGTTTTGAATCACAAGGATTCTTAGTTGAACAATCTATTAATTATTGCTACAAAACAGATTATTGTTGGTTAAATACATTAGAGTACTAGGTTTAAAATTATTGTGTTTCTTACTTTGATGTTTTGAGATTCTTTCTCCAATAAAAAACTTTTTGCAACTAGATATTTGTTTTCTTAGATCAAAACGTTTGCACGTCTTGTTTTGAATCACAAGAATTCTCAGTTGAACAATCTACTAATTATTGCCACAAAACAGATTATTCTTGGTTAAATACATTGGAGTACTAGGTTTAAAATTATTTTGTTTCTCGCTTAGATGTTTTGAGTTTCTTACTCTAATAAAAACCTTACTGCAACTAAACATTTATTTACTTAGATCAAAACGTTTGCACGTCTTGTTTTGAATCACAAGAATTCTCAGTTGAACAATCTACTAATTATTGCCACAAAACAGATTATTCTTGGTTAAATACATTGGAGTACTAGGTTTAAAATTATTTTGTTTCTCGCTTAGATGTTTTGAGTTTCTTACTCTAATAAAAACCTTACTGCAACTAAACATTTATTTTCTTAGATCAAAACGTTTGCACGTCTTGTTTTGAATCACAAGAATTCTCAGATGAATAATCTACTAATTATTGCTACAAAACAGATTATTGTTGGTTAAATACATTGGAGTACTAGGTTTAAAATTATTGTGTTTCTCGCTTTGATGTTTTGAGATTCTTTCTCCAATAAAAAACTTACTTCAACTAAACATTATTTTCTTAGATCAAAACGTTTGCACGTCTTGTTTTGAATCACAAGAATTCTCAGTTGAACAATCTACTAGTTATTGCTACAAAACAGATTATTCTTGGTTTAATACATTGGAGTACTAGGTTTAAAATTATTTTGTTTCTCGCTTAGATGTTTTGAGTTTCTTACTCTAATAAAAACCTTACTGCAACTAAACATTTATTTACTTAGATCAAAACGTTTGCACGTCTTGTTTTGAATCACAAGAATTCTCAGTTGAACAATCTACTAATTATTGCCACAAAACAGATTATTCTTGGTTAAATACATTGGAGTACTAGGTTTAAAATTATTTTGTTTCTCGCTTAGATGTTTTGAGTTTCTTACTCTAATAAAAACCTTACTGCAACTAAACATTTATTTTCTTAGATCAAAACGTTTGCACGTCTTGTTTTGAATCACAAGAATTCTCAGATGAATAATCTACTAATTATTGCTACAAAACAGATTATTGTTGGTTAAATACATTGGAGTACTAGGTTTAAAATTATTGTGTTTCTCGCTTTGATGTTTTGAGATTCTTTCTCCAATAAAAAACTTACTTCAACTAAACATTATTTTCTTAGATCAAAACGTTTGCACGTCTTGTTTTGAATCACAAGAATTCTCAGTTGAACAATCTACTAGTTATTGCTACAAAACAGATTATTCTTGGTTTAATACATTGGAGTACTAGGTTTAAAATTATTTTGTTTCTCGCTTAGATGTTTTGAGTTTCTTACTCTAATAAAAACCTTACTGCAACTAAACATTTATTTACTTAGATCAAAACGTTTGCACATCTTGTTTTGAATCACAAGGATTCTCAGTTGAACAATCTATTAATTATTGCTACAAAACAGATTATTGTTGGTTAAATACATTAGAGTACTAGGTTTAAAATTATTGTGTTTCTTACTGTGATGTTTTGAGATTCTTTCTCCAATAAAAAACTTTTTGCAACTAGATATTTATTTTCTTAGATCAAAACGTTTGCACGTCTTGTTTTGAATCACAAGAATTCTCAGTTGAACAATCTACTAATTATTGCCACAAAACAGATTATTCTTGGTTAAATACATTGGAGTACTAGGTTTAAAATTATTTTGTTTCTCGCTTAGATGTTTTGAGTTTCTTACTCTAATAAAAACCTTACTGCAACTAAACATTTATTTTCTTAGATCAAAACGTTTGCACGTCTTGTTTTGAATCACAAGAATTCTCAGATGAATAATCTACTAATTATTGCTACAAAACAGATTATTGTTGGTTAAATACATTGGAGTACTAGGTTTAAAATTATTGTGTTTCTCGCTTTGATGTTTTGAGATTCTTTCTCCAATAAAAAACTTACTTCAACTAAACATTATTTTCTTAGATCAAAACGTTTGCACGTCTTGTTTTGAATCACAAGAATTCTCAGTTGAACAATCTACTAGTTATTGCTACAAAACAGATTATTCTTGGTTTAATACATTGGAGTACTAGGTTTAAAATTATTTTGTTTCTCGCTTAGATGTTTTGAGTTTCTTACTCTAATAAAAACCTTATTGCAACTAAACATTTATTTTCTTAGATCAAAACGTTTGCACATCTTGTTTTGAATCACAAGAATTTTCAGTTGAACAATCTATTAATTATTGCTACAAAACAGATTATTCTTGGTTAAATACATTGCAGTACTAGGTTTAAAATTATTTTGTTTCTTACTTTGATGTTTGGAGTTACTCATTCCAATAAAGATATGTCTAGAATCAAACATTATTTTTTCTTAAAAAAAAACTTTCTTAGTTTCTGATTTTAAGAATAGTAAATTATTCAAAGGAAGAATAAAATTAGTTGTTTCAAACATATATTCTTGGGTTAAGAAGTCATAAGTTTTAGTTCAAGTAAAAGGTCAAAGTTATTGAATCAAAGATTAACAGTTCTTGATCACAAACATTATTCTCTTACATTAAAATAGGAAAACATCTTAATTGAAAAAAAATACATATTTTTCAGACAACACCCAGATATTTTTGAAGGAAGAATAATTGTTTTAGCTGTAGTAAATATAATGAGAATAATATTGTGTTTCGAGGAGAGTATCACGTTTGTCGTTCCAAGACATTATTGTTAAGTCAAGCATTTATTTACTTGATATTAAACAATATTCCTGAGAATAAAAATATTCTTGGTGCAAAAAAAAATTTGCGAGCATTTTTTTCCGTGATTGGCTGGTTTCGAGCTCCGCTGCTCCCAGCCACAGGAGGCTCACAGTCTTTCTGTAAACCGCGACCACGGGCGGGGATCGGGTCCTCGTGGCCCCCCCCTACTACTAGACATCGGGGTTGAGCTTCGCCTCCCCCGACCTACCCGGACTGACCCTCATTGAATCCAGGGGCGGGTGCTAGACACCCCCCCCACCCCCGCCGAAGCAGAGACATCTAGCTAGTCGCGCCGCTCCCGTTGGGCTAGACGGTGACGCAGTGCGCGACTACCAAGAAGCAGACGATCCGAAGCGACGGCGGCGCGACCCGCTCCGCCAACTCATGTACGCCCCACAGAGTGGGCCTGAAGCCGGCCGCCACTACCAGCTATGTCAAACCCGCGGCCTGTGAGTAATCCAGGCTGCACCCCGCCGACGCGCTGAGGGACGCCTCCATGGACGACTGCCGCGGACCCCGTTTGCCTCTACACGGCTGTCTGCGCAGCGACCGAGGAGCAACCGACCCGAAGCGACGGCGGCGCGACCCGCTCCGCCAACTCATGCACGCCGCACAGAGTGGGCGTAGAGCCGGCCGCCTACCACCAACCAAGACAACGCGCCTCTTATTTCGATCGGGGCGCGTATTCACCGGACTGACCACGCGCATCGCGCACCACCTGACCCCATCTCACGACGTCCAAGCGTCGTGAAGCCCAGCCAACGCGCCGCTGCTGTCGCCTAGGCGACGCGCGGCCGTACCGGACTCTGCCGCTACGCGAGTCCGCACCACTACAAATTGAAGCCAGCCACTACTGTGGCACTATCGGATAACCACGGGTGGGCGTCGCTCCGCCCTGCCGCCTACCGCATCATCATCAAGACATCCAGCGCCGGGTTCGAGCTTGCTCACCCGGCGCCCCGGCGCGCCATCGTCAGCCCTTGCCTTGCCTGCGAGGAGGAAGAGATGCCGCCTGCACCTGGTTAGTGCAGGTCGTGAAGACTCCAATCCTCGACACCACCACGCCATAAGATGGCCCACATGATGCCAAGCCAAGATGGCCAGCAATGGCCACGTAACGGCTAACGAGGGTGCTGAGAGAAGCCGCCCGTCCTCGCGGACTGGGAAGGGTACTCGCACCCTCCAAACATCGCCCCTCGGCCCAGAGAGGCCGAGGCGTCCAGCCTCCGAAAAGAGCTCCCGCTCTAGTCGGAATCCTCACTCCCGCCAAACACCCCCGTGTTTGGCGGGAGTGAGGATTCCCCGGAGAAGAACCCATAAAAAAAAGGATACGCCGACTAAAATGGAACTGGGCAGGTCATATCTGTAGACTTGAGAACTCAAGATGGACAAAAAGAATCACGGAATGGATCCCACGGGACGGAAAAAGAAAGCAAGGAAGACAGAGGAAAAGATGGAGAGATGTTTTCACAGATAGAGCTGGACCTGACTGGATGACAAAGGCAAGAGATAGAGAAGAGTGGAGGGGACTAGGGGAGGCCAATGCCGAAGAGGCAACTTTTACGGATAGATATTTATTGTTGTAAATTTATATTATAAGTTTTTAAGTGAAACCGTAGTAGAATAAATGCCTTTTTTATTTTGTTTTATTTTATTATAGTAATTTCATGTCGAAATCCGCTGGGGCCATAGTATAAAACCATTAAGTACCTACTAAGTACTTAATGTGTAAAATCCGATAGCGTCGTAGATAGTTTTAATGTTTTTGACCGACGAAACTGGTTCCATTTAAATTTTATCGAAATCGGCTGTGTCATTTTAGATAAATCAACAATAATGTGAAAAATACTACATCGATCCGTGCGAAATATTCGCGAATTCTGTACACGGTTGAAGTCGGTCATGTCATTTTTTGCGAAAAATAATTATTGATGTTGCAAAGTTGACAAAATGTATGAAATAGATGATGTTTTTTTCTCGATTTCCTGGTTAGCTCCATAGTAAGAGTTGTTTATATTTCAATCGCCTCCTTTCGGCTTAGAACACCAGTTCTGGATATCCCTGTAGGTGCCATATGATGAAAGTCTATTCTTATTAGTACCTAAAGTAACACAAATACCTAGGTAGGTATCTACCCTAATGCTGATTGCCTAGGAATTAAGTATCATTTGCATAAAAACATGTGTATATTACGGTTTGTGCAAAGTACAAACACATGTATGAATAATAATGACAAATAATTTATCATGAAATAAAAGGGTCATAAAACAGAAGGTAAGTAAATTATAATGTTTAAGTAGGCACTTGACTAAGTTTTCACACAGTATGAGGACGTGACTGAAACCGCGAACGATAAGTTTGTTTGAAGACTCGTACATGCGTGATATCATTTAGCATATTAGGTTAATACTTGCCGTAGTTACGTGCGTTTTTACTTATCACTATCGCTGTCGTTATAACGGCGCTAATTACGAACGAGTATGACTCATAGTCACAAAACTATTTCGATATTTATATAATCTTTGTTTTGTAGTTTTTTATGTTATTGTATGAATTAGAATGTGTAATTTATAACTCAATTCAAATTTTTAAATTTAATGTATAAGATTTCGTTCTTTTCCTAATTTGGTTAAGACAAGTCTAGTTTTCTTTATTATTATATATTGGTTTGAAATATATATATTTTTTTGTTGATGTATAAATAAGTATTTATTAAAACATTAACTACACTATAAATAACATATATTTAACTTGACACTAATGGTCACTTAACGAACAGTAGTGCGAAACTAATCAAATGGTACTCCGCGCGCCGAACCCTGACCGAAAGTTCCCAGGACGATCGCGGAGTTGCCGCGCTGTATAGTATTGCCAGGGAAATTCGCTGGACCAGAAACCAAACGGACCGAGGGTTATGCCCTCTCAGCCTCAGCCGGCGTCCCAAATCCATTACAAATTCTCTGGCCTCGGAACTCCACGGCCCTGCCGTTTCGACGACAAACGGCATAAAATCATACTATATAATTCCAGGCAGGCGTACTTGGTATGTTTGAGTTTGGCTGCTGCCTCCGCTCCCGCACCCGCAGACTGCTGGGTAGCGCGGAGGTGGCAAGATGCAAACGTGCTTACGCACGTAGCATCCTACACGAGGCAGCGCCCTCTCTGCCATGGAACCAGCGTACCGTCGGGTCGCTTGCCGTCGTCAGAACGTGACAGCCCCGGAGGGGTGATTAGTATTTATAATTTATATCGGAATGCAATTTTTTTTCAATTTAAATTTTAAAATGATTACGTTTTATTTTTCTAAATTAGTTAAGTCTACTGTTTATTTACATTTTGGCATGCTTTTTTTTGTTAATATGGAGAAGCCACTGGCTCCTGAGGGCTGAGATACTGTCTTAGACTAGTTCAGGAGCCTATGGATCATGTATCGCTGTAACACATTTATTATGTCAAAATAAATACCTAATTTGTTTGTTTGATTGACATTATCAGGGACTTATCTAGATACGACATTTTTGAATCGGCCACAGTTACCTCATTCAGCGAAGTATTGAATTTCCAAAAACCATAGACTAGTAGTAAAGTTCTTCGAAAAGTAGACCGCGCGACACATCTCTTTAGCTAAATCTTCATAAGCGAGTAGAGACAGTCTACACGCTCTTGACCGATTTGGTTTATACCTACTCACAAATCTTGTTAGGATTTAGATACCCATTATACAATCTCGACAAATATCACCGAAATCGGGTGATAAATAGCGCGACAATAAACCTCTATGAAGTCGACGCTATTTCGACGATATTTTTTATAAGAAAATTGAATTGAATGTGAAAATTATCTTCTAAGTACATCGATCCGTGCGAACTATTCCAATTTTGTACACGGTTGAATTCGGTTACCTGTAATTTTTTTTTATTTGTCTGTATTATTGAGAGAAATCCCACAATGTGAGTTTTAGCGGGAACGTGGAAAAATGTCGCCTCATTGTATTTTTTTGTTAAACTTGTGTTTTTATCAGTGATAATTAGTGAAAAATGGTGGTATTTCGTTGATTATGAGCTGATTTATGTGCATGAGTGTAGGTAAGTGATATAATGTGTCGTATCATGTTGTTCCGTGTTGTTACCAAAACTCCATAGACGCCTCTAGTAAAGTCTCCACTGCTTTACTGAGGTATGAATTGGACTATGATTGGACTTGACAGCGACTTTATTGGACTATGACGAGACTACGACAGTTACTATTTTGATAAAATATTATCAAAAATTATTAAAACTAATACTTGACACTGGCAAATGCACAATAATGCGACGCCAAAACTAAGAAGAAGAAGAAGAAATCCCCAATCCCGCGATCGAAACTCGCTGACGACAAAAAAACAAAAATATAGAACCTGTGTACAAAGTCTCGTCGAGATTCGTTAAAAATTGAGACCTGTAGACGAAAATCAAAATCCGGACAGACGAAATCAAAATCGTCGACTTGAAGCATGCATGGCTTCACTTCGGTCAATTTATATTAAGTAGGTACTTTTTAATTCCTGTGTAGCGACAATGATAAATGATGCGAAATTGCGCGCGCGGCGCGCGAGTGAGGCGTCTGTGAGTAAGTTACCTACAGGACTACCTACTCACGGATGCGTTCTGAAGTATCGACGTAGGTAGTATGACAGATTCGTAACAATTACGATGCTCGTAAGAGGCCTATAAGTAAGAGGCACATTGAATATTAACGTTAAACTCGAAAGATCCCGCCTGATGAAGTCAACTCTCTAACGTCTATCAAATTGAAACTACGGTAGGTAGTTTTCGTGTGGCTCTATAGGTACATTTTTGTACAGCACTCCTGGCGAAAACGAGGAAGAACGTTCTCACGCTCGTGAATCTCGACCATGAAGTACAAATGAAAAACAAATGTCCGGTATACAATGTATACCGGACATTTTGACTATTCTTCTTCTTAGTTTTGGCGTCGCATTATTGTGCATTTGCCAGTGTCAAGTATTAAGTTTTAATAATTTTTGATAATATTTTATCAAAATAGTCACTGTCATAGTCCAATAAAGTCGCAGTCAAGTCCAATCATAGTCCAAGTCATACCTCAGTAAAGCAGTGGAGACTTTACTAGAGGCGTCTATGGAGTTTTGGTAACAACACGGAAGAACATGATACGTCACATTATATCACTTGCCTACACTCATGCACGTAAATCAGCTCATAATCAACGAAATACCACCATTTTTCACTAATTATCACTGATGAATGAAAACAAGTTTAACAAAATAATACAATGAGGCGACATGATTTTTCCGCGTTCCCGCCAAAACTCCCATTTTGACTATAAAAATTATGGTTCTTGATGTGCGTGAGTCATTATGCGTATGTCAATGTTTCGCGTATCAAGCTATATTTTACAAGGTATAAGAGAAATGTAAAAAGCCATACGCAAACGCGCTAGTTTTTTGCTTTGTCACTTCTACAGCTGCCGCAGCTATATGTGGGACGCTTTACACGGATTGTTCACAGAACACGTTAGTGTTCTGTTCCATCACTCCGGCTCAAAAAAATAGTTAATGTCAGAATTGACATTAACATTTGACCACATTTGACAATATTGACGTGTAGTAAATTAATAATAGGGTGCGTTCCAAAACAGGCAATATTCACTCGGTGAAGGGTGAAATTCGCTCGATGCTGGTTCCAAAACGCAACGGTGAATTTTACTCTAGTGTTTTGGAACGCCTCCGACAGAGTGAAATTCCACCTGCCAGTTGAAATAATTCACCCTGGTAAAATCAGAGTTGAATTTCACTCTGCTGTCAAAATTGACGTAACGAGAGAAGTTATAATGAAAACAAGCGGTTGAGGAAAATTAAATTGAAAATTTTATCATTCCAATTCACACTAAACTAGGTGTTCTGCGACAGCAAAATATAATAAGTATTTTAGATAAAGATGAAATTAGTTATTATATAAATGATAATGCTGTTGTTAATTAAAGATCTTTTTTGGGCATATATCCTCAATCGGCGCGCGAAATTCAAATTCTCTTCAACTAGATTTATTCTCTATTCTCTTCAACTAGAATTATCAGTTTTGTATAAAGACTGTTCAGTATTTCGGATTATATGTATGTACTAAGTCAAAACTACTTATTTTCGTAAAATGACTATACATGAGTACAGTCCGTTCACAGCTACGTGAAGTAGCTTTCTCTGATACACATGACTGTGTCTCTCTCTAACCTGTGATTGTGTGTAATGAATGACTTGGTAGAGACAGTGACAAATATCAAAGGCAAAACAACCGTGAAGAGACTGTATTGTATTTCCACATACACATCTTGACATAAAACCTAAGAAAAATTGAATTTCGCGCGCTGATCGATGCTATTGCCGGTGCTACCAGAGCTTTTGTGCGATTTAAACGTACGACAGATCGAAAAGTAACATTTTCTTAGAAAAAGGATGATTTTCATGATAAGTACCTATTTACAGAAGAATTTTTACTGAGAATTAATATACCATTTTAGGAAATGATGACCTACATAAATAAAAACAAAAAATCAAATTTAGAAAAAGTATCGGTAAAGAAACAAAAGGAACATTTATTGCATAAATGGTAACACTTAGGTAACTCTTTTTTCCAAGATCGTTCCAAAACATAATTCGCTCCGTGTGATTTTCACCCTATACAGCCTAGTTCCGAAACCAAAATTCATCCGGTAAAATTCACCCGACAAACAGCTAAACGTTTTGGAACGCACCCAACGTCAAACGTCTAGACTAGACGTCAAACAGAAGGCAAGTTGAGCTGGGCCGAAAAGATAAAAACATGTGGAATCTATAAAAAAGATTTATTTTGTTGATAATAGTTAAATGAGTGACTACTACATAGTATCGTAAAGTTTTCAGTAATAAAACATGCTACTTGCATGAGTGAATACTTATTATAGATCGTTATACATTACGTAGACTCTATTCACAAAAACATTTACAAAATGATAGAAGGATACGGGGCAGTGACTCAAGCCCTACTGGGGACCCTTCTGACGTGGGGTTTAACTGCCTTGGGTGCTGGCTGCGTGTTCTTTATTAGAGGCAAACACGTGAGTGTTACAACTTTTCTTGAGCATATCGTCGTAACTATGAAGACCGGTAATGTTATTGTTTTATGTTTATAGAGAAAACTTCTCGATGTGTCTCTGGGGTTCGCGGCGGGTGTAATGACAGCGGCTTCTTACTGGTCTCTCCTGGAGCCAGCTATCAATATGTGCAAAGAATCAACATTATACGGAGATAGAGGACAATATGCATTTGTGCCGGTGGCTGGAGGCTTCCTCTTCGGAGCGGCCTTCGTGTTCGCGACGGACAGATTCCTAGATTACCTGGGGATCAGTTCTACAAATATGATGATCAGTAAGTACCTACTACTTATTAATTACTATGTTATATCATAATATGGAGTTTACCAATATTTCAATAATTTTATTTAGGGGTAATACATTAGCTGTTGCTATTTATTTTTTGTATGTGAATTGGGTTTTTGATCATCAATGAGTGGGTACCAGATAAATGTCAATATTCTCTCTAGTAAGTATATAAAGTTTGTGATTAAACATTAATAACTAAAATAGTGTTTTTCCACTGATATATTATAACCTTACTAGCTTAAAACCCGCGACTTCGCCCGCGTTGCCTTAGTACATAGATACTTGCTTAAAATAAAAATAACACGCGGTTTGACCTACGTTGTCATTCTACTTGCTTATAATAATATCTAATAGTCCGCGGTTTGGCCCGTGTTGTCTCAATACTTGCTTAATTGTCTCAATTCTTACTTTATTATAACAGCCTGTCATTTGGCCTACGTTGTCGCATTAGTTGCAAGGATAATGCTTGCGTTTTGGTCAGAATTGTCTTAGTATTTGCCTAAAATAATAATAGGTCACGGTTTGGCCTGCGTAAAATGGTAATTTATAGCACGCAGTTTGGCCCGCGTTGTCTTAATACTTGCTTAACATTATAAAAGCTTGCCGTTTGGCCTGCATTGTCGTAATACTTGCAATGATAATAGCCCGCGGTTTGGCCCGCATTGTGTTAAGAATTAGGTACTTAAAATGATAATAACCAACAGTTTGGCCCGCGTTGTTGTAGTACTTACTTGCTTAAAATAATAGTCCGCGGTTCGACCCGCGTTATCTTGGCACATGCTTATAATAATATCGAATAGTCCGCGGTCTAGTCCGCGTTGTCCTAATACTTCCTTAAAATTATAGCAACGCAGGCTGTTGTTGTATTACTTGCAATGATAAAAGCCCACGGACTGGCTCGCATTTTTTTTCGTTCTGGCTCGCGTTCGTTTTCGTAATTGCTTAAAATGATAATAACCCACAGTTTGGCCCGCGTCATCTTGGCACTTACTTAAAATAATTATAGCTCGTGGTTAAGCCCGCATTAGGCCCAATTATGAAGGCGCCATCGTAATTATTCTAGCTAATTAGCATAATAATTTCTGTTTCTTTTTCTCTTTAGGCATTCGATGGAGAGAGCACTTTTTACGTTGCTATTAAATTTACGATGTTACGTTATGATTTACGATGTACGTTTTACAACACACGGGTTGCCCCGGATCTTTGAAGGGCATTGATGGGGCCGAAACCAACACCAAGAGGCCCTTTTACAATCATCAAAATAAAAAAATACAGTTTTTGGGTGATAGGAAGAGGGAAACTATTGTAAAGACGGGGAATAGGTACTTCTTAGGCTATTTTAATGAATTATTACATGATTATAAGCTGGTCTATGGAATGAGGTGCGGCACCCGCCAAGTGATGCCTCATTTCAAAATATTTAAGCGGGTGGTGACTTGCCATCCACTAAATGGGCCCCCCATAGAGGCTACCGTAATTTGGCGCCGGAGGGGCAACATTGGTGTGGACGGCTTAGGGTGTCGAGAGGTGTGCTGCGCTTTCACTAGACGCTACTCGCGGCGTTATGCCCTTTAACACTTCCACCCTGGAGCTTAGGTTCTTAGCTCTTGCGGTTTCCACTCCAAGCCGGCCAGTTAAGGCAAGAGAGGAGTCAGGGGTCTCATTTAGCCCCAGGGAATCAGGGTTCGCGGTGTCGCCACTCACCGACGGCTCGCCACAAAGCCGCCCCTGCGATGTACGTTATTATTAGATTACGATTTTATATTTGAATTTTCGAATTTACGATAGCGCCTTCATAATTGAGCATATTGTGACATTACTTGCAAGGATAATGTGTAGGCATTATCCTTGCAAGTAATACTGATACAATTCAGGCTAAACCGTAGGATTTAGCCTGGATTGTATCAGTATTTGCCTAAAATGTTAATAGCCCACGGATTGGCCTGCATTGTCTCAGTATTTGCTTATTTAATTTACTTGTATCTAAAATAAATATTTGAAATTAATTCAATAATAATAATAATTGTTTGAATGTTCATGGAAAACATTGAGGCAATTTGTATAAATAAATAAATGTTTGGGGACATCTCACACACGACCTCTGACCCCAAACTAAGCAAAGCTTGTGATATGGCTGCCAGGGACTGACATACTACATTCATATACATATTTTAAATACATACTTATATAGATAGTAACTAAATAACACCCAGACACCGAACAAACACCTATGTTCGTCACATAAATACTTACCCTGGGTGGGAATCGAACCCAGGCCTCTTTGACCCAGAAGTTAGGTTAGTTAGTTACCACTGAGCCACCGAGGCAGTCATATATCATGTATAGGTACGTCCGTAGAGAAAAATCAATGTCGTATGTGGATTCAGCAACCCGCGCTCGGCCGGCGTGATGGATATGGCTCAATATCCCTTCGCGGGTAGGCCTACATTCAGAAGTGCACTATTAATTATGACCGGTACAGGTATTCGACATTTTTCATTACATTAGAAATGTTATTTCAATCAAGTATTCTGAACTCATTTTTCCCGAGAGACATGATAATCTAGCCCAAAACCGTTCACCCAGTCAAAAGTGATCGAGACACTAATTGTAGGACTTTTGAGATGTTGTCTAACCCGAGGCAGATAAAAAAAATGTCACACAAGTAGGTATATTTTATTTTATTTGAGATACACATAGTGTACCTATATCTAGACGACAGGCATATTTTAGGATGCTATTATACTCATCATTTGACTAACTTTTACTATGGTACCAACTCCGAAATCACGTAAATAAAATCAGCTGTTCAACACAAAAAGTTAATCGACACACGATAAATATATGGAATGTGTAGGTAACTTTTGCTTTTCAGGATTAATCCCATAGAAAAGTAAGTAAGGGTCAAAATATTGACCCGAATGTACCCTAAGTTTAATTAATACTATTGGCTCACAAAATAAAAAAAATTGTAAACTATTCGGGACGCATTTTGTCCCATTTAAGGATGAATTATTATCTTAATTCTGTTATAAATACTTTACTACATTATTAAAAAAACAGCGAATTCAAGTTTTTTTTACGCTTATTCAGAGTTACGATTGATCTAGCGTACAAGGAATCCGGGACTTTTCCCAGGATGTCGATAGTCATGTATTAGTTAAAATGGTGGGCTATTTTGAAACTTAATTGCATGCTATTTTGTAACTTAATTGCATGCTATTTTTAAACAAAGTTGCATTGATTTTCGAACAGACTTTAACATTAAAATAAAATATATATTCAACCAAATTTTCCGGGATAGCAGTACCAGGTAAATTGTGTAATTGTCTAGCTTCGTACCAAACTTCGTTAGAATTCATTTACCCGTTTTATCTTAGCTTTATATTATAACTGATTAATTTTGGCTATCCCTAAAAACCCTGTAGATTTTCCGGGATAATAATAGTTCCTGTATTAAAACATGTTGTGGGCTTCCTACATACCCGTTATCATCCATAACCGTTCAGCTCGTTGGCTGTAATCGATGTTTTTTTTTTTACCAACTTTGGGACGTATCTGACCCCCATGGAAAATATTTAAGGAAAATTCGGAAAAACAGGAACAACGATATTTTTATTTAGTCTCAAAAGCCTAGATACAAAGTTTCATGTCAATTGGTACAGGGAATAAAAAATTACATGCAAACTAAAAGGGCCCGTTTTACCCCGTAAGAGGTCAATTTTTGAAAATTTTCTTCCTTAGTGCTTCATTATGTTGTACGATATACGTATATTCCAAATTTCAAGTTTATATCTTCAGCAGTTTGGGCTGTAGCCAAAACTGATTAAATTTGGCTATCTCTAAGGAACCCATTAGATTTTCCTGGATATTTTTAGTTCCTGTATTGAAACATGCTGTGTCCTTCCTTAATAGCAGATTTCAACTATAACTGTTCAGCTGGTTGGATGTAATTGACGCTTTTCTCACAAACTTTGGGACCTTATATGACCCCTTAGATGAGGAAAATTCGGAAAAACAGGAAAAAACGTAACTTTTGTTTTGTTTGAATAGCATGTTTACAAAGTTTTAAGTTAATCGGTACAGAGAATAAAAAGTTACATATATACGAAAAGGGCCCGTTTTACCCCGTTATAGGTCGATTATTCAAAATTTTCGTCCTTAGTGCTCCATTACGTCGTACAATGTACCTATATTCCAAATTTCAACGTTTTATCTTTTGCGGTTTGGGCTGTAGGCTGTCTGTCAGTCAGTCACTCAGGGAAGCCTTTTATATAATAGATAAAACCTTATTCTTATTTCTTAAATACAAGGATATCCGCCTTGGACATAGGCCTTCTCTAGAAGTTGCCAGTGCACCCTATCTCTGGCTTCCTGGTGCAGGAAATTATCATTACTGTTCAGTATTTGAATAATTAATACCGAGCTTGCTTATTATTTTGTTTGGTAGGCACCCATGTCAAGCTTACATACAAATAGAACAAAATATTGTTTTGACCTTATCTACTTCTAATTAACTGCCTACTAAATTAAATAGTATAGGCCGAATCATACAAGTTGGCGAATGTGAAGTTAGCTAGAAGCTGCACAATATCCAATCCTGACTGAAGCTCACATAAAGTTGTGCTTTGATTTCCATTTTGCATTGATTGGGTTTTGGAGTTATTTTATATCAACAAAATTTCTTGTTGCAAGTCTTTAGTAATAGGCTTATTTAACTGCGAAACTATATATTTTTGGTTATGTAGTTTATAAATCATAATTGAATGTGTAGGCACTAGTTTACCCAAGTTTTTAAGTTGAAATCATAAGATATTTTTAACTTAAAGGTCAAATTTATCATTTATTTCCTTGTTGATATGTAATGATTTTGTGTTGATAAGGTTTAATATTTGTTTGTTTTGTTGAATAACAACAAGGTATTTTTCGAAATGGTATTGGTGATTATTTAAGGAAATTTATTTAATTTGTTTTCCTGCTTCTACTTGATACTTATACCACCATTAGGTATATGTATATGTATTTAGTAACTTTTTTGGGAATCCCATTCAGTAAAACAATGGATCGGAAAAATACTATAGATAAGGCGCCTATAACATTAAAACATTGTGAACTGAAATGACTGAATAAAAGCACACAAAAATGTTGGATGCTATCCATTCCCAACTGGTTGTGTTAATGTCCCCTAAATATTTTAAATACCCATAATTGGTAAAGGTAAAGTGGTCTACATATAAGAAAAAGAACTTTGGGAACCTCTGAGCTATAACTTAATCATCAAATAACTCTGAATTCTTTTTTACATGTTTTTTTAGTTACACCTAATCTAGCCAAATCTGAGAAAATTGTAATTTTCTATTTTCTATAGATCATAAAATAATTAGATATTAATATTATATCACATATTTTAGAGTAGAATTTGCGCACCTATTTCAATAAATAACTATTTATAATAAATGTTACATTGTGATACATATCCTATATTGATTTGATATTGTACATTTATGAACATTCTTGCCAGTATTGGCAAACACATTGAACAGCGAAAATAGTATTATTTGTCGATCTTGTCTCAGACTTATCTTGCGTGTTACAGCAAATTTATAAGGAAAAAGGAGAGTTATTAGCAAAGCTCAGTCAAAATATTAAGTTGACTACAGAAAAATAGAACTTCCACCGAAATGTGATTATTCTGTGGTAATTTGATTCCAATGAAGTGTTATGCAAATACTACAATATTGACTCCTTTAATATGTATTGGACAAATATAAATGCTCTGCTTATCTACCACCTAATCCTAAAGCAATAAGATTGTTATTAGGTTAGCTATTAATATATTTGGTGCTACTCGTACCTAGTTGCTAGATCTTAATGACAAAATGTCTTAGCTAGAGGACAAATCCTGAGTGTATACAAATAAAAATGAATCATGGGTATGATCTTGGAAAATTCCAGAGTAGTATAATACATCTTTTAGTATTTTTTTGTAATTTTCTGTCATCTTATTGTAATTTTTAACCAAACGTTCATCGATATTTTCGCCAATTGTGAACCAAATCAAAAAAAACTTTTTTTAGTTCGAAAGGGTACCTATACTGCCGAGGTGGTGATATTTAAATTTTATCGAAATCGGCTGAGCCGTTTTTGAAAAATCAACAATAATGTAAAAATTGTATACATCAATTCGAGCGAACTATCTCAATGATTGTGCAAGTTGGTTTTGCCATTTTTTGCGAAAAATAATAATACAATACTTTACTGATTTTTTCTTTATGATTTTCCAGAAGTCCTAGAACAAAAGTTGTTTGTCTAGATATGCTAGACCCGCCTTTAAAAGGTTTTGCGTTTAATACCAATGACCCTGTATATATTAAACAGACAAACCTATATTTTATGCTAGGTACATACATCAGCAAGCCTTGCAAGATGCTCACTCTTTTAGTGGTTTATTTGTTTTTCATACCTATACTCATGTCATAAAAAGCTTAATTGTTCAGTTTGTTTTTTCATTTTACTACCATAGTAGGGATTGAAACAAAGAGGTGTTGTATTTTGGTTTTATGGCCCAGGAAGCATTATGTATTTGCAAAATACTTAAACAGTAAACAGCTATGTACAATACATGTGCCGCTTATCTTTTACAACTGAAAGTGTGCTCACGAACAGATATGCGTTTGTTTTCATACTGACTTCACTGAGGGAGAGATTGCTACTCTAATGATTTGTATCTTATCTCGGAGACTTAGCTACCAGTTCATGTATAATGCACTCATAAAGTTATAATGTTATCACAGCAAACATAATTATGAATGGCATTCATTTAGCAGACTTAGATTAGTTGGTATTCTTGGTATTCCTCAGCATAAATATATATAGCAAACTACTTGTGCTTAAATGTATGATAAATTAATTTTATCAAAGTTGGAGATTTTAGCCTGACACATTTTTTGGGGATTTACCATTGCTCAGTTGATGTATAGGGCAATTTGACGGTAAATTAAAATTAAATTGGTTTTATATTGAACGAGGCTCCCTGAGAATTCCGTACTTAAAATGCTTAGCGACTTCCAAACTTAGCCATTTAAAATAGCATAACTAGGTTTTTCAGATATTTTATACAATTGATATTTTATGTACAACTGCTCTAAATTTAAATATTTTTAGCATTTTATCAGGTTAGGGTACCAAGCATTCTGAAGGTAATCCTGCCCCCATCTCAGGCAAGGCAGGTGAGGGATTCTAGAGTAGAATCCCGAGCGTAGCGAAGGATTCTTTAGTAGAATCCTGAACGTAGCGAGGGATTTATAAAGTTACTTATAGAAAACACATCCTCTGGGCGCACTTAAAGGCGAACCAAGTAGTCCTTTTCGAATAGATGTGATGAAAAATATTTTTTTGGCTCGGGCAACGTACTTTGAATCCCCCGCTACGTTCAGGATTCTACTAAAGAATCCCTCGCTACGCTCGGGATTCTACTCTAGAATCCCTCACTTCGCTCAGGATTAAAAAAAGTGCCCTCGCCGTAAAAATATTATTTTGCTCCCATTTGATACAATCTACTATTGCGCCCGAGTGGTATACTCTACTTTTCATCTTTATGAGCAAATAAAAGGTGCCTCATATTTTATTGTAATATTATTATAATCGTAGAGTAACAACTAAATTGAAACTAAATGGTATCTAATAATATAACAAAATTAATGAAAACTTATATTTACATTCTTTTCATTTATTTTCTTGGCGCTGAACACTAACATTATTACAAATACTTCCAAATTCAAAAAGTGCGCGGCAAAGATCATTCGGGCGCACTTATTATGTTCCAAATTCAAAAAGTGCGCGGCAAAGATAATTCCGGCGCACTTATAGTTTCTTTAAAAAACACCACCTTTGGGCGCACTTAAAGGCGAACCAAGTAGTCCTTTTCGAATAGATGTGATGAAAAATAATTTTCTTTCTGCTAAGCTATCTAAATAAGAGGTAAATTCCTTTTCAAGAATAATTATTTAAACTGTTGTTCTCAAAATCTTTACACTGTGTCAAGGTTTCCTTTTATGATTTGTAAGCAGGAATGAAATAAAAAAGTAAGTGGGCTCATAAAACGTTTGACGTGAGTTATCTATCTATAACGTTTGAAACATTGTATACTGATAACCGCCGATATAATACAAAATAACAAAAAACTAAAATGGCACTGGATTATGCACACCATTTTTTCAAGCCTGTATTGTCCCGTTGCTGGGCAAAGGCCTCCATTCTCTCCTTCCAGACTGCACGATCTACTGCGTTGGTGGCGCGACGAACTGAGCTCGCACGACAAACACTGGGCCACCAACACAGACACAACACAGAGAGCGCAGTCTGAAAGGAGGGATCGCACACCATAATATACATACATATATAGCAAAAAACCAAAGAGGTCATGCAGAAGAGGTGGGTCGACGTCCTATCTTCAGAATGACTTAGTAAAGCCAGAGATAGTAGGGAACACTGGCGTCCTCTAGGGGAGGCCTATGTCCAACACCTATAGCATGTCAATCCATACATATACGTTCACGTAATATGTTTGTTTCCTCTTCAAAGAGATAAATTGGTAGAAAGACAATTTTGTCTATTAGCCATGATAGGGTTGAATAGATAGATATCCTACCTAATTATTAAGTATCGAGAAAATGTAAATATGTGTTCGGAATAAAGTCTATTTCTAACCGACTTATTTTGGTGAGACTTTTTTTGTTTTGTATAATTATACTTTATTAGGGTGGTCCCATTTCAATTTTATCGAAATTGGCTGAGTAGTTTTTGAAAAATCAACAATAAGAAATGTAAAAAATGTTGTTAATTATTTTAACTAATTTAACATCTGAACTATTCGAATTCTGTACACGGTTGAAGTCGGTTTGTCAATTTTGTCGAAAAATAATTATAATTTCATTTTATTATACCGATAAATGACTTTCAATTCCAGGCATAACAAAAAGCAAAGAGTCTAAAGAGAAGTTGGAAGATTTGGAGATGATGACAGCGCTGAACAGGCGGCCTTCGAACCCGACGAGCATAGTGACGCTAGACCCGCCGCCGCCAGGAGACTTCGCCGACTGCATTTCCAACCAGCACACGGCGCAGCGGCGGCGCGGACACCATCACTCGCATCACTCTTTGGTATGACCCAGCGTTATCGTTATCATCCTGTGTAGACACTCTGCTATAAATACCCACAAGCCCACGGTTATAAAAGTTTGTGCAGTAAAGGCTTGTAGAGTTAGAAGCTTGGCTATACATGAGACGATATCTTTTTGGTAGTGCAAACTGTAGCCTCGTCTTGGCCCCATTTTACATGAAAATGTTTTTTGTTCGATTTCACTTCTTTTTCTAGATTATTAAAAGTACTTTTATCAATATCCAGACTTCTGCCACCTAAATTTGCGGAAGTCGCAAATAAACTTCCATCCCCCAGTTTAAGTCTATCTTTTTATAATATTGTGGAAGCAATTAAATATGAGTATGAGTAAGGGGTTGGGGGTGTTTATTAAAATCTTGCAATACGTGTTTCGTAATTTATAACAAGAAATTATTATATCAATTTTAAACTTCTAGCGGAATAATTATTTTTCACAAAAAATAGCATGACCGACTTCATCCGTGTACAGAATTTGCGAATATTTCGCACGGATCGATGTAGCATTTTTCACGTTATTGTTGATTTATCAAAAATGGCTCAGCAGATTTCGATAACATTTAAATGGGACGAACTTCAAAGGAACATTTCAAACTCTTTCCAATAAAAAAAGAATTATCGAAATCGGACCACTATGTAAAAAGTTGTGCGTGGTTAATACACATAAAAAAAAATACGCGTCGAATTGAGTACCTCCTCCGGTCCGGTTCGTCTGTCAATCCCAGATCTATCAATTTTTATCAATTTTCAGACTTCTAGCATTAAAACTTGGGAAAGTCGCATACATACATGTTTCCATCCCCAAATTTTAGGGGTTAAGGGTGATTTACTAAAAATCCTAAAATACGTGTCTTATTATTTCTAACAAGGAGTTGTTATACGAAATTTCAGACTTCTGGCATAAAAAAATGTGCAAGTCTCATACAAACTTTCATCCCCTAATTTAAAGGGTTGAGGCGTAAAAGTACCAAGTTTTAGAATTTTTTCTGTTGTATGTGTACTATTACTAGCCTACATACAAAAATTCAGCTTTCTAGGACTTCAGGAAATACCCTATAGGTTTTGATGATCATCAGTGAGTCGGTGACGAAATCGAGGGTTTTTAGATGCTCAAATCCTACACCCTGCGCCGCTGATCTGAATAAATTGCCACTGTGCAATGACTCGCCTCGTGTTCACAGACGTTATTAAGTTTGATTCAGCCTATAGGAAGGCCAGTTTAGTTTTGGTGCAAGAGTTTTTAAGACGCCCGAAGGACTCAGATGAAACAACGGGGCCAACAATTTAACGTGACATCCGAGCCACAGTAGCGTTCAGTGGGAACCCAACCACCCGCGATCACTTTTCGCGTTTCCTGCCTAGGTAATATCATTGTTTAGATGATTTCATTTATAGTTTCACAATGTTTTGAGTTGTTGAATGTTCATGAATTATAATGCATTATTATGTAAAGTTAATTATAATATGTTCTATCTATATATATTCTATTTATATCCTAATGTTATTATCTATGAGTGTACCTCGTCCGCTATATTCAAACTTATTCATAAATTATTTTATATCTGCATTACTGTTACCTTGCTTGTCATATTTTTTCGCATTATTATAAATAAATGTGCTTGTAAATTAAGTATTACGATTATAAGTAATGTATTTTGCCAATAAGTAAAAATTGCGTGTGACGTACCTCCTTGTGAAATACCTACCATTTAATTGCATTGTGTTTATTCAGATTACTTTTCCTTGTACCTTGAACCAAGATTTGCTGGCTAAGATACTTCTAACATAAATCTGATTTGAATTGTATTGTTTCTTTTATCGAGGTAAGATTTTAGTAACACTGTTTTTGTCTCGTAATTTAGAGACATCTTACTTACAAACTAAGCAAAAAAAATGCTTGCCCTGAGTGGGAATCGAACCCACGGCTCTTGAGCACAGGAGTCAGGGCCACCGAAGAAGCCAAATATGTGACACATCCAATTTTTTTGATGCATCTACTTCTAATTAAACAACTTTGGTAACAAAGTAAAAATAAAAAGAGAAACTAAATGATTTTATAGGAAAAAGCTTCGCCTGTTGAACTCACAAGTTAACAAAAATATAACAGACTTTAAACAATCAAGCGTTATACTAGTTTTTACCCGCTTGAATTTTGTGCTATCCCATGGGAATCCTTTATTTATCCGGGATAAAAAGTAGTATAGATAAAGTTACCACCCTTAATAAAGGAGGTGGAAAAAAAAAGGAAAACGATTTGACGGTTGTTCGATTCGACAGTTGTTTTTTTTGACATTTCTTAAAGCGCACTCTAGAATAACTCGCAGATAGCAGAATTTTTCCTACTACTTAACACTTATTGTTATATATTATTATGGAACATTTACGCAATATCATTATAATTTATAGCGTGTTATTCTGAATATATAAGCTATATTATTGAAAAGTTTCTTCTCAATCCGTTCAGTAGTTTTTGCGTGAAAGAGTAACAAACATCCATCCTCACAAACTCACAAACTTTCGCGTTTATAATATTAGTAGGATTGTATTAATGTTGTTAAATATTTGATAAGAGCACATCTCTGCATATGAAACAATTATTTTTCGACTAAAACGTAACAATCGACTCCATATTGTGAAGTCAATTAAATGCGCATTATTAAAGATAATTGAAAAATACTGGTCAGATCATGATCATGAGAAAGCACCAGCTTATCAAGAAAATCGATTTACCTTGATAACCTCATTTTTGACCGACGAACCACCGGAGGAGGTATACAATTCGACGCGTATATATATATTTTTTTTATGTATAACCACTATAACCAGGCATAACTTTTTTCATAGTAGTCCGATTTCAATAATTATTTTTTATTGGAAAGAATATACTTTGAAATTGGTCCTATATAAATTTTATCGAAATTGGCTGAGCCATTGATTTTTGTTAAATCAACAATAATGTGAAAAATGTTACATCGATCCGTGCATAATATTTGCGTTCTAGCGATGCGCCCCGGCTTCGCGCAGGTGTATTATACATATAAACATTTCTCTTGAATTACTCTATCTATTGAAACAAACTGCATCAAAATCCGTTGCGTAGTTTTAAAGATATAAGCATACATGGGGACAGACAGCGGAAAGCGACTTTGTTTTACACTATGTAATGATTCTGTACACGGGTGAAGTCGGTCATGCTAATTTTTGCAAAAAAATGATCTTGTTGACCGACGAAACGGAGGAGGTACTCAATTCGACACGTATATTTCTTTTTTTTATGTATAACCACGCATAACTTTATACGTAGTGGTCCGATTTCGATATTTCTGTTTTTATTGGAAAGAGCATACTTCGAAACTGGGCCCATTTAAATTTTATCGAAATCGGCTGAGCTATTCTTGATAAATCAACAACAATGTGAAAATACTACATCGATCCGTGCTAATTATTCGCGAATTCTGTACACGGTTGAAGTCGGTCATGCCATTTTTTGCGAAAAATAATTATTTGAAATCTTTTCGGCGATTTCAGTCTTTAATAATATTAAATTAAATTAATATTTATCGAGAATAAGTATTTTATCGAGATGTTGACCGGCGCGATATTTCGTGTGCCGAAATGAACTGTACAGTGTTGAACAGTAACTGCGAAAAGTAGCGAAATAGGAGGTCAGCTTGCGAAGCTCTCCCGCCCTTTTTGCTGGAGAGGGCAGCTGATAGGTACATTCTATTTTACTGGGGTAGGCAAAACCACTTCAGAAAAATTCACCTCAAAACAATAGAAACTGTATTGAAGTATTGACTAGACAGTTTTCTGGGATGGAAAAAGAAGTTTCTAGGGTAGACTAGGTCCACTCGCATATGTGAATGTTAGTTTTATAAAGTGAATTATATGTTTTCAGAAAGGCGAGAACGGCGAAGGCGACCACAGGGAGAGCGTGGCACGAGCTCTTGAAGCGCGCGCTTCGCAGTGGAAACGCATAATGCTGTTGGTGGTAGCGATCACCGTGCACAACATCCCCGAGGGCCTGGCCGTCGGCGTCTCTTTCGGCGCCGCTGCTTCTTCCGAGCAGACCTCCTTTCACACCGCCAGGTCAGTCTATTCTCATTCTCGAATTCTGGGCCGAACTAACAGGCCAAAATCTGTCTTAACCTCCAATACTAATAATACTCAAGAAGACAGCGATTGCTGTCACGCAGTTCTGTGAAAAAAATATTGCTATAATATAGGTTATATAATATATATAGGCTCTTATAGGGAGTCAGGGAAAGTTCTCCCCGAGTTTGGAATTGTTGCCGGACTGAACATATCCCACGCAATGGGAAATGACACCTCGATATAATGGGGACCTAATTTTCTATCAAACTATCTTAAAAAGGACTTCCTCGGTGGCTCAGTGTTTAGTGGCCCTGACTTCTGGATCAAAGCGGCGTGAGTTTGATCCCCACCTAGGGCAAACATTTATGTGATGAACATAGGTGTTTCCTCTATGTCTGGGTGTTATTTAGGTACTATCTGTATAAGTATGTATTTTAAAAATATGTGTATACAGGGTTATTGGTGATCAATTAGCATTCTTTTCGGGGCTTATTCTGTACATCAAAACTTTAGTTCGGCTACTTTTGTCAAATCTCAAAAAAAAAAACAGCTGTTTCATACATTTTGTCGAAAGTGAACGATATTTTTCTATGGAACAACAACTTTTTTTTTGAGAATTAATAAAATTCGTAGAACAAAAGTTAGTTTTGATGTATAGAATAAGCGCCTAAAAGGATGCTAATTGATTAAAAATAACCCTGTACAGTATGTCGGTCTCTGGCAGCCATATCAAAAGCTTTGCTTAGTTTGGAGTCAGTGACCGTGTGTCAAATGTCCCCCTAATACTTTTTTAAGTACTTAAATCTCACAACTACATATATTAGCATAATGCCATTACTTTTCCCCAATTTTATCACTCATAAAGGACAACCAATCATATAATATTATTCATATTCATAAGCTCTCACACCACTAAGTTCTCTGAAATATTTATATGGAAAAAGCATATGTCGGCCTTTTGTCAGTGGAATATAGTCAACTGCAAAATTTTCAATATTCCAATTTACCCATAAAGGCCAAAACACACATATGGCGGGCGCGGGGCGGGCGCGTTCTGTGTGTTGTCGTCCATTGAAACAGGTACAAATAGACACGCCGTACTCCCGACCCGCACCGCGCCCGACCCGCGCCCGCCGTATGTGTGAATCGGCCTTAAGTGGTACTGCCTGCACGGGTAGCACCGCACGGCAAAGGGAGAAAGCCATTTTATCCACTTTTAATGTCAGTTGTCATTGTCAATCCATATTTTATTTCCTCTTCAAGGGGATATAATGGAAGAAAGACAATTTGTCCCTTTGCCATGCTACCCGTGGTGGTAGATTGCCCTTTCTAGGTTGTGCGTGTGTTGAATAGGCCGAATTAAACATTATGGCGGCTGTAATGTTAGCTCCAAGCTGCGGTAAATTAGAACAATAACCCATTTAGAGATTGCAGCCTGGTATGTTTCTCAACCCGGCCGGGTTGTGGCGCGATGAAACCTTTGATGTATTTTGTGAACATTTTCCATATATGAATGGAAAAAGACAATGATTCAAGGTTAATATTTATTTCAAACTGTACTGTACCAGCCTTTTTAATAGTCCACTGCAGCACGTAGGCCAACCCACGAAGGGTGATTGGGCCATACACGCTGGCCCAGTACGGGTTGGTGGATTTCAAACTGGCTTATGAATAATTAGCACAACATTCAGTCCCAACTCTCACTCAAGTCTCAAAGTCACACTTACCTACAGAATTGATTACTTTTACTAAATTTATGGACGTAAAAGTAACATTAGTATTAGTAGTTATTCATTTTTATAAGTTGAATCAATTTGAATAATAATTCGAATTTGATTTGAAAACATGGTATTAAAATAAGAAACTAATAACGCAGCTTAAAGTACTAAACGTGTCATAACAACTTAGACTTTCCGGTGACCGGGCCCGGTAAGAATGGCCGGGCCCGGTAGGTGCCAAACCAATTTAAGTGAGCTGCATTCAGGATTGCGATATCCGCCGCTTGTAGCTAACGTCACAGCCGCCAAGTTGTTTGATTCGGTTTGTACGAGTAGAACGTGTAATACAATATATTCTGAAATGATTGTTCTATTTTGTGTTTACAAACGCACAAAAGCTAATCAAATCTCATTTTATATTAGACATGCTCTATTGGACGTCTCGGTATTAGATCTTGTGTGATAATAAAAAATATCATTGGTTTGTAAATTTAAAAAAAATGTTTCTGCACAAATCCAATGATTTTTGGATTTGCAAAATTAACTGATATAATAGGAACAGTACCTTTTAAATACATACCTAATTTTATATTTGTAAAAGGTAATTACCGTTGTGAAAGTTTCTCAACAATGGTAATTTAAATCACTGAATACTCTATAATTACGGTAAAATCATCAGCGTAGTGCTCATTTAAATTATTTGTTTACCAGCGCCATCTAGCGATATACGTGTGAACTGCGAGATATTGTAAAAGGAACAAGTTTGTTGAAATGAAGTCAAAGTGTAAGTTGACACGGTGCTACGTTTCTCATCAATGCTAGTGGTTTTCAATGGGAAACGGTAGATGTCGTCAGTAGTTAAAATATTGTATTTACAGATTTGTAAAATTCAAGCGAAAAATCTTTTGCTCGTTTTGCAATTAGAACTTTGCTATTTGTAAATCAGACATTATTATTGCTATTGCCACTCCGACTAGTTTGGTAAGTTTATCGTGGAACAATGTCGCATTACATTTACATCGACTTCCTTCTACAAATGATGTCATTCATACGAATCAACTCAATTTAGGCCACAATTTTGATAATGGGTATTATCAATTCTCTAAATGCTAATAGAATAAGTACCTACGAAAATATGCGATCCGCCATTTTGTTACGTCAGAAGGAACGCGAGGGACCGTTGGAGCGAAGGCAGCGATGGCGCAGGCATTTCATTGATAAGTTGTAGGCGCGAGCGGGATGCAACTATTCCCCACATCGCGACCGTAGCCCGCTACTCGCCGGCCGCCGCCAACAATAGTCGCGCTAAACTTACAATATTGATAAGCCGCCGACTCCTCAACTCGAAGATACTCTCGACATTAGTCACACTTATATTCTCAGTTTTTCGAATCGCATTCTAAATAGTTGGAATAATATAGACAGACATAAACGACTAGCCGTGCGTTTGGTGTCTTGTCAGCTCGTCACACTCGCTTGCCATTTGACGAGATCTGGGATATCAATTTCGATTTTGCCAATTCATTATAGAATCGTTCCCATATCATATCGCTTTTTGTGAGTCTCTGAAAATGATGCTCCCTGTCGTTTATGCATGTGCGGCGGGCGTCCGAAAAGTGGAAAAGGCGGAAGTGTGGTATATCGGTGAAGGTGTTCTAAAGCGAGTCTGGCCGCGTATTGGCAACGGCGGCGAAGTTTCATTAGTAGTTTCGTCGAGTTGAGCCAAATCGCGTGGCCGCGGGGGCATCGACCGGCGCGCCGCCACAGACGTTGCCGTCACCGCCGCCGCCGAAACAGCCCGGTGAAACTATTTCACTGAAAAATCCGTCAACCTTGGCGATTTGTCGCGACGTCTGGTGCGCCGCCCGCGCCGCGTGGGTGCCACCCCACCGGCTTCATAACCGTTCAATATTGGCACCTCTCGCTCATGTACTTACCGCATTATACACGCATTCCGAAAATGTCATTAGTCACGGTTGCTAGGCCCGTCTTCGGATCCTACACGATGACTTGTGTTTAACCATGTCGCTATCTCATATACTCAGATTAATATTCAATGATAAATTACCCGAGTAACAATCGTACCTAACTGAAATATGTTTGTTCGTATGAAAGTATTTTTTGTTTTCAGTTTAGAGATTTTTGGTTAGGTACAAACTTACCTGTTTTTCTTTTTCTATTTATCATTCTTAGTCAAAACTAGATAATTTAATTGACTCAACTTTGAATGCTTTAGTTGGCAGCCCAGAGTTTAAGTACTTATGCATTTTTAGCCTTCGAAATTAAGCACATATAAATTTGTATGTAATTTGTACGTCTATTATATTGAATATCGTTTACTTTCTTAACTAAATGTTAACGAGTAAAATTTAGCTGCCCAAAAAATTCAGTTCAGATCGAGTAACGATGAGACACGGTGCGCACTTTTCAGAGAGTAATAGAAGATTGGATTACCCTGAACAGTTGATCATACTCGTAATCTTTACTAAATACGCAAACTAAAATGTATACGTTTGTCTTCAAAATCTAGGGTAAACATGTAAGAATGAAAAAAATAGTGCATACCCTACATCCTACATCCTAAACATTCAGTGAGACAAATGTATACCAACAAGTCAATAAATGCACTAGCACATATCGTTCAATCCACTAATGTCATGAGATGGGATATGTCGTCTCGATATAGCGGGAAACTAATTTCATACGAAACTCTGCTTAAAATTACAACTACGCGTAAAGCCAATAATAATAAAATGATTCAATTATTATTTCCAAAGCACTGCAAATAATTTATTAATATGAGGTCATGCAGCACGGCATTCTGTAATACATATTTCCTGAACATGCATTTTGCAGTGTATGCTTTTTTGCTACACGTAGCACACGGCGGATGAAGAAAATGCCTCTCTATAATTAGTACCTAACCAAAAGGAGTTGACACTGCAAAGCGTACCCCTCTGCCAAAAGTACACGACCGGCGGTCATGCTCTTTATATAAATATACCTATCGGTCTGGTTGCGCTTGTGTTGCGTTAATTTTCAGCTAGTGTTAGTTAATTATTTATTTTATTTATTTGTTTATAGGCGAGCATTGTATACTGATGTGCCTATATCAAGCAGAATCGAATCAAATAAAATTAGTATTTATCTGTTAAAGATTTTTTTTCCTTCTTTATCCAATGGTCCAGTCTATTCTTAAATGTGTTTATAGTTCTTCCAGTTACATTACATTTGTGTGCGTGTAAACTTGCTTATATTTTGGTTAGTTTAAGTTAAAGGTTAACGAGGCACCAATCAGGAGTTCTTTTGTTCTTGGCTCCATCCTCGCCCCTTGCTTATTAACAAATAATTGCGGCGCACTCGAGTTAATTTGATTAATGTTATGCCATGTGCACCTAATTATTTTGCAGGAAACACAATTGAAATGGTGGTTATGGTTTGCTTAATTTGTTAACATGTGCAAGCATGTTACCCACTTAACTAATGCCTTGAAGGCATGAGTGCTAAGTTATTAATTAGTCATTTGGTTGTATTTCGTAGTCATTGCAATAATATGTCTTGTATTAGCTCAAATCATATATCTCGCGAGATGGGACACGATTTGTCGATCTAGCGTGATACTAGTTTCGCACGAAACTCCGCATTAAATCCCGTGGTCCCGTGACGGACAGCGCAGTCTCGGTAGAGCCATACAATGGTGGCGTGATGATATCCAAAAATTTTACGGCAGCACCTGGATCTCTTTCTTCTAGTGTTTTCTGCTAGTCTCTAGCACAAAACACTAGACGAAAGAGGAAGGAGGCTCATGCCCAGCAATGGCCTGAAGTTTGACGGTGTGCTCACTTGCTCAGCGGTGTTTGCGTCTTGCGACGTGCAAGTGTCTCACGTGCCGGGCAAATAGAAGGCCTCTCGATAGATCTCTATGGTGCAAATAATATCGAATTTGTTTACACTAACATTTAACCACATTTACTACACTAACATTTTCATCATCGTCTTCATACTGATCTAATGTACCTACACTAATGATAAAGCAATCAAATTAGCTTTCTCTGTCAGTCGTTAAATAACCTACCACCTAGCATTTTCACGTTTCACTGTTGACATGTTTTGCGTAACCAGTATTTCAGTAGGTATTCTACTATTCAGCGTAACATTTTCTGTATATTTCCGAGTATTTATTAACTACCTCTAAAAACCTATCTCATTCACCCTGAAGCGGCACCTTTATAGTAGGCAACGCACAGGTAACGCATCCGATGTTGCAGTTGTCCATAAGCGACGATGACTTTTTACTATCAAGACGGCCTATTTGCCACTTTAATATATAAAAGCCTCTGTTTTCCCAGTTAACGCAAAACGATCGAATTGCCGTAATATTCGCAAATTGTATGGTGCCTTGTTCCATCACAACATGAACCATCTGCATGAAAACTTGCAATATCCATTACGATGGTAGTCGATAAGGCGGTCGATTTAACGTGGTAGTTGGGCGCGCGATTATGTTCTTACTATGTATGAAACTGTTGGGCCAATGGGCATACATATTATAAAGGTCACTACTGAAAAATGATGACATGCTTTTTTACTATTACACAGCTACTTTGTTGGCAATAACGATAATTGCGGCTATTTAAAAAAGGCTGTGAGGGATGCTTTACTTTGTGTCTATTGTCTACGACTATACGTCATAACAATTTATTCGTTAGAATTCGTTCATATTTTTTCAATGTATAAACTCTTTTATAACTAAAACTATAGTTTTATATAAAAGAGTATATATATTTTACTCAGCAGTGGGTGGAACAGGTTGAATAGATAGATAGATAGTTTTATTACTTACGGGATTTCGAACCTGAAATAGGAAAAAAATATTTATTACATATTTTTTGAAGCCTCAACTAGGTACTAACGCAAACAAATATATATTTTAAATGTGCATGGGAGCGAAGCGCTTTCTCTATTTCTATTGAGAAGGTTACGGAGTATTAATGCGAATACAGGAATTTCGGCGAATTGTGCTTGTAGGTAGAGGGCGGCGGCGCGGGGGGCGAGTGGCGCCCGCGCATAATGGGGCTCGCACTCGGCAACGCGGCAAGGGCTTTGTGCCCGCCGCTGTTATTATGCAGATTAACACCGCCGGGAATTTGTTCAAATATCGTAACAAGCGCTCCTCCCGGCGCCGGCGCCGCCGCCCGCCGTAATTTACGAGTCGAGCCCCGAGAACTCAGAGCAAGCGTGGACTCAGTACTGAAACTCACACTTTCTAGTTATATGGACGATATCTTTGTCTTTATTTTGTAAAATTGGACAAAGCGGCATCATCGACTTTTAAGTTAAAGACAGTATTTGACGATAAATGCAGTAGCAATGCTTTTTCCTAAATTGACAGACTAGGATAGCATTACCTACGGTAGAGTACTGTTACCATAGCTGAACTTTGTATGCACTTGTGGGTAGTGCGCTTGTCTGACCAGGCTGAACCATGAAGCTTCCGCTCTGCACTTCTTTGTACATTGCGTCAGGAATGTGTCGGCTCCTTACACACTCGACACCATTTTATATTACACCTCGCTGCCAGAAAACGCCATAACACGTACGGGATCAGATTGTATAGAGTTTATTTTTGTTTTTAAGCTCCAGGCGGTTACTGTGGTTAGCGCAGGTACCTTTGCGAGCGATGTTAAAATGCGCATTTTGTTAAAAAAAACTGGACAAGTGCGAGTCAGGCTCGCACACCGAGGGTTCCGTACAAATCCAGAAAATTTCACAAAATTGGGAAGCAAGGTGTTAAAATCTCTATATTATATCATCCACAAAAAAGTTTTTTTTTTTACTTTTCTCGTCATTCATTAAAATTACACTTTGTTAAAATAATTAAAAATCTGTTTTAGCATGTGCTAATGAAGCTCTTTTATATGATACCTTACATGATACGATTTACTCACTTTGAATTTTCAACCCATATTTTGTGAATCTAGGCCCTATTTTTTTGTGATTTAAATAAAAATCTACGGTTTTCAGATTTATTCCTAGGGGGAAGTCCCGTAACGCCGGACGGCACCTACCGCCGGACACCCGTATTATCTAAGCAAGTATAAACTTGTTCGATTCAAAATACAAGTGAAAGGGGTGCGGAGGGCACATAGGTACATGATCACGCGCCGCAGCTCGCCTGTGATGCACAAGGCCATGGCAAGAGCTGGTGTTTGCTGTTTTTGGCGGTGAATCACGGCGTCCGGTAAAAATCGATGTAAGTTATTCTGGCATGTTTATGCATTTACATTTTAGTGGTATTTAAAAATTAAAATAGTACTTTATTGTTATCCATAAGCTAGTGGTAAATAATTAGTTTTTTTAAACATTTTTAGTAGGCACCACCTAATTGGCAAAATAGTCTGTCCCCTGGCACCGGACACTTAGTGATCCCTTAACACCGGACAGTAAACATATTGATATTTATTGTGAGAATTTACTGTATTTATTCTAATTACTTAATTTTGTTATCGAGTATAGATGAATAAAGATAATTGAAATGCAAGAGAAAAAAAAAAGAAAGGATGCTAGGAGCCACAGAACTCACAAACTGCTATTGATGATGTTTTTGTCCCAAAAACTGAGTATAATGCAAGCTGCAACGTGATGCAATACTCCTAAAAGCACTGTGCGTGGCAAAATGTAGGAGGTTAAATAGAGGAAAAGAAGTGACAATGAAACCAAAGTTTAGTTGGTTTACTAGCACCTTCTCAGCAGAGTATGAATTAGTTTTAGTGGACCAAGTCAAATATTTATCTAACAGATGTATTCCGCTCATGAAAAATGAGTTTTAGAAGTTAACCTACGACTTTGCTGAAGTAATAAAGCATGTGCAGACAGTCCAGAGTATAGAGGTGGCTACATATGTGATGGATGTAGTCTATTTTGAAATATCCGATGCTAGGGCTATGACACAAATATTTGTCCGGTACTAGGTGCCAATTTTCTAAACTACATTTTTCGTTACTAAAGTTTGATTGATGGTATTAATATTTTTTAAGCTGGGGTTGTGGTTTTTTTATTTAATTTGATTTATAACTTTGTTATCTACTGTAAATCATAAATAAATAAATATTCCTAAAAACATTTTTTGGTATATTTATAAAAAACCTTAGGTGTCCGTCACTAGGGGACTTCCCCCTATATGTGCACTCTGAGACAATGCTTCTCGCCAAATTTCATAGTTCTACGTCAACGGGAAGTACCTACCCTGTAGGTTTTGATTTTTGTGAGTGTCGAAAAATCCTTTTTTTACGACATAAACGGCTCTAACTTTTTTATACGGTAACTGAGAAGTTTTTCTTTTACACATCTGCAAGAAACTATAGATGTACGTATATAGTTTAAATTTCAACTCGATATCTTTACGCGTTCCCGAGATAAAGAGTCTTGACATACACACAGACGAACAACAAAGTGATCCTATAAGGGTTTCGTTTTTCCTTTTGAGGTACGGAACCCTAAAACTCAAAAATCATTCATATTTCGTGTGTTGCAAATACCTATTCCACAAGGTGATTTTCCTGATGTATTGTGAGTTAACTAGGGGCGATAATCTTGTTAGGTCGGCTAGTTTGCAATCTAAGTTTTTTTGATAATTTTGAGTAAAGAATTAGCTTACCTACTACTTTTCCCACATTCTTTAAACATTACCAACTTGTGTTCCGTAAAGTACAACTATTACTCGGTAATACAAAGTACTGAATATGAAAGTTCTTTCATCGCGCAGTGAAAACCATCGTCGGCGCGAGCACGCGCGTCCGGTCGCATTCCTTCGAAGCCTCTGAACTTTCGGTAGAGCTACTCGTGTGTTAACGCGCGTAACACAGTTTTGAAAACATGCTGTTCTGTGTTTGATTAGACCACGGACATATTCAATGTTCGTCGTATATATGATGCATTTTTTACCATTGACACATTTTTGAATACGAGTAATAAAAAGGATCATGACGATGTCCAAACATTTTACAGGCAACTTGTAATAGTACAAGAAAATATTGTTTTCCGTGACTTTCCTTCTGAGTTGCGAATGTTAACTTCTTCTTCTCTTCAGCCATATGACGTCCACTGCTGGACATAGGCCTGCATGTTAACTTCTAAAGCTTTTAATTCTTAAACTAGTGACAGCATTGATTGAAAGAATACAAGGTAGTATTAGAATCAAGGTTTATTCCGAAATGATATTAGCAAGTACAATTGGAGACGCAGAGTGAAAAGTAGCGCGGGAATGGCTGCAAGCACGTCCGGCCGCATTCCTGCGGAGCCTCCGACTGCGTTCGCCAGAGCCAGGGCAGAGCTTACATTAGACCGTAACATTTCGCAACTCAAATACCTAAGTTATCGTCAGATAAATTGTGTATTCACTGTTCTAGGTTTGAGTGTCCTTGTCTTTGCGTGTTTTATCCCATTGTCTAAGACATCCCGACACTGGGAATCTACTAGTCAAGACGAGAGTATGAATCCAGGGAAACACAGGGACTATGAGTTTGAAGATTGTTTTATTTAATCTAACTCGAAAAATTGTCTTGAAAACTTGTAGATATTTATTTATATTAGAGATTTCATATTTGGTCGATTTCTGCAGGTATTATTTTTCCGAAGTTACATATTATTTTGTATTAATTTTGAGGTATTATTTGTATAAGCCATAAGTTATGATAGTGGTCGATCATGAAAGTTTTCGTAAAACTTTTGAAATTATACGACATTTGACATTCTACATTAGTCTATAATTTTCCATGTGTTTTCATTCTTGTAAATGTCTTATTTAACTTTTATATATCTCATTTGAGTAGTTTTGAAAGGGTCTAAATTTTTCTGCAATCATAAAATCTACGTTATCCTATCCTATAGCAAATAATACTAGATCTATTAATGAATGTAGAGTGAAAAGTAAGTAGGTTGGGAATGCGAACGGCCTCGCGCGTCCGGCCGCGTTCCGCGAAGCCTCCGACAGAGCTTTCCTTATACAACCAGCAAGATCGCATCGCGAGATCGCTACAAAGTTGCAACTTTGTCAACCTCATAAAAACAATATGTTTTAATGAAACTGTCTCAAATTGTACCTTAACTTTCGCACGAAAGTGTTCTCTGTAAAATTGTAAGTTAACGATAATGAGGCGACTTTTTCTTAAATCTTGCGAACATTGCGAGGAGCATTGACATAATTTGCTTGAAAATAGTATCGGCAACGGAGTTTCGGAATTAGTGAGATGCAGTAGGTGCGAGTAGGTTGCGCGTTGTTTTTACGCACGTGCGGGCTGGCGCATGGCGCATGACCCCGTTGGAATGCGCCACGTGCACTAGCCGATGGAATGCGCAACTGTTTGCTTTTTCATTTTTTCCTCCCGTCGCTGCCGCCACAAACAATACCATTTCATACTATTTCATAACGAATTCTTACAGAACATACTTTCTAAAACACTGTTCGGTTTGCGTATTGACATTTTTCGATTTGAATGAACGCCGCCTCAGTGTTTAGGGAAAGGTAGGCCAAGGCGGTTTCGGCGTAATAGAATGAAGATTTTGTGCAATTAAGTTCAACGTTACATTCATTATTTACATAACTGTCTGTCCTTTTTTGGGGTAGGCGAGAAACGATGCCCGATCGTTGTGTCATTTCGTCTCTAATAGCTTGTACTTGGTTTTACACAGTACTTACGAGTACATACATATATTGTTATTGCATGACTGATTGTTTTATCAACTCAGCACCCTAGTTTCTTGGACTTATAGATAGGTGCTATAAAATACGAAGCAAGTACCTACGTTTCAATACCACATTCATTTTCTTCATGCTATAGTTGGTTGGTTGATGCGTTCTTCCATTCTTCATTTTGCGGGCGAGATCCTATTAGCGGGCTCCTTTGTCCGTCCGTCTGTCCGCCCAAACGGCCATAAATCAAAACCTTCTTGACTTACTGCTTTGTAATTTAGAATCGTACACACCTACCCGAAACCTGCGGGATGCGAAATTGTTATATTGGCATGATATGGGTGGATGTGGATGCACCTCGCGATAAATGAGGAATGCGCCAGGTTTCATTGTGTTGTGCTACACATTTTATCTGCATGGTACCTGCCTGCATTCCTAGTTACATCGGGTACATTTGCATGTTCTTGTTATGGAATGCGTAGGTATATATAGAGGTGTAATTTTTTGATAGTTCAGTTCATATTAAAAAAAATTAAATGCGTTAAACAAACCTCCCTTAGTTGTAACTTACAATTTGCAGATCAAACCTGAAAACAGCATGGATAGAAGTTTCTGACACTAAAAAAAGAGGTGCAATAAAGACTTGAAGTAAAGGAAACTAATGCTCGTACCAAAATAATTATCTAAACAAAAAAATACCGAAAATTTCTGAATAAAATGGATGATAAATGGTCAGAAAAACAAAACTATCTGTCTGCGAAAAGATACCGAACTAACCGATAACACGTTTCGCAGAAATCACCAAGACAACCGAGCTTATAAGAATTTGTCAGTCGTTTAGTTTATAGAAACTTTTGTCCATTCTGCGCTGGAGCCGCCGCCGCGCGGTGTCCAAGCGCATTCCATAAATAGTGGTGCTCAGTAAAACGCTCGAGTCGCAACTGTAAAAGGGAATGCATTAGGCGGAAGTAAACGGCGCGCGCCGTGCTGGATAACGCTACCTAGGGATACCATCAGTTTGGACGCCTAGGACTTTCTAGTAATGCTATCTTATAATAGGTACTACTAATATATCCTTATGTTCAAATTACACCAAGTACGGTCGTCCGCTGCTTGACTGAGGGTTTCTTTGAACATTACCTATAGGGCCGATCGTATTCGGCTGGCATCCAAATAGATCTTTCGACCTTAATCAGATCATTAGTTTTGTATCTTTTAGTACGTAGTCAGTACCTTGCATAGCTCACTAAAATTTCTTAAAATATACATATATCATTAATTCATCCAAGAATTGAAAAAACACGTTATTTACCTATTAGTCTGAACATGTGTGTATGGCTCAGGTATACTATGAAGCTAGCTAGGTACAATAGAATTCAGCGCTAGTATCTTTTGTAGATAGAGGTGAATGACGTACAAGAAGAGAGGCCTATGCTCAGCAGTGGGTGATTACAGGCTGAAAATGATGATGATGGTCTTTTGTAGTGAAATTACTAAAAGTGAGACTCGCGGTTATCGAAAGTGGGTCTCTGATAAGACTAGCCAATGTGTGATCAAAACTATATATTTCGTCGCCATATTACAGGAAAGTGGTGAAATTCAGCTGAGTTCCATTTTGAAAATTCCAATATGGCGCACTCAAAATGAAGATACCAAAACTATTCTCGTTCTTGTTGTCAAATAGAAATAATATGTAAACATGTTTCTGAATTTACGAAACTTTACATTTCTCTTTTGTTATCAGTTTGTGATTTTCCGTAGAATGTAAACTTTTGGACTTATCTCAAAAATGCCGATGTATTGGCTACTCTGCCGTTACCGGAAGATGCGCCCGCGCCGGCCGCCGGCGCTCTAGATGCGCTTTTATGATTTCCGGCGCGCCGACGCCGGACGTCGGCTTGTGAACTAAAACTGCCTAGTCAATCACCACGATTGTTCCGCTGCTTTGTTTCTATTCCGTATATCCGATCACTTCGCATGTTTGCTCTCCCATTTGAATTTTATTTGTTTTTAAATATTTCCATGTCGACGTTACTATGATAATGATTTTTTTACCCAGTCATCATGCCTATTATAAATAACTAGTTTTTACCCGCGGCTTCGCCCGCATGATATTTTGATTTTTGACGCAATATCTTTATAATTTATAGCCTATGTGTTATTCTGATATATAAGCTATATTATTGCAAAGTTTCATCTCAATCCGTTCAGTAGTTTTTGCGTGAAAGAGTAACAAACATCCATACATCCATCCATCCATCCATCCATCCATCCTCACAAACTTTCGCGTTTATAATATTAGTAGGAAGTAGGATTGAACTAGCTTTTACCCGCGGTTTACGGGATTTAAATTAGCCTGTGATTCATTACGACCTTTATATTCATGCAAAAAATCGATCCGTGTTTCCATTAATGCATGAAAGAGTAACAAAGAAACCAACAAACACCTTTTGGATTTATAATATTAGGAAGGATTCTTTTGACATTAAATAACAAATCGCATAGAAGTGTATATAGAAAAGAAGTACTTCAACTTGATGAAAAGGATTAAGAGTACCACTGGTTTAGATTTGGTCGAGCTAAGTTAATATTGAGTGCTTATTTTGATTTCTTAAAAGTCCTTGTTTAACTCAAACATAGACTAGATTACTACAGGAAGAGGGAATCGTTACCAGTTGTTTACGATGACCAAAACGATCCTTTGCGTGTAACTTGCCAGCAATAAACTCTGATTTTGTGGAGGAAGTCGTCACTTGTTGCTTCCTTGTGGCGCTTAGGGTTTTCTGTCTTTGCCTGCGCTGTTTCTTGTTTTTACATTTTCTCGTCTTAGCTTCGAATTGCAGATTTCTCCCTATAAAATAGCAAGTAATATAAATATCAGGAATTGTTATATAAACTCTAATAGTGCTGGCCTCAATTATTGTTTTCTTATCTTATATCTTTTTAACAATCTTTGCATTAAACGTCGTTTGTTTAGATTTTATAGATACTAGAGTCAGTAGGTAAAGGTAACCTATTGCACAAACATTCGCATGACGACCGTAAATTGGACACTGCGACTCTTGCAGAAATTTATATTGTTTGAATATGCGAGTAAGCAAGCACCACGTGCATGTGCACTTTGTACTTGCACCATTAACAATTGATCATACTATGCTGGACCGCAGCGGAGTCACGATAAAGACGGGTGTAATATGAATTTGACGTGTAATTGTGTTATCACATCCTCTTAAAGAACTGGACTTATTTTGTTAGGTAAGTTGTTTTGTATATATTTTATTAGAAAACGGATGTGGTCTAGATGGAGATATATATTTTTTTATTTTACACACTTGTAAAATATACCACACTCTTTTGTGTTACACATATGGCTGTTGCGCGGTGTAAGTTTTATATATTAGACATCAAAAAATTTGAATAGTTACAGAGTACTAGGCGCACGCAAGAAAACGCGCAGGCGCATCCCTGCTTTTTTTCAGTACGACCTGGCGCTCAATTTTTGAATCGATAGAATCGAATCGCATACTTCGCTATCTCGTCGCTCTAACACAGATCTTCAATGCTCGCTCCTGCTTTTACACGGTATCGTGACCATTTACGCATACGTATTGGTTATTGGGTCAAAATAGAGCCCCTGATACAGATGACTTTTTATTCTAGAAATTTATTTAAAATTATTCGTTTCAATCAAAACTTTAGTTCTGGAAATGGCAATTTTAAAAGACACCACAGACTGCATAGGAGGAAATCGTGAAATTGAACGTTAATTAAAAAGAAAACTATCAAAACAAACAAATAGGTGGTGTTCGAATTGCCACTGTCAAAGTTCCGTATACGTTCCTAGGGCGTTCGAAGTTCAAATCCTCTGGTCTCTCTTATCAATCAGCTAACGCTTGTAGATTGCCGCTCCGCCCCGCTGTGTCGGCAGCTATGTGAACGATCCATTAGTTTATCAAAGGCTTACATACATGTATGTTTATGCGTCATGGTCGCAATGCAGCCGCACCCACCCCTTCACTAGAATCATCGTCATCGTCACTAGAATCTAATGCCTAGAACATGCAATTTGAATTTTGAACTGTCGACGTCGTATCGTATACAGGGTGTTTTATAACCAGTACAAGTAATAGTCACCCCATACCAATGGCCAGGATTGTGTCTTATTCGTGAAGACATATATCGATTATATCTGTGTGATCAACAGTACGAAAAAACAACGGGTGCTCCGGGAGTGCCGGCAGAAGTGAAAACTTGAACATTACGTCACCCGTCTGACGAATTTTCGATCAGGTTACGATCTGACGCGAATTTAAATTTTTTTACCCATCCCAATAAAGTGCACAACGCAGCTAAAGAAGTTTTCAGTTCAAAAAACCATGAAAAATTAACTCTCGACTATACTCAACTTGGCTTTTTTTCCACGTCTCTCGAAATACGACGTCATCTTTGAAAACCTTTCACTCTTTCACACTTTTTGCTGCACATCTAAAAACATTGTTTTGGGCTTGCTTCTGGATCTTCGATCGAGGAAAGATTGTTGAAGTGCTAAGCTTTCTACACACAGTTGGTCTCTATAGATGCTTAGTGCTATCAACGCAAGCGACTCGTGTTAGATGGCGATTTTGGTCACTCGCACTCAGGTATCCCTGTACAACTATGTAGTATTTAGTGGAAAATACTGGAAGGTTTCAAATACACCTATGTATAAGCTTTTGATCCTCAAAACATCTTGTATGCAGTCGAAACGAAAAAATATTTCGCTCATTGTCAACACTCCCTTGCCTATTACCTACAGATAACAGGTTAGCATCACCTAGAACCTAATATGTATATCACACACTCACTCTTAGAGCTTTAAATTACAGCACTGTCTCCCAGTTCTCTTTGACCTCCGAAGTCTGAAGAGCGTATATCATATAACTACTATACACTCATACAACTATCTATAATAAAATTGCATTCACACGAATTACATATGCAATTATATTTGTTATCATAGAGTGTATGTCTCATGTCAGGGGAAACTTGACGTAAAACAAAAAAAAAATACATCTCTGTCACCCTGAAAAATGGTATGTTAAGCTCTACCATATATCCAATTTATTTGCGAAACTATGTAGTAAACAGCGAGTTGCAATAATTTGCACGGTGTTGGTATTCCCAGTTTTTGCAGCGCATTACCGAGGTATCAATTACATTGTTTGCCCGGCGCATGCCCGACGCACGCACTTGCGTCATGCTCCGCGACTGCGTCACACGCCGATCTAATTGCTTGTTACATGTGCACTATTGCATTTTGTAACATGTAACTATCATTTTATACAGCCACATAGTTGTTAGCTATTACTTGTACTGATTGGCATGGGTATTAATTACTTTGTGTTGGATTTCAGTCTTTGTTTGGTTTTAGTTTGCCTGAGCCGATTTTTTCTGTCTACCTATTTTTTAGGGTTCCGTACCTCAAACGTAAAAACGGAACCTTTATAGAATCACTTTGTTGTCCGTCTGTCCGCCTGTATTTATTTATTTTAACAACGTGTAATTTTCGATGTATGACGAGAAAAAGGGAAAAAAAATCTTTTTTGTCGATGGTTATAGTACCTATAGAGATTTTAACCACTTCCCAATCTTGTTAAATTTTCTGGATTTGTACGGAACGCTCGGTATGCGAGCCTGACTCGCACTTGTCCGGTTTTTTCAATGTTGTCATTGTTCTTTTCGTACAAAATTGACTATCATGTTCCCTTCTTAATTCGATGAAAGAGTATGTTATGTCTTTGTGTATTAGCAAAAAAAATGCTCTGTCGAACTTAGTTGATTCACAAAGACCTCTGATACAGATCAATAGTCAATATAACAAGTAGTAGTAGAGCATATTGGTAATGAGACCGCAAACTTCTTGAATTAAGCCCCGGCTAGCGCAGAGTAGGATCTCCTCCCACTAGATCTGCTCGTGATTTGATAAATATCTCATAGGAATACGCTGGGTACGACTCGCTACCGACCTGTTTTATTGGTAATCTATAAAGGAGGCTAATGGCCGTCTTACAGTTGAAATGATGATGATGAGGCTCAAACATTCACATTGTACACATAGACGTTCCTAAAAATTACTTATGTTCACTTAACACAGCTAAAAACAATACTCTCGTTGAGGCGCCGCAGCTGGTTACAAACAGCTGCAACAGGAAAATCCAATGCTATTTTTACAAAATGAAGAAGTAATTATTTACTGCAAAGATATGAGTCATGATTGTTTACCTACCGGGACCGGTTCTTTTCATATGCACAAATTTTCCAAGTATGGTATGCATAATACATTGAATATTCACTCGGATCGATGAGTAAATCTGATTCTGTTGACGGAGCTGCGTTGACCGTATATGGTCAAATAACTGGATGACTAAACCATTGTGGGTGCAAAACGAGCAACCTACTACTATTCATTCCATATTTGCATTGGTATTATCATTAAAAACATTAATAAGCTAATGCAACATAGATGGAATTCTGCATGTATAACAAAACATGAAGCTACTCGTATACTATATTGTGAAAACATCAATATGCGAATACAGTTTCTTAGGAGGACAAATAAAAATTGTATAAATACGAGTAGTTCATGTGATAGCAATTGACTCCCTATATATACACACTTCTAAGTTAATGATCATCAAGACTGCAAGTTTGCGCTGGATGCAAGTCTCTTCCAACCGCTCTTATTGGAGATCAATAGAAGAGACCTATGTCAAGCAGTGGACGTCCAATCTAATGATACGCCAGTTAAGTCTACGTTTTCTATATAATTGTTTGGTTTCGAACAATGAGCCTAAAATGGTAAACTTAATATTAGAGCTTAACAGTTACAAAATCCCTGGATTCACATACAAGCTTCAGCTCTTATACGTAGACTATTTCTTTATCCCCCTTCGAATAACAATTGTATGATTGATTACATTAACGAATGGAAATGACAATTCCATATACGTTTCTTGTAAGCGTCCCACAAAATCCTAAAAAGGCAAGATTTGTGACATATCTACTAGTTAAATTACTATTTACTAGTTACGTTAAAAATGTAGATACGATTGATGTAAAGCGTTGCATTCGTAGGTTTCGTCGAGGTGGCCACACGTGGGTGCAATGACGTGTCTCATTCATAATTCACCTGTTCAACATGCGGACCTTTATTATTATTGCCTTGGCGCGATTATCGGTAAAACAAGAATGGTGACTAACAGCATAGGCCCGCTAGGAATGCTGCATTTACCGAAGGAAATCCGCAATGGCGCCTTGCGCGAACCTACATAGCAAGCGCGCTCCTCCGATGCCTATACTTAGCCTTATGTTGCTCAACTATGTCATGACATCATGTTGATTTGCATAGGTGATGTGATCGTCAAAGGGTCGACGTTTAAAGGTACTTTAATGTTATGAAAATAGGTCCGTAGATCGTTCAGATTCTAATGCCGGCCAAAAGGTTGAGGGCCCATAGAATTCTCACAGTCTGTAAATAATGCATATAGAACGGTTTGACCCATAATTTACATGCAAATCTTGTAATGTACGTGGGTAAATTCGTGTCATTTTAGAATATTTTCAGAATGCATTCGATCTGTTCTACTACAAAATGCATTGCTAGGACTACTATTTCTATACCCTTCATTATCTAAGTAGATAGATATTTTAATCGTGGATTTATTTATTTTGAGAAGTATTCATTAGCTAAAGTAGATAGTTCAGAAATGTTGGGTTAATATATACAGTAATCACTAAAACTTTAATTAAAAATACAAATTAATTTCTACGTAATTACGTAAACTATTGTAATTAAACTTCTTAGGTCTTGCTAAGATGAACGAATTCTAAACGAACTAAAACGAATCAAGTACTCATAGAAGGCATTATATGGGGGCTAAATATGTAGCGGTACTGTCATACTTGGTGTTTATCATGGTGTAAATGTAAAGTTACGAATAGATATTGGTACGTACCTCTTTGGAGCGCCCAACGTTCGTTTCGTAAGTCTGAAGAAACTGTGACAACCGAGTATATTTATTTATTTCAGTATACACGAAAATAATTCAGTTTGCAATAGTCTGGTCGCGCGGTGTTTTGGCGAGACATCCTAATTCAGGGACGCCGGCAGGCGGGGTGGCTAGACGACCTTATTTTTGAACCAGAATGCGGCTGTGTTTACATTTTTCTCCTTATTGTGACATTTTTGGCAAGAATCCAGGTCGCGATATAAAACAAACCGCGCGTCGTCGCATACTTATAATAATATGTAATTAGTTTTGTACATCTAACAGACAATAAAACTTTCAGACTGTCTCGTAACTCGATGTACATTATTGGACTCCGACTCTAATCTGTTATTATCACTATTCGAATTATTGTTAAGAAAGCTATCTCAGAATTTCCAAATAGTTATAGAGTTTTTCCACTCAATTTCATTTCAAATCCTATTTTCCTCTAAGATACAATTAGTTTCAGTTTAGATCCAGCGCTTCATTTTTAGCAAAGCCTGACTATTGTAATCAGGCTAACATTCTAATTTTTATTCGGTTTGAACAATGGCAGTGAAACGTGACAAAGCTTGCGAGACACTTATCCCCGACTGTCCGTTTACAGGCGGATGTGAGTAAGCGCGACTGTCCACGTATCGGCGCGACAATGCGCTATTCTTGTAAGCTCGTGAATAGTTACATTCCGAATCAGATCTCGCTCTTTAGCAAGTCGCAGGTTAGGTGGTAAAATTTCTTTTACAACTATTCAATTTTCGATTTTCTTGTTTTTTTGCAGAATTCTAGGTTTTGTTTCGTCTCTATCTTAGACTTTGACTGTTTTTCGCATTTACAATTATATAGAAATATAATTGTTGCTACTTGGTACGAGTAAGTGTGAATTTTAGCCTAAATATCGCGCCCTGTGTGTTATGTAGGTTCGGTTCATTTTTTATTTAGCCTTATCATTTGTCAGCGATTCAAGTAAAATACATGATGCTTAAGTTAAATCTAGTCAGCACAGTAAGTTATAGTACAGGTCAGACTGCAGGAAGGCAGGAACTCATTTAGCTGTTGCGGTCGTTCATCTGATTATTAGAATATTTTCAGTAAGAAGTAATTCAAAAACCTTAGTCAAGTCAACCTTAACCCATTAGTTAAATTCTCGTCTACCTTTACAATTGTATTCATATGCAGTAGATCAGATTTGCGCCATTAAGCAGCGCCAATATAAAATAGACTTTGAAATGCCCTCTAAGCGTCCAGGAATTTCTGTATCGTGTCCATAAGAAAAGCTCTACACGATTTTAAACTAACAATTAAGATTTTTGCTGAGATTGTTGTTTGTATTGAGTTCCCGGTATTTCGGCACAGTTGACAGATATACCTATAGACCTATAGCTATATACGATTTTCCTTCGTTACGAACATACCTTTTGGTGTGATACCTATGTGAACATAGGTCTTAGTCATATTTCTGCTTGCACCTACAATTTAACTCAGTTCTAAATGATACTTATATGTCAGCTGACTGTGCGACTTTTGCTCAACATTATTTATCAGCTAGGAACAACTATAGTCTAGCACACAGAGCTGGATAGTATCAACACATGTTAAGCACTGACAATATGAAATTTTGAACGAATTATTCGTGCATATAGTGCAGCGCCGAACCGGAACTTGGCAGCGCTTTTTCGATTTTACATGACGTTTTCCAAGAAAAATCCGTCATGTGATCCTTTTTCTGTTAACCAACACCGCGCCTATGCGGCTGCGTTGATCAGCAAGCCTGCACAGTACCATAGAAGCCCGACGACCGACAGCGACAGTTTGATGGACCACTTACCACGACCGGTCCGTGGGAGCCTTCCACCGGTTCGCATACCACGCTGGCATGTCTTCTGTCTCAAATTACAGACCTATTTCCCTCCTTCCAACACTTTCGAAAGTTTTGGAAAAAGTTATAAACACAAGGCTTTTGAGATACTTGGAAGGCAACGGTCTATTATCGCCAAACCAATATGGCTTTCGCCGTAATAAATCATCAGAAGATGCCGTGGTAGATCTGGTCAATTTTGTGACAGATAACGTTGATGGGGGGGATAAATGCTTGGCAGTTTTTTTGGATTTGGCCAAGGCATTCGATACGGTGTCTCGGCCAATCCTACTTAAAAAGCTCGAGAAACTGGGTATTCGTGGACTCCCATTGCAATGGTTTACGTCGTACTTAAGTGGGCGTAATCAGACAGTGCGTATTGGTGACAACCAAAGTGGTTACGCTAGTATTGAGTTCGGAGTCCCACAGGGTAGCGTGCTAGGCCCTACTCTCTTCCTAGCTTACATAAATGACCTCTGTGACCTCAGTCTAAGTCATACTAGGATCTTGGCTTATGCTGATGATACCGCTCTGATTTTTTGTGGGAGTAACTGGGAAGAGACCATAGAAATAGCTCAAAAGGGTCTGGCAGTTATTGCAAGTTGGTTACAGAAGAATTTACTCACGATTAATGCTAGTAAGACTAAGTATGTGACATTCCGAGTATCTGATCGCACTGGCCCTGGATATCTAACACATCTTCGACTGCATCAATGTGGCAACCTAAATTCCAATACATGTTCTTGCTCTGAAATCGAAGAAGTCGAACACATAAAATATCTGGGAATTATTATTGATAATAAACTTAACTGGTCTCAACAAATAAATAGTCTATCTGGTCGTGTACGTAAACTCTTACATATTTTCAAGAAGTTAGGTGCGATAGCTGACGTTAAAATTATTAGGACTGTTTATTTAGCTCTCTGCCAGTCTATACTAAGTTATGGAATAGTGTGCTGGGGCTCTGCAGGTAAAACTCTACTTTTAAAACTAGAACGTGCTCAACGAGCAGCGCTCAAAGTAGCATACCGGAAGCCGTTTAGACACCCCAGTGACACTCTGTATCAAGAACTGAACCATGTCAACACGAGAGGGCTATATATCTTGGCTATTGCACTTAGGTACCATAAAACTGCACCATTCACTATGTCAGATCCATTGCAGCTCTCACGCCGTCGGGCCTGGAAACTGCCAATGATAAGAAGCCAGTTTGCAGAACGTTCATTTGCGTTTAGGGGCCCTTACGTTTACCAAGACCTTGACAAGAAACTGAATATTTTAAGTGACTCCAGGTATGTGTGCAAGCTAAAAATATCCAACTACTTGAAATCCATGGGTTACAATGATATAGAAAATCTAATCAAACCAGTAAGCTAACTGGAAACCTTCCGGGCCTTTATTTTGTCTCTGATTCCGTTCTGCCGTTATAAATCCAAACGCGTCATATTTCAGCATACCTATGAAGGTGAAGCTAAAAGCAAGAAATTTCATTAGAAGCCAAACATGAATACGATCTCGCTCACACTCGGTGATGTATTTGCGAGCCCAACTCTCATGAGGCTGACGCTACGCAGATACGTCACTCGTCTTACATCAAATACACACACACACACACACCCACACACCCCCACACACACACAGACACACATATACACACACATAATTATACTACATTCACTATATACCTATATTATACATGTCAGTTGCCACCGGTGGTTCGGTTATAATTTTCTTGTGTTATATGTAAGTATTATATATGTACTGTCTATTAGAATCCTTATCTATTCAAAGTTTTTCATTCATTCATTCATACCTAAATTCACAAAAACGAAAGACACTGGATTTCGCGACACAGGCTAGCCTAGTGCGAAATCCAGGGTGCATAAAATTACATTGTTATACCTACATTAAAATTTACCTGTTTTGTTAAAATTAAGCACTAATATAAGAATGTTCTGCATATGTGTTATTTGGAAATAAATATGTTTATGTTTATATGTTTATGTGCTGGCAGGTATTACCACGATACCACACGAACTATTATTTTAATTATTAATTAGCATTCAAGTCATTGTTTATAGATAAGTGTTACGTTTAGTTTACCTAATTCTCAATTGCAACTTGTATTCGAGAGCTCTTACATGAAAGTCGATACAAACTTCTTCAAGTAGCTTTATGTTTATACTCAGTGAAAGCTACGTTCAGTATTCTGTCTATCATTGATACGCGTTGAAATGCTATCCGGGACACCTCTTTATTTTATTGCCTTAGACTTTCTTCTTAATAGATGTCCACGGTCATTCATTTCTAGTAGTTTCTCACATTCATTTATTGGTGTGAGTATTTTCAATAAATTCCGACATTTAATTAACATTACTAGATTCTTGGGAGTCGATCGTTTGATTAGTCATTTTAATGATGCCCATTTACAGTTAGTGATCTGAATGCGGTGTAAATTTCGTTTCGCGATCGGTCCGGTATTTGTTAGTCAACTACATTAGTTCAGCATATTATTTTGAAAATTCGTCTTATAGTTTAGTAATGGTATTAAAATACACATATTAACAATTTGGCATATCTGAGTTCTACCTATATAAAAAAGTAAGCTTCCTGGTGACCTGTTATTGCTTCTAGTCTAAGTACAGCTCTCCTTAATTTCAAGCGATAAGTAAGTATCTGGGCAAAAATCACCCCCAAATGGAGCCCCAACTCGGTGCGGCCTCGTGGCAGACCCCCTACTAGATGGCGAGACGAACTGAACACCTTTGATCCAAATTGGCAGGAATCAGCACAAGATCAATCAAAAATGGAAATCTCGAGAGGAGGCCTTTATAATGGGACAATTCAGGCTCATAAACAAACAAACAAGTATCTGAATATACGGCAGCTTAATCCAGCCGCCACATAAATCGTTACTTTTTCAAAGTCATGTGCAATATCTGTTATTAATTGCCGATTTCGCAAGAATAAACAACGCAAGAAGCTATGGCGACGAAAGCATCATGTTTCGCTGTGTATTACGCTGTTGCAGATTGGCGAAGTTTGAGTTTACTTTCGCCGAATCCTTTTTGTAATTAAGAAATGCCTTTGAAACCCAGAAACTGAACGAAATCTTTGTGTATAGCATATCATCATCATCCACAGCCTTATTTATCCCACTGCTGGGTATAGGTCTCTCTCTCATAGTGCCATCTGCCTCGGTCCTTTGCCTATCGTGTCCAGGTTCGACCCGCGATATTAACGATATCGTCGACCCACCTTGCTGCCGGACTGTATAGCTTTTGTCTTCAGTTTATCATCATCTATCGCCAGTTTTCACAATCAGGTCAAAATAGCTTGAACAGGCTAATCATCAATCAGTCAGAAGTGCGTTTTTAGTATTGTTTAGTGTGTTGTGAAGTTGTTGGAAGCGGGCGAGGCGGGCGGCGCTGGCGCCCGCGCTACAGAGAAGCACAGCATGCGGTCCACCCGGCTACGATCTATCGCCGTCGCCGGACCAACATTCATTTTTACGACGACCACCTCAACTTGCTTCGCGGAGGAATTCGTCGGCTCTCGTGTAATCTTTTACGCTTTCGAATGTTGATTATTAATTGCTCTCTCATTCAATAGATGTTACATTCCGATCGTTCTTGTCATGCCTTTTGATCGATGTAATATGTATAATTAGGTAGGTTTATGTTACGTTCCTGTAACTGTTTATGGGTTTACAGTAATTTTCCACAGATAACATTTCATATTGAGAAATATTTTAGTCTCTAGTATAGCGCTATGCTAGGCTTATTATTTTACTTTTTGGTATTCTATAACGTCTTCATAATGTGTTTTATTGGTGTTATAGTTGCATCTAAATGTATAATTAACAACGTCCTACGTAACTAATTATGAAGATCATATTTTGCATAAAATATATTGTCTGTATTTGGCGGCGATAAAATCTACATACAATTTATTAAATAAGAATTTAAAAGTAGGTGCTTAATGTAGTTCCACAAAATAATGCAGTAGCATTCATCGAATCGTTAAATTTCATTGTACTCGTCATACTATAGGCATTTAAGATGTATTTTGACGTCTCGATGTTCTTTGTTTAGTAGGTATAATTCAGCGGTTAATGCAATTAAGGATGACAAAGTTAACTAAGTACCAAACATTCAGACTATTTGAATCGCTCGCTGTTATAATTTATGGTCTGCTTCAATGACGTCAGGACAGTCTACGAATGCTAGACTGGTCTGGACCGCCTTACTATGGTGATTAGCAAATAAACGGCAACGGTTTTTATTGGCATTTCTATATTTAGTACTTATGAATGTAGTCATTTCAGCATTTACATTTCGTCTTAAATTTACGATTTTTGTCGCAGTAAAGCCATATAAGTCGATTTAAGGCAGTCTGAGAACTGAGGCACGAACGGTGCCATATAGAAACCATATAGGTAAAACCCCGAATAAGTATTCGATTTGATGGATAAATGAGAAAGAAATCTTGTAATTTGTTGTATGAATTAATTCGATGTCGCGATGCTGCCTCATAAGTGTCTCGGCGAGACGGCTAACACGTTGTCGCTGAGGTGTCGCGTTGCTCAATATGCAATTTTAATCAAAGTGGAGCAACGGTCGGTGAAGCCAGCGGGCGATGCAAGAGGCTGCTGCTAGCCTCCCATCCGGAGCCCCGCTGTCTGGCAGCGGAGCCGCCGCCCGCGCCCCCCGCGCCCCTCGCAGCCGCATACGATACCTACCTACGTAGCGCAACCACCTCGTGTTGCCAATACATCTACCACACCACATTTATTGGTTACCTACACTAAATACTCGTTGACAACTCTCTCATTGCCACCCACCAAGGTTGACTAGATACATCATGATATTTTAATTGTAAGAAATGTCAAGTAAGTATATTAAATTATGTACGGTTATATGTAATTAAATTTCTAAACTAGAGTTTGCTTCCCGTAGTCTACGAAGCACTCTAGCGACAGAACTTTGTGAAAGCCAGAGTCTGCTGTGCATCTTAATGTCCTAATAGGCTCTGGAGATAACCAGTAAATGCTTCCCGTTACAAAAACAGCATATGTAGATCACTGTACCTACCTATCACACTACATAGTATAAAACAAAGTCGCTTCCCGCTGTCTGTCCCCAATGTATGCTTATACTTATCTTTAAAACTACGTAATGGATTTTGATGCGGTTTTTTTAATGTATAAATTGATTCAAGGGGAAGGTTTATATGTATAATACACCTGTGCGAAGCCGGGGCAGATCCCTAGTATTATAATCAATAGTTGCTTAATGGAGATATTCACTATTTCTCGTCACGAAAAATCCACTAGATTCATCGTATTGTGACTTATCCGTTCTGGATTTCCTTGGATCTTGTTTCTTTATAGTTTCTTTGTTATGCAATTGTTACAGCTAATACTGTTAAACCAGAGCTTTCTTGAATGAAAAGTTTACATCTCGTGTTTACCTCGCCAACCGACATTTTTTCTTGCGACATAGTCTCTCTTAGTGCTTTTTTCTGTCGATTGCTGGTATATAATCTTAAAATATATATTCGAATTCATTTCCACACACCAGGCTGGCTAGCAGTTTTCGCAATGTTTTGCTTTGATTCTCTTATTCGAAGTAACCCAGAGTGTCCCAAAAAATCTTTCGCCATAGACTCCAAAGACGAATATTCTAAAAAAAGTGTTATTGTTTGATTGCGCACAGTATCGGAGGCTCTAATTGAACAAGTGTAGTGATGGTGGTGCGACCTCGGCCTATAGCGCGTAGGTCCGATTGCGACAATGCTGCCGCGGGATTGTGCAAGGTGGCCGATGGAAATTCCGGCGTCGCGGTGTCGGCGAGCGTGCGGCTTAGAGTCCTGCGCGCGCGAGGCCGCTGCATGAATGGAGCCGCGGTATGTGGGTCACGGTGTCGTCAATGGGCCGCCGTCGTCGGCAGGGCCCCCGCGGCCGCCTCTCGCGCCTCCATCGCGCTGTGAAAGTTGCAACTACTTTCGCGACAATCGTAGCGCGAAACACGTCAATTTACACTCTACTGCAAGATAATTAAGTCAGTTTTTGAGCGTCACATTGCAACGTTCACATCCGCTTCGGCGCTCGTGCGTGCCAGTGCACGCTGCCGCCGCGGAGCCGCCGTAAGCCGAGGCGGCACGGTTGAGTCTCGCGCGGCCGCTCAGATTCGGTATACTCGTGCTTAGGAATTCATTTCCGGGTAGGTCGGAAAGTGAAATGGACGCGTCTGTTATGTAATTGGAATTCGGATATATCCGGAGTCGGCGTTACTCCGTTCACTTAAAAAAATCTATAGATATCGGTTAACATAATAGGCTGCGATCACACCGTTTCCGTGACACAGTAAATAGAGCGATGGAGCGTAAGATGACTTTTTTACCGTTGTATGAGTTATAACTTAAAATTGTACTTAGTCCGCTGAGCAGCATTAAACCGTCGACCGTTAGCGACGGTATAAACTCAATTTGAATTTACAATTAAGTGTAACCAGTTGGTCATAAATCCTATACATCGTAGCTTTACATATAGTAAACTTATCAATCGGAGTAATATGGTCTAATTAAACACTTGTTAACTTATTTCTAATACATATTTGATATCCAAAATATAATCACCTTTGTTAACATGTATAAGATATAGACATATTGCATTAACTCAGCGAAACGAAAATGGCTCTAGAATCTGTTATCACCAACCATGTTGCAACAATCACATTGGTATCACGTACCGAGCGTATCGACAACAATGTATTATGTTGGGTTATGATCTTATGATCGATACTTCGTTAAAGTTATTTTAATTCATTTTTTTTCTTTTATTTCGTCAAAGTCGCAGTAAAAATAAAGTAGCTAATGTTTAAAGTTCCTGAGATTATGTAATGGCATGTTACCTATACATTACTCCATATAGATTTATTTTACTGTGCTGTCATGCAGTGTTTATAGACTCAATTTTCTAAAACTCAGTACAGAAGATAAACAAGAAGGACCTTTGTTGTTTCTCAAATATATTAACGATCTTTGCAATACCGCATTAATTGGGCTGGACCTGCTGATGTTTGCTGACGATACGGTTTTGATTCTCCACGACAAGACATGGCCAAAGGTTACAAAACTAGCTGACAGTTGCCTTTCGGTAGTTACTAAGTGGCTGGAGAATAATCTGTTGTCATTTAACATCAGAAAGACCAAGTATGTGTGTTATAGCATAAAGTCTTTAGGAAAGCAAGGTGATAAGTGTAAAATACACACATATCCTTGCAATCGTAGCCCTCTACCTGCAAATTGCTATTGCGCTGAATTGTCCAAAGTCGAGTCAATAAAATACCTTTGGGGTTCATATTGATGACAAATTACGATGGAACATACACATCAATGAATTAAAATTAAGAATCAGAAAACTGATGTATTTAACTTTACCTTTAACAGTTTGCGTGAAAAGTAAATCATATTGTAAATGTGATGAATAATCATAACAATTGGTAATTTATTAAGGTGTTGTGTAATTTTATGTAAGATCTATCTAAATTTTGTTATTACTCTCTTTTGTTTGTATTTTGGCAACTTTAGAAAATGATCAAGTATCTGTAGTAGATTGATTTAACATTGTTAAATAATATCTGAGATTTTGATTTAGTTATCATATTTTTTCTCTGTTTTTTAAAATTAATTATTATTCTTATATTACAAAATTGTTTTAAAAATTTAGTAAAAACACGATTTGTTTTGACATAAGGTATAAAATTATTACTACAAGCCATTGGCTCCTGAAACACAGTCTTAGACTAGTTCAAGAGTCTATGGATCATCTGATACTGTACATTAACATAATTACGCGTCAAAAATAAATGATTGATTGATGAAATTTTGTATAAACTGTTAAACTGTTTCACAACAGGTAGACATTTTTTTAGAAACATGTAAATTTGTAAAAAAAAACCTTTCTGTATCTCGATCACGAATTGCATTAAAGTAAAAATTTATGGTTTTTGACAATCGCACTTGCAATTAAAAATCAAACCGCATCAAAGTCCGTCCACTCATTTCATTCAAGGACAAACATACAAATAAACAGACACAAGTAAAACACACTTCTTATTTTAGCTGGAGGCAAAGAGGAAAAACAAATCAACATTTTCGACTCCCGGTCTTCCTGTTCTCGGTTCCAGACTTCATTATCCATCTGGCGAAACTTGCCGGCGACATGGCGATTGCTCCAGTTCGGCTCTTAACCCAACATTAAGACCGTTTAGCAAAATAGGAGTTTCTCATGGAACTTCCCATGATGTTGATTGTGGCTATAGGCTCCGTGTTTCCTTTAAGTTTTCGACTCTCATCTTCTGCTTTGACTAACCCTAAATTTCATGCCTGCTTACTTTTTGTCTCTTGGCAAAGATTAATTTACTTTCGAGTAGTATGTGTGTTTGTCTTTAAAATTTTCCTCATGATCATGATCATGACATCATGACATGATCTCTTTCCATAAAGCCCTTATCAACGCTAATTCGTAGCATCGATTAATTCCGTCTCAAAGATCCTATTTCCTATGTTATCCAAGGAAGAAAATCATGTAACAAGAACGGGTTAAATATCGTAGTTCTCAAGCAACTTGATTTTTCGGCTCAATCGGCATTGAAACAATGATACGTATATTACAAAGATTTGAGTCTATGCAGTTACTGTAGTAACTACATAGATATGTGCTGGCTGTATTCCGTTCAAAATTACCATGTTGATCCTCTGGATATACTATCGCACTTTTCAAAAGCTTCTGAGAAGAGCTCTAGAAAATTTATTTTAACATCCATCTTACCACACAACTTTAAACCACCACTGCATCTTGATTCATGTACGAGTACCTACATCTTCGGCGATTATAATGTATGAAACTCCGCTCTCTTTTCTCCAGGTTGTATCATCGAGTGAAATGAAACTTCTCCCAAATCTAGTATAAAACTCTTACCTCACAGATACCTACATCATCTATTAACATTAACGATCAGCAGGACTATCCGCATGGTATTGTTACTTCGTTAACAAACTGACACTTTCATGTCATACAGAAAGGAGCAGAAATGCAATGTGGACGTTGGCGGCCAAATTGATGGCTTTCTTATCTTAAGTACTGCGTCTGTTTCAGGACATATTGTCGGCGCATGCGCGTGTACTGCCTTCCACGGGCAGCTTTCACCGTGTCAAAGCGCTGCGCCGACGCGCATGTTTATTAACTTAACCATTTTAACAAGAATTCCCGAGGCTTCCGTTTACGTCCACATTAGTACTTTTAGTCGTGTCTTTTATATCCCGTTAAAGTCACGTTGCGCCGGATATCGGGGACTTTCCAGGAGTTCTAGTGCGAAATCCTGCTGTGCGCGGAGTCGGTGCGCATTTCATGATTATAAGTTATTTATGTCGAACGAGCGCTTGTTTTTGCGTATGTAATTATAATATTTATTTACGAATGAAAATTTGATAGTGCTCGGTTATTTATACAATGCAATCATGTACTTTTAAATCCAAGCGTTCAGAATAAACGTAACATTGACGATCCTAAACTTTTGCGCAAATCGATAAAAATCATAATAATGATCGTGATACCTTCCTTACTTAAATGTCAATCAAAGATCGAATAGGCCGGTATACATGTATTACATAGCAGTTCCCCGCATAGCTGCATCGCGGGAACGGCGCTGTAACGGAGGTTGCGGAGGCTGCGGACGTACAGTTAGGCGCATTCCTAGAGCGGGCGGACTGCAAGGGGGCCGCGCGGGGAGCGAGGGCAGATGCCTTCGTGAGGAATGCGCACGCGCACCACCGCGCTAGTTATTGCCACTTATTTGTCACAATGAACATTTAAATTCATGATGATATAAAGCTAAATGGTGCCATGCTAAATGGTTTCAGTCTATGCTGAAAAATAGACGCTGAAGCTGTAGTTTTGCTGATTTGCTTTTTCAGTTACAAGTCTAAAAAATAAGGATACTTGGAATGTCGAAGTAAAAGATAAAGTTGTGCCGTATGTTGGTCGTGGACATTGCAGTTTTCGAACTTTACGTTTTATATTCTGAAACAAGTGTCCCTACCGATGTTCTAGGTACACTTATTCGCCTAAAAATCTGTGTATTAGCGCTTTATTTCTCTGACATAGTTTCTTTGTTCACAGAAACCTGGCCCTGGGCATTGGTATCCAGAACTTTCCCGAAGGTCTCGCTGTCAGCTTACCGCTTCAAGCTGCCGGCTTCTCAGTATGGAGAGCTTTCTGGTAAGTTTATACATTAAGAAAATGTCGATTTTATTTCTATTTGAAGTTGGTTTAGTTGGTTGTTTTGTAAAATGATAATACTCTTTCACTGTGTCTCATTTTGTGAAAGTATTTGAACATCGAACTGACACCGTTCATTTAAAAGCGTTAGTAAAGTCACCGCTAAAATTATTTCAGTACTGAAACAAGAATAAAAAAAGTTAGTGCGACAATTTTCTTTGTTTGCATGACTTACTTATAGTTTGTTAGTTTGGTTTCTGGCGTACAGGTCACGTTTTTCAACGAATCTTGACAAAATTCAGTAAACACCACAGGTTTTACATCATTTAAAAATTATTTAGTCGTCGATGATTATTGATTTGCGAATATGATCCAAATCGGCCGAGAACGCGATGTGCCGCGAAATAGAACCTTACGGCTACTGTAATTGAGAATATTTTTGCATATGCATATTGTGCATTTTCGAGAATACTCGGAAAAGCTACAAATGTATATTTGCGAGGTCTATTTACTTTAAAGTCAGGTCCAAAAATTAGCCACTAAGTAAAAGGGTTGCCTAATTTTAATGGAAAATTTCAAGCATTTTGTGTGCGCGCGCATTGGATGATGTTTGATACCGGATCCACTTTTAAATGCCATTTTGCTTGAGACATTGACTCTTTTATACACTATCTGTATGATCTATCCGTCAAAGTATCCGTGGAAAGTTGTCGTGTCACCTATAGTAGAGCCCCGGTATATAGAATGCGCGCGGAGTCGTCGTTAGGCCGGATGCCAACGCAGCCAGACTGGCCGACCCCATTCCTCCTCTGGCTAATTCATTTAGCGAGTGCTGCGAGAGCGGACTCGGCGAGCGGCCTGCGCCCGCGCCAACATACCCACGATGGCTTCACTTCTAGAATGGTACAAACAAATAAATAGTCAATATCATACACATCATCATAGACATTAACAGATTACTTTTTGACCGACGAAACGGAGGAGGTACTCAATTCGACGCGTATATATACAAACTCCACGACCTGATTCCTTTATCTCCTTTTTATATATTTAATCCAAGTTATACATAGTACTAGTTTTTACCCGCGGCTTCGCCCGCATGATATTTTGATTTTTGTGCTATCCCATGGGAACCCTTTATTATACGGGATAAAAAGTAGGTAGACTATGTCACTTTCCGTCTTTCGAACCCTACCTTACCACCCTTAATAAAGGAGGTGGAAAATAAAAAAAATAAAGTTGTTTTTATTTTTGACATTTCAAAGCGCACTCTAGAATAACTCGCAGATAGCAGATATTTTCCTAGTTACTTAACACTTATCGTTATATTATGGAACATTTACGCAATATCATTATAATTTATAGCTTATGTGTTATTCTGATATATAAGCTATATAATTGCAATGTTTCATTTCAATCCGTTTAGTAGTTTTTGCGTGAAAGAGTAACAAACATCCATCCATCCATCCATCTATCCATCCATCCATCCATCCATCCATCCATCCATCCATCCACCCTCACAAACTCACAAACTTTCGCGTTTATAATATTAGTAGGATATTATGTATAACTTGGATTTATTGAAGTCGGTCATGCTATTTTTTGCAAAATATAATTATTGATTAATACGTGACGACTGACGGGAAAAAATAGTATTCCATCCAGTGTTTCCACATTTAGGGATTTCACCATATTTCACCTACTACTTACGGAGTTTATTTACCAATTGAAACAGGCATTTAGAGACTTTTAGGGTAAAATGACTTCATGTAACACAAACGAATTAACAACAATTTATCAAGCTAAGAAACAAATTATCGAGGTCCAAATTAATGCTGGAGAGGTACTGGGTCTCCAGTATTTAAGCGACTTCGGGCTTGTTTTGTTGTGAAAAGGAGATGAAGGAATCAGATCGTGGAGTTCGAGCGCACACTCGCCGAAATTGAGCCCATAGAAAATTGCCAAACACGCTACTTTACGCCTGTGTTCTAGGCTAATCAGTTTGGAAGCGACAAGCTTACTATCCCCGATTATCCGCACGGCACGACGTTTAATCGAATCTAAAGCTTCGAGTTGGTATTTAGCTGATCCATCAAAAAGGTGGCTACAGTACTCCAAACACGATCGGACTTGACCTTGGTATAGGTTAAGAAGCTGTCCCGAAGTGAAATACCTCTTCACCTTATTGAGGACGCCAAGCCTTTTTTTCCCAGCTTATTTTAGCTTTTGACTCCATATAAGCACCGAAGTTCAGTGTGGGGGAGAGAGTAAGGCCCAAAAGCTCTAAGCGGTCTGACATCTCCACAGGTACATCCCGAAAAGTTTATTGGCCGAAAACAAACAGGCGTTGAAATTAACAAGATTGTTATCGCCTCATTCTGCTACCATAGAAATACCATATTTCTTCTTTAGAGATCTCGTGTATTGAAAATTAACTGAAAAAGTTTATATAAGAAAAACTAAAACTTTAAGGACCTAAACAATTTATTAAATAAAATTTAGATTGGGGTCGTTAGATGACTTTAATTATTAGATGTTTGAGGACTAGTGTAATTACGATGATGCCATTACACGTACCTATCTACAGCTAATATCTGAGTATTGTCGTCCAACTTGAGACGCCTAAACCACATTCTAAACAGCGAGAGCAAAAGGTTACATCTGCCTAAGTTGGCTGGGTACGTGCACGCATTGTAAACGTTACCAAATAGGTAAAAGTTGTAAATAGTCGCATTCCGCGGTGTTCCGGGAACCGCAGCGCCGGCGCCGGCCCGCCGACTGCGGAGCCACGAAACTAGCGCTCCTTGTGGATGCGACAACACTCTGAATGTTCGCTACTCTATTGCCAACGAATCAACCAAGAGCAATCATTAATTGACTTCAAAAAGGGAGGTTCTCAATATGACTGTATGTTTTTTTTTGTATGTATGTTATGCGATTATTCCACCAATTATTAACCGATCTTGTTGTAAATTTTATTTGGTAGATCATACTTCAGAGGTTGGCCCCATTTAAATTTTATTGAAATCGTCTGACTCGTTTTTGAAAAATCAACAATAATGTAAAAAATTCTAAATCGATGATACATTGATCCGTGCGAAGTCTTCGACTTCGTACATGGTTGAATTCGGTTATGCAATTTTTAACGAAAATTTGTTATTTTTCGCCAAAAATTGAATAATTTGCTATTGAAAACGCCATCACGCCATGACATACATTAATAAAGTAATTGAAAATCAAGCATTTCGTATGAGTGATCGTGTATTCGTGTGAGTACGAATATTAGTTCGCTTCCCCCAAAAAAACCTAGACAAAAAAAATTGCGCGTCCGAGTCCCTCCGCGCGGAAGAAGTGAAACTTTGTAAGTATTTCATCTAATTTAACGACGGTCACACTGTAATTTACTTCGCTGCATAGCAAGAATACCACGCGCATGTGCTTGGGATCTACCGACTCACTCTCTTTTTCTCTCCTACTTTTTACCTTTGAGTATCTTTCTGCGTGGTAACATGGTAGCGTTAAATGTTAACGCAACCTTGTTGGAAGTCGCATTAGAAGTTTCACTTCAAAAAGTTTAGACTAGTGAGCAACATGGTTGTTACTTTACTTCGAGTCAAATTCAGAATAGCTTTAACACACAGGCTGCTTCTATTGAGAATCGGTGATCAGCTTAGATGGATGATGATAATATGTTACGGAGATGGTTATAGATCGAACGATTGACATCGCAAGGAACTTGCTGGTAAATTAAAAATTAGGTCTTTATATTTTGGCATGTGTATTATGTTAATTTAGAGAAGCCACTGGCTCCTGAGACACAGTCTTTGACAAGTTCAGGAGCCTATGGTTCAAGAATGTCTGTTAAACTTATGTCAAAAACAATGATTTGTTTGTTGTTATTTGATTCAATTTCCACTAAACAACTCTTAATCACTCGAATCTTTCACTGGTCTTTCTAACTCACTTATGATTCGATGCCGCGTCCCGCTAGTCAGACTCACGTACAGTATTACTGGTAGTCGACTTTACATTCAAATCATTTATTCCACTAATAGGCGTCGGCGACTTTTCGGAAACACGGCGCTACACAGAAATAGTACAGACGCGAACGGTTTGCAAATTAGTCTTTCTCTAAATAGACATGCGGGGATGCGCGTCGCGTTATTGCTTTTCAGAAATGATTAGTAAGTCGAATTTCAGCGAACGCCTAACTGGATTAGATATTTATTGGCTTTCTCGCAATAAGTAACTTTTTTTTATTATATCGCGAAATATCCCTGACAAGATCAGGTGCAATAAGTAACTTAGTTCAGAGACTCTACGAATCTGTTCAAACCTTCTTTGTCAACTAGGTATTGCAAAATCTTCGTTTTAAAGCTTAAGGTAAAAGGCAATGCAAATAAAACTTAATTGACGTGATTTTTAGATTTTTTTGTTTCGGCTACAGACTTATTATGCTCACGACACTAAATGCTAAACACACCTTATCCGTCATATTTTTTTCAGAAAAAGGTACCTAACACTGCCTGAAAATTGTTATGTTCAACGATTAATCTCCCAAGTTGGGATTAAGATAAATTGCTGTTATTTTATTCGGATTCGTAGCTTGTTAGTAGATAGAGAACACTGAATATAGCGTCGAGAAGACGAAGACTGACCGTAGTTTGGCACGGTCAGCCTTAGGATGGGAGACAGCAGGTGGCATTGCAACTGAGCGCTACCGTCGCTCGGATGACATATTAAATTATAGGTCCCGGTTGTTTTAACCGTCAAGCCACCGCAGAAGTCTTAGTTAAGGCTTAAAAACTGACTCGAAGGCTAGCCACCCGGCCTATACGAACTTAGTAAAGCGTCCAAAGTACCAAGGTATAAAATATTGTGTTAGTTTCAATATATGGTACGTATTTATCAGTCAAGCTAAGTTCCCTAAGTAGTCTCCTTCGTACATCTGCGAACGGCGCGGCGCGCGGCAGCAGGAATGCGCTCGAGTGGGAATCCTGGCGGAGGAGGGCGGGAATGCGCGAGCGACGACCTCGCACCCTGCGCCCGTCCCCCATGCCTTTCACAAGGGACTACCATCACATTCCTATTTCGAAAAAACTTTGAACCCCGGATACGATAAGACTTGTGCTCGAGCACATGTCACATAGCTAGATCATTGAACCAAATGCCTATTCCCGGATTGCTTTTAGGGTTCCGTACTAAAATAACCTTTATAAATTCGCTGTGTCAATCCTTCCGTCTGACCGTCCTAATGGTACAAAACCTTATAACTTCCACATTAAAAAAAAATACTTACTATTACAATACTTCAAATTTTCGAAACTATTGAAGGGGTAGCTCCCATAGGTAAAGTGAGGATGAAAAATATTTTTTCCCGATGTGGGGTCTCGTTGAATAGGGTTTTTGAAATGAATATATGATTTCATTAAACATTTTTGTAACATGCACCATTTGTGCGATAAAAGTCGCCAAAGTTGAAAAAAGTGTCGGGGCCCCCTTAATTTCGAAAGTATACATACGAGTAAGTATAAGTATAGAATCTTCAAACTTTCTGCGTTTATAGATGGTATTTTTTATAGGATTAAAAAATGTAGAATTATATTTTATTTATGGTTTGAAATTTTTAAACTTGCACCCAACTCATGTCATGTTTTTGTAGCAGTCAACCATCTAACAAAATCATTGAAACTCATTAAAATGGTTTTTATCATCATCATAATCGTCATCATCAACTAGGGAAGCCTATCCATACGCGTGTCTCGACACGCACATGAATTTTTTTTTTTTACTTTTCATCTCAATCTTCTAAATATTTATTGAAGTTTATATCTCTTGCGCGTTGTCTTCATCCTGAATTCGAAAAATCTGCGTTTGTTTTTGATTGTGCTCATTCCGAATGGATGTGCGTTGTTAGAAACTTTTGAAACTTTCATTAAATGGCAACTCTATTTGCTTTATTATTTATATTAAATTCCAGAATCAGGCTTTTGTAACTGTAATTTTGTCCCATTTATACTCATGTTTGTGATCTCTTTCCGTTCAGTGGTTGCCTAGTACAGATCGCTGTCAGCGATAAGGCCGCCATTTGTGGCACTAATTTAAGATAAGTATCTAGTATTAGTGAACTCAATAAAAAGTTATATACATATACAGAAGACAGCTGTATATGAAACCAGTAAACAATTATACTCTTATTAGTTATTTTTCATCTTTATTATCACTTTCAGCCCGTAACCGCCCACTGCTGAGCACAGGCCTCATACATACTATTTTGACATCTAATGCAAAAGAACTTAACTAATAACTTCTAAGAAATATATGGATCGCTAAACTTAAATCTTACTCGACTACTTAAATGTTACTTTACTTTAATACTGACATAATGTATATCATGCAATGAATTGGTTTAATTTACATACGTTACTGCATGAAGTAAGCTGAATTATTCTGAACAGTAGCTCAAATTCACTACGGCGGCATTATATTACTACCAAAATAACTACAAGATAATTCTATAATAAATCAGAATGCCATGTTCAAAGATCAATATAAAGTAGCGCGGCATTCAAGAGCACCATCGCCGTGCGCAGCAGTGGTAGGTCTCGGCTCGCGATGCGGAATGGAAGTAGAGAGGAATGCGGCCCCGCAACAATTCCTTCGGCCTCATCACGTGCCCAGAAAAGATAACGTCTTCAAAACTTAATACAGATATCTAAATTAACTGCTGGAGTGTACTTGTAACGTACGAGTACACGACGTACTGCAATCGTTGCATGGAAATGTATCGATAGAAGTGAAAAGATTAAGGCCCAAACTTCTTGGCACCTGTAAAGTTAGCTACAACAGCTATTGTGTGAGCTTCAGTCAGGTTTTTGATTTGCTCAGCTTTTAGATAACTGCACAGTCGCCTAGAAGTTTGATTCGGATTTGAGGGTAACAAACGCTTTGTAAATACTTTTTACATCTCTCATGTTCGGTAAGTAGGTCCTTATTACCTTCAAATGGGGCTTGTAGGTGAATAATTAGCGTTCTAGGGTAATAATGTAGCTAGAAAAGACCTAGGGCGGTAAGTAATTAAAAAAACCGGACAAGTGCGAGTCAGGCTCGCATATCGAGGGTTCCGTACAAACACGTTGTTAAAATAATTATATACTTGTTTTAGCATTGCAAATGAAGTGAAGTTCTTTATAATGATACTTCACTCACTTTTAATTTTATCGAGTCGGGAAATGGATTTTTATGTTTGCAATATAACAACATCTCCGGAACACCTCGTACATCGACGGAGAAAGTTAATATCGCGGGCTAACTTGACGCCAACGCCATCTAGTTTAGATATGAGTAAATACTGAGATTTAAACTGTTGCTTTAAGAATTTATTTTATAACTTATTTGATTTGATTGCTATTACGTTTGATGTTTTATATTTATACAATTATACATTTACATATAAATGTATATTTGAACTTATTTTCAGTTTAGACAAATTTTGAACCAATTTTTTGTGAATTTTGAGGCCCTATTTTTGTGATGTAAATAAAAATGTACAGTTTTCAGATTTATTCCTATATGTGTACTCTGAGACAATGCTTGTCGCCAAATTTCATAGTTCTATGTCAACGGGAAGTACCCTGTAGGTTTTGATTTTTGTGAGTGTCGAAATATGCAGTTTTTTACGACATAAACGGCTCTAACTTTTTTATACAGTAACTGAGAAGCTTTTCTTTTACACAACTGCAAGAATTCAAAGGTTTACGTATATAGTATAAATTTCAACTCGATATCTTTACGCGTTCCTGAGATAAAGAGTCTTGACATACACACAGACGGACAGACGGACAACAAAGTGATCCTATAAAGGTTCCATTTTTTCCTTTTGAGGTACGGAACCCTAAGAAACACTTCCTTCTTTCAAAAAGTTCGCATACATCTAACCATCATACTGGCAATAGACATCATGCATTCAGCCCAATCTGTAGTTATTTTCAGATCTTGAGATCTTTTACTATGAAGCTAATCCGGAATTCGAGAAAAAAATTAGTAGTTTCATATATTTTGTCGAATTCAAGTTGCAATTTTGTATGGAACACCTGATTTTTTCCCCCGAATTTTGAGTTGCCCCTAGTAAAAGTTGTTCGTAGTCATTGTCTTAGTCACCCCTTTTTGTAAGTACAGGGTAAGCAGATAACGCTGTATATTAGTCGTAGAATGTGTTAGCTTTACAATTTAGTAATTAAAAGAAGTTAGAATCAGGTTGGCTAGCGGCAAAACTGTTTTATTAACTGAGTATAGTGCTACAAAGTTAATAACTCATCAAACAGCATGATTGCGAAGCGTTTTTGTTTAATTCATTCTGAGGAAGTTCTAATATATGTTGTACTGTTTCTCTTCACGAGGAATGCAGGTAGCCAGGAATGTGACTCAGCAAGAAAGCATCCGATCTAGCTCAGTGCGTCCTTCGCTTATAAAATACCGTTCGACGAGTGGTTCCCGCATACTGTATCAGCTTACACTAGCTTTTCAAAGCTTTAATTTTTATAGAATAGATTACTATAAATTTGCCATAGATGTCACCGCTTAATGCTCAGACACCGGTAAACAAACACATTGTATAGGTTGTTAGGAAATCGTTGGCTAAAAGTTCTGGTCTGTAGTCTGGTTTTAAAACTGGGTTAGAAACGGTCGAATAAAGCGTTTTGCATTTCAGCCCTCCGTGTGTACATTTTCGCAGACCAACATATCAACATCCTTAATTTGCATTAACCCCTTAAACTGTATTGCAGTGTGGGGCGATGTCTCGATAAGAAAGTATGTCGTTTCCTGTTATCATGCACGTTCCTGCTGTTTTTTTTTCTTGTTAAACTTGAAACCGTTAATGTTCTTCCTTTAACCCCCGATGAAAAAGAGGGGTGTTGTAAATTTGAGATATGTGTTTCTGTTTGTCTATGTCAAACGGATTCACTATAACTGATGCGTTATTTTTGTTTGAAAACCGATGTAATTGATATAGGTGATTTACCACAGATACTAATTTTCATTAGTATCTGTGGTAAATGTTTACTACTGATTTTTTAATTTTGTCCATGCTTGGTATCAAGATCACAATGACATTAGCACCACAATGCCAATGTCTTTTTATCTGCGGCACACATTCTCTTGCGGAAGATTGCGGATGAATTGAGGTCGAAAATCATATGAATCTACAAGTGATATTTTGTTTGAGGTGCCTTTCTGTAATTTCGAGGACGTTTTTTTTTTCAAAATTTTTAATTGTGCATTATTTTTCAGCAAACGTTCGCTCTAATGATCTCTTTACGATGAGTTAGTTTATCAGGATAGACACAATACATCCTTTGTTGAACCTGACCGCCCATAGATACTATTTCTGCCCGTAACTCTAATAAAAAATCTTCCTCTAGTTATGCTTGAAAGCCAAAGCGTTTGTTAGGATACAATATCTAATTATGTAGGAATCCGCTACCCCGTTTGAGCGGTTGCCTAATTAGGAGGTAGTTGTAATGTAACAGAACAGGTGTCGCGCTATCTAACCACTCTTTTAGCGTAATTGCGACGTACTGAAACATACTCGAATAATATGACTCTAGGCTATATGCTGGAAGTTCTCGGTCGGTTTGTCTTAACAGCTCGTCTGTCTTCGTCATCTCAGCTGGAGACATGACCTCTTTCATATAGATGATGAATAGTAACGGTTGAGAGCAGCTTATGCAGACTTAGTTCTTGGATCCTAGTTTTTCAGGGGTTTGTCCCCTAAGCGAGATATATGTTTTGTCAATTACCAACAATCAGGACCGTTCTAGAATGCTGATTTAAATAAAAACCCGTCTTTATCAATAATTCTGTAACAAAGAAATGCCTTAGTACTTACGAGCCTAAATATTTCGTGGTACAAGACTCGCTCGCGGCGGTTCTTGTACTTTTTTGTCTAAGCGCATAAATCCACATTAGTTTTTTGTTCCTCGATATGATATAATCAGATCAAATGGTTGTGATCCATTGTTGTAGACAATGCGTCTAGTCGATGGTTCTCAGCGCACGTGAGTCACGGTGCCGTAGCAGTTAGCACACCTCACGCTTACGCACCATATAGGTGCCTCATTCGTTAGACAACCTATTCAATTAACCTATCTATAATTGGTTTGTTACGTATTTTTCTGGCCATTATGCACTCGACCAGTATCTTGCCGTTGATCTGCAGTTAAATAGCACGGTGTGATTAGGCTTTTACCTTCATGTCGGTATTGACATTTGGTAATTATCTAACGGTGTCGTAATATGTAAGTATTAAGAAAAGTGTTAATATTGCAAAAATTCGACTCTAAAGTTTGTTTGTTAAAAATGAAAAATGAAGTTTATCTTGTATTCGTATTGGTTAAGTGAAAGGGAGGCGTGAAGTGAGTGAATATCCTTCCGAGTGAATGTCCTTCCGAGGCAGGGTAATGGGCTCTGGCGCGGGCGGCTCGGGCGGCTCGGCGCCGGAGGGTGGCGAGACGGCGGAGCGCGGGCGGCGCGCGCGAGCCCGCGTGTCTGCGGCCCCTCGCGTCCGCGGTATTTGCCCAGGTGGCCCTCGCTAACTGGACCCGAGAAAGTCGTCTATTTCGAAATTTTAGCGTTGCGTTGCGTGAGTATGCGATATGTCGCTGCGGTGCCTCGGAGTCTGGTGCGGAGCGCGGCGAGCGGACGGTGCGGCGGCGCGCTGTCTGCGCGTTCTTCCGGACCGCACCCGTCCGACCAGTCGCAGCGCACCGCCCGCTGCCCGCCTCGGGCGATCGGCCTTCGGACTCTAATAATTAAATCGAGAGTCCGCGGCGGAGCGGCCGCCGCCGAAGAAGTGGTCGCGGAAGGCGCAACACCGCGCCGGCAGCCTTGGTGGCGCTGATCTGCGCAATCGAGGCCGGTTTGGCGCGCGCATTTTGCGTCGTGGCCGCACCTATTCTTCTCGAACCTCCTCTCCTCCTTCCTACTCCGCTTGATACGCTTGTTTTGATCGATGACGACTTTAATTTTATTTAATTACTCGTACCTGTCCAAATATGTGCAAAAAATATGGTAAAATATCAATACTGTTTTAAGAATTTACCCATAAGTACATACTAGATACTTGCTTGCAAGATCAAAATAAAGGTCCTTTCACCAAAGCAGTAGGTTGATAAAGATAAGTAGAGAAAATATAAAAATCTTTAAATGTCAAGTGAGTGACTGATAAAATTGTGCTATAATGAACTGTAAAATCAGTAACAGAAAGTACCATGTACAATCAAAGAGAATGTAAAGCTACGAGTAAGTACGCTACGTATGTAATATCACGAGTCCAGTTGAGTCCATATGAACATAATGTAACTGGTAGGCTTTTATTTAAATTCAACGTAGTTATTGAGTGACGGGCATCCTGTTTTATGGCTCGTCGGCAGCTCAACAGTCGGCGATTCTGCGAATCAGTGGATATTGTCGCAAATTGCCGCTTTCGCCACCCGCTGAATAATGCATACGATAACATAACATCACGTCGCGGCCCCGCGCCCGCGCCCGCCTCCCTGCGCCGCTCACCATCGGCATCGTACGAACAAACCCGTTCCCCTCGCGTTTCGCCGCTGCGTCGCAGTAACTCATCGTTACTTAACACAAATCTAATGAGTCCACGTCTCCATCGACATGCCCTTTCTGAATCCGGCCGAACTTTCAAATAACCCAATTGCTCTGCCCGTACAAATGTTTGCAGTGCCGCAAATTTTCCACTTACGAATGGTGGCTAGGCATTCATGAAGGTTTCCGCTGGCGAAGGAATCCGGCGTTCGGGAGCCGCAGCCGGGTGGCGCCGGCGCGGGCGCGGGTGCGGGTGCAGGTTCGCGGTGGCGGTGGAGCGGGATCGCTCGACGCTCAGATATAGGCTGGTCGTCGTGTGGGGTGGCGGCTGGCGGCGTTTCCCACAGCCACGGCTCCTCGACCAGTTCGTAGGAATGTGGTCGCGGCACCGGCCCGCACTTTCACCAAAACAATTCGTTAGCGGCCTCTTTCGGCATCGCACCGCACACCGCACCACCCGCGCTACCACCCCGCCACCCGCACACGTGAAAATTAACAACACACTGATACATGACTGTGTGATCAGTATTTTGGACTGGAGACCCTTTTAAAGTTCCGCGCCCCCGACATCAACATTCTTTCGAGTGCAAGCTACTTGCATACCTTTCTTTGTATTACGACGATCTCGTTACTCGCTTTGCCAATAACTTTGCTTTTATTTTGATATTAGTCAATGTTCGAGAAAATTTTGATGGGATAATGCATAACAGCGATAGAGTGATAACAATCAATAAATAATTTGAATCTGTTTGAATAGAAACCTACATTACTATATCTTTGTTAATATTAATATTGGGGTTTTTTGGAGAGCCTATCTAGGGAAGTTAAACCAAATCTTGAATGATATATAATCAGTGAGCAAACATTGTTCCGAGTTTTTTTTTCAGTAAAACACAGCATAAACTTGTCACCTTATATCACAGGGTGCAAGGACGGTGTTGTAACGATGTATAATTGTTTTAACATCATTGAAATCGTGCCAGGGAGACGCTAAGCATCAGGCAGTTGACATGCCCGTCACGTCAGTCAATTAACATAAAAGCTCTTCAGTATCCAAAATTCTATTAAAACTAATCGCGCACATACAATGTGATAGCTTCTTCGCTTCATGGCAATACATATTGTGTAACCTTTCTTAAGTTGGCTAAGTCTTAAAATGTTGTACTAAGTCTATTATTGTTATTTATTGTACTATAACTGTAACTTATTGTCTGTACCCAAACCTATTTAAAATAAAATAAAAATAAAATATTAACATTTTGAGACTGAGATGATCATATTTTGGTACTTTTGTACGATATTTATGATTTTACGCGAAGGTAAACTTACCTTAAGATCATGTAAACGCCGCAACTTGGCGTAGTAAACTGCGTAAAATAATTCATATAAGCAATCTAGATAAATATCATCATAATTATAAAACCTGTACCTTTATGAATCGTAAACGTAAATAAAGGATTTGCAACTTTGTATCCGCCAGTTTGTTACTTGTTGCTTTGACGCCAGTCAAGTAAAGCATCGTTCTTGTTATAGATACGAGTAGAATTCTTTATCCCACTGCTGGGTGTAGGCGTCCCACTGTGCTATCTGCATCGGTCCTGTGCCATTCGTGTTCAGGTTCGACCTGTAATTTTAACAATAGGTATCATGAACCCATCGAGTCTTAAAGCACCTATAAAAATTGACAGATTCAGATAATTTATTGGCCATTTATAACATGTCAGTCATACAAGGTAAATAAGTTTACAAAATTAAAATATAGAAACTGTATAATTGTTCACTTAAACATGTCAAAAAACTTACTGCTGATAGTGTAAGTTTGTCGTAAAATGACAATATAATAAACGCGAATTCTGGTTGGAAGGATTTAAAATGCTCTAGGTTTCAATTGAATGAGTGTATGCATAATTATGAGTAATGTTTATAAAGCAGTATTTTATCCTTTTTCCACTAAACACTTCTAGGTATTTCTCGGTTGTTAAAAGACTTGAGAGCTTAGAGATTTCAGAAAGCTTACCAAAATTAACTTTACCAAAATTAACTACTTCAAGTAAAAAGAGCATTATCAGGGGCTTCTGTCTCGGGGGCATTTACACGTTCACCTTGCGTACCCGATTCCCCCAATCCCCACCACAGAGATCCTAGAGGGATAATGTGGGCGATCGAGATAATCTGGAATTAATAAATTTAGGTAATACGGGTTAGAGAAGACATGAAGGATAATCTTGATTCGGTGAGTTTATGAGGTCAGATTTTGTACCTAGAATCGTCAAATTACCAAAAACATTTAATAATTTTCACGGTTGTAGGTCTAAAATTCCATTTCAATGGTGACAAGAGCCCTCAACTTAAGTTAGGGTTCTTGTGGTTTTATTTTGTACCCAATCTAATTTTACGAATATTTAAGTATTTTTAAGTTCACGGAGATTTAAGTACCTACGTTTTTTGCACCAGGTACGGACAGCTGTCCGGAATGGTGGAGCCAGTGTTCGGCGTGCTGGGAGCAGTGGCGGTGGCCGCCGCGCAGCCTGCTCTGCCCTACGCGCTGGCCTTCGCTGCAGGGGCCATGATCTACGTGGTCGCCGATGACATCATCCCGGAGGCGAATGCGTCGTAAGTCCCCTAGCTTATTTACCCAGGGCAAAGCTAAGCCACAATTATGAAATAATTGTGTCTGCTGTGGAGCTTGTAGAGCATCCGATGTTGGATATTGGCAAAGGCACAAAGAACGCACCTACGTATGTCTTAGCAGTCTATGTGCACAGGGTGTCCCATACCTCAACGATACACTTGGTTAACTAGTTTAAGGCTGCTAGTTGTCGATCTAGTCTTAAAACAATATACCTAAAATCAAAAAGAGCCAGAAAAACTCATGGAAAAAGTATAGCAACTCTATCCAATCTGAGAGTTAAACTGCGCGACTCAGAAAAATCATATCTAGCGACTCACAAATAAAACTAGGAACTTTGAAGAAGGCTGATGGTAACTACACAGCCTCAGAACAAGAGCAATTTAAACTAGTTCTACAAACACACTTTCCAGATTGTCAATTGAACGACACAAATGGATGGGAACCGCATACACCACATAAACCTGGTAAAGAAGACTGGGATTTTGCAGACTCTATTGTCACAGAGGAGTCTCTTCTGTGGGCTATAAGTACTTTTCAACCACACAAGGCTCCTGGACTGGATGAAATATTTCCAGCGCTCCTACAATAGGGCCTAAAAATGATAAAAACACATCTCATCGCCATATTTAGATCGAGTATGGCATGGAAATATATACCTAAAGCCTGGAGAGAAGTAAAAGTAATATTTCTACCAAAGCCAGGAAAGACGGATTACACAAACCCGAAGTCGTTTAGACCAATAAGTCTCAGCTCTTTCTTATTAAAAACGCTGGAAAGACTCTGCGATAAGCACATAAGAGGTGGACCCCTGACAGAAAATCCAGTCCACAATAATCAACATGCCTACTAATCGGGAAAATCGACAGAGATTGCTCTCCACCAGGTAGTCTACAAAATCGAATCCGCACTGGAAAGCAAACAGTCCTGCTTAGCCACATTCATTGATATTGAAGGGGCATTTGACAGGACTACTTTCCCTAGTATTGAAGAAGGTTTGAAAAAACACGGAGGTAGACAGTAGAGTAAACGGTTGGATAACCACAATGCTCGCTGGCAGAACAGCCAATATTGAAACGGCAGGCGCAACGCGTTGTCGAGTCACAAAGGGCTGCCCGCAAGGAGGAGTCATGTCACCTTTACTGTGGGTAGTGGTGGTGGACGAACTCGTCCTACTCCTGAACAAAGAAGGCATTGTCACTGTGGCATATGCTGACGACCTGGTAATCATGGTGTCTGGACTCTTCGAGTCGACTCTGTGTGAGAAGATGCAGAAAGCGCTCAAGATCGTTGAAAAATGGTGTGAACGCCACTGACTCTCCGTGAATCCACGAAAAACGGAGTTAGTGCTGTTCACACGAAAAACCAAGACAACAGATTTAAAAACTCCTTCGCTGTTTGGTTCGAAGTTAACACTGAGCAAGGAAGTTAAATATCTAGGTATCTGGCTAGACAGCAAACTTCTGTGGGGAAAACAACTTGAGTATGTCACCACGAAGGCAACAAACATTTTATGGCAGTGCTCAAGAGCTGTAGGAAAAGACTGGGGTCTAAAGCCAAAGCTCTGTCACTGGTTATATACTGTCATAGTGCGTCCGGTTCTTACGTACGGCTGCGTAGTGTGGTGGACACGTACGAACCTAGTGACCGCTATAACTAAGCTACAACAAACGCAAAGACTTGCGTGCTCTCTAATCAGCGGATGTATGAAAAAAACACCCTCAGCTGCTCTCGAAATTATCTTAGGGCTCACACCACTGCACCTGCATATACAGCAGGAGGCGATGGCTTCTGCCCTACGAATTAAATCAACAAATCATTGGAGTAGTTCGGGTGCCACGACAAACCACTGCAGAATAATCGATCGGGCGATAGCAATAATTCCCGAAGCAAACCATGGAACGGATAGAATAGCTAAAACGCATATAGACAGCAAAAAGTATGAGCTGATCATAGAGAACAATGTGTCAAATGATGTAGTGTCATCATGGAATGTCTACACGGATGGTGCAAAAAACAAGGAAGGAACATGCTGCGGCTATTACTCGCCGAAACTTGGGCTCAGAGAGTCCCTGGCCAAACTACAACAACCTTGCAAGCGGAGGCTATGGGCCTATTACTAGCCTCAAAAGCACTTGTACCCTTAAATGAGCTTTTGACAGCTACAGAAAACAGTGAGGCCAAAGAAGTCATCGTGTTCACGGTTGACAGTGCTGCTACTATCTACGCACTCAAGGTCAAGTCGCTGAGTGTCATGCGACACTTCAAACTCTTTCAAGCAAACACAGAACAATCGTGCGCTGGACAAAGAGTCACGGATCAGACAGACAGACAGACAGACAAAACTCTTTATTTACAACCACAATTTGAAAAATAAATACTATTTACATATATACGACAAAAAATATGATTATAAAGTGGCGGCCTTATCACCCATGGCGATTTCTTCCAGGCAACCTTGCACGAATATGAACCGACAAGAACAAGAAATAGTGGCCTAAAATAGATATTAACAAAGAAAACACCTATAAATAATAAACTAAATATACTTACATATATACGATATAATATATAAATATAATTATACATATACCTACATATATACATACCTACATACGTTATAAAATAGTAGCGAAAGGAACAAGTAGCATTATGATTTCAGATAGTGAGCTTTCACAAGTTGTTTGAAAACGTTCAATGAAGGTGAACGCTTAATTTCTAAAGGTAAGTCATTCCAAAGTCTGACTGCCTCCACAGAGAAAGAAGAATCGTAGAAAGATGTTTTGTGACGAGGGAAACTAAGAGTGAGATTATCTGAAGATTTTAGGTAACGGCTCAATAGAGAGTGTCGAAAACGAAAACGCTCTCGGAGATAGGGTGGGGACGAAGGAATAAACAGGGTGCTATACAAAAGGGAAAGAATATGAGCATCCCGGCGACGACGAATAGGGAGCCACTTGAGCTTATCGCGAAACTCTGAAACGTGGTCATATTTGCGCAAGCCAAATATGAACCTGATACAAACATTCTGGAGGCGCTCAAGTTTATCCAGCAGAACTTGCGTGAGATCTAGGTAACATACGTCGGCATAATCAAAGATTGGATGTAAAAGGGATTGTGCGAGCGCAATTTTAGTGGCAGTCGGTAAAAAGTTACGCAATCTACGCAAGGAACCGCTAGACGCAAACATTTTGCGGCTAGTCTCGGCAATTTGCGGACCCCAGGACAAACAACAATCGAAGACAATGCCGAGGTTCTTAACCGTGTCACTGTAAGGAATGGTGACATCATCAAAAATCACTCGCGGTAGCGTGTCCCAGTCTATTTGACATATCATGCGAGAGCTGCCTATGTAGGATCATGTTCAGGCAACAACATAGCCGACACCCTTGCCAAAGAGGGCACGAGAAAACAGGTAGGGGAGGAGGCAACAAAACACTGTAAGCCAACAGCGGCGGAAGTGCGCGAGTTGCTGCGTCGCCATACCGAAAAAGAACAACAGAATATGTGGAACAAAAGGGAGGACTGCAAGCACTCTAAGGCTGCTTTCCCTAATTTAAATAGAAACATCACAAACGACCTATTGAGGTTGCAGCGGCAAGACCTCCGACTTATGGTAAGACTCATAACTGGTCACTGCAACTTAAATAGTCACTTGTATAAACTTGGAGCCACTGACAGCCCACTTTGTCGTGGCTGTTTGCAGGAAAACGAAACTGTAGAGAATGTTCTGTGGCACTGCAATGCCTCGGAAAACACTAGAATAGCTAACGGGTTGCATGATGCCTCTGCATTATCATCGGCTTTGTCATCTACATCGCCATGATCTCATTCACCATCTAAGCTACTGGAGCAGTTATGCCAGCGGCCCAGAGCCACGCTCCGTTACTTTAAGGAGCTGGGCTGGCTCGGGTAAACGCTGGAGGGGGAAATGCACAAAACACCCCATGCGGGACGTCAGTGCAGGACTTATCGCCCCTACTTCAAATTAGAATTAGAACAATATACCTACTATATTGTATGTTATTGTTAAACTTTCGCGATTTGAGCACATTATACTACTTACTATATTAACGTGGAATCCTGTAGTCAACAAATGTAAACTGCGTGGTGTAGGCATTAAGACCTTTATAGGTATACTGTCAGTGTGGTGTGTCGTGGTGACAATATCAATTTGAGTGATACGGCGTCGCATTTAGTCTGCCCGTGACCACGACCAATGCAACTTGGTCGAAACGTCGGGAGAAAAAGAAAAAGAGGTATTTAATTAATATATCTCATGTTTATTGCGCTCTGAAACCGGAAGGATCGAAAACACCATCCTATAGATTTTGGAGATATAATCAATTTGATAACGGCCAAGAATGCCACTTTGCGGTTCCACAGTGTACTATTTTTATAAATAATCATTTCGTAAAATTTCAATAACTCTAGAACACTTGTTCTAGAATTACCGGTGTAACGTTGAGTTATGAAGATACCCTGTATTTGATCCGTATATTTATTTGATACGTAATATGTTCCATCGTCTAGCGTATATCTGGATAGACAAACATGCCATGACAAATAAACCTATAGTTTCTATTCTCTTGTCCTGTCCCAACGATCCAGGTTTCCAAAATAAGTAGAATCCAAAACGACAATCTTCTAGTGACGCTCAAAGTGCAAAACACCAATCTAATTTTTTTCAGCAATTTATTAGTTAGTGTTTATGTAGGTATGAATGTATATTTGTTAATGTATTGTGTTCCCACGTAGATTCTAAATTCATCATCATCGCAGAATGGCTGGGCGTCGGTAACTCTTATAATTTTCCAAAGGAAGCGGCTTACATACAGGTTGTTCCAGCGGTCTTAGTCTAGTCTTTTATTCATCTTAGAGTCATTAATGATTTACAGTCTATTTAGGTCTGTACGTATGTTGTTCATTGTGCATGCACCTACCTATATTTTTATTCTCATGTAACTTTCTGGCAACTCATTATTTTTTAATTTTAAGTGTTGTGTTCAAGTGTATGTGTTTCATCACTGGTGTCTACCCAATACATCCCTGCATATTAACCCTCTTCGCAACACTAGTCTAATGTTGTTAATCCAAATCACAATATAGTCATAATCACGTCTTACGTCCTTAGAACACGTAAATTAAAAAAACGGACAAATACGAGTCAGGCTCGCACACTGAGGGTTCCGTACAAATTCAGAAAATTTCACAAAATTGGCAAGTAAGTTGTTAAAATCTCTTTAATTTAACCATCGACAAAAAAGTTTTTTTTTTCACTTTTCTCGTCATACATCAAATATTATACATTGTTAAAATAATTAAAAACCTGTTTTAGCATGTGCTAATGAAGTTATTTTATATAAACCCATAATTTGTGAATTTTGATGCCCTATTTCTTTGTGATTTAAATAAAAATGTACAGTTTTCAGATTTATTCCTATATGTGTACTCTGAGACAATGCCGGACCTGAGGACCGGAATTAAGACTAGGTATAATTTCTGTAGAAATGTGACGTACATTGTAAAAGCAAGCTACAAGTACCTACGTACAGAACAGACTTAATATGCTTTCCTATATCGTTCTCAATAAATAATTGTAACTTTAGTGTTTCGGGTGGTTCAGTGTACACATATTACATTAACCGAATAGCAAAATGCCCAAAGCTTGCAATAATCAAAGCCACTCACACCATAACGTAAATCGATTCATGACACTTTTAGTCAAGATATTTTTATAATACATAACGAATAGGAAATCAAACACTAGGACTATAAACTACTAAGGATTATACAATTCAGATAGACAATAGCTTATTGATAAAATCGTGTTAAATACAAACAAAGAACGAACCGGGCGGCTGGCCGACGTCTCAGCGCAGATGTCCTATCCCTAATAAACCAGGAATTCAAGCAGTTCACCTTGATATTGACCCAGAAAACTGTTAAAGACGCGATGAGCTTTTATAATCAGCCCTCGCGATATAATCCTTTGAACAGAAAAAAACATTTTTGTCCGATAATGGGATCATTTATTGCGCATCGCCGGTCTACTCAGATATCTGTTGACATTAGCAATATTTACGCGCCAAGGTCTTAACTGTAGTCTATAGTCTTATCCTATATTTACAGTTTTCTAACGTGTATTTTTTCTTGACCTCTATTTTGAGATCTATCCGCGGGTTCTGTCATGATTAGATGACGAGGGTTAGTCGTTTGAATACAGATTCATGTTCGTATTTCGAACGGTTCCCAGCTGGCTCGTTAGTCGTCAATATGTGGCAGCTCGATAGACGGTGAGAGCGAAGGTCGCCGGTTCCTTGGCGCCTTCTCTTGGCGACAGGACCTATTGTCCATTTCGAGTATTGTCCGGGACCGGTACACATTCCCTTCCGCACTCGCAGCCAGTTTGTCGACTTCATTGTCTAATTGTTATGTCTTCCCCCGAATAACGGTAACTACGTATTTCGTGAAAATGTTACCGTTTTATTCTGTATCTCGACCGTTGTAATTTCGCCAGTTGAAATGTTCTGATTTTGTGTATAGATAGTAATCTCGGAATTCTTTATATTAACATTCTTGGTTAATGCTTTCTTAAAACTGAATCCGTTACATCTGCGCGTTCCTCGCGGATTTTGTTTCACCAATTGGGCATGTAATGACTTTGTGGTAAAAATATTTATCATTGTGCAAAAACAAAACGCTTTCGTACATTACTATTACTAGAAATAGCTTTTTAACATAGAACCTGCTGAGAAAGCACGTTATACACAGGGTTATTTCTAATCAATTAGCATCCTTTCAGGGGCTCATTCTGTACATCAAAACTAACAACTTTTGTTATGTGACTTTTGTCAAAACTCAAAAAAAAAGTAAAGTCTGAAATTTCGAGGATAGGTTCTTTGTATGATGTAGGCATCCGATAAGAAAGGATTTTTCGAAATTCTAACCCTAAAACGGTGAAAACTGGGGTCATAGTTTATATGAGACATCGTGATTCCTTGGTCCAATCGACTTGAAATTTTGCATAAACATTCTGTAATTATTTTTAATTTTTTTATTATGACAATGCTACACTACTACTACATTAGCATATTTGCGCCGCTTGTGCTGCTCAGCCGAATTGGCCGCCGCTCCAGCCCTACTCTGAGGGGGCAAATTTAGTGATGCTCAGGGCTGTGTCGAAGTCAGAATCTGATGAACATGATTTGACGCGCTGTCTTCACTTCTCCTTGGCACATTAATAGACGACGATTCTTTGTGTGTAGCTGTAGGTTTCCGCCTGGACTGCAAGGTATGAACCACACAAATGCATCTGCGATTCCATGGTGAAAGCCGATGGCCATCACGTTCTAAGTTGTTGTCGTTGTACGGTTTCCGCAACCATAGAGCATTTATATGTATCAGCCATTTCCCCCTGCATACTACAACCTCAAGTTTTAGCAGTCTGACGGTAAGAGGTCAGACGGTTTGATTTTGGTGCCGTGGAAAAACAGCAAGTGTTAGGTATGGGTTGAACCTTTGATATCTCGGCGGCTGTAGGTTACTGAGCGTAGAAAGCAGGTGAAGTATGCACCGATGGAATTGATCTATGACACTGTACCCATTGCGGTAGAGACCTTCTTTACCATTAAAAATTTAAAAGTATATATTTTTTTGGTTTATTACTCTTTCACGCAGCAACAAAGGAATGAAACGATTAAAAATAAAATGTTTCCTTGGGATAGCACAAAATTTAAAAATCACGCGGGCGATGCCGCGGTCTAAAGCTAGTTTATAATAAACGGCTGCTCACCGTAGGAGGGACGATTTTATAAATGTATTTATAAATACAATGTTTAGAGGCGATTTTCGCTACTAGAAAACTCTACGTTTAATTTTATAGATTCACCATTTTCAATACAGTCATGGCTGTACCTGTGAACTATTATCTAGATGTTATATTAGCTAGTATCGACTAACTGGTTTTTTTCCCATTATATAGGCAAATCTGTTTAGCGGGAACAGGTATTAAACAATTGTACTGTCAAAATACATATCATTCGGTCCACTAAGATATACCTAGTCAGGTCATAAGTATTGTCACACAGTAAAAACTTTTTTTTAGAATGTTGGCCATAAAAAAGTTTATTGAATTGGAATTGTCCATGAAAATAAAAATGTATGTTTTTTAGAATTTTACTCATTTTTAAATATGGAGTGGACGCTTAAAGAAGTTCGAGTTGCAGTTATTGCGTTGCATCGTTGCGGTTACGCGCCAATTCAAATTTTTGACATACTGAAAAATTTGAATATAACCAAAAGATTCGTTTATCGTACCATAAAACGATACAATGAAGACTCTAGTGTAGATGACAGGTCAAGGAGTGGTCGCCCTCGGTCTGTTAGGACTCCAGCAGTGATAAAAGCTGTGAAGGCGCGAATTCAAAGAAATCCCAAACGTAAGCAGAAACTGTTGGCCCTTTAGATGGGGTTAAGCAGAACCACGGTGAAAAGGGTGTTAAATGAAGACTTAGGGCTTCGGGCATATCGAAGAAAAACAGGACATCGTTTAAATGCTCGTCTAATGGACCTGAGACTGAAGAGATGCCGCGCTTTGTTGAAGCGGTACGCGGGAAAAAAATATCGGGAAATTCTTTTTTCGGATGAAAAAAATTCTACCGTAGAAGAGAGCTTCAACAAACAAAAAGATAAGGTGTACACCTTATCTTTTTGTGTTTGTTGTAGCTCCCTTCTACGTTAGATTTTTTTTACACACAGTAGTGACACATAGTAGTGAAGAAGCGAGTAACCGTATTCCGCGTGTCCAACGAGGTCATTTTCCATCCTCGCTCATGGTATTGTTGAGAGTTTCTTATTGGGGCTTAACAGAGGTACATTTTTGTGAGAAAGGTGTAAAAACGAATGCAGTTGTGTATCAAAATACAGTCCTGACGAACCTTGTGGAACCTGTTTCTCATACCATGTTCAATAACAGGCATTGGGTATTCCAACAAGATTCGGCGCCAGCTCATAGAGCGAAGAGCACACAAGACTGGCTGGCGGCGCGTGAAATCGACTTCATCCGGCACGAAGACTGGCCCTCCTCCAGTCCAGATTTGAGTCCGTTAGATTACAAGATATGGCAACACTTGGAGGAAAAGGCGTGCTCAAAGCCTCATCCCAATTTGGAGTCACTCAAGACATCCTTGATTAAGGCAGCCGCCGATATTGACATGGACCTCGTTCGTGCTGCGATAGACGACTGGCCGCGCAGATTGAAGGCCTGTATTCAAAATCACGGAGGTCATTTTGAATAAAATTTATAGTCATAAGAATGTATGTTTTGTTAAGTTCATTTTGGTAGGTATATAAATGTTTACATAATGAATAAACTTGTTTCAATTATTTTATATTACACATGTGACAGAATTTATGACCTGACTGCCTCTATACACTAGAGGCCTATATTATATAGGCTATATCCAACAGGACTAAAGAAGAATGTGGTCAAAGATTATATTAAATAAATAGTAATTTGTCGCAAAAAATGGCAAAACCGACTTCCGTCGTGTACAAAATTCGATTAGTCCGCTCGAATTGATGTATAAAATTTTCACAGTATTGTTGATTTTTCATAAACGGTTCAGCTGATTTCGGTAAAATTTCCAACCAACTCGGGAGTATACCCGCTTGAACTAGAAAAGTTTTTTTTATTCGGTTCACAATTGGCGAAAATATCGATAAACATACACAAAAAAAAACATACAGACGAACATAGAACCTCCTACTATTTGAAAGTCGTTTAATAAATTGAAAGTAAAGCGCCAGTGTTTTTCAACTCTCAACCGTAGCGTTATCGTAGCAAAATGTTGGATCGAAACATCGTGGTGCACGCACTGTCTGTCCAGGGTGCGCAGATGTTTTGGCGATTTAGGTCCTAAGGACACGCAGAACGCCATTGGGGTGGCAACATTTTGGTGAAACAAAATATGACGAAAATATTTTATTTGATCTATATTGAAAAAATAATCGAAACATCGACTCCAGAAAAAGAAGAAGCAAAAGGTTTAAAAAATGTAACTGCGAATTAGTTTTCTTCGATTCTCTTAAACTCTATACATCTGTTTCAAATAACGATTCACAATAGAGATAGGGATTATCTCGCGAAGTTTCGGCAATGCATGCGGCTGCGCGTATTGCTGCGCTACAAATACGCCGCCAGAAATAGCGGCGCGCCGTCTGACACCCCGGACGACGCCGCCGTCGCCGCCTCCGCCCTCGGCGCACGCACAGGGTTGTGCCTCACCCTCTCTACCAATGTTTCAATGCTTCTGATATATCTAAAGTTCATCCATTTGCCATAGGACGTCCACTGCTGGACATAGGATTCCCCTATGGATCTGCAATAAGACCGGTTGGTAGAGGATAAATTTAACTACTATCTATAGTTAACTACTAAAAGTTATGTTTTAATGATTCAGCTATAATTATACTGCTAAAAGCCTAAAAGGCAAATACCACAAAATAAACTGTGTACCTAATTGTTTTGTCTAAAATAAAAAGAGAAAAGAATAAAGATGCTCCTGTATTTTTCTGTACAAAATTTTTTTCCTTGTATTTTTGTGTATAAACAAATATTCAGGTTTTTTGTTTGGAAATAACACATATACAATTAAACTTGTAAAGATATAATACAAATCTCATTTAAATCGTTAGAGCCATTTGAGAGGTGCAAACAAAAAAAATACTCGTTAAAGGCGTAATATAAAACGGATGATGGAAACAGTTTCTGGGAATAGGAAAATCGGACTCAAAAGAAAGTCCTAATTGTGGAATTTCACAAAAAGAACGCTGATGCCTCTTAATTCTTCTGATTTAACAAATAAAACTCGATTTACATAGGTAACTGTCAATACTACACTAGTTTGAAAGGCCTGGAGAAGGAAACTGTGACAATCGTAGTCTTAGGCTTCCGAACAGAAAGACTGACGGGAAACAAGCTTGGCGAGCAAAAGAATAGATATTAGTAAGGGCATAAACCCACAATACAACAAAGCTGGGTTAACTACCAGAAAAATTAATAGAGGATTCTCTGGTTGCACAAATATCTATTACACACCCACATGAAGTTATATTTACCAAACATTATCCTGAAAATTATTTTCTTCATTTTTTTATCAATAAAATCAAAGTATAAAAAAATGCTTTTCATTTTTTTCTCTTTCGCAAGTAATAAAACTAGTTGCGCTAAAATGTTAATAATATGCGAACAAAATAGCATGTGGCGGGAAGCGGGTTTTTAATTTATAATTACGAATGTTAAAACAGGAAAGCACGTAAAACTAGAGCAATAAAATAGTGGTAACCCTATACTTAGACATTTATTGCCTTCTGGACATAGTCTCCTATTAGCTATAAGTACAAATAATTATATAAATAGGACACGTATCATAGAAATTCTCCGCCGTAATTCATTTCGAGAAGAAATAGACTGTATAAATGCGACGTTCCCAGACGGAATGAAGTGTAATAATGTCGCAAAGAAAATGTGTAACACGATGTAATCTGGCGGTAATACTGTGTACCTCGGAATATTGGACGTAACTTACTAGATATTTTATACTATTTTAGTGGAAATCTTAATTAGGTACCTCCTAAGAAATGATTTCTTGGACAGTCCTTTCCAGAAGTGATTGTCGCGTAGCATTCTTATTGACGTTTCGAGTGATTGTTTCAAGCATTTATAATGGACATTCGAGGTTTTTCACCAGTTTCTATTATTTTAAATGATGGCTTAGAATACAGATTACTTTGTGCTATAAGTTTCATTCCAACAGACTTAATTTCAACCAACTGAATCAAGTGAAATTGAATCACGTACATATTTGTTTTACAAGTTAATTAGAGAAAAGGGCCATTTCTTGTCTGGACACGGATAATTAAAATGCATCTTGCATACAACCGATAGATACGTATCAAGGTCTGACAAGAAAAAGTAAGCTGCGTCATTTCTAATTTAAATGAAATACTCTCTTCTCTTAGTGTTTTACGTGGGGCACGTCTAGACATCTATTTCGGTGTAGGTCTCGCAGACTGGTAAGCAATGCACGTGCACCGTACGTGCAGATATTTAGTTGTGCGGCGAGATGAGCGCAGCGCCGCCGCCGCGACACGATCCCTGTCGCGGCTATTTGCAGCGAGCGCAGGGCGGGCGGCGCGCGACGATCGCTGAACCTCGAAAGAAGAAAATTCGGCGCGCCGCCGCGCGTGGGATTGTCACCGTCTCGACACTTTCAATAACAATAAATATATAAAATAACGCATTTGTTGCCGGGATAAGGCCGGTGACGGCGCTCTAGTTTGTCTATGCGCTGACGTCACCGTCTGGGAATCCAGCGCGCCGCCGGTCGGCACTCCCTGACCTACCTCCAGACGCCGCGCATCCATGGTGTTCGCATATCGCCAACCCCATTGAGGCTATCCGGTGCTCCGTTCGTCTGCTTTCAATCGCTCGCCTAACAGAACGGTTCGCTGCACCGTTACGAATACAATAAGTCTACGAATTTTGGGACACCGCCAGATAGGTGCTATTTCTTTATTTAGTAACGTTTTTGTGACTACATTTGGCTTGTTATACAAAAATCCCAGTGATGCTAGAAGCATTAAATGATTACGCACCTGATCCTGTGTATATCTCACCAGGCCAAAATTCACTCGTAATATCACATCATCTTAAAACTAAATATTTTGTGTCGGCGTGTTTGGTTGCTTCCACTGGATTTGATAAATAAAGAAATAGTTGGGATACATTTTTTGCCCCACGGATTTCATAGAACAGTCGATGACATCGCTGCAGTTCTAATAGTAGATATCTTATACATATATGTAGTACGTCTCTATCTACCAAAACTTTTGAACAAATATTCAAAAAATGCGTACCGAGCTTTGAATTCTGTCTCTCATAGAAACAGTGCTAGCGACATACACGCCGAAAACCGTCGCATAAATTCATGACATCAGTGCCGAGATTTCCTAATCTCTCTTCAAGTAAGTAATTGCTTGAAACCTGAAACTGAGTCTTGGCAATGAACATTGCCACGACAGCTACACTTACTTGGGCTATAACGTTTTCGCCGTTGTCACGTTAACATTATTTCCTAAAAGCGATTTGTTTTCCAATGAGCTTGGCATTCCTGGGTGCTCGCGTGATGTCACCGGTATTTAGGTGCGTGTCGAGTGTCCAACGGGGTTCCCCACCGCACGTGACTCGAATACGGTGCATTCGGAACGCCTGGGCCTCCGCCGCCTCTGCCGACCTCACGAGCCGGATGTCTATTCACTCTATCTATACTCTTCTAATACTAACTGATCATTCAATATGCCTTGTGGAACAAACCTACGAAAATTACTGTGATATGACATTTATAATAGTAACCAGCAATTAAAATCTAACCGGAAAGGCTTGGCCGATATTTCAATTCTCCTTTATTGTGTAGTCAGTACATTTTTTGTAATAATATATTTTTGTACTACGGGACTTATCGTGTAATTAATGTGTTCAAATCGCGAAAGTTTTAAAATAAAAGTTTTGTTATATTGCTGCTGTTAAGCTGATCCCAAATATGTTATAAATAGAAAGAATATGGAACTCTCCTCAATCAATATTGATATTGAACTACAAAATTTTTCAATAGAATTTATCTTGCTTTAGACTAGATCGCAAATCTGCTTGACATCAGACAGGTTGTGGAGAAACGCAAACGTATTTTAAGTGATAAAACATTTAGAAACCCCTAATTGCATTTTTACACAGTCATAACAATATTCATATATCTCAACATATTTATGGGAAGTTTTTCGACTGCGTGTCTACTTTGAGATTGTCTAATATAAGGCCGACCCGAACGTACATTTCATTAAACACCTCGACGACCCAACCGACCGATTGCAACACATTTTGCATAAATTGATATACCTACTTAATTTAAATATGCATTAAATTTTTCATTAACAACTTTTCCGAGAAGCTCGTCCGCTTTATAAATATTTGAAAAAACAATCCAACAAACATAATAGATTTCTATCTACACGGTATTAACAGGTAAAATAGCTTTTGCTGGCTGGCGCCCTATATTTACATAATTATGTTAATCAGATACGTGAACTACTGTTTGTAAAATAAATTGCTTTGAGGTTTTTACAGTAGAACAGAACGAGTAGGTACTCACATTATGCATGTATATGTATCTCGGTTAAAACTGTAGCAATTAGACAGACTTCTCATTTGCATTTTGCCGCGTTACATCATCCTTAATTCGAGCCATTCTTTGTCTTTCTGCGTTTTGCATCGAGTTTGCTTAATTTCTCAGAAAATCAAACAGTCTCGATTAGGAAATTAGTATTCTATAATAGCTACAGAAATGTTCGGAATCGAAACGTTACATCATGTCGGTCGTACAATGAACAAAGAATGCTCAGAAGTGAGCTTTCCTATAAATGCGATGGTGCGTTACTCGCCATGAGTACCTAAGTACGTACCTACTAAGAATCGTTTTAATTTAATGGCCCGTAATTCCAGTAATCGTATTCCGGCCGGTTTCTCAAAAGGAGTGCGTGAGCCGCAAGCACCATCGACGGCCTTTCCGATATCGTAATTTTGCTGCCTAGTTGATATTCAAATATCGTTTACTTGTTATTTCTCAATGGGCAGTTGTATGACGACAGCGTTTATAACGGACCTCGGTACAATATATTATTATGTATGTACATACTATTATGTATATCGCAGCCAAAGTGCGTCAATGAAAACTTAACGTATTACTTTGCTGTCTCATTTATACACGACAAATGTCCGGCGGCGCGCGGCGTCGTGCGTCTGAGCATCTGATTTGAGCGGATTATTAAGGCTCCAGCGGTACATTATGCACCGGCTGCCAAGTGAAAGACTAACATCTCTGACGTACTTTGAATGTAAATATCACCTCGACTTAGGTTAAAACCGTTTCTTCAATGTCGGTCGTTCAATGCACATCTAATCGAATTATCCTGTTGTAAAGTGAGTATTACAAGCAATCATTGCTTTCTAGTGCATTATTCTGTCTTAATTTTTGGTGGCTTGCATCTTTGTTTATCATTCGTCATAATTATCAGTTTCGGGATATCACTAAACTGAACTCTTTATGTGGCTGATATGTCCATTTTATTCATCCATCTTTTCGACTATAGTGAGCTTTAGCGCTTACTGCGCTCCGCAACACGTTTTAAAACAACTTTATATTTCACGGAGAAAATTTAAAAAATCGCTTGTTACACGACATGCTGCGCGTCACAATACGAACCTGACATGTTTGATGACCATAACGTTTTGCCCACAGCGGTAATGGCAAGCTGGCGACGTGGGGCTGCATCATCGGCTTCGTCGTGATGATGTGCCTAGACGTCGGCCTGGGGTAAGGAGCCGCCGCGCAGCTACCGCGTGCCTTACCGGCCTCTCGGTCTCTTCAGTAACACTGCCTGCCTATTGACATTCTGGACTTCCACTCACGAATCTTAGTGTCGATCACAAAACATGTTATACGCGTCATACTTAAAGCTTAAACGCTGTTGTTGTTTCTATCAGTTAGGTAGAAATGATCACTTCTGAATATTGATTTATCTTTATTAATCGGACGTTTTCAGTAGTTATCTATTGGCAATGATTGCAGTCCATTGCTAAGGTTCAATTCAATTCGAGTTTTGTGACTTCTGTGAAATGCTAATGTTATGTTAGCACAGATATTGCATTTTATGACTTGACGCATCTGACAATTCGTTATTTCATTATCGTTAACTGATAAACTCTCAAAAATGATATTTATTTCGTAGCATAACTTTTGGCATGATGCCACTGATAGTACAATAATTATTATACATGCATAGTTTTAGATAGTTGGAAGTTTTGTGAAAACGTCACTAATTTGTCAGCTTTGTTTAAAGACAGTTAGGAATCTAAGTACTGACAGGATGTATTACTGAAGTGTATGTTCTTTAGACTCTGATGACCCCAGGATCTTCCCAAAAAATGTCGATATTTTTGTACGAATAAAAGACTACTTAGTATTGAATTAATATAATATTTTGGGTTCTACGCGCAATAGCACACTGAGGATGATTTTAACTAGATATTATACATAATATGTATGTGTACAAAACTTTACGTTTATTCATTTATGTAGTAGTCACTTGTCGTCGAGGAGCACATTAAATCTTTATGGTACTTAACTGTGTTGAGCCCAATATTTGTTAGTAAACTTAGTTGTAAAATTTTAGAGTCAAAAATGATTTAAAAGGTTCTAAATGATAAATAATTCCAAAGCGTTTTTACCAATTGGTATTAAATGATATTAGTATAGAGTTCTATCAAAATATTTATTTGTTAATAGTGTCATGCAATAGGTATTATAATTATTTGAAATTGGTTGTAAATACAAATCATTGTACATTATGTATAATACAATTACGAGTAGAAAGGAACGGTGTTTTACAAATATGTAGTTCTGCTATTGCAGACCCTCGCAAATAAGCCTACAGAAACAATATTGGTTTAAAAAATAAGCCCTTATTAGACTATCAAAAAAGACTAAATAAATTCTTCTGAACCTCTGTTTTCTGGTTAAATGAAGTTATTTGCGAAACTATTCAAACTGATATATATTTGCCAATATAACAGCTCGCGCCGCTTAAGTACTTAATATTTACGCGAAGTTGCTTTATAGGTGTCACTAAGGGTGAGGTGAGGTATAAAAATGCGCAGAAATGATTCAGTGCGTTTCCCACTGATCACCTTGTTATAAATAAGCACAGACTACACTGTCTCAGTTTTAGTTACTTATTTGACGCAAGCTGTTCTAATGGAGTTGATATAACTGGTGAAATTAAATTCACGATAATTAATTTACTAGATACCTACCCTAGATTATTATAGACCCTGACATACTTCAATTTTAATGTAAAACATTTTTCGAGAACCATATTAAGTAATTAATAAATTGGACATAATTTTACTAATTTTAGAAATTGTAACATAATTATAGGGCGAATCAATTTTTTGGCGGCTGTGAAGCTGCTACAAGCTGCGCCAAATCTCATCCTCGCTCAGTTGTTGAGTAAGCTCCAGTTAGGATTTGGATTTTTGTAGGTTGTGGCTAACTTTACAGTCGCCAAGAAGTTTGAATCGGCCCATACGACGTCACTAAGAATAGCGTACCTATCGCCATCTCCGGTTTATAGTTTCCTGAATATATTTTAAATCAGATTGAATAAGCCATTATCATTACCCAATATTGAGTTTATCAACGAACTACCAATGATGGCTGAGACTGCGTTAAGCTCAAATGTTATGCCATAGGTGATAAGCTATAAGTTGCTAAACCAAATAAGTGCATTATTTATTTATGATTAATTGACGAATTTAAAACTAAAAGTAGCGCAGCTGTGCGATGACATGAATGTATGGACGTTTTGTCATAGTGTCAATTTACTAGAATTAGAATTTAAATTTCAATTGCGTTCGAAGGTATTTTTAAGAGTATATTTTATGGAGCTATTTCACTATCATGAATGAAAATCATTTCCTGGCTACAGGATGATATTTACGACTTATGCATTTAACAGTGTGTCATGCATTGACTAGCAGTTAATAGCTCAATTGATAGTTTATTTTTATTTAATTAAGGTTGTTTTTACATAATATAAAATGAAGCATATTTACTATGTATTTTATTTCACTTTTCCTGACATTATCTTTTCTTAAACTATACAGGTAGGTACATACGTTTTTTTTTTAAGTTTGATCAGAACAAATTTATCTTAATCTTGAACTGATTTTGTAGGATAATGACTAGCTTCCATTAAAGATGTTCTAAACGTGAAATAGTCTTACAAATCGTACATATAATAAATATTCTAAGGAACAGCAAAACAATGGGATAAGACTTAGAAAATAGAGACATACCTACTCAACTTTTCCTTAACTCATTCGATTGAAATGAGCAAAAAATTTGACATAGTACCCTAACTCCAAGCAGACATTTTTGAGGTCTTGTGCGTTGCTTTCATGGAAGCTGTCATCAAGCCGACTTTGGAATACATGTCTTGTACTTAACCTAAACTACACATACATTCAAAGATTTTTAATCTGCGAGCCTTCCTCTTTTCCATGAATTTTCCTAGGAAGAATAATATAATAAATAATTCGTAACTATTATTTTCTTAATATAGGCGGAATCTCGAGGTATTTTAATTGTACAATTGCTTTTGAGGTAATATAACTTATGCCATAACTATAAAAGATAAATATAAGTAGCTCTAACCTCTATGTAGGGATATATTGATAGCGAATGCAATGAAATTTATATGGGAGGCGCGAACGAACTATAGTAAAATTTAATTTCCTTTCGAACTATATACGTACAGTAGCTTTAGCTTGAAGGCTTCATTCGATAAGCAAATACATAGCTTGCCAATGTACTAATTGAAATAAGTTGGCTTCGTAGTCTGGCATCAGGAAACTAGAGTGTGAAAATGAGGTAAACTAGCATAAGCAAACTAAGCTTGTTAGGTAAGTATACAACAAAATGAATTACCCACTAGATTAATTTTATACTTTAGGTAGAAGGAAGCTAAGTACATACACATAATATAAGTTACTCTGTAGACCAACGGTAGGCAACAGGCGGACCGCTTTTGCGGTTTGCCGTTTGCGGTCGAACCTCGCCTCGGACCGCCACATTAAAAAAAAATCAATTAATTTCATTTATTCTTTGCTTTATAATTTAAGAGCTCGGCTCTTGTCGGTGAAGCAACTTCCACTTCTGGCGGTCCTCGGCCAGTGTTTTCACCTCCCTGTACGACATTACATCTACCTTCTTAATTTGATCTACAAATGCCCAAATGCAAATTAGTCCGTGACTTAGATTATCAAAAAATATTAGACACGTACTTTTTCTTTGGAGCGCAGTATGATAGGCATCAAAACGGACTCGAAACACAGCACTATGTTCCATCACAGGTGTAGTTGACGTAGGCCAAAAAGCTGCTAAACTAAAATGGGATTGGGCCAGATAGATGGGCCAGGATCGTCACACAGTGGGTACCGGAAGGCAGACTAAGGCAGGAAAGGCCTAGGAAACGCTTGTGTGACGATCTTGACACTTTCCGGGAAGGTTGGCGGGATTTGGCCACAGAACGCGATAAATGGAAGGAAGTGGGGGAGACCTTTGCCCAGAAGTGGGATAGCATAGGTAGAGAAATTTTTTTTTTCTTTTGTCAATCAAACAACAAATGACAAATACAAACTTTCTCAAAGTTTGAGAGTGGGGTCGTGACATCACTTCTCTCACAGGATACATATGTATGTGACTTGTGACGTCACGCGGAACTTGAACGGGCTATATCTTCATTAATTTTGTTTAATTGAAAATTAAAAATTCATTGTTTAATTAAAAATTCGTGTCTCATATTGTTTGATAGTCTATCTAACGGACTAATTATATTTTATTAGTCATCATGCCTATTGCTTCAGAGAAATGACGAAAGGAGCAAGCTAGCTACAACTATTGTAATAGCTGGCGTGTCGTATCTATAGGTCTGCCGCGACCCAGGCGGGCCCCGTTTATCGGCTCCCGTTCCATTTACACTCGATAAGGAAAACTTTTGTTATGAGGTATAATTCTGTTGCCAACTCTACATGTACTTAGGCACTACCAAAAGTGATGTTGAGTCCGGATACTGCCGAATTTTAACGAGATCTAAAAAAAACTGATAATAATGAAATTTTATTTATTCATAATTTTTAATTATACACAGGACCTAAAACTATTGTGAGAAACTACACCGACGGTCTTGACCAATTTTTTTTAAGTTTTATTCTTGAGAGGAACAATAAATTTGAAGTGTCATCTAGATAGACGTCCGTTAATGTCGAACTATATTTATACCGACTTCCAAAATAGAGGAGGTACTATGTTCGTCTGTATGTATTTTTTGTGTAGGTACATTATGTTCATCGATATTTTCGCCAATTGTGAACCGATTTTAAAAAATCTTTTTAATTTCGAAAGGGAGGCAATACTCCCGAGGTGGTCTTATTTAAATTTTACCGAAATCGGCTGAGATGTTTTTGATAAATCAACAATAATAATATAATTATGTATTTAGAAAAATTATCTTAAAGAAAGATGTTTCACTTATATGTAAATTATGTCGAGCCAAACATACCTACTGCCCAATCAGTTTATTGATATAATAATGTCCTAGCTATCATGCCTATTAATGACACAAAATGGGCGTAATTCGTACTTTAATATAATTTCTGTTCCAAAATTCAGTAGCAACGTGGTCAGAGACAGCCATTTTTATACAGAAATTTATTGGCAAAATTAAATACAATACACCATTCTATACTAATCTACCTATATGTATGTTGCCTTAAGACACCTATGCCACAGTCCAATGACGATATCAATAGTGAATATATTATAAGGAAGTAAGGGACCATTGACTTATCACCCGAGCGCTGGCTTACTGGATGAAAAATCATTAAATTTTATTAATAAGCACAAGCTCCTTAAACTTGGGTTCAAAAAATAAACTACTTACTTACTATATTAAGTAACCTCTAAAAATGACCAGGATACCGAGGAAGTACGTAATTTTACAATAAATATACCTATGCGCGATAACTAGGTACTTATTTATCGGTGAAATAAAATAAGACCTCCCAACAACGACTAGTTTTAACGACAATCGATTTATCATTTATGGGTACATTGTTGTGTTAACTGTGCTTTATTGGTTATTTTATCACAGTTCCGAGAATCTTGTAATCTCTAACAGGAAACAAACCGCCGTGGTGGAGACCGCTCGCCGTTCAGCAGAAGCTGCTGCGATCGTTTTCCTCTATTACACAATATTGTACTGGAGAATATTACTGAACAATTTCACTGCCCTAATTAAGAGTTTATTTATTACTCGGCAGTCGGATAGAGACGTCTGCGGATAATGATGATGATAAATTAAGAATTAATTCATTAAAAATTGTGCTACAGGAGATTAATATTAAGCAAGGATTATGTAGAGTTCTTTTTCGCGATTCTCGATTAGAAATCGACGCGATAGCAGTAAGTTCTTTTTTTTCGTGATTCTTAATGAATTGAACACAATGTACTTACTCGTTTAAAAGCGTGAGATATAATTATTTTTCGCAAAAAAATGTCACAACTGACGTCAATCGTGTACAATATCCGAATAGTATGCTCGACTCGGTGTGTACCCAATATTTTCAGATTATTGTTGATTTTTCAAAAAGGGCTTAGCCGATTTCGATAAAATTCGAATGGGACCACCTCGGGAGTATACCCTTTCGAACAATTTTTTTTTAAATCGTTTCATTATTGACGATAATATCGATGAACATATACAAAAAATACATAAGTACAGACGAACATACTACATATATAGGTACAGTACTGTATCAGCCTTTTTTAATAGTCCACTGCAGGACGTAGGCCTACCCACGAAGGGTGGATTGGGCCATATCCACCACGCTGGCCCGGTGCGGGTTGGTGGATTCACATACGCCATCGAATTTCTTCTACGGACATATGCAGGTTGCCTCACGATGTTTTCCTTCACCGAAAAGCCAGTGGTGTGAAATTCCGTACATAAATTCCAAAGAACTCATTGGTACGGTACCGGGATTTGAACCCACGACCTCACGATTGTAAGGCGGGTGTCATTACCTCTAAGCCACCACGGCTTCATATAGGTACCTCTTCCTTTTTGGAAGTTTGGTTATAAATGTCAGAATAATTACTTCAAATACCTAATCTACTTAATCAGACATCAGCAAGAATTCCTGTCTAAAATAATAGATACCTACCTATTACAGATTGCTATCGTAAACGTATTTTGAAAAGTATTCGTAACTACATCAATTTTAAAAAGTTATTGGAAATAGAGCCTACCTCGTCAATTATACATAAAGAGCGTGAGTTTTTGGGCTCTTAATTAAATATCTTTCGCCCATGTCAAAATATAGCAACATCAAGATCGCAGTCCAAAAATTTGTGATACGAGGGTCTAGCGGCATGCGGCCGGCGGCCGGCGGCAGGCGCAGGCGCAAGCTGGGCAACGACCGCGCCCGCGCCCAAACAGCGGAATTCTTGCGCGTACGCACCATCGCTGATAAGCGTTCCCGGCGGCATCAGACTCGCGCCCCGACCGCGGCCGCTGCCGCACTCACACGCGCGCCTTTTTACTCCCGCTACCCACTTAGACTGCTTTTTAATTAGCTGCATTGTATTGTACCTTCTGAATGTATCATCAATATCAGTAGTAAGTTATTCGCTTTTATTATCTTAAACGCTTTTTCTGAATCTGAACGTTTTTTTTGTAAATCATCACTTATGTTACTATTATTAAGGGACAATTTACTTATCTAACCATCGCGTTATAAATAAAATATATTTTATGGTTTCGCCCTTCGTAATTGTAGAGCTTTTGCACTCGACTGTATTACTTGTATTAACATTGTTGTCGCAAATGGGGCAGGGGTGGAGAAATATATAAATTATGACACCCGCATCGGTGTTACTAGTAAGTTGGAAATTGAGTTAGCAGTTTTATAGAGCCCCTTTAAATTAGAATTTAATGACTTATTTAACCAAATGGAGCACATAAATTTATTAAAACTGCTGTGTGGTATCGTTCCTAGTTTACGGATTGTGGAATGAGTCTTCAAAATTACTAATCTCTAAATGACAGGGATGCGAGCGGGGGCGGGCGCGCGGCGCGCCTGCACGATGACATGTTATTACGTACAGCGTTAAGTAATGTTATTGTAAAGAGGCGAAGGCGCCGCAATACGAATCGGTCGAGGAGCAGCAGCGGCTCATTTCCATTCATCGGGTGGTGGTGTGAAGTGGCCGGGTGGCGGGTGGCGGGCGCCCGGGGGCGCGCGGCGCGCTGCAGTCAGCCGCGTGCGCCGCAGCCCCGCGCACGCCGCGGTGCATCGCGCGCCCATGCACCACCGCGGCGGGAACGTGGAAGCTCACACGGAACGTGGCTCCGCTCGATCCCGGCGTGCACCCCGAGGTTCGCCCGACCGCCCTTATCTCCGGCGCGCAAGGTCCATCGCGCCCGCAGCGGCGCCCGCGCCACTGTTTAAGCTCTGCATCGATCGATGGACTGTAACAGCTTTGTTTACGTGCAGTCACCCGCGTACAAGCACGTAAGTTATGCATGTCACCGTTTGGTCACCGCGTGCGCACATTACACGATGCACTCGTTTCGATGCGCGACGTTTGTTTGTTTACATACTACCCAGCGTCGATGTTTCGCGTAATATGGCTGTCTCGGAATCGTTTCATGTTTTGATTTCGATCGAATCCATCGATTCTTTCCGAAGGCATCGTCCGTTTCAGTATCGATTAAAACGTTAATCGCTTCATTACCTACAAAATCTAAAACCGTTAATGCGATGATGCACGTGCTATAGAGCGAGTTAGTCAAATTTGGTCTCAATGTTTATGTACTGAGAAGCGAATTTCAAACGAGTGGAATCGGTATTCGCGTTCCGCAGCCGGCGTCGGTAGCGCGCAGGGTAGCTGCGCCGGCGCACACACCTGTCTGTTACGCCATATTTGCGATTTTGTTTGGATAATTTGATGATATAATAATGTATATAACATACATAGAGAAAATAATATCAACTCTTGTTAAAAGCTTCAAAAAAATGTCCAAATATTATTAAACAGGAAGTTATGATTGAAAAGTAACGTTATAAAACTTCGGTATCATTTAAAACTTATTATGTGATTGATTTCCTTTTGAGGGATGCAACGCAATTTATACAGTTATACTAACCTATATCATATCTATAAAATAGCATTAGCTACGAGAATATCACGCCAAGCCTACATTGCCGCCCCTTGCCAAGTCATTTAGAACAATTATCTAAAGCAGAGCATTGCTCTTGTCGTTTTGGCAGTACCTACCAGATAATTTTTCTAAATATATTTCTACGCTGAGGCCAAAAAGGCGCTACACTTGATGTCTACGAGTACGTTGCGACACAACTACAAAAGACTATCGACGTTATTTTGGTAATGTTGTTGTTAATTTTTGCCACACATAATTATTTTCTACAATACCCTAGGATCGGTTAAGCATATTTTGTTTACTTTTGAACAGCAGAGCAAAATGTGCTATTAATCAAATATGTATTACACAGTTCTGGTTACTCTGACCTTTAAACACGTTACTTCAGTTCATATCCAGAACTGTTGCATTGCAGAAACATTGACATTTTTACTGCCATACTTTCCAATGTACTACTGAATGGCAATCAATGCTATATCTACCTATAGCATTGATTGCCATTCAGTAGTCATGTATACATTCCTAGTAAAACATTTATAAATAATAAATAACGGTTTCACGCGCTCTTTAATATGTAATTACTTAATATAACTTTTTCATTTCATTTTTCTTATAAAAGACATCAACGCGCTCTTATTCCAGAAACTTTCACAAACCCATATACCAAAAACGTTATTAGCTCAACGGATTGGCAAGCCGAAATGGCAGTGGGAGGGCACGAAGCACGGAGGACTGGTGAACGATGTTGGGTTGAAAGGTTCTCGAGTGGAGATCACGTACCAGCGGGCGCTGCGTAGGACGTCCACCCACAAGGTGCATCAATGACCTTATTTATTTATTTATTTATTTATTACCGAAATATTCAGACACTTACAGTAAACACCAAAACGTGTCAGAATCAATATAAAAGAGAAATCACACTTAAAAAGAAATCACAACTTAAATCTATACAATAATTAACTTAATTTTAACTAAAATTCTGTAAACAAAGTTCAACTAAAGCTTTGATATTTGTGTAAAACAAGTCCGTTTCAGGCTTGTTGGCAATCAAATTATTTAATAAAGCTAGTGCGTGGTGTGTGGGTGCGTTGCGCGAGGTGTCGGTGCGGGCCGCGCTCAACGGCGCCAGCAGCGGCAGGGGCCGGCGAGCAGGCCGCCGGGCGCCTCCCCATCGTGGACAAGGAGAGCACATTGGGATAACGCACTGGGGTTATCGATCCTATTATTTAACAATTGATAATAGTGGATGATGAGTGCACACTTCCGCCGTAGCTCAAGTGTGTTCATCCCCACCATTCCGGAAACAAATAAAGATGGATAAGACCAGGTGGGGTAGTACCCAAACTCTCTTTTGTAGAGATATCGAGCGAATTTTCTTTGCACTCGTTCGATCAACAAAACGTATTTATTTTCGTGCGGGTCCCAAATGAGCGAGTTAAACTCTAACTTGCTGCGAACTAGTGCATAAAAAAGAATTAACATAGTTTGCGTATTCTGAAACCTAGCACATTGTCTCATTATAAAACCTAGCGATTTATACGCACGCTTGCACAGCTCCGTGATATGCGTGTTAAAAGTAAGTTTTGAGTCAAGAATGAGACCCAAATCTCGGATTTCCGTGACGCGTTCAAGTGCAACCCCGGACATATTGTAACTATAAACGAGTGGGGCGTGAGATCTTGTGAAAGTTATTATTCTGCATTTCGACACATTAAATTCTAACTTATTCTGCACGCTCCAATTCACAACACTACTGATGTCACGTTGCAAGGCCTCGCAATCATCGAGCCCATCTACACCCAGGAACAACTTCAAGTCATCCGCGAACATAAGGCATCCAGCCGAGCCGACAACCTTCGGCAGATCATTGATCATGATGGAGAACTGGGTAGGACCTAATGTACTTCCTTGGCTTACTCCTGAAAGAGTAATATACGTCTCAGATCTGTAACCAAGGTAAGAAACAAATTGAGTTCGATTAGAAAAATAATTACTGAAAAATTTAACCAAGCTGGGACAAAATCCGATTTCAACAAATTTCTTCAAAAGGATATCATTATCCACGCGATCGAAAGCTTTTTTTAGGTCAAAGTACGCCGCATCAACTTGTTTGTTACTGTCCATGCCGGCAGTAGAAAACCGCAAATCTTATATAGGTCTTATAAAGATCGCAAGATCGCGTTGTATCGAACGCTACGAACTGGTCTTATTGGTGATCTAAGGAGGAAGCATATGTCCAGTAGTGGACGTCCTGTGGCTAAAATGACGACGACGAATTATAACTTCGTTAACTTTTACCTAGCGCGAAACGCTCATATGGATTTCCGAAAAAATATTTTCAAGTGGCAGCGAAACCGGAAAAAACGAATTTGGCAAAAAGCGCGAGACGCTTCGCCTCAAGTTCCGCACCACCCGTTTGTAGGAAAGAGTAAATAAAAAATGTTACAAATAACATAGAGAAAACATCAAGAAAAGTCTTCTCATTTTAAACAAGTCTCATTCTCAATTAAATAAGGCGGCTTCAAAACTCTGACACCAGGGCTAGCCACCCGGCCTATACGAACTTACTTACTTTAATTAAATAAGTCATAAAAAAATATTTAAATTCAAAATACATTAGAGTTTGAAAACATCCTACCTGAAGCGTAGATTAAATCATTTTAGAAAGACATAGCTCTCTTAGAACATTCAAAGTAACACTACTATTTATATCTGACCAAATTCTTAGGGTTCAACCACATTGTGCATGGCAAACAGAGTTCTGTGTAAAGATTTCCACATCCTCGCTGTTTGAATAAAAATGTGCAACTGGAAGGCTTTTGAGTCCTCGGGGAATTCACACCTTACAGTACAGTGACCGGTAGAGCTTTTCTCAAACATGTTTTGAAATGTCTGCATTATTTTGACAACCTTCTTTGGGAAAAATCGACATTGCAGTACTGGACAAATACGTGTGAGCTGCGGCCGGCAAAAGTTATATGAAAATCCATATCTGTCGTGTTAGTGTGGCCAGATAAATTACTATGTAAACTCATGTATGTTGTGTAATTTAATAATCGGCCAAGTGCGAATCCGACTCGCGCACGAAGCGTTCCGTACCGTAGGGTAGCTCCTTAATATATTTTATTTTAATTATTTATTTTTGAAGGGAATATAAAACTTAATATTCTGTGAATATATCAAGCATTTTCCTATTGCTGTTATTAATATCGAGTAAAAAAACAAAGTTTTTGTGTGGGAATAGGTATTATAATCCCTCAAATATATTTTTTTTTCCGTTTTCCATTCTTTTGTTTTTGTATTTGTTATAGCGGCAACAGAAATACGTCATCTGTAAAAATTTCAACGTTCTAGCTATCATCGTTCATGAGATACAGTCTGGTGACAGACAAACAGACTAGTACGGAACCCTAAAAATGGAACGGTCTTTTAGTCCGAAACATGGCAACCAAGGAGGTTGTTGAACTAATCAGTTGTGTTTTTTTTTATATTCGAGCTGACTTGCAAATAGAAAGCTGTTTATTGAAAAAACTAATGTACACTTTGGGCCATGAAAAATTATAGTTGTTCGTCATTGATTTTGAAAAGTATTTTACTCAGCAATTTCCGCGCATAATTTGAGTAAAGTACTATACAAGCCTTAGCCACAACTAGGCATTGCTGGACTCATGTATGTGTGCCTCAGCTTCGCCTTGGCCCACATCTAGGCTCTTCGTCCATCAATGCCTCCTTTGCCGAATGCTGCAGTACTGTACTAAATCTAGTATCTATAAAAACTAAAAATCTCGGTTTCTGCATTGAAGAAAGTCGCGCCAGACACAAGATCATGTCCATGGACCTTTATTGACAATCGTGTATTTTTGGTCTTACAAAAGACATCAACGCGTGGTCATTGTAGATACATATTCAAATTTGCATAGTATCGTAATTTGCTTAATCTTTATCTTGAAAATGTGATCTCTTCAATTTTATCATTGCTATACTTACAGAGTGTTGGTTCTTTTCATTAGCTACAAGCAGAAAATAATTTTAAAAAAAAGGTTTCAACGCGCGCCTTCAAGAATTCAAAACTAGAAAAACCTGACAGTTAATGGTAGGGGAGCCTAAGAAGGTATATTAGGGTTTGCTTTCGCGCGTCCGTTCAATGTTTAGTTTGTGGGAGACTTTTAACCCTTTTAAATACCTACCTGAAAGAAGATTGATACAGAAAAAAATAATTAAAAACATTGAATAATCGACTAGCATTTTTTATATTTAGACGGCTCAGTTCAATATCCTGACCCTTCTTATCCATAACTTGACTTTTACTGATAGATAGTTTGTTAATAAGATACGTTTTTTTTATCTATACCAACTTAGTAAATCTGCAGTACACTAAACTACTCACTAAAAAAACAGTAAATAGTTCGGAATGTTGAAACGGCAAAAGTATATATGTAGCTAGACAGTTATCAGGGCCTGATGACGAATCAAATTTGGTGCCCAGGTGTTATTAAAATTTTAATTCATACTTTTTAAATTTATTTATTTCTCTATTACATTGAAATGCGGCGATGGGAATTGCCAAACATGTATTAATATCAAATAATACATTTGTAGTACTACAATTCAATACATATCGATAAGTCTTCACTTTTTGATATTGATGACACACACTTTCTCGTGCCTCATGTGTAATTACAAGATAGATACTAGTTAACTATATAAGGCACCGTACAGATGCTGAGTGCGTTTATTTATAGACAGGTAATGGACCTCATCGATTTTTTGTTGCTTATTCATAGCCAATAACGAGATATGTGACGCAAACAAAGGGCATTGGTTCGCTTCTTGTTTTAGCATGCTGCTCACAGAGCCATAACAACCAGAGGGATAATCTGAAAGATGCATTGGTTTAATATGGCATGAGTTAGAAAAAGACATGAAAAATATCACGATTTAGTTGTTGTTGCCGTATTTTTCTCCCGATAGTGGCAAATTCCAATTCATATTTGACAGTCTTGACAGCTCTGGGCAAGATTTTCCACACATTTTTGTGATTGAGAATTGCCTCATGTGACAACAGCGCTATCTCTCTGGTTGTTTTTGCTCTGTGATGCTACTGCTATCGTAAGACATTGCTAGATTTATTCAAAATTTAAGAGCAAGCCTCTTGTCAGTGAATCGTCTTACTCGTCTCGCGGTCCTCTGCCAGTGTTTTCACCTCCCTGCCCTACCTTCTCTTTAATATGGTCTGAGAATGCGCTCGGTGGTCTTCCCCTAAATTATTAGTAAAATGTATTAGTAATTCGAAGTTACATTATCACACAATGATTGGAAGTTACGGATACATTGTTTTTCTATAGACAAGAGTGTTTAGCCGTTAACCATATCGAGTCTCGATATCGGGTAAGTCTGCAGTCGAATGGGAATGGACAATTTTCCATTATTTAACTGAATCCATCCGTATAAAAGTTGCCATTATAGATGTAACTCCCTGAGCGCTCAATACAATCGATTGTTTCTTCGTTGTACCGGGTCAATGAAATATTTCACCATCGTAGGTTGTTTTTAGAGTTCCGTACCTCAAACGGAAAAAACGGAATTTAACGGAACACTTTGATGTCCGTCTGTGTGTATGTCAAGACTCTTTATCTCGGGAACGCGTTAAGATATCGAGTTCAAACTGTATACGTATATCTATAGTCTCTTGCAGTTGTGTAAAAGAAAAACTTCTAAGTTATCGTTTAAAAAAGTTAGAGCCGTTTATGTCGTAAAAACAGCATATTTAGGCACTCACAATAATCAAAACCTACAGGGTACTTTCCGTTGACATAGAACTATGAAATTTGTCGAGAAGCATTGTCTCAGAGTACACATATAGGAATAAATCAGAAAACTGAACATTTTTGTTTAAATCACATAAAAATAGAGCCTTGAAATTCACAAAATATGGGTTCAAAATTCAAAGTGAGTAAATCGTATCATGTAAGGTATCATATAAAATAACTTCATTAGCACATGCTAAAACAGGTTTTGAATTATTTTAACAATGTGTAATTTTCGATGTATGACGAGAAAAGTAAAAAAAAAAAACCTTTTTTGTCGATGGTTATAGTATATAGACATTTAAACAACTTACTTCCCAATTTTGTGAAATTTTCTGGATTTGTACGGAACCCTCGATGTGCGAACCTGACTCGCACTTTTCCGGATTTTTTATATTTTACTTCAAAATGCATCTATTTGAACTAACTTTAAACAAAGAATGAATAAGGTTATAAACGTACACCTAATCAATGAATATATGGTTTTCTAGATATCTATAAAAGATGGTGAACATCCATTGTCAAAATCTTGTAAAGCAATCTCTTGTACAATAATTCACATAATAATACATTAGTCTGTTTCTTGTTTCGTCCCTGTAATCGAAAGTCAAATTCCACCACGCTTAGGTAGGTACATGACACATATGCTGGTTGGCAGGCGTGTAATACTCCTTCGTTGTTAGTCTTCATTAAAATGTTTTTAGAGTATTTACTTGTGAATCTGAAATGTACTTTGGTAACTAAGGCATTTGCGACTTAAAAGTCTACTTACAAGATATATTATGTGTACTTTTGAACATGCGATTAACATGTGATGAGTCTTAAGTATGAGTCTTAAGAGATTCAGAAATTCTGTAATAAATCTATAGGCGCCAACTATGTTAATAACTTAATGGACAAGAAGTATACCAAATATTTAAAGTAAAAATCCCTGCTTAAATAATGCGGAGGTGACAGGCACACTGGCACTACACAAAAACTAGCAAAAAATATAGAAAGAGCTGTACCAGTTTGCTGAAAATTAGATATTGAAAGCTCTTGAAAGATTGTTGCGCAGATATTTTACGTAAAATTATGCGTCATTTATACAGCACACAATGAGGTGGCGATCGTCTGGTACTTACGTATTAGATGTAGATCATGTAGATCAACGATCTATGCGAGGTTATAAACGTCGAAACAAAAAAAATCACGTGACGTCATCGCTAATGCCAAGCTGATGTTCTTTGTCGTCGTAAATCTATACATAAACATTACCGCCTGCCAACGTGGACATACGCATAAAACCATTTACCTACAATTGTTTGAGAATAAAATAATTGTGTATTATTTTTGAAGAAATTATAAAGCCTTGTGAGGGCGCGATTAGGATGGAAGTAGGATCGTCGCCACAGCTTGTACACTGTACGAACACCGTACGCAATCTAAATTTAATTTAATTACAAAGAAAAATAATTTCAAGTACTAATCATTTTAGGGGCTTATTCTGTACATCAAAAGTGACAACTTTTGTTCTGCGACTTTTGACAAAACTCGAAAAAAAAATCAGCTGTTCCATACATTTTGTCGCGGGTGAACGATATTTTTCTATGGAGCAACATTTTTTTTGAGTTTTGACAAAAGTCGTAAAACAAAAGTTGTTAACTTTGATGTATGGAATAAGCCCTTAAAGGATGCTAATTGATCGAAATTACCCTGTAGTAACCTAACCTTGTAAAATATACCTACCCTAAAAAATTAACATTATGGCATCAGGCATAAGTCGCGGCATGATATGCTTATTGCCGTGTAACGCTGATGTGGGTATTGCTAATCAATCAAAATGTTACTGTATCTTCAGCGAGTTAGAGAGAAATTCGCAAGCGACAATTAAAGAAATTTTGGCCGCCGCCGGCAGGAGAGCAGCATCCAGACTTGATACTATTATATGTACTCGTATTATAGCCGCAACTTTACACGTATTCACATTTGGCCATCAAAGTGCTCAACACTAAAGCTTCGATGATCAATTAATGATGAAAAAATCTGAGCTCTTAACCACTGAAAAGTACTGGTATTCCTACACAAAAGCTTCAAAAGAAAATTAAATTTTGAGACAATATTAAATGTACCCAAGTAGTTTTCACGCCTCCAGTGCTCGTCATTGAACCAACACTTGACGTGCGCGGCTTGTTACCAGTCACGATACAAGAGACAACAGCAACACGTCAGTGTGAACTGAAAACCAACAACAGTTACTCACCGCAGACTGGTAGGTACATTCACATTGTAATCTTAACTAGGAGTATGAGTACCTAATAACAGGCCTGCCTCACTCCGCAGACGACGTAAGTATTAAAGCGTACCTACGATACGCTACTTAGTAAGGAAAGCTATAAACCACCCCAACATGTCCTTTTCATGTTACACATTGGGAGCAGGGTGTTTCTTGGGTTAAAAGTCTGCTATAGCAGATGTATCTTTTCGAGTACAAGCTTTAATCGTGCATAGGTACAATGAAGGCATATTAAAGCTCTATACAGGGTTATCCAGAACTGGTGTACTAAGCCGAAAGGTAGTGATTCAGGCCATCATTGAGAACAACTTTTACTATGAGGCCAAACCGAAATTAGAGAAAAATATCAGCTGTTTTATACATTTTATCCGAGTTGCAGTTTTGTATGGAACAACTGATTATTTTTCTCGAATTTTGTTTTGGCCCCAGAGTAAAAGTTGTTCATAACGATGGTCTTAAATACCCTCTTATGGCTTAGTACAGGATAAGCAGATAATCCTGTATATGTCACCCATCACTTAAACCGCAAAATGAAAGTACTACCACGTAAAAAATAAAACAGTCAATTTATTACGCTATTTAACGTAGCCTGACAAAGAGACCAATAGAATTTGAATCCGCGGGGTCCTGGACTTGAATCCTAAATCACGTACATTTCTCTTTAGTTCCCCCAATCTATGCAAAGGAAAAGAAATAAAGCATCGTGAGGAAGTCTTAGGAAGCTCTCGTTATTTCTGAGAGTTCCATTATTGAAATGTGAAGTCTACCTATTCGCATTTAGTCAGCGTGGTGGTGTAGATTACTTTACCTTTATTGCCTGCGCTTAGCAGTGGGGTAAGTCCAATAGGTACGGGGTTGAAATCAGGTAGAATTAATTATGCAACCTCTCAAAATCAACGATTTGCAAACAATAAATATTTGTTTTATAATGCACAATATCTCAGTATCTTATTTTATACAGAATACTTTTTATATACTCGCAATATTATAATTTTCATTCTTATTTTTGCTAATCTTCCTTTCTCTGTTATACGATATGCTAAATTTCAAGTTTAAATTTCAAGTTCTCAAGTATACCTACCGGAAATGCCTCAAATACTTCGTTGCTTGACCACCATTGACAAAGTGGATAATTTTACTAAAGAATCAATGAATGAGATGAATTTGAATAACGTGAAAAGATAAATGTAGACGTTACTCAGAAGGAAGGTATTTTACTATATTTTTGTGTGGAAGACGTTGAACCTTAGTTTTCAGAGGAAAGATTTGCGTTTTGAGAAGCTGCGATTGTGATGCCCTTATATTTCGCTTTAAAAATTAACATATTACTTGTGAAATTCACCAAGCAATAAAATACACATATTTATTACATACTTCAAAGTTTAATAAAATGGATGTAATATGTTTTGATAGGTATCAGTTTTTAAATGCCCAGTAATTTTTCATTGATAAGACAAACGCGAAAATTGCGATAACACCAAGATAAATTCATTATTATTATTCAGCTATGACGTGTCGCGTGACGTCCGCGTTGAAAATCAGTAATACGTTCCTATTGTCACGTTATACATATTATACATAGTATACATATTATAATCATGTACACGGTAAGTAAATACATACATTTTGTAGATTAAACAAATCCGACATACCTGTAGACGTGAAGAGCCTTACATAATCGCAATCTAAAAAATCTAGACAAAATGCGTTTTTTCCAAGTCATTACCAATTTAAATCGATTGTACCATGGTTATACTCGAAATAACTGGGAAACAACGTATTCATTGAAAGAAACGTATTTCCCCTCGGTTTTTCTATAAATATTTTCCAACATGAGTGGACATAAGACATGAGTTCAATGGAATGGTTTGTAAAGACGCTTGTAATCGTGGTACACGCGCGCGTAGAGCGCCTGTTCACTTTAACCGGTGGTTTTAACGGGAAATCATGAATGAATACTTGTTACTATTATGTTCCGTAGATGGGCCGAGTGGTACAGTAATTAAATCATTAGATACCAAGATATAAATAACGCGTAGGTACGTGGAATACTAATGCGTGTGCCGTGCTGGGCTGACACGCCACAGAATATATTAGTGCGTCACGGTTTTACGTGTGACGACACTGTGTAAAGTCTACCTATTGCTGACCTGGCACGACGCGCTAGATAGCCACACAATCTGTCCTTTCCTTGTCTTTGGACCTGTATTATACAGGCCCATTGCTGAACCTAGGCCCCTTGTAATCACGAAAAGGGTTAGACTGTAGTGTTCTCGCTGGCCATATGAGGATTGTGAAATTTTCGTTATCCTTGAGAACATATTTAAGCATTTTCTTTCGTCGTTCAAAGCTAGCGCTAATCGCGCATAACTTCAAAAATATATGTGTGCCTTGCGGATCGAACCCACGATCTATGGGATATAGAGGTCTATTGGTCTCCGAATCAGGCTTCTATAACTTCATCAAATTCATGTAACAATAAGTTAATATAGTTATAGGTACAAAAAAATTGCATTTGTGCAGTATTAACAGATTTACAGCATTTTAATAACGATTATTGATTTATAATATTAGGTACACTGACATACAAAGTAACTTATAAAACACTAAAGTCCGTAAGTAACTTATAAATACTATCTGACGGTTCTGACGTATTATGTAAGTGAATAATAAGTTCTTTGTAGTTTAACTAATTGCAAAGTGACATAGATAAAATAATAATGGTTCCAGACTACATCACTACTTATTTATTGTTAGTGAAACTGAAATGCACATTAATATTTATTTCTTTAACACAACTCTAAACGATATTGTAGAATGGTTGTACTTGCTAATGTACAAAAGTAGAAAACTTAACTTAAACTTAGTCTACTAGATATTTTCTCAGAGTAGTTAAGTTTAAGTTAACTTTTCTACTTTTGTACATTAGCAAGCACAACCATTCTACAATATCGTTTTGAGTTGTGTTAATAATTTAACTACTGCATGGATGGTATGATTCACTTGACTACATTTGGCCTGATGTTAAGCAGAGATGCGGTCTAAGAAGTAGCATGCGATAATCCTACCGCTTAACTTAGTCCTAGCCTGATTTTTCCAATTCGATTTTATTATGAGCAAAATCATAAGTAGATAATTAATCTGCGCGTAGAATAATTTTCATCTAAAACTAAATTTCATACTAAATATCTCGATTTAAATACCTACCTACAGGTAATTACATGTAGATTTCAATCATTTACTAGAGAGTAGAGAGTGAAAACCTAAAAAGATTTAAATCTCTTTATTTGGAGAGACATCAAAATTTTAAAAATTAAGTTATCAGGGCCATTAAAGAATGAATTGTTTCATTATTTCATAAATGTTAGAATTGAATTGCGGCGTTTGAATCACAGTGATTATTAGCCAATATTCCGATCGGGCAGTGTGCAATGTGTGCGGACTGCGGGGCGATAGACTGCGCGGGCGCAGAGAGCCGGCGCGGCGGCAGCGCGGCGCGCGGCGAGCTCGCGACCGCGGCCGCCAATTCGCAGGCGAATCGAGCAAAAAACCAGTCTGAATATTTTGGCCAGGTCTATTAGTGAGTGCGTCTTCGAGGCGAGAGGCGATAATGAGGAGTGCAATGATGACGTCACGCGGTGCGCGGGGCGGCGGGCGCGGAGCGCGGCGGGGGAGGGCCGCCGAGGACGCGGAGCTGTGCGCTCGTTCATTGTAGTTTTTCGATTATTGTTTAATTAGGGCGAAGCGGCGGCGGAGCGGCGGCCAGGGGAGACAAACGCGCGGCCCGCAACCCTCGCACCACTATGCATTTATTTATTTTAATGCATTTTACTCGATAATGCAATATTTGGCATACTTTATTTAAGTAGGTATAGAATTAACTGTGCATACTTGAATACGCAATATAACAAACAGATATAATACTGTGAATATTATCGTATTTATAGCTTAATACATCAATAGACTCCAACTTCGAGGTTAATCGAAATGGACGAATCTATTTTTCGCGTAGCAAAAATCATGATTACTAAACTGAGATAATTATTTTATTATAGTCGCGTAAAATAAAATGTCGTTGTCTCGTATCACTATCACTACATAGTATAAAACAAAGTCGGTTCACGTTGTCCGTCCACATGTATGCTTATATATTTAAAACTTCGCAACGGATTTTGATGCAGTTTTTTTTAATATATAAAATGATTCAAGAGGAAGCTTTATATATATAATACACTTGTGCGAAGCTGGGGCGGGTCGCTAGTAAAATCTAAAGAAAATATTGTTTGAATCCTCGGTTCTTGAATAAAATAAATGTAGACCTACGCCTTCGCTCAAAACTGGCAAATAGCGGCACACCTATGACCTTAATACAGTAAGACAAACCTTTCCAAAAATGTCATACTGACATACTTAATGTATAACTTTATTGAGAAGGCAACATAGGGCAGGAGCATCGGAGTCTTTTATTTTTATGTAGAATAGGACATGTACATTTGGCTACCAACTCGCCTGATGATAAGCGAAGCTGTAGCCGCAGATGGAGTATGTAGACCTACAAGGTAGATTTTCACCATGAAATAACTCATTTATTTTATGTGCGTAATTTGATGTTTATTTATCTAATTATAATTTAAGGTCAAAGTCAAAATATTTATTTTGCGGAGATATGGGTAACATGTAGGTGTTAAATAAGATACATTATTATGTGCACCATGCTCAGGCATCAGGGCATGCAAAATTATCATTCTTAATTTTACAGGTAATTTACCTACTAATAATATTATCATAATTATACATTAATAATATTGTGAGATTATATCATATACTAATACTATATTTGCACAAAGATTTGTCATTCAAAAACTTATGTATGGAATAATATGTCTTGTCTATTAATAATTTCTTAAGTCTTAATATAAAAATGTCAATATTATTTGTGTCTTTTACAATTGTTAATTATAACTAAATTTTAAATGCACTTCTTTGTTCAGTCTTTTGTAGAAAGTGCATAATGAAAAATAAGTATTTATTACGCTGTATTGAATTACGCTGGCTTGGAGCCAGCGTAATTCAAATTTTAGTACCTCCTGGTACTTAATGTGTAATTTGGACCAGGAATTGAGTTGATACTTTGCTAAACTTAATAATAAACATATTTTCTCAAGTAAAAATAATTTTCTCCTAACATTCAACTACCTGTATGATACTATAAAGTATTTCTGTGAAATCCAATCGAGCGCCATTAAATCGATGAATGTAATGTAACGTGTTGCGGTGCAGACGATGAAACGGTTGGCAGCGGCTGGGTCGCTATCAGCGGGCGGCGACCGCGCCGGAGGCCCGCGGGGTTGGCGGCGGCGGCGGCGCGCGGGTAAGAGCGCGTAAAAAGGCGAGCGGCGGATCCGCGCGCGCGCCTTTCACGAGGTCGACGGCCGCGGGGCCACCGAAAACGACCCCACGCCGCACTACAGCCCTGCGATTTCCCAAATTTTCCCCCGGAGTGCAGCCGTGGCGCCTCCGCTCTGCCACGACTATATTTAGGACACAGCTCCGACGTCTCTGAGGGAGTCGCGGCGTGACCGCGCCGGAGACGAGCGCGACCAGTCCCGTGACCGTCCTCCCGAATGTCTTTCCAGGAACGTTGAGTTCACCGCAAAAATAAGATTGGCTCGGTTGTTCGCACCGAAAGAAAATGTTTTACGACACGCCTACTGCGTGCGAGCGCATAAAAGTTACGTTGTTTCGCCGATAAAATCATCTTTGACGACTTCGTTTTTTACGGACCTCATCACCCTCTTAGCAGTCACATGACATGAGATTATAACGTTTGTTAACATCAAAAGGTGTTGAAAATTGAGACAGTTAAAAGAGAGTCTGAAATGCCGGTAACGTGTGTTGGACTCGATTATATCATTTCGGTGAAATCCACCGTAGTAAAATGTGTAAGTATCCTCGATGCAGAGCGTGTCTTCAGAACTACATTCCGACAATAAAATACGGGAGGAATGTTTCTCAGCCATGCATATGGACGTGCGCTCTCATCGGTCGTATCCGGGCCAATGCCAGCCAACACTGCCGTACCTAAACTAGAAAAGTATTGTCCTCGATGTTCCGAGCGATAACCGCAAGTCGCGCGGAGGCGATTCGCGACCGTGCGCAGTGGTAGTAGCGTCGGTATTGGGTCGGCGCGCGCGCGTGGAGGTTGCGCGTGAGATATGTGAAGTCGCGGCATGCGGGTCGCGCAGCGTTCTCACGCTTTGAATATTCCTGGTCGGGGCCGCCCGCGCTCCCTCGCCCCCCGCCCTACCAGCGGCCCTTCAATGACGTCCCCTGACTCCCGCTCCGCTCCCACTGATCTCCCGACACTAATTGAATGAACCTCATAAGTCTGTTTACATCCGCGCCGTCTTCTTCGGACGCATGCGAGATAAGTGCTTTACCTATCTAAGTACGACTATACTAACTTAAATGTCAAGCCATCCGAAGGGGGACTCATATCTCTCCATTGCGTGTGTGCGCGCGATAGAGGCTTTTATTTAATTGGCCACGAACGCTAAATAGAAATAGATTTGCTATTAAATTCGCGTCTCTACTGTACCTAGTTAGAAATATTAGTAGATGCGTGTTAATTGTATTATCTACTCGTTTGAAGTTCTAAAGCGACATACCTAATCAGTGTGCGCAATATATCCTATATCTATGTATTTGCTTTTGCTGCTAGGACTCGGGGCTCGTAACTCGAAACTAAAACTCGTTCACAGCGCTGATATCGAGCTTAACATTTATTATAATAGATAGAATCGAATACCTACTTCGAGGTAAAAAAATATATTATAATGCAGAGCTCTGCTCATTAACAAAGACGGGCAAATGACGGTCTCGTTGAAACATAGAGATGAATGAAGTGTGATACATATGTATTTTGTGTGGTCGCGGCGCGGTGTGGGGGCGGGACGCTTTCCCCGGTCTCGCACAATTAATTATTTTTCAAAGCATAGTACGGTACGTATTGTTGCCGACGAGCACGATGATATTTCTACCGGCGCGGGTATTCGTCATGTATGGCTGCCTGCGAGATGAGTAATTCTCCCACGGTTCTTAGACACATCGTAATACTAATCATCCTTGACTCACATTTTCAAAATCGTACCTTTTGTGTGGGAGTTTGTTTCCGTGAGAACTGAATATTTAAACTATTCAGCTACATGCGGCCGCCTGAAAGACAAATGTGTCGCTTGGCCACTTAGCGGAGGATAAATCTACTTAACTACCTAATGTGCATGTTTTGTAAAATCTAATCACACCAGTTAACCGAACAAAAAATTGCCAGAGACATTGTGACTGTGAGAATTTGAAGAATTCAAATGTCAAGTGAAGATCCTTGTCTATGTGTCATTGGGTAAATAAAAATCGTGTGAAAACAGTCATTTTCCCAAGATGCATCTCTATCAACATAAACAAACAATTTGATGAGATAAAGAGAGATATCCTTATCTTATGAGATCTATAACAATCTTGCAAAGACATACCTATGTACGTGTAGAAAGTCTTAGAACATATTATAGCTTTGATTGAAAAGGTTTCAATACAGAATGCCTTCTAACCCAGGCTTCTAAAAACCAAGCGCCAAATGTGGGAAAGGTCGCGTTATTTGGATTGTCGTACCAGATTATAAATTATACCTACTTATGATATTAATATATTATTTATGATTTATTTTGCCTAAATATTACTAATTTTATGTACCGATTTACCCTAAATATTATACCTTGTTTTATCTCAGTGGATTGTCCAAATTGTAACTTTTACTCATTAATTGATTCTTTTTTTCCAATTCTAGCAAATACCATCAACGGAATTACTAAAATACATATAAAGTATAGTAGGTATAGAAAATATTTCTTCAAAAACATTTTTATAAATGAACTGAATAAAATTAACTTTGAAATGGGTCGAAATTAAAGATATAAAATACTACTCATTTTGGAGAAATAATTTAAAAAATACCATGAATCATCAGAAAATACATGCGAACTGCACCTTTATTGTACGTTTTTTTTTAAATCATAATAATATGAAAAAAACGTCTAATTAGGTTACGTTAAAATATGCTATTTCAAAATGCTTGTTTACTAATGGTAGACTATACTCCTAAACTAGCTCTCCGTCCCAGTTTCGCCCGAATATATTACAACCCGGAAAAAATATTCTAGAAGGTAGAGTAAACCGCAATGCAATCTGCTAAATCAATCGCCTCACCAAAATTGTTTATATCTTCTATGAACTATTTTGGTGAGGCGACTTTTTGCTTTATAAATAAGATCGGATAGGACGGGTGGCTAGCCCTGGTGTCAGATTTTTTAAGCCGCCCGAAGACCTCTGATGTCAAGGGATGATGTAATCCTACGGTTAAAATAACCGGGACCTGCAATTTAACGTGTCATTCGAGCCACGGTAGCGCTCAGTTGTAAAAGCCACCCGCGGTCTCTCATCCAAAGACTGACCGTGCAGAACGTTGCTTAACTATGGTGATCACTGTCACAAACTACACCTTGAGCGCTACATAATAATATACAGTGATATGATAGTATCAAAAGCAGCAAATCGATAGGACGGTTTCCGCGAATCCTCGCAAGCATCTCGCCGCGCGGCCACCCGACACGCTGTGTTCGCCGCACTGCGCCCGCGCAGCTCTCCACTTGCACTGTGCACTAATCGATACCACTTATTACACACTGCACACTGCATTGAGTCGGCTAACTGATTCCCTTGCATTCACGTCAGAAATTAAATACATACTAAGTAGATATTATAATGATGTACTTTTGCCTAGTAATATTTTAATTCAGTAATTGTATTGTCATAGCTATAAAATTGATTATTATAAACTACCATTCGTCAAAAACTTATATTTTGACCATTGTATTACAATAGATATGTACACTGCTAAATTCTATTAAATCGTATGAAATAATGAATAAATGAGAGACTTCTTATCAACAAAGGTAGAGTAGGAAGGGCATCCTGCGGCCAGGTAGAGCGACTACCAGCACAAGACAAATACGCCGCCCTAAACACCTGGGCGACCCGGATGACCCCATCGCCGTATTCACGTCTGCGGCGCTGGGGTCACCCGATCCGACAGCTCCCTGCAACAGGAAGTATTCTGTATTTGGTTAATATAGGCGCCGGTTACCAAGGGCACGCGCCAACCCCGCCCCGGCGAGGTCGTGGACCCTCAGGATCAGTCAGAAGATCGGTTAGATTCTCCCCATATAGTCAACCAGCTCGACCCATTAGGGCCACAAGGTGGTCCTTGTGGGGTGCCCGGGCAAGTCTGATCTCCCCCGCCGGGTGACGGCCCAAGCCGAGGTCCGTATCTTTTCAGGTGCACTTGCGCTAGTCACCCTATAACCTAATCTTAGGGCTCAGCCGCCTTCTGCGCTCGCTCATGCCCGGTAAGCTGTAGAGGCCTCAAAGGCCAACAGCTTTAAGTTATTCAAAAAAAAGCACAAGACAAATAAGTATGATAATATTCAATTTATAATTTTCTTTTACTTTACGATGACTTCGAAAATATTTGTCACATAAATACTATAACTACATACAATCCGTAATTTTTGACTTCAGATAATTGGTATCTTAGTTAATCTTCTTAATATTTTGCAGTCAATGTCTCCAGTTATCTATTCTTTTGGTGGGGCGCTATAATGACTAAAATTTTGCAGTAAAATTTGCACTTCATGGCACTACCAATTTTATTTAAAATTGCGTGACACCCCTGGTGGGGCAGATTCGACCAGTGCTAAAAAGTGAGTGGAATCTGCCCCACCAAGATGAAACGAGTGGGGCAGATTCCACTCCACAAAATGCAGGAATGGAATTCGCCCAACCAGTGGGGCGCTTTGGTGGGGCAGAGTGGAAGCACTCTATTAAGATGTTTATATTTTGTTAGTCATATTTTGCAATGTATAGTAATTTATTTATTTTTATAATTCATTACATAATAAACGTCAATTTACAATAATCCTTCTAAAATTTATTGAAATATCTAAAGTGTTGGTACTGAACCTATTGAAATTTTATTTAACTTACTGAGGACATCATTCAGTTAAATATTTACCATATATAATGTATAACTTCTACTATATACATAATTATTTGTCACAATCCTATACCTACATACTATCCTTATCCTATACTTACTATCCTTACCTACTTATTTATCTATTATATAAAAGGCTTCCCTGAGTGACGGACTACGAGTAAACTTTTTTACTCGTGGTTACACTGATTGGTGTGACTACGAGTAAACTAATAAAATGTAGGACTCGTGGTCACACTGCTAGTGAGCTTTGCGTATACCGAGACCACCAAACCTTACTGGCAGTGAGGCTTGGCGCCAAGCACGGTCCTCCAAAGGGGTGTTAAGAATGGTGGTGAGTGTATCCTTTTGAACGTTGTCAAACTGTTGTAAGGATAAAGGGTGATTCCAAAGCTGACAACATCTAAGAGAATACATAAATTTTGGGACAAAAAGGCAATAACGAATAATGGCATAGGCCATATGACTGTTATTTTTTTGAAGACGATCGGATACTAAATAAAATTTTTGAATTTTTTCGTCAACAAAATCTTAAAATGACTCATCTAGAATCGGGGACCCTACTAGGCGAAGAGATCGGTTTTCTAAAACTTTGATATTTGGAGCAATATGATCGAAAAGCTTTGTGGTCTCATCTTTTAGGACTGCGGAGGAGTTTGGAACAAAAAGCTCGCGTTTAGAGAAATTTAAGGTGAGCCCTATTGTATTAAACTCTGTTGTTTAGAAACTGCAAGTCTTTTAAAACAGTGTTAACGTCGCCTCCAAGGGGCCCGTCGTCTAGGTACCAGACGTTGAATTTTGACTCGAATTTTTTCATGATAGGATGAATAGCTAATGAAAAAAGAGCAGGCCTAAGCGGGTCACCTTGCAGACACCCAGTGGCAGAAAATAGCACATTATTTTTGTACATTAATTTAAACGGTTCACTATAGCATTGCCAAACAAAATTGTAAATATAAGGAATTTTGTCTAAAATTTGGGCCAAAAAAGCGTTTCTATTAACGGAATTGAAGGTGTTTTTAACATCCACCTTCAGCAAGACTTCACCTTCTTGGTGGTGAAGAAAAAGTTGGTTCTTAAGGCATGCACTGCCGCCTCACAGCCGCCACGTGTACCAAAACCGAGTTGTAGAGGTTGGTATTCATTGCAAAGAGTTTTTTTAATGGTAAACAACTAGATACAAGTAAATTAAATAACCAAATACTGAGACAATGCAGGCCAATCCGTGGGCTATTATCATTTTAAGCAAATACTGATACAATTCAGGCTAAACCGTAGGCATTATTCTTGCAAGTAATACGATAATAGGCTCAATTATGAAGGCGCCATGGTAAATATAATAGCAACATAAAAAGTGTTCTCTCTATCGAATGCTTAAAGTGAAAAGAAACAGAAATAATTATGCTAATTAGCTATTATAATTACGATGGCTCCTTCAGAATCGAGCCCAATTCGGGCTTAACCACGAGCTACTATTATTTTTAGTAAGTGCCAAGAAAACGCGGGCCAAACTGTGGGTTTTTATCATTTTAAGCAATTACGAAAATAACGCGGGCCAGACCGTGGGCTACTATCATTGCAAGTAATACAACAACGCAGGCTAACGGCATGCTATTATAATTTTAAGGATTTATTAAGACAACGCGGGCCAGACCGCGAACTATAATAAGCAGATGCCAAGATAACGCGGGTTGAACCGCGGGCTGTTATTTTAATCAAGTTAGTACTAAAACAACGTGGGCCAAACTTTGGGTTATTATCATTTTAAGTACCTAATTATTAACACAACGGGCTATTCTCATTTTGAGCAAGTACTAAGACAACACGGGTCAGACCATGGGCTATTATTATTGTGAGTAATACGACAATGCAGGCCAAACGGCAAGCTTTTATAATTTTAAGCAAGTATTAAAACATCGCAGTCCATGCTGCGTGCTATAAATAACCATCTTAAGCAAGTACTAATAATACGCGGGCCAAACCGTGACCTATTATCATTATAGGCAAATACTGTTACAATTTCAGCCAAACCATGGGCATTATCCTTGCAAGTAATTTTAAGCAAGTATTAAGACAACGCGGGCCAAATCGCGGACTATTAGATATTATTATTAGCAATTTTTTTTTTCAATTAGGTTTGCGTTTGCCTACACACTGCCTGATGTTAAGCAGATATGTGATCTAGGATGTAGCATGCTTACCTAGAAGATACCTAAGCACAAAGACAACGTAGATCAAACCGCGGGCTACTTTCATTTTAAGTAAGTACCTATGTACTAAGACAACGCGGGCGAAGCCGCGGGTTTTAAGCTAGTATTATATAAATCCTAAAGTTTATTTGTTGGTTTGTTCCTCTTTCACGCCCAAACGGAGTAACGGTTTCACTTGATTTTCGATGTGGACATAATTTGAAAGACGGAAAATTACATAGGATACTTTTATCCCGAAAAAATAAAAGGTTCCCACATTAGAGATTAATTAGAATGGATGCCTCTTTTGATTACAAAAGCTATGGTTGTGCTATGGTTCTACCATTTCGCGGACAATTGTTTGTCTGAGTTTCACTTGCCCACTAACGTTTCGCAGAATTTTATTTCGCCGAATAATCATTTCCCAACTTTTGTATAATTTTGTTTCCAAACCTCAAAGTAACTAATTGTACGTTTGGTCTGCTTTTTATTATGACACTTTTCAAAATGTCAACTTTCAAGTAGCAGAATGTTTTAGTTAGCGTGGTATTCATTTTGTTCCTTATTGTTTACCAAATGTTGTATTAAGTACGGTTTCGTTTAGTAAGTTTCCTTTTACAAAGCGATTCGCTTCTGGCACTTGCACGGCACGGCCGTTGTCGCATGTGCGTTGTATGTATGTTCTAGCCTAATCTATTTTTTGTTTCACACCTAATTATCCTACAAAAGCGATTCGCTTCTTGTACTTTGCGGGCCACTGTCGCTGCACGCTCGCTTTGCTCGCTCGGTTCGTGCGTTTTATGTCATGCTCTAACCTATTTTTCGTTTCACACCTAATCTACAAAAGCGATTCGTTTCTGGCCCTTCGCCGGCCGAGAAATAGAAAATATACTAACCGGTGCCCCACAAGAACCAAAGTTTAAAAAAGTACTTGAACAAAGAAGAAAGAATCAACAGAATTCTTGAACACAAATCTACATACTCCGAGCAAAAAATTGAAGTGCATTGCTGCCAATTTAAAGGTTATTTTTGAGACTCTCAAATAATGATAAAATGTATGTCTTAAAAAATGTATGTGAAAATCGGTTGTTTTTATCATTATATCAATTTGTGAAAAAGGAACTGTTACATTGATGATGTTATTCCTCTAATAGTTGTTTGGCATAGTGAAAGATTTGACAAATGATAAATGTCCCAAACGTTTTGTATCATTATATTTATTTATTAAATACACGTTAACTACTATTTACAAATTAAACTACATTATGTACAATATAATTATAAAGAAATAAGATATATAGAAAAACATAAAAATACATATTTACAAAACAAACACGCCGTCCAGACCAGAAACGTGTGGGAAGGTCCCCAGAAGGTCGGCTTTGAGCGAAGTACGCGCCAGCTCTAGGGTTCCCGGAGGCGAGGACCAACCTTTTTGATAAAGCTTTACAAAAGCTTTTTGTGTTGGATGACCACGGGCCCAAAGTTTCCACAGCTAACGCAACAAATTCGTAGTGTGCTAACGCACACAACTGTGAATACTTTTGATGTTTGTTCCTCTGTGCCTTCTCAGCCGCGATTCCAGCACAGCGAGCTGAATCACCAAGGTATGACGGTGCCAGGGTATCCACACACGTGGCGTCCCACACTAAGGTTCGCCCGAGACTCCATGGTATTAGTGTGGCTCTATCAGGACGCTTACCGTCATCCCTTGATATTCCGCTCGGTTCCAGAGTCGAAGGCACAAAAGCAGTGGAGAGTACCCGCCTGACTAAATCATTTATTGCCCGATGGCGATAAAGTCGGCCGGCACTCTTTACCTTTACACATGAAAGTCCACGGGCTAGTCCAAATTGGTCCACGCCTCGACCACACTGGCAATTATGAGGCTCGCACAACTTGGCTCCTAGAGAGGCAGACCCACCGCAATGCGTAGGCAACTGGGATCTAATACTGTGCCTATATTGTCAGACGGTAGAGCACGGAGCCAGTGACCTGATTCTGACTCCGAAACTGCTAAAAGAAGTGCACGGTATGAGTCATTCATTACTTGATCCAAAAGGACCGAATGAGTAATTTTTATGATGGGTAAGTCCCACAAATTTTGGATTTTTGTATCAGTAGGCAAATTGTCACCAGAGCATGTTGCAGACCAAGCCGCCATGGCTTCCTCTTGGCAAGCAACTCGAACATCGGCTATGGGGCTGTTTAGGATCATGCCGATGAGAGTTTGCGAGCCATGAGAGGAAGCCAAGAAAGCAGGTAGCGCCACACTTGAAATGCGACGTATACCCAAACCCCCAAACGATATAGGGAGGGTAGCCTGCGCCCATGATTTGTTATCAAAGTTCAGATTCAAAATTTTGGTGATTATTTCTTTCAAAATAGTGTCTGCTGTATCAGTTATTGCGTGGAAATACCACACTTGGAAGCAACGCAGTAAATATTTGAATTTTGGAGTAAAAAGACAAAACCGAAGTATGTATATAGCCATGTGTGGTTTAATTTGGAAAAGTAAATTTGAATTTTTAGTGAACAAATCTAGTTTGGAGGATACTACCGGTGGAATTGCTTCTAAAAATAAAGGAGCGCCTAATAAAGTCAGTGAATTTTTACTTTGTACTAATATGTTTGGACACAAGGAATCGAATTTTTGGTAAATAGAGGAACGAAATTCACCTGTCGTTGGACCTCCAAAAAAAAAAATTCGCATTTACTTTCGTGATTAAGCGATAGGCCAATTGAATTAAAGCGCTGTATGATGCTGCTAAGATCCTCGAGTACTTCTGAAACATTTCCGCCTAGTGAACCGTCATCAAGATACCACACATTAAATTTTGAATTTAAATCATTATAATAATTTTAATTTTGTCATTATAATAATTTTTATTATTGTAATTTAATAAGCTTACCGAAAATTCTACCAAATGAAACGTTGTCATCCAAAAATTTGATAATCGTTAGTTGTCAAAGTGAAACATAAGTGATACGTTGGTTGGCAAATGATAATCGGCCAAACAATTTTCCGCGAAAAGGCAGGATACCAGAATACTCGTTTCTCATCATATCGTTACTGCTACTATACGTTATAGTGCCAATTTTATTATATTGGTACTGCACAGACTTTTCGAACCTGAAATTTCGAATCGAAGTAAGTTCAAGTGCTTTATTACATCTAATTTGGGGGATAAAGCTAGCGACCCGCCGCGGCTTCGCACAGTTGTATTATACGTATAAACCTTCCTCTTGAATCACTCTATCTATTAAACAAACGCGTCAATATCCGTTGCTTAGTTTTAAAGATATAAGCATACATAGGAACAAACAGCGGGAAGCGACTTTGTTTTATACTTTGTAGTGATATTAGTTATATCGACCGAATAGATCATATTTACAAAATCTTTAAAATTACAATTAGGTACATATTTTAAACTAATTACACACTATTTTAACACGTAATATATTGTGTACTTAAAAGAACTTGCATCGATATTTTTTTTAAATGTTGAATAATCTAATTTAGTCTAATGCTGTCATCAGAATTTTAAAATCACGATTAAATTACATTTCATAAGTTTAGCACAATGTAAATGTTAAGACAATCCAGCTACTCGACCAAACAGACACAGTGAGAAGACTTAAACAAACAAAACTGTTCGAGTTAATGTCCTACCTTAACTCGTAGTCATAGTGTTATAGTGCTAATGCCGCGTTTAAAGAACACAATAACGTAGTGTCTTCGCCTTAATAGAGACAATAAAATAAGTGTTAATGGACAAATTCTTAGTTATTATACTTATCTAGCAATTTAAGTTAGATTTAAATTACTTATTAGGCCATGGCTAGATTGTATTTTTTTAAGAAATGCTCATGGGCGTTTCTTAAGCAAAAATTAAAAAAAGTTTTATAATTTTCTAGCTTATACGTACCACTACGTATCAACATAGTTTGCCTAACATTTTAAGGGAGCTGAAAAGGACTTCACCTCCTAAAACAGCGGCTACAGAATACTGGTAACAAATGCACAAAAAACATAGAATCAAGCAATATTCAGGCCTAGTCTCTTCTAAAGCGGAGCGGAATGAAGCTGGACGAAACTTAGCACTTACTGTACTGTACCAGCCTTTTCAATAGTCCACTGCAGGATGTAGGCCTACCCACGGGGGATTGGGCCATTTTCACCACGCTGGCTCAGTGCAGATTAGTGGATGCACATACGCCACCGAATTACTTCTACGGATGTATGCATGCTGCCTCACGATGTTTTCCTTTACCGAAAAGCCAGTGGTGTGAAATTCCGTACATAAATTCCAAAGAATTCATTGGTACGGACCGGGATTTGAACCCACGACCTCACGATTGTAGGGCCGGTGTTTATAGTATTGGTTTTTGGGCCCTGAATCAAGTTTGTGAAAAACCACTTTACTAACTATACCTAGTTTGGTGTTTTTCACCATAAAAGATAAATTTGATGCAAGTTTGATGCAAGATAAATCAATAAATTAGACTACTGTCGAAGTCCGACTAAAAGAAGAAGAAGCTACTGTAGAAGGCTGAGTAGCTCTCGAATATGTTATATTTCATCTAGACTAAAGCAAAAATTTAATAATACATGTAATTAATCTGATCGTACAAAGTAGGTACAATCATACGCCAACGTAAACGTCTTCCCTTAATTTGACTTAACAATGATTTATTTGAGTACCATACATTTTTCATTATAGGAATCGTTAATAGAATAAAAATAAACAGAGCAAGATTCGTGTTATTATTATCTGTCGAACTAAACTCGACCCATAAAACTGTTCCTGTGTTCGTATACAATGTTGTCCTAATTTCGGACGAAATGAGAACGCGTAGATATGGCGTCCTAGCGTAGGTAAATGCGTACAAGGTACTTTTTAAGGGGATAGATACAGTTTTTTTATTAAGTAAGTAAAAGTAAGTTTATATAGACCTAGTGGCTAGTCCTGGGTGTCAGAGTTTTTAAGCCGCCTAAAGGCCTCTGACACGGCTAAACGGTATAGTTTTTTTAGGGTTCCGTACCTCAAACGGAAAAAACGGAACCCTTATAGGATCACTTTGTTGTCCGTCTGTCCGTCTGTGTGTATGTCAAGACTCTTTATCTCTCGGGAACGCGTAAAGATATCGAGTTGAAATTTAAACTGTATACGTATATCTATGGTCGCTTGGAAGTATTTGGATGTATAAGAAAAACTTCTCAGTTATTTTTTAAAAAAGTTAGAGCCGTTTATGTCGTAAAAAAACCGCAAATTTCGACACTCACAAAAATCAAAACCTACGGGGTACTTCCCGTTGACATAGAACTATGAAATTTGGCGAAAAACATTGTCTCAGAGTACACATATAGGAATAAATCTGAAAACTGTACATTTTTATTTCAATCACAAAAAATAGGGTCTCGAAATTCACAAAATATGAGTTCAAAATTCAAAGTGAGTAAATCGTATAATAAATAAATAAATAATCAGCACATGCTAAAACAGGTTTTTAATTATTTTAACAATGTGTAATTTGCGAAGTGTGACGAGAAAAGTGAAAAAAAAAAAAAAAACTTTTTTGTCGATGATTATAGTATTAAGATTTTAACAACTTCTCAATTTTGTGAAATTTTATGGATATGTACGGGGAACCCTCGGTGTGCGAGCCTGACTCGCAATTGTCCGGTTTTTTATTACTTTCTAGGTACCTATTTGTTTTTTACGAAAACATTTGTGGATTTGATGCAGCTCAGGCGCATCATAAGTCTACAAAGAAAAGTTTTCTACTGACTATAATTAGGGAATTAATCGACAGTGGTCATCGACCATGCAACTCGGCCGAAACGTCGGGATGATGAGGTATTTATTTATCTCGTAATTTTAGTGCGTGATTAGTCCCGTAGTATATAATAATAATGTGTTCAAATCGCGAAAGTTTAAAAACAACATTCGTTAATAAAAACACCTGCCCATTAAAAATAAATCAACGGGTTATCTACAAACTCATGAAGTCAAAAGCTCCACTCACTCGCACTCCCTTGCGCACGTAGCATAGCATAGCACAGCCTACCACACTTACAAATGATAAACGGAACCGATCTTTTGGTTACGCGTTTCGTCTCCAAAAAAGCCCCGAGTCGTCTAAAGAATCTAATGTACTAGTAAGATAAGGTTCAGGCATCACAATGAAATATTTATGACTTCCCATCAATATGGATTCAAACCAGAGCGTGGTGACCGATCCGACTAGAGCTTCTTGAGCTCTTCTCGCAAGAGAGTTCGTGATGATTGAACAACTGGGGATCGTTTTTTTAAACTTCGAACGCCTATGAACGTATACGAAACTTTGAAAAATTGTAAGGAGAATCTGTAGGTTTGGGTGGTATGGAAGTTGCGAATACTCCATACAAGTTCCGTATATATGAACAAACCGTGCGAAGTTCAAAAAACGATCCCCTGAACTGCAGCGCCAAACTGACAGCAAACGGATTCTTAAGACAATTGTGAAGTGCCAACTTGGCCATACAAAAACAACACACACACACACACACACACACACACACACACAAACACACATTGAAATATTTAGTAAGTTTAGAGTAAATTTTAATTTAATTTTTTTTTTTTAAATTATTAATGATAGTGGCGATGTTACCATACTGGATACTGGATATCGAAGAGCGGGGTCTTCTGACACAGGATTTTTTATACCTAATAGAATGCCCCAATCTACAGTAATTTAAGGAATTAGTTACAGAAATAAACACTTATTTTATTTTATTATTAAAGGGTGAAGAGTTTTCTTCCGGAACGTAAATTTTACTAACGTACCACGATTTTTCCTGTTGTTCTAAAGAAAATGTGAAAACACTGTTCGATTCAGAATCCTCTGAAGTGGCTGACAGGTAAGCAAATTAATTGGGTTTTAAATGCTACCAGTATTCAGAGGGCTAACCACATGCAAACCAATATATTTTTTACATAAAAATTGCAAGGATATGAATGCAATCCACAACCATGTCAGGGCACGTAAGTGTCTGGAAGAGATTAAATTCTATGCAGTTTTTTAAAATCAGTCGATCCCATAGTCTATTGGAAGATTTTCGAGAAATAGGTATTTGGACAAACAGGTAAGCATAATTTTTTGCATTTTAATTCTAGGTTTAAATCCCTAAGCACGTCTTTCCGAAGATATGTGGGTACTTATTTTTTGAAGCTCTAAGATGTAGATACATTGACAGTGCTTTAGCTTTATTATATGTATCTCAATGGGCAACATTGGTTTATATTTAACAACCTATCCATACCTACCAAATGATCGATCTCACAAGTTGGTTAAACTCGGGTAATCTATGAATATATAACACATGCATTTCCTAACAATTATTGTGACGCATTACGTTAATTGACCTAAATATTGGTGTGTTCACACCGTCATTAGCATAATAATATTTTAAGTGGGTCAGTAAGTAGCAGACATTGTTTGCGTCACTGGGTTTTTTCTACTGTGAGGCGTTAATCTATAATTATTAAAATGGTTTGTCCTAATTGACAAGTAATGTACACTATACATTTGGAAAAATTTACTCGTAAGCAGATTAAATATGAATTTGAAACAATTTTAATTCAATTGACTGATTATATAACTTCGAAATTCCTATACGCAGTTTTGTTACGTACTAAAAATACTTCAATAGCGTAGAAAGACACTAAAGTTAGTATATCTATAAGGAACTATATGTATGTACCTAGTATAGAACATACTTGTATAGTACTGGCAAATTATTGAAACTCCTGAAAAACGTGCCTATAAGTTTTTTTTAGCCAGACTTGCATGAAGAAACATAACCTTTCAACTGCCAAGGTTAATAAGTAAGTATCAAATAGACTTTTCATCCCCCCATCTCGGAAAGAGTATTTTTGCTCTTCGAAATCTAGCAAATGCAATAGCCGTTTTTATCCGCTAAGTATAGGGTAAAGTAAAATTGAATTTGGAACATCTTGTGCACAAATTCAAAACATCATACAACCTTTTTCGGTTCCGTTCCGTACCCAAAAGGTAAAAACGGGACCCTATTACTAAGACTCCAATATCCGTCTGTCCGTCTGTCTGTCTGTCACTAGGCTGTATTTAATTTCATTCAGAACTCAGACTCGGTACCTGTTTGGTGTACTTTTTTAATTTGCTTTGTGCGCGCCATTTTCTTTTCACGTCATATTATTCTTATAAAAAACAAGAAACTTGAAAACAATTGAATAATCTAAAACCAAGTAACGAGGAAGTTTATTTGACGCCAACAAAATTGTGTGAAACTGTTTATAATGCGAAAATTAGCAACAACAATATCGCGAGAAGTACCTATTTGTAACAGTACGATATGTAAAACGACTTTTGTTATTTCCTCGTTGAGGTGGGATGAAAAGTTACGTGTTTCACTCGAGTGCAAAGATTTTCCACCTTATTCTCTTTTGATTCCCTCGCTAATGCTCAGAATTTTAATCAATTTTAGAATCCTTCGCTTGCTCGGTCATCAAAATTGAGCACGCGGTTAAAAAGCAACTTTGCACTCTTGTATAACAAATAACTATTGTCCCGTGTAGACGAAGTTTTCAGCGAATTTATTGGTGATAACTATACTTCTATATTAGCATCACTGTGCAGTGCCACATAACATTTTTAGTGTGATTTTTTTTACAATTGAAATCTATGAAGGCCTTTCTATACCTAGTGAGCTATAGAGACTTATACGTGGCAAACATACCTACTTATACGCCGCAAAACGGTAGTGTTTATTTGGCTCAATGTTTTATATTTATAATTGATTATTATTGTAGTTAATAAAGATACTCACCCGATTAAAGAAACTGCCATCTTGGGACTTAGAGATCATCTTGTGTGTGGATTTTCTGTGAATTTAAATAAAATGTTTTTTAATTATCATTTATATAATGCCGATTACAGTTATAATAGCAATGGTGTTTTTTTACAAGTGGTGAAAATGATATGGCAGTCTCGGGTGGCGCATGGTGTAAGTGACAACCGCGCGCGGGCGCGGGTAGGTCGCCGCGCTCGCGTCCGCGCAAGCGCCGCCCGACGCCACTGTATTTTTAACCGTGGGGCCGCGCCGCTCAAGCTCACCTTTCGATCTATTCCTGGCCGCTATTTTTACACTTTTGTCTATATTACTTTCCTTCCGTCTGCTTATTAGTGGATGATTGAGACGCATCGCAGGGGGCGCCTGTCTCGGAATACCCGCGATATTTCCGGCGCCCCCCACCCCTCACGACCACGTGGCGTCGTGCCTCTTACACACACGTGATATTTATGAATCGAGGGTTACTGGGTTCGTATTAGATCGGAATAGCTTGAGAATAAGTTTACTTCTATTTTTGTAAGTATGGGGAACGGGGGTAGGATTTATACGGATAAACTGTAGTAACATTGATTGAAAATGACTATAAAATTTAATTTACTTATTATAAAAAATAAAATCCTGTAAAGTAAAATAAAAAAATAAAGTAAGTATGTTTCAGATAGAAACTTAAGTTTTTCTCTAGTCATTTTAGTTTTAGCCAATTTTTCTACCAAAATTTCGTTCTTAATTAAACTTTACGTACTCGCACGTACGAACCTGTTCGTACAACGATTAAGATGCTAGTAGAAGAAAATCTAAATTATTTTATTATCCTTACTTTTATTTTTATCTCTACTTTATTATTTACGTGAACATTTTTCAATGATACTCGGCTGTTTTAGGGCGTACTCGGCCCTATGCACAGGGAGCGAATCTTGAACCTGGACACCTCAAAGCCCATAAAAACCATGCGGTGCTAACTCATCGGTATCATTAATGTCTGAAGCTATGTTTCCGGATCCCTGTTTCTCTCTTCTAGCTCTACCACGATACATGCGTTTCTTGTTTGCCTAGAATATAGATCTCTAAATGTGAGAGGGGGTGTGAGATAGACAGACAGACAGACAAAACTCTTTATTTACAACCACAATATGAAAAATAAACACTATTTACACATATACGACAAAAATATGACTATAAAGTGGCGGCCTTATCACCCATGGCGATTTCTTCCAGACAACCTTGGAGATACCCGCAATCGTGAGCACTCACGCTAGAAATTACAGATTTAGGAAAGTATACTAAGTAAAATAGGATATTACCGTTGTGAAGTGTGCTATTAGTTACAATAATGTAATGCCCAGCTCAGCATAGTTATACCTACTTAGGAAATTATTATTTTTACTAAAAATATGATGGAGCATTAAACCATTTCATTTACTTTTAATTTACTGTCAAAACTCTTAACCTGTCAATAAAATAAATTCACGACGTTAATAATTAAGTTACGGTCACTTCCCCGCTTTTCGAACGTTATCGAATTTACCATATCCATCAAAACTTTGTAATCTCGTACATTTTTAATTACTAAGTGATAATGTAATCTCAAACTAATAGACGTTTCCTGTGTGGTGTGGCACATGGCGGCCACCCCGCCGCATGCGTGCGCCCGCGCAACCCTAGCGACGACATCACGCACATCTGGTGACTCGGAAATGAGAGATACCTACTCATCTGTCAGCTTGACAGGCTCTTCGTTTCTCTATAGGTGAGTGCACACAGACGGGCGGGTTGTCCCGCCTGATACTCTTGACAATTACAGTTTCCAATACTTAAAGCCAAAAAATGAGTCTGATTGTTTCGTAGCCTGACAAAATTTGAATATCCTACTTCCTACTAATATTATAAACGTGAAAGTTTGTGAGGATGGATGGATGGATGGATGGATGGATGGATGTATGGATGTTTGTTACTCTTTCACGCAAAAACTACTAAACGGATTGAGATGAAACTTTGCAATAATATAGCTTATACATCAGAATAACACATAGGCTACAATTTATAAAGATATTTTGTGAATTGTCCAAAATATAATGATAAATGTTGAGTAAGTAGGAAAAATCTGCCATCTGCGAGCTACTCTAGCGTGCGCTGCAAGAATGTCAAAATAAACAACTGTCGATCGAATATCTGTCAAATCAATCGATGAGCAGTCCTTGGATATCATCATACTGATAATATATTATGTACCTATAAATATGTACCTATGTTTTTTATTATTATAAATCCGAAAGTTTGTTAGTTTGTTCTTCTTTCACGCAGCAACGGAGCAACGGATTGACTTGATATTTGGCATAGATATAGTTCGAGGGCCGGAAAGTGATATGGGCTACTTAAATAAAAGTTTCCTGTGAGATACCATAAATGTCTAATTCCACGCGGGCGGCGCCGCGGGTAGAAGCTAGTGTATATATATTTTCAATATAGGTATATGTATACATTCGTAATAACGAAACGAAAAGTCCACAGAGTATTATTAGTTGATTAATTTTGATATAGCATTATCGATTGTAAATCTTTGCACTATTTGGCGCCGCAGCTTGCCGCGTGAAAAGCGCAAGTGTAAAACCACCTCTCCTTGGTCTCCTTCTCTGAAACAATTAGGATACATATTTGGCTCAAGTTCATTCGTTTTTTGCCTCATCAAGACATAGATGAAAACATGAATGAGCGGCCCTAGACATGTCCTTGTGGACTATGAATGATTATCATCTGTGAATGGATTTGTGTCGGGGCTCGAGGTCCTTACCGCCGCGCCGCCACAGCTTACGTAGCAGATGCTCTATCATTACATCACCATAAAGGAGATATTATTCCGGTACTATCTACATAAATTCCTTATTCTAAAATATCTGTTACTTGCCTTACTTTTTGTATACTTAGTTATATTCTCAAAATAAGAGGTTCCATAAATAGAAGAAGTGATATTGGGGGAAGGGTGCGTTGTGCAATGATTTACCGCGAGAATATTAACAACCACGTGTGTATTCTTGGAGTAGTAAAATTATTGATAAATATGTGGTGCCGTTAAAAAGCTTTACAGTATACTTATTACGTCAGAATCAAGAAATAGTCATCAAGCAGAGAATGATATAAGTATACATACGTTAATCCATGTATGTACGACGTGCACTTTATTCTATAGTTTCAATGGCACATTATACATGTGTTTTATCAATTTTATCTTACTGACTAAGATATGCTTTAAGAATTGATAAGTAATGAACCCATGCTCCGTTATTTTAGCAAAATGATGATAAAGTAACAAAGGCCATCCTACTAATAGGTAGGTACTATGCTTAATAGTAATATATGTAGGTATTGTATCAAAGCAATAAAATAAAAGTTATGTTGTTCCATAGTAAATTGTTTTAACTTCCATCAAGACAACCAGTGACAGTTTCCAAAAAGGGCTTTTTTTAAACTGTTAATGGTTTGAGTGCAACTAACAGTTTGCTAATGGATAAAAAAACATTTGACATTTTCTGCTGACATTTTTTATTCAAATATTTTTTTTTTATTTTAAAGATTAATACTGTATATACTAAGCCCGATTACAGAGGCGCCAACGTAAATTTAATAGCAACGTTAAAAGCGTTATCTCTATCGAATGTCTAAAGTGAAAAAGAGACAGAACTATGCTATTTAGCTAATATAATTACGACAGCCTCTATAATCGGGCTTACTGTGAACAAAATCTGAGTAAAAATTAGATAAGTATCAATATTTTTGTCAACAAAATGTCAATTTTGATTTTCACTGTAGACAAAATTAAATTAATAATTACATAATTATTTGTATCATTAATAAGTTGACTAGTACTATACCAACTTGTCAGATTTATCGATCGAAGCAGAGATTTATCGAAAAACTTTACAGCTACGAATAAAATCGTTACATCGACAGGAAGTGTCACATAGACATTTAAAATCGTATCAATTGACGATTTCTTCCATAACTGTCCAAGTACCTAAAGTTCATTGTGCAGTGTGCGTTCTTTCATACTTTCTGGCCTGAAACAGTTGTTTTTAATGTTGATAAAAAATATGAAAATCTCTATTAGCGATAAAATTTGTCAGATGCTGACGTTTGAATCGATAAAACTATGTCTACGATAACTGTCAAACATGACATTTGCAGTCGATAAAACTATGACTAGTACAACTGTCAAAGTCGATAGAAGACCGCTGGCTATTTAGTGGCACTGCTGGTCAGATAGCACAGTGTGTGGCGGGGCGCGGGTGCGGGCACTGCGTCCGACTGGTTTCTAACTCAATGTCGCTTGGAATGCAACGCGGGCGGCGGCGGGCGCGGGCGCGGGCGGGAGCGCGGGCGCATCGGCCGCTGTTGTCGCAAGTGGCCGCACTTGTCGGCGCGTTTGACTGCCGGAGATATTCGGCGCGGTAACGGGCCGCGGCCTTCCTGGAATTGGTTACCTGTCGCATTCCTCCGGCGGTCGTCGCAGGCGCACCGCGTCGCCCGCCCGCGCCCGCGCCCGCGCCCGCCCGACGCTTGCATAGCGATACAGCCTCTAACCGTGCTCTTTATGCACTAACTCAATACAATAGGATTTTACGTTTTAAGGCCGTAACAGGCGCATAGGTTCAGTTTGCAACAACCAGAGAGAATTGCATCTTTCTCTCCTTTCTTCTTGTTTTGAGACGGCGATTGTGATCTGAACTATTTGAAAATGAATATATGTACTTAGTTTTATTGAATTTGGTACATATTTCATGTACCTATGTACATGAATTATGTACCCACTAAACTGGGTAGGTGTGTATTGATAGTGTGTATTGATGTATTTCTTTAAATTTTATTGATATTATTGTAACCATATTCCTATTTTATTGTATAGTAGGTACTTTTTAAAGATGTGTAGTAATTATTAGATAGCTTTTGCATAAATACAGTTGCGGCTCTTCTTTCTACATAATGTGTGAACTTCATTTTTCATTCGTGGAACTTCTTCTCCAGTTTTTTGGTGGAGTCAGGTACCAGCTTCAGGGTGACTCCTCTTGCTGGGGCTGGAAGCCCTGGGACTCAGCCCAGGGGGCAATGTGTTAGGGGTGGTTTGTAACGTGTGAACTTCTTAGTTTCGATTTCAGTTACAGAGGTTACAGTTTTACGTCCCTTACTATTCTTAAATATCCTGAAATTCAGCATGAACAACTATGGCAGGCATCAATATAAATGTAGAGTTGTAATTTAAGTAATCAATGGATTCAATGAAGTAAAAGTATTTCATTTCAAACAAGATCTAATTCTGTGGTCGTCTAATTTTTGAATTGTTCCACTATTTATCTGACTTTTGAAAAAAAAAAAATATTTTTATAGTAGGTACTACAATTACATCTAACGAATGGAAGTTCCTAAAACGCCTAACAGCTAAAAGCTACTTAGAGCTAATTGTCATTAAATTCGTCTTGTATCCGGTTATGTCAGAGACTACACTTTGGCATTTTTTTCTAATAATAATATTAATTTAATTTATATACATGAGTTGTAATCGTGAAATAACAATCACTATACCCAACTAAAGTAACACAACGTCTCTACTTGTTCACTTGTAACGAATATGCAAAGTAATAGCGCGCAGTTTTAAATTTACGATTCATAAATTGATATGATAACCTCGTCGGTGGGCCTTGTAGACGCACGCAACACATACAAACTATTGGTTGATCTGTGACGCAACGTGCTGGAATATACCCAGGTCAACCGAAGGGTTCTGGTACAACACCACCCCCACTTGCGATACATCGCTCGCTCTATTCTAACAATGTCAAAGCCGCCAGAACATTATACGCAATGCAAATAAACATTCTTGAGACCCGTTCATGGTCTTCATAATGGCAGTTACATACCTACGGGGCGTATCTGTGTATATGCGTTAATGTGTGCGTGTCGTATACGTGTATGCCCATCGGTACGCCGATGCGGCCGTGTGCGTGGGACGGTGAACTTTACGTGAAAAGTTTTCAGACATCAACCCGCTGAAACTTGAAGGTAAGCTGTTCTGCTAAGTTGTTTTGTGTTATTTTGTAAGTTTTAGTGAGTTGAGAAGTGATCGAGTGAGTTTTTGGTGTGAACGGCTGGTGTTGGGCCGGGAGGCGTGTCGCCGGGCTCGGCTCCCTCGCGGCCCCCGGTAGGCAGTCTGCGTGTGCCGATTGGGGAAATTCGCGCACTGCCAAAACCAATCTATTGTTTTAATTGGAACACCAAATGGCTTTAATGAAATCCATCACATTTGCCACATTTTGCCCTACTTATTCCGACATGACGCGAAGTACTTAGTCTGTAATGTACTCTACTCTGTATTTGTAGCACTTTTAGTAGGCATTATCATTTTAGTCAGTTTTATATACGCCCACTTTTTGTAATATTGTAGAATAGTGTGAAATCGATAATTGGAAAAACATACTATTTTTTCTAGATCAGATTATATCCTAGACTATTTAAGAGAACGTACTCTAGAATAGTCTAGGAGACTTTAAATTCATTAAAAGCAATTTTTACTACTGAAATATTATACATATACTTCATTCCTTTATTTCCAATTGTAAATAGTGTGATCATAGGTACTAGTTATATAAAATTGTACATGAAATTGTAACCAATCTAGTACCTAATAGCAATCAATAGGTACCTACCTACCTACTATACCTAAATGCATTACCTACTAGATGTCAGAGCAATATCATACATATATGTACAATAATTATGTAGGTACATAACACTTCTCTTATCCACTTTCTTTTGAGGTGTTTACATTTTATCATTGTTTCGTAGATATAGATATGGATAAATATGTACTGATATCCAGTATATAATGCCCAGCATATCAAGATTGATTCAGTAATTCTAGTAGCTCTACCTACCGTCGAGTAGATATTGTGATAAAGATTTACCTAATCTTTGTAGTAGCTACAATACATTATATAGCGCTTTACATAAACAAAATGTATGTATTCATTGCTATTTACTGTATTACCTATAGATCATACATATGATGTTTTATTAGGTCTGCAATTAATATTGACTTTAACATTAGAGTTTGCTTATGAAACGATATTTAGTTTGTACTGAATCATATTTCATCTATGTAAATACATGTTACAGAGTAAAACTAACATTTTAATAGTCAAAATCAATATTGAAAAATTAAATATTGAATAAATACATAAGTCTAGTAATGAGACACCGATTGATAGTGCTTGTGGATGATGGTGATTGCTTTAAGCAGCTATTTTATAACGATTTTAGTTATTTTTTTCAATTATACCTATTTACTATCTGTTTGAAATCATTATAATTATACAGTTTCTCTTATTGTAATATTTTTTGTTTTTTAATTGTGAATTGAAATAATAAACGTTCTTAATTTCTTTACCATTCACCCTTTCACAAAGAATCCTGATGGATCTTATGAGCCTTGCTTAATCTTACTGTAGTCTCCATTAACACAATATCGAATTCTTAAACTACTAACCTATAGGTACCTAATATTAGCAAATATGTTACTACTGCTGCTATGAATAAGTATCAAAATTATATGTTTCTTTGAACTCAATCTTATAAATTCTTGCCAGGTTTGATAAGAGTACGACGCCATGGTAAGATATATAACTTTTTGAAATAAATAATTAATTGTTACTTATTTACAAATAGAAAATAATAGTTCTTTTGTTCTAACATGGTCACTGATAAGTATTATTAAAAAAATAATCACTATAACAAAACGCTTAGTTAGAATTTGTATTCAACAAGGAAAATGAAGTAAATTGTATTGTTACTCACTATTAATAATTGGATACTGTATGTCGGTCAGCGAAGGCGCTCCACGCTCCACGTCAGCACATGCTCATGGAATAGGTATTTAGTAGCATCTATACTTGGTATACTAACTATTAGCGAGTCTATGGCATTACTTGGAACTTCGCTCCACGTGTAAGTGCAAGTACAAGTACGTAAGTCCTTACCTGACGCTGTACTTTGTACTTACCCTGTTACTGTGAATTTATATATTTCCTTTGTCACAGAACTATGATTGCTCTGTCTTTCGAATCGATCAAGGCGTGTCAAAGAGTTTTAGGCTCTACTGACTAAGGAATAAGATGCCGAAGGAGTTATAATGATGGCATATTTGTTGGCGTATAGAGCGTCGTTATCATCGCATGCGGCACACGTGTCTAAAGTCTACTTCCGCCCTTCGTTTCCCTCGGGGACCCAAGGACAGTAATAAAAGTCTTGCTTAATTACCAATGTTATAATTAACCAACAGTTTTATTTGTTCAGAAGGAAGCCACTTCAGTTTGAGCTTTGTTATCTACAACGTAAAGTGGATAAAATTCCAGGGCCAGCGAGTGCGGGCCGCACTGTTCGTGAGATAGTTTATTTTTTATTTTGGATAGTACTCGTACCTACACTTAACTGCTTTAATTAGGACTTTGAATAGATAGATAATATCGAATCCGAATAGGTTCTTTATTCGCGAAAACATCCCGGAAATGTAAAAGATTTTGAAATAATATTGATGTACAGTCAGATTACATAACGTTCTTATAAAATTTGGTACAGAACACCACTTGAGTTATAGCCGATTAGTTAAGTAGCAGTGGCGACTGGAAAGCGCATGTAAACTGTCTGTTTCGCGTTTTTTACTAGCTGTTAATAAGCACGTGTGTACAATGTACATATTTTCTATTTTTGACTAAATGCAGACTGATTTAGTTTTTTACACTTAACATGAAAGTATCTGAACGGGGATGTACACCGTTTTTTACTCACAATTTCGAAACCTATTCCATCCCTGAATATTAAACCTTACAAATCCAAACTATTGGCGCATAATTTATTGAACTCGGTCGGTGATATAAGTTCATGTGTTGCTCCTGCACTTTGCAAAGATTGCTTGCTTTGAAGAATTTGAATCTTGAAAATGTGTACTTATGGACTCATCTTTAGGAACAACGTTTGCTAAGGTATCAACCCCGAAATCACGAAGCAAATCAGTTGCTCCATCTGGTCATATAGTAGTGCCAAGACTAGCCATATTTCTGAGAGTCGATTATCTGTTTGTATGGTACCTACAGCTATTTTTTGGCGACTCGGTGGGGTTAGCCTTGTATAAATTGCTCATATTATTTTTATGAGTATACTAGCTGACCCGGATAACTTATAGCCTATGTTAGTAGTAGTTATTCTGATATATAAGCATTATTATTGCACAGTTTCATCTCAATCCGTTCAGTAGTTTTTGCGTGAAAGAGGAACAAACATTAATTCATACAAATTTTCGCGTTTATAATATTAGTAGGATTTGCAAGCCCTGCATTTTGTAAAGCAAGCTGCTACAGGTTATTTGGTCTGTAGAAACATTTCACATTCTACAACGGGCTTCTTTTGACTGAGATGTTGTCGGGTAAATGTTCCCACACCTGCTCTACCACGGGCGCTGTAACGAACAATCGCGAGCTGGCCGGGTCGGTGACCTGCACCCCTTGCCCACCCGCCGTATGATAATTAACTTTATCCTATTACTACTTACGTTCATATTTACTACGCTACTACGGACTGAACAAAAAAACTGAATTGTAGACTTTAATACTTACGAAATTGATTAATGTATTTGGCAGCAATCGAATGCCTATTCTAGGTAATTTCCATTTTTAATGTGGCATTATGATGAAATGCGTCTAGCCAACCTAATGTCCATCTAATTATGACCTTCTTGGCGCACTTGCGAGGACTTTTGTTTTCGTTACAGGGGGCTTCAGGTTCGATTCAGCCGGACAAAAAAGCAGGAAATTATTTGAGTGATGATTTCAAATTACTCTAGGTCTGTGTGATAGTTGTCCTTTAAGTACCGTGGTACCCACGCTACAGGGAATCATATATAGTAAGGGCTATGAATATGACGCGTGAAACTTAAATAATAACTCGTAAAATAAAGTTTAAATTTAAGAGCATTTAGAGCATTAGGTATTCGAGCACAAATACAAATGTCTTCATTAATGCGTTTTCTTTACCCCTTAATTCAATACCTACCCACAGTAACAATAGATTTTATTATACTTAATGCACTCTCTTAACTAGTAGTACATATTATTAGGTATATCACACTAAAGTATATGTCTAATATATCGAATTCACCAAATCAAGGGAAATATAAAAAAATATCTAAGTACAACCTAATTCTATAAATAATTTACTTATTACCTATACTATAACACAAAGATAGTGTCTATGTTATAAGTACGTAATGATGTATCTAAATTGGTTCTCTCTCTTATTTTATACTGCAGCATTATTCATTTGTTAGGGTTCCTTACTACAAGTTATCAACAAAACAAAGCTTCATGCGTGTTGAATTGAATTATTATTATATTATAACATTTCAGTCTTGTACTACTAATATATTAAGTACTTTATAGGAGTTCTTAAGATTAATATGCAATTTTGGACACTGGTCTTAAAATGTATGGGACAAATGTTTTATTTTATTATATAGTCTCTACTCGTTGTACGTAATCTTATAGGTACATTAATTCTATACCTAAGTGGTATTGAATATTATACCAACATTATATTTAATTGATTTTATAAAAAAAATATGACTTATCAAACATACCCACATAACTTCAACACTTTATAAATTATTATATTTGAATCCCAAAATCTGAAAAATACTACACTTACACAATAACATACATACATTGCAAGTTAAATAAAAGCTTTTAAAAATAGTAGACAATACAAATTAATCAAACAAACTTAACAAATTAAGTAGATGTCGTTATTACGAATATTTACGCTTGTTGAATATTAAAGGGTGTATCTACCTATTTGATTGATTGATTGATTTTATTATTGGTGCATGGACTCGGTAGGTAACACATAATACCTACTCACCTATACTTGTTTCTAAAATTGAAAAGTTTAACAGTCCTAATTTAATAACCATTATCTACACCCCAATATAATTTTGTAATAATACCTATACCTACTGAACCCTTACTCCGCGAGCTGAACTCGCATTGACTTTTATTTTTTCTATAGTTCCTGTACTTTTAGTAGCGATTAGCTCACACCCCTGATAACCTTTTTAAAATACCCCGGATTCTAGAGCAATGTAAACTACTTACGACAAATCTAGATATGTAGGTATAAGTAAACATCTTCCAGATATACAAATAGGTGCCTAGTGCTTATTAAATAGACGCTTTACTGTTTTGCGGCTCATGTATTTACATATTTAGAATATAGTGATGCTGGAAATTGTATAGTGTAGATAGAATACATCAACATTGCATTTACAATAGGTACCTACTTGTGATAGGTAATTAAAGAAAACAGGAATCATAGTGAAACAGGATAGCTCTATATTTATAAATTGTCCTCAGAAATGTAAGTAAATTTGAACCGATTTAATGTGTATCTAAGATATAGGCCAAGATTGACTTTTATAAAGAATTCTCAAAAAATTGATGTTAGCAATCCCTTTCAGTTTTTTAATGCTACAGGTAATTTTTATAAGTATAAAACAAGCAACAAAAATGACTTTATGACATAATTTAATAGTGTCATTTTTTTTGTCAGAGTTTTAGATGTCTATAGCCGCGCGACCCCTGCGAGTCGCATTAATTGATTTAAATATAAAATAACCACTGTTTGCAATTTAAAGTCTATTGTGTCGTGGTAAAAAATATATAATTATCAATTATTTATGCGTAGAATCGAACAAACATGCAAACACTATAAACGCCATCGATGCGCCCACACACCATTTGAAAAATTTGTATTGTGCATTATCTGTGCAAAAATTGCAAATCTAAAATATTATTTTACAACGAATATCGATGCGCCGTAATAACTAAAATATGTTTGTGTGATTTATGTAAAAAATAAAGTATGGACAACCGTAGGCTCGACGTCACACTAAGTGTAAGGTGGGAAAATTTTGTGCAATTTTCCCGTTGAGATGCGACGCTTTTTCTGACTTTTTATTTCATAATCAAAATATTCAGGCTTGCGCCTACTCTCTAAAGGTAATAGTCGTTAGGTTGGATATTTTTTTTTCACCTTCCTTGTACGTCGGAGGGCGCTCTAGAGCCGCCGCCCGCGCCCGCGCGCCGCCGCCACTTGGGCGGCCCCCGCGCGAACCTCTGTCTAACCACAATTATTGATAATAATTTAAATTTTAATGCATAAAAGGAATAATTGACTTCTACTTTAATAAATAAAACCGTAAAAATTTAAATAATTTTACTCTATACTGAAAAGAGACCTTCTCAAGGAAGACGAATTCCGAAATACCCCTAATCACGTGTCGCTGTAAGAAATATTTGATGTTTTTCTCGCTAATGTTCATTTACAGAAATCATATTTCAGGATAGTAATAAATATAAAGTGAAAATTGAAAAAAAAGTTCTGGAAAAAATATGAAAATTGTCTAAAGGCGCAGGGAAGTTGGTTCGGGTGCAAATATTTGTGAATTTTTTTCATAGAGTTCTGTGGCCAGTCGGGGGGTACCGAGGCCGGGTTCGAGGGCGGGTGGTGTGCGCGGGGGCGCTCATACCCTAAACGTGCACAAAATGAGCACGTTTTTCGGAAGAAAACTAGGTTTTTGGGTTCGGTGTAGTGCGCGTGTGTGCGGGCGGCGGCGATTGGCGCGCGCGCGCCGCTGTGTGCGTGCGCGCCCCCGCGCGGCCTCTCGCCGGCCCACCGCGCGCCGTACACACGCGCACACATGCAACACAACCTCACACTGTATTCACTTATACTAACACTAATTCAATACATTTCATATAAAATATTGACAATTTATTTTAACATCTGCATTTAATATATCTTTACTAAGTATACACTTATTTAAAAATATTTTTTCGAAATCTAATCAGATTTTTTTAAACTAATTTACACATCATTAATATTTATACATATTTTTAATCTACATAATTATTTTTTTGATAATTAATATTTTCAATAAAGACCAAGATACCTATAGTTTTTTTAATTAAAAAATTGAACAATCAGATCAGATTACCAAGAGATTCTTTTAATTTAATTTATACAATATTTATTTGACACATTTAATCTACACAATCAATATACCTAGTCACAATTTTTCTTATTTTTGTTAGTATTTATTTTTTGGGTTCCGTATCAAGATCATAATGATGAAACGTTTGTGCTGCTATCATATAAAATTTAAATTTTATGTACTTATTTTTGTATGTAAGTTTTTTAAATATTTATTTATTATTATATAGTACCTACCTATCTACATAATGATAAAATAAATATAAATTTATTAAGAACATTTTACACGTGGTCTCTGACCCTAAACTAATCAAAGTTGTATGGCAGATGGAGACTGATATGTACTTAGTAGATACCTACATTTTACATATTTTTAAATACATTTTAATCATAGAAATGATAACATTCAGACACGGCAAATATCATTGCCTATCACAATGCCCTGGATGGTAGGAACTCCAACTCAGACCTCTTGGCACAGGAGTCATGGTTACTTAAATGGTTATTTTTTACTGAAAAAATGCGTAGAAATGGCTTCCTTGTACCGTATCGCTGCTCCTGCTATCCCTCTGAATAAAATTTATCTTACTCTATACTTGGTATACTACTAAGTAGGTACTACTACTACTGCTAAGTACTTAACTACATATCTTAATACGATAATACAAGATTTAAGAGTTTAATAATTATACATACATATATATATATACCTCCTCATCATTGTGAACAAGTCTAACTATGGTATCAAATCAAGCTCGAAATTACTAAAATATATCAGCTGTTCAATACAAAAACTTCGACTCTCGAAAGACTGTGTGAAATAGCTGACTTTTTTCGCAATATCATAGTAAAATTCGTTCACACTGTGAACACACTTTTTTATTTCCTTGCAATTTGAAAAGCAACACCTTATTTATCAGTATCATGAGGTAATTAAAAAAAGCTTATTATTTCATATTTACGGCTAAGTAACCATGCTCAGCTTAAAGTTAAATAAAAATAGACATTATTATACATGTATAGGTACTTATACCTAGTTTATCAATTTCACATTTTGCAACATCACATAACTCTAAGTAGGTATGTGGCTAGTGATTTGCTTTAGTTTTCAATTGGCCGAGTTCTTGAGTTAATTTTCTTCGAATTTAACTAATCCTGTATTTCAAATACTTGGGTTTTCAGTAATCCAGGTTTGAGAATTGCGCTTAAACATTGAAGCTAAAACGAACGCTATTATTTAGCTTGGACCTTCCCATGTTTACACCTTCTAGCTGCCTAAGTATTTCATTTTTGTAACAAACTTCATGCAAAGCTTTAATTTTCATGATTTAATAAATTATAAATACTTTATAAGCGTATTTCAAAACCACGTTTATTATATGATTAGTACGGTCCATCAATGAAAATTTTGTGCTTGGTCTTCGAAGTAAGCACATGTTTATTTAATTGTTTTACTTAATTTAAGTAAATTTAATTTAATTTAGTTGTATCGAGAACCCTCAGCACGAGAGACCAACTCGCATTTCCTCTGTGGGTATTAATACCAAGAATATTCTACTTTTTTTTTTTTAATTCATTTCATCTAGGATACTTTTGATGTACCTTTCTAGTTCATTATGACCATCATCATCATCGATTATTATCCTTTATAGAGAAAATAATTGTTTAATTTAGTTGATATGGTATCAAGTTTAGTTTAAGTAGTATAATACTAGGTGGCGCTGACCTGCTATAAATATGCTTCACGGTTTATATTAGCTGAGCGTGGATATTGTTCGTTTCGTCCCTCAGTTGTACGTACAAAAATATAACTTTAAATTGTTTTGGAAAACAAAATTGTATGGCAAAAATTATCTGCTAAAAGTTGGTTGGTATTGGATTTGATTCAGATTTTTGTTCTGGTTGAGATTGTTTTTTTTTATCATATCAATGTTGACCGTTTTTAATCCAATTTTTTTTCATGATTAATTAATATTTTTATTTAATTTTATTATCATTCTTCTATCATATTATAAATTACCTTAAATGAAATGCAAAAAAATAATAAATGGATAAAGAAAAATTCCAGGAGTCTGTAACAATGATAAAAATATTTAAAGGCAAAAAAATATTGTTTACCTATAACAAAATATATTTTGTAAGAAACCATTTTACCGCCAATATTGTCATGAAAATAACATACATAGATATTAACTTTTTTTTTTAATAAATGACAATACTACACTACTACTACATAGAAAGCAATTGGATCATCCACAGACCCTTGAAGGTCTAAAGATAATCCAAGTGCTCAAGCCCACTGCCAGTTGGCAGCGTGCTCAGCATGCTGGCACCATTGCCACGCTGAATGGCAATGCTTATACGTTGAGCCAAATAAACACCAGCATTTTGGTCACGCGTCGCGTCCACCAGACACTCAGAAAGACTTTTGAAAACGAGATGAGCTCCCGGCCCCCACGGACCCAAAGTCTCAACACCAAATGGCTCAAATATGTAACCACTACCGAGGTTAGCATATTTGCAAAGACTCATCTAATATCGGTGAACCGTAGAAGGCGAAGAGAATACTTGTCTATCGATTTGATGTTAGGTGCCAAATCATTAAATTTGTTAAGTATCAAATCTTTATCCGGACATGAGTCGCAAACGAAAAGTTCGCATTTCGAAAAATTTAGCTCCAAACCAATTTGACGAAACTCGTCAATAAGAATTTCCAAATCACGTAGGACTGTGCTCGCATCGCCACCCAAAGTCCCGTCATCCAGATACCAAACGTTAAATTTAGATTGGAGACGTTGAACAATTGGATGAATGGCCAGGCTGAAAATGGTTGGTCCGAGAGGGTCACCTTGTTGACAGCCAACGGAAGATAGCAAAACATCATTTTTGTAAATTAATTTAGTGGGTTTGCCGTAGCATTGCCAAAGAAAATTGAAAAGATCGGGAATTTTGTCTTTGACCTGTGCCAACAAGGCGTCTCGATTAACCGAATTGAAAGCATTTTTGACATCCACCTTAAGCAACACCTCTCCACAATTTTGACCGAGAAAAGTACGAAGCGAATGAACAGCAGCCTCACATCCACCCCGCGAACCAAAGCCAAGCTGTATTGGTTGAAAAAGGCTACTCAAAAGAGCAACCTTTTTTCCACAACCGGCTTTGGCTGCGAGACGACGAAATGTGGTGCCAACAGCAATAGGTCTTTTTTTTTTTTTTTGTTGACGTGGGGGAAATCTTTTACAGATACCCAGCTGCATTGGGATGCAGCTGGGTTATGTGGTCTTAACCACTAAAACCCCCTCGGTAGCCGACTTCTATGCTTTATGGACGGCACTGGGATCTCCGTTGGAACGCACCAGTGCCTTCTAGCATGTCAATTGACGTCCCAGGACTATACACGCCTGCTTACAACGACGCTGGCTAAGCCCTGCCCTAAGTTGTCTCCTCCGGACTCGATTGGGTGAAACTCATCCCCAAATGCGCCCACCCTCGAATCCCAGGTGCCCCTTTTAGTCGGCTTTTACGACAGGCAGGGGATACCGAAACCGTATTCTAATACCCCTTACTCCGGCTAAATACTCCGGCTGAGCCGCTCCGAAAAGAAGAAACGGCCGCTGCAATCTCCTGAGCTGACACTTCAATGACAACGTCATCAGGGTGTGGTGGCTCAGGCAGGTGGAGACATGTTGCCGGCGGATGCTTGTCACGGAGTGACTGGACCGTATCGGGTGTGTGGGGGGCAATAGTGTCGCTGGAGAACAGGACTCGTGCGGCGCCTTTGATATCGCCATCACTAATTTTCCTCTCTACTATTTTAATAGTAACCGAATCGTCTGTTTTTTTTAGAATTTGGTTTATTCTGCCTTGTTGGCGGAATAATGCTTTCAAAATCTAAAGAGTTCTCTTCCAATGCGCTGTACTTTACGCAATTTTCCTTTACCCTAGTGGTAAGGGGTTTTTTGTTTGTTGGGTCCGAATGTACGTAAAGCACAACGTAGGGAAAATTCAAGAGGTGTTCCCAGGCGTCTAAAGAATTTTTATTAATAACATTCCGAATAGCAGCAGATAAACACTGCGCAACCGAAAAACGTGCACCACTTTTGATATTTACTTGCACTAATTTCTTTTTAATAAGTTTTTAATAGAGTTCCTATTATGCTGTGAAGTGCTGACTTGTGTCATAATTATCTGTCAAAAAGGTAAAAAAAGTATTAGGCACCTTGGCCAAAAGTATTAGGCACCTTTAAAAAATCAAAATGCATCATTACCTACTACTTAACCAATAACTGAGTGTTTATCTTAAATGACTAACCGGGGTCATAAATAACTTCTTAGAATATCAAGTGGCTTTTTGTTAAGGTCATAAAACACCTGTTGACCGAAAACAAAGGATTCTGTTTTCTTTCGGTCTTATCAGTCAATGTTTGGTCACTTGCGTTCTGGACTCTAAGAAGTAAACAAGCTTTCATTTCTATTCATGTGGTTAAATTGACACCTAATTTTGTTAAAAATGCCAAAAAGGAGTGAAATAAGTTCATAAGATAGAGTGAAAATACAGGGTGTCTAATACTTTAGGCCAAGGCTGTATAAGTACTGAAAATAGAGCCAAAGGACATCTTAGCATACTTAGTTATCAGCTATCACACTCATTTCGTATTAAACATTAATATATTTAATACGAAATGAATATCGATTATCGATACTCGTGCATCGAAGAGATAATTGTGTGTAATTGAAAATTAGATGCTAAAATAATCTTACTGATCAGTTTTTTGTTGTCTCAAGTTCCCTGTATATTAACGACTTACTTAGTACAATAACCGTTAAGCAGACGAATCATCTGAATCCAAATCTGATAAAAAAAACTTAGGTACTTGATATTTTGTAGAGATTTTTGGCAGCTAAGCAAAATGACCCTTAGTACCCAAAGCACAGAATTCATTTCCTATCCACTAAATGTTTTATCATTCCTCGAAACTGTACACAAATCCGTAAACGAAAGTGTTAATAGTGTGGTTGATACGATTGTCACTTTCTTTGATGACTGTGGAAAACAACATTATGGTTGATGACATGCAAAGGCCAACCGGAGTTTATCGCCTTAAACAAACTTTATTACATTCAGATAAGGTCATCTTTCCAATCAAAGATGTTATTATTGTACTTAGATGTTATGGAAGTGACGGCGCAACACCTACTTTCTCCTGAAATATTTTTTTTCCTAGCATGTTTGAAATATAGATAAAAGTTATTTTTTTTATATCTTTTCCAAATAAGCACTATTCCGACCCAAACTTTTAGAGATAGTAATTCAAAGCCTAGTATTCTGAAATACAAAAGTTTATTGATATAAAACAAAACTACCTATATAAGCATAACATTTTATTCATTTATTTTGTTTTTTGCGCAACTCTATCTGTTCACCCCAATTTTAGTATGTATGTCCATAACTCCATATATTAATTGGACTATACTTGGATTAGGACTAGACTCTATACCTATATATTAATTGGACCTGATCTCGCTGAACTCATGCTCAATCATTATAACCGACCCAACTGAGTGAGACGTAGTCTTTTTTATGGTTTCTAGTCATTAAGCACCCCTACAGACATGCCACACTGGCGTTGACGCCGCGACATTGCACCGCGGCGTCACCGCCGCTGCACCGCCGCGGTGCAGCGGCGTCGCGGCGTCACCGCGGCGCGTCTATCACTTTTGTGAAGACAGCAGTAGTGTAGAATCGATAATGACAAAGATAAATCACTTTGAAAATTGACAGCTGTCACTTGAACAGCTGTTACTGTGACACTCGTGAAAAATCACATTATTCCTCTAGTATATCTGTGATCAAACGAAAAACAAAAAATACACTGTCTGATTTATAATATTAGAAAGAGTTAGCAAGGACAAAGTTGGACCGCTGACACACACGATCCGATTTCGCGGTTGGCTCACACAAAATCAGAATGTATATGAGAGATCTTACTTATCTTCAGCTTAAGGTTGAACGACTGCTGTCTTCACAAAAGTGATAGAGGTCAACGAGATCTATATTTCGGATGACAGCTGTCAAACTTCAACGTGATTTATCTCGGTTATTATCGATTCTAGACTATTGCTGTCTTCACAAAAGTGATAGAGGTCAACGAGATCTACATTTCGGATGACAGCTGTCAAACTTTAACGTGATTTATCTCGGTTATTATCGATTCTAGACTACTGCTGTCTTCACAAAAGTGATAGAGGTCAACGAGATCTATATTTCGGATGACAGCTGTCAAACTTCAAAGTGATCCGAAATGTAGATCTCGTCGAGCTCTATTACTTTTGTGAATACAGCCGTAGTCTATAATCGATAATTACCGAGATAAATCACTTTTAAGTTTGACAGCTGTCATCCGAAATGTAGATCTTGTCGAGTTTTATCACTTTTATGAAAACAACAGTAGTCTAGAATTGATAATGACCGAGATAAATCACTTTGAAGTTTGACAGCTGTCACTTGGAAAGCTGTTACTGTGACATTCGTCGTGACAAAGTACACGATCTGATTTCTAACGTGTACGAGGGATTTTTCTCATCTTCAGTTTAAGATTGAACGGCTGTCGTCAAAACCTTTTTTCCCGCTAAAAATTCATAGAATACTCGAATACTCTAGATTTAATGTCTAAATCGCTACCGGCAACACTGGTCGCCGCGGTGACGCCGCGACGACGCCCAGCACCACCGCTGCACCGCGGCGGTGCAGCGGCGGTGACGCCGCGGTGCAATGTCGCGGCGTCAACGCCCGTGTGGCATGTCTGTAACATGGCAAAGGGATTAAACCATCCATAATCTAAGGATTAACTAATAAACCATTTTAACTGTGCATTTTATCCACTACTGTTATGTCAGTTGTCAATGTCAACCCATATTTTGTTTCCTCTTCGAGGAGAGAAATAGATGGAAAGATAATTTGTATACATATTTGCCATGATGGGGTGTAGTTTTTAGTAGAGCAAGAACTATAGTACCTAATTTTCGTTATGTACACCTATATGTGATATCAATTAAAAGAAATGCGGTCTTTTTGTTGGTTCTGCGCTAAGTTAACATGAAGCACCCTAATCGATGGTTATCAATTAAACGGAATCCTGTCTTCTTCTTTGATCCTGCGCTCAGTTAACATGAAGCACCCTAATCTATGGTTATCACTTAAACGAAATCCTGTCTTCTTCTTTGGTCCTGCGCTCAGTTAACATGAAGCACCCTAATTTATGATTATCTATTAAACGGAATCCTGTCTTCTTCTTTGGTCCTGCGCTCAGTTAACATGAAGCACCCTAATCTATGGTTATCAATTAAACGAAATCCTGTCTTCTTCTTTGATCCTGCGCTCAGTTAACATGAAGCACCCTAATTTATGATTATCTATTAAACGGAATCCTGTCTTCTTCTTTGGTCCTGCGCTCAGTTAACATGAAGCAACCTAATCTATGGTTATCACTTAAACGAAATCCTGTCTTCTTCTTTGGTCCTGCGCTCAGTTAACATGAAGCACCCTAATTTATGATTATCTATTAAACGGAATCCTGTCTTCTTCTTTGGTCCTGCGCTCAGTTAACATGAAGCACCCTAATCTATGGTTATCAATTAAACGAAATCCTGTCTTCTCCTTTGGTTCTGCGCTCAGTTAACATGAAGCACCCTAATTTATGATTATCAATTAAACGGAATCCTGTCTTCCTCTTTGGTCCTGCGCTCAGTTAACATGAAGCACCCTAATCTATGGTTATCAATTAAACGAAATCCTGTCTTCTTCTTAGGACCTGCGCTCAGTTAATCTATAGCACCCTTATCTATGGTTATTATTTAAACGAAATCCTGTCTTCTTCTTTGGTTCTGCGCTCAGTTAACATGAAGCACCCTTATGTATGGTTATCAATTAAACAAAATCCATTTTTTTTCTTTAGTTCTGTGGCGCTCAGTTAACATGAAGTACCCATGCAAACTATAGTTATCAATTAAACGAAATCCTGTCTTATTCTTTAGATCTGTGCTCAGTTAACACGAAGCACCCTAATCTAAGGTTATCATTTGAATGAAATCCAGTGTTCTTTTTTGGTTCTGCGCTCAGATGACATGAAACACCCGAATGGGCCTGTTTAGCCACCTAAAACCTTAAACTCTACCTTTAGTTGTGCCTCGAATGGAGAGTTGTCTATTCAGGGTGAACTAGTATCTTTCTTTGGTTCTAGACTTAGTAAATATGGAGTATCCGACTTTATATACAGCTACCTACTACGAAACGAGAATTAATATCTCTCTTCGCTTCTTAGCTCTGCTAACATGAAGTATTTAATAATGAGCGAAGACTAGTCTTTAATTCTGCGCTCAGATTACATGAAGCTACTAAATGTTCAATTTGTTCAATGTTCAGGTAACATGAAGTACACGAATTTAATGTAAACCTTTGAGCAAGTACTAATCTCTATCTTCAGTTTTGCGCTCAGTTTACATTAACTACTCTATAGCTAAATATCCACTAGATGTAGCCTCGGGCCGAACGGCTGCCTCAACCCAAGGCAGCGCAACTGAAGACGCGATCCTCAGCCTGAGGTATGCCTCGCCCTAAACGAAAAAAAATCGGACAAGTGCAAGTCAGGCTCGCACATCGAGGGTTCCGTACAAATCCAGAAAATATCACAAAATTGGGAAGTAAGTTGTCAAAATCTCTATACTATAACCATTGACAATAAAGTTTTTTTATTCACTTTTCTCGTCATACATCGAAAATTACACATTGTAAAAATACATAGTTAAAAACCAGTTTTAGCATGTGCTAATGAAGTTCTTTTATATGATACCTCACATGTGATTTACTCACTTTGAATTTTGAACCCATATTTTGAGAATTTGAGGCCCTATTTTTTGTAAATTAAATATAAATGTACAGTTTTCAGATTTATTCCTATATATATATATATGTGTACTCTGAGACAATGCTTCTCGCCAAATTTCATAGTTCTATCTAAGTCAACGGGAAGTACCCTGTAGGTTTTGATTTTTATGAGTGTCAAAATATGTGGTTTTTTACGACATAAACGACTCTAACATTTTTAAACGATAACTGAGAAGTTTTTCTTTTACTCAACTACAAGAAACCATAGATATACGTATACAGTTTAAATTTCTACTGGATATCTCTACGCGTTCCCGAGATAAAGAGTCTTGACATACACACAGACGGACAGACGGACAACAAAGTGATCCTATAAGGGTTCCGTTTTTTTTCGTTTGAGGTACGGAACCCTAAAAAGGAAGAAATATTGCCTCAGTCCGCCTCAAGTAGAGGTTGTTCGGCTTGAGACTGCTCAAATGAATACATACCTTAATGTATGTGTATCTCTTCTACAAGAACTAATCTCTTCTTTTTGCTTTACGCTCTGTGGATCTGTACGTATGGATGTATGATGAGAGATATGATCTCTGTTTCTATAATTCTACAACCAGCCAACGTGCGACATCCGAACGTACCATTAAATACATATTACTACGTAGGTATGCGATCCGGTATACCTAACTAAACTCAAATAGTTGAGTAGACATACATATATGAAAATGTAGTTGTAGTAGGGTGTCACAATAGTGGTGAGTGACTACTAATTATGATATCTGCCATTTCGATAACAATAGATAACAGCACCGTGTAAGAGGTTCCTAAAAGAAATCAAAAGTTTCAAATATATTTATAGCATGACTTGACATGATTACAACTTTTCAAAATGGGTTCAAGCAGAGAAAAATAACTAGAAGATGATAACGATCACGTAGATGTCATTTGTTTCATTATCAAGTACATACCTAAGTGTTGTGATGATGTTCTTTGTTTTTAATCCTTCTCACGTCAATTTTCCAATTTATGGGCTTGTAGAACGAAATGCGAAGAACGCGTCTGTCATTCTTAATATCTGATAATATCACGTTGAAGTCAACAAAGTAATGAGTTAATAGAGCCTTCAGGAAGCCGTGGTGCTCTAGTGGTAATACCCGCCTTACAATCATGAGGTCATGGGTTCAAATCCCGGTCCTGTACCAATGAGTTCTTTGGAAATCATGTACGGTGTTTTACACGGATTCTCGGTAAAGGAAAACATCGTGAGGAAACTTGCGTTCGTCCGTAGAAGAAATTAAATGGCGTATGTGAATCCAACCCGCACTGGGCCAGCGCAATGGATATGACCCAATCATCCTTCGTACAAAACAGAGCCCTCATAAACTGTTAAGGTACTATGCACCTGACGATAGAGGTGATTAAGTAGGTATCTTGTTGGTACCCATCATAAGTAATGTCTTTTGAGAAAACGGTGTTCTTTATTTATTTATTAAAATTAATAAGATGATATTTCAGTAGGTGACAATGACCTTACTAGCTAGTAAGGTCATTGTCTCCTCGTTTTGATTGTTGAATGAAATAAAAAGCACAATATGTTTGTATTAAAGCCAGGCTGTACAATTGTGTGCCAAAGTTCATTCAGATTTTACGATGCTTTTTCGTGATTTTTGTCAAAACATACCAATTTTCATATTACTTAGTAGGATGCAATCATAGCCTTTATAGCTATCAGTGTATGCACGTTATTTACTTGTGTTAAGTGATCAACTGTAAATGCCTCTACCTGAACTGATCTCGCACTTTAGAGCCGACGTCAAAAGCATTGAAATCTAAATTATTTAGTCACCGTGCCGTGTCATATAGGTACTACATATCGTAGTCAGTTTCACGCATATAATAATATGAAAATCTCGCCATGATTCATTTGTTACTTACCTATAAATATATAGGTACCTACTCTGTGTAAAGTGTTAAAATGGAAGCTACGATGTAAGTAGGTGAAGCGTCACGAACAGAAAATTCTCGTTTATGAAAGTGAGCTATGTTTAGGTATGACATGTAACCTAGATACCCAATTTGCAAAACTCAATGCCATTGATATAATTTGCGAACAATTCACGTCATGTTCGTTAAAAAAAGTTTATCAAACTCGACGGTCGGCGAGCGCAGAATACATTATGCTCGTATTTAAACCGGATTACAGGTGGTAACACCAATATTTTGCAAATGAAAACGTGTCGATTGCGTTGCGAGACGAGCGCGTGGGTTTTCCTTTGATTTTCTTAGAGAGAGAGCGTCACGCACGACACCTGCGCACACAGCGGCGCGCCGCTTGCGCAGCTGTCACTACGTCATCCCGTAATTCAATTATTGTAATCGATTAATTGCAAAGTGTGTTCCTGGACGGCGCCCCCTCGGCCGCCCTGGAACCGCGAGGCGCGAGCCGCCGCGCTGCGCCGCAGACGGACCATCCTTGAGCACTCCGCAAATACCATTTACAACCACGTCAATTGCGTTGCACGTCTGTAGCGCCCAAGGTTTTGGATAAATATATGGCAAATTTTGTCTGCTACGACGTAAAGACCTTGTTTACTGTTTGAACGCTTGGTAATTGAAGGTTTTTGTTTCAGATCCGGTTTGTTTGCATGCGCTGAAATCCTGAAAGTATTTTGCGGTAAGTGAGTAAACAGTCTATACTTGTATATAAAAACGAAACATTAACATAATATTATTAGTTTACTAAAACTATTTTGGAGCTCTATGTCCTTTCTCGACTATTTTCCAACACAATTAATGTGCCAAGAACTCCGTATCTTCATATTAATAATTACCAAGCGATCGACGCCGAGTGCAGTAGTGAATCAGGTTAGAGTGTACAAAGTTAGTGTAATTATGCGCGCCCGAAATGGGTCGGCGATAAGTGTGATGCGTACTTTAGTCGCGGATATACAAGCGGTGCGCTACTGGTATTGTTCGTTAACCTCGCCTCTAGGTGACAATGTGTGCCTGCTCGTAACCAAGCGACAAAGTCACGACATTGCTTTGCCTCAATCGACTCGCTCTCGCTTCAGACCACCCCAGTTTGCTTCTTTTATGTTATTCAGCGATGGCGGCCTACTGACGCGGTTCACTGGTCATTTTCTTATCCATGTGATATAGACATAACTACACATCGCTAAATGGTACCCTAATTAACACATTATTATTGATACATTTTCGAACTAACTATCTATAGTGTAATAATCTAGGCAAATTCCGATTTCTTTTCCTCATATTATTTTCCTTATTTTATGAACTAATTAAATTGTACAATGTAAACACCACCAACCAAACCAACCAAGTAAAAGAGTTAAAAAGTTTAGCAACCAGTTTCATCACTTGCAAGCCAAAATAAGTCTTAGCCAAAGAGAATACAGTTTCATAGGGTGTTTGTGTATCGGTTTTAATTCAGACCACTGTCTAACATCCGGTTGAAACAATTTTCGTTCCTCGCACAGATACACACAAGTCACCGCTAGCCCTTATCATATTTATTTAAAAAGTAACAACTTCAATTGATAACACTTAAAAAATATTGGATTGAACAGAGATTTCAGTACCCGTATCTTTAGGTAGCGCGTTTGATAATGCTTATGCCATTTACTGGATAGTGTGGCAACTGTCACTAGTAGAGCTCCGAACGATAACCGAAGATATAGTCGTGGAGTTTGAACTAATATCAACATACACCTAATCCGAAGGATGTCGAGCACTTAAATCACTTATATCAATGCTCCGATGAACTCGAAAATTCGTGTCCTAGATTCGCATGAGAAGTTAAATCCAGATATAGTCGCAGCAGCAGGTCGCTGGTGGCTCCACCTTCGACCGCCGCTGATAGCGGAGGTTACGTTCTGGCTCTCATTGACACAAATTGATTTATTATCGTCAAAAATGTGACGAAATTTTATGAAAACGTTACTCTATTTATTGTCTTATCGCCCGCATTAACGTCAATTCATCGAAATTTTGTTGATCATATTTGTTTACGTCAGAAATTTTTCATAAAAATAATGCGATTTATGTTCCCGGGGTTTTGTAAGTTCTATTTTATTACACAATACTCGTAAAATCAAATTTGTGGGATTTGATGTCCTTATGTATGTCTGTTCGTTTGAACAAATAAACTCTTTACAAACAGTGAAATATTTTCATGAAACTTTAGCTACTTCTTAAGGAAGATAATTCTAAATAGTTTTTAAACGAGCTCGCACTATCAATAAGTTATCAAATCTCATATAGAGCCAAGCTTTTAACTCTACACGCCCTAGCTTCACGAACTCTACACCTTAGTTAAAATATATGGGTTGGCCGTTTCGTTACTACAAGAACTCTTTGTATAACAGAGAAGTAATGAACAGAGAATAAAATAAATCTTCATCTTACGCTCAGGTGACGATAGCGAAGCAGCCAAGCCACAGATATTGACTAAGATCTAGAGACTCAACTCTAGAAACTCAATATCGAATAGTTTCTATAATTAAAAAGTAAAGTAAGGCTGGGTAGCTAGCCAAGCATGCGACCGCGATAAGCTCCGAAAAGAACTCTTTTCGACGTGTGAAAAAGTAACAGATATATACTTTGCCATAACTCTGTCTCGTTCCGACACGTCGAGAAATATAGCGTGGCGCGTATCCCAGTCCAGCTGGTGTCAGATTTTTTAAGCCGTCTGAAAGCCTCTGACTTGGCTAAACTGTTAATACAATCGGGACCTACAATATAATTGATAGAAGGACAGAACTACCCTGTATTTTAAGGGTATAAGGGTTAATTGTTCAGTATATACATATACCGTAATGCCGCTCTTAAAACATGATGAGATATATATTTTTTCTTTGTTTGAAAATCCCTCATTATAGTCACACAATTATTTACGGTCTCATTTCTGATCACGACTCAAAGTTCAATTAGTATCCGCTATTTATATTAAAAGGTAAATACGCATACAAATTATATTTACGTCAGTTAGATAACGTACGTCAGTTTAGGTACATTATGCTACTGGGATTGTACAAAGGAATTCCCGCACAAACTTACCTACAACAGGGATCAAGATAAATTTTCCTTCTTCTGATCTAATTCTGTACAATTCCATTATTTACAACGAACTCATTCGATAAGGTAGGTAAATAATTTCGTTTGGTTTGGTTCAAAAGTTCGCTCCTACATAATCTTAGAAAATACTAAGTACCTAAGTAATTTATGCTGAGATGTAAATGTACTTTTGCGTATAGGATTTGTTTATTTTAATGACATAAGTATAGCATGATATATGCCTATATCATCATTCATCAGTCTATGTCAATCACCTAAAAACTAATAAAAAAATAAAGTATGGACCTCTACATCAGCTCTAGAACGGCTACTGCTGGAAATATCTCCTTTGCAGTGGACTTTATCAATGTCATTGTTGCTGAAACTTGAAACCTAAAATATGGTCTATAAATATTTGACTATATAAGTTGAAACGCTTTGAAGATCTTTTTATTTTTTTGTTCACCAGCCAAGTAGTACCTATTAGTATACAAATTATCGACACATACATCTGTATTCCAGATCTAGTTCTATACAATACAATATAACTTTATTGTACACCAATAAACAGCTTAAATAACACAGTATTGACAAAACATATTCTTAAAATTAGGTGGTACAAGTGCGGCCTTTTCGCCTTGAGCGATTTCATCCAGGGTACCTTTGGATAGACAAAAAACAGAGTGCAAAAAATGTGGTTGGTGGTGTATAATACAGGATATAGGTAATATAGGAAAAATAATAATAATAAAAAATACATATTATAATAATACATATTCAATAAAATAAATTCTATATTGTACACACATATCATACAAACACGAGATTGGTTGTAACATTTGCAATGCTCAGAGCTCATATAGATACAACATTTTCTTAAGTGTTTGTCTATAAGTAGATGATATTGTATCAAATCTTTACATTATTTGTGATAACTACATATTAAAGGCAGCAAAACAAAGTCACTTCGTAATAAAAATATCTGTCCTGGCACTGAACAAGAATGTTATAAGAAGATTTAATTTTATTTTTATCAGTTCATTTAAACTGTATGCAAAACATATCGCGTCTCGCTGATAGGACGCAAGCGTGTAGACCACCCGCACAGATTCCAGTGCATTCCTGTACTAAGTATATCGATTACCAGGAGACATTCTCGACTTTATCTGCCAAAAACTTAAACTGTAATAGTTTGGGTACTAACAAATGTTATGATCATCGTCACAGATTTTATACGTAATTATTGAATTATAAAAAGTGTCCCAAAGTGACGGAAAAAGAAGCGTAGAGCACCCAACAGCGCATTGGGTCGACGATATTTTGAACTCAACCGGGTTCAACCTCTAGGATTCGCACCACGAAATATTTCTTTCGACGTGTCAGATTGAGACAGCGTTATGGCAAAGTGTTTAACTGTCGCTTTTTCACACGTCGATAAGAGTTATATATTCGTGGCATTTCGTGGTCACATCCTAAGCTAGCTAGACAAGATTACTTACAACAGGATGTAATAGGATTTCGTATGATACAAAGAAAACCCTATACACAGTAGTGGGCGATCATGGACTGTGGATGGTGATGATGATGATGAAAGTTTTAATCACAGTTAGTTAAAATAAGAAATGTACACGAGCACCAAGACAAATCTACAAATAGCCAACCGAACAGTAAATTGAAGACTTTTCCAGGTCATTGCAGAGACGCTACACTAGCTACACAAGTTTCCTCAAAGGTTTTTGGAAAACAACGGCTTATTATTAAATATTTAATTATATCATAGTATTTAGTTAAAGTATCAGTGGTGGCCCAGACTGGATCGGAGAAATCCGGGTATATAGACCAAAAATGAGATGGGTCGACGGCAATATGCGATTAGTGGGCATCAAATGGATGAAATTGGCAAGGGATAGAGGTGAATGGCATAAACAAAGGGAGGCCTATGCCCAGCAGTGGGTTATTAAATGCTGATGATGATGATGATTTAATTAGGTCAATAAAAGCTTACAAAGCATTGTATAAAACGCAGCAACTTTAATAAAATAAAAAAATCGAAATGCCCTAACAAGATAAACTATGTACTTAAATTAGTAACGATATTCAAGGTAACAAAGCAAAGGTAAATTAAGTATCTACTTACCCATTGAAACATCGCCTCAAGAAGGTAGACATCAAGAATGTATCCATTTCAGTCATAGGATATCCACTGCTGGACATAGACCTCCCCTATAGTTCTCCAAGATATACAATAAGACAGCAAGAATTAAACAAAATAGGTAGTGCGGGGTCTACATCGGCCGTTAACAGTCACGTAAATACTCATAGTGAACGGGTATAATAACAGGAACGACTTGAGTCGAGTTATTGAGTACATAATGTAGGGAAGCGGGCGCCATCGCACATCAAAGCTATCGGCTTCCGGCGCGGGTTATCGGGCGACCTCCGAATTCCCGGCAAGTAAAGTGGAGCGCACCCGCCACCTCCGGGACTTCCGCCCGCCAGCCGTCGCCCTGCATGCCCGGTTGACCACTCGTTCGTCCAATTATAAATCTCCATCCTTTCCTTTAGAATTACAATTAGAAATTTTATTTGCATCTTTAAGGAACCTTAAGATTTTAACATACACATATACAATGTGTTTTTTCTACCGGTGTCGGAGCCTTAAGCGGTGACATCTATGGCAAATATTGAACAACTTTTACTATGGGACCAACTCTGAAAACGTAAAAAAAAGTGTTGTTCCATACGATATTTTATAGACTTTCGAAAAAAAGTATGGAAAAGCTATTTTTTTGCGTTTTCAGAGTTGACCCCACAGTAAAAGTTATTCAAAATTTGCCTTATACTCCTATGTCACCGCTTAAGGCTACGACACCGGTAGACAAACACGTTGTACATATATATAAAAGCCCATAGAGGTATTTGTTAACACTAAGTAGACTTGAGAACCCAGTGTATATTTTTTCTTATTAGTCGTTTTGTATTCTGTGGTTATGGGTGTACGTTCAAAAAGACGGACATTTTCGAGGATATCATTGTTTAGACTCATCAAAAAGACCAATTTTTCAAAAAGAAAAATACACATGGCATTTGTTTTTCGAAATCGCCTAAAAATATGTCCAACGTCTTACAGAGAGAATATAAAAAATAATTTTACTTGAATTTCTTAGACACTGCACAAATCGTTAATAATTCAGGTACGAGACGAGTGAGTATTATTACTGTAACTGTTTTTTTTTATAATTTAATAGAAACTTAACGGTTAAATGAGTTAAAGAAAAAAAAATACACTTCAAACATTTTCCCAAAAAATCGATCTATGATAGGTATTTGAAGAGTTCCCAAAAAAAACCGGACAAGTGCGAGTTAGGCTCGCACATCGAAGGTTCCGTATAAACACGTTGTTAAAATAATAAAAACCTGTTTTAGCATGTGCTAATGAAGTTCTTTTATATGATACCTTACATGGTACGATTTACTCACTTTGAATTTTGAACCCACATTTTGTGAATTTTGAGGCCCTATTTTTTGTAATTTTAATAAAAATGTACAGTTTTCAGATTTATTCCTATATTTGTACTCTGAGACAATGCTTCTCGCCAAATTTCATACTTCTATGTCAACGGGAAGTACTCTGTAGGTTTTGATTTTTGTTTGAAGTTTTTATTTTACACAACTGCAAGATACCATAGATATACGTATACAGTTTAAATTTCAACTCGATATCTTTACGCGTTCTCCAGATAAAGAGTCTTGACATACACACAGACGGACAGACGGACAACAAAGTGATCCTATAAGGGTTCCATTTTTTCCGTTTGAGGTACGGAACCCTAAAAATGTGAGAATACTACTCAGAAGTTAAATAAAAATAACTAACTCCCATCGTCTGTAAAAGATTGATTTTAGCAATCATAATTATATCAGGCATAGGACGTCCACAGCTGGACTGCTGGCGCTCGTAGCGTAGTTTGACTAAGTGTTTGTCGGCTACGCACGGTCAGTATTTGGATGGGTGACCGCGGGTGGCATTTTCCAACTGAGCGCTACCTTGGCTCAGATGACGCGTTCAATTGTAGGTCCCGGTTGTTTTAACCATTTAACCATATCAGAGGCCTTCAAGCGGCCTAAAAACTCGGACACCAGGGCTAGCCACCCGGCCTATACGAACTTACTTGGCTACGAAACTACTACTATTTCATAGAAAATTGCAAAAACTAGTACTGTTGCAACTCTGTAGCCTGCTGCTGTACTGTGCAGTCAGCTACAGAATTGTACCTTAAAGCAATTATCCCAACAGTAGGTACGAGTAAGGCCACTAAATAAATACGAACAACATGAATGAACGTTGGATCGCGTCAAGCGCGCACTTCCGGTGGCTTGGAATAAGGACACCACGCGATACCGACGATACAATTTCGAAACGGGAGAGTCTAAGTAGGACAACGGATAAGATTACGGTTAACTGTGTAAACAAACCGTTTACATTGATAACTCGTTAGCATTTCTGCGACGGCGCCTGTGACGTCCGCGAGGGCTCCGCTCTGGCGCTGCCAGCGCTCGTCGCTGATAACACCGTACGCGTGCAGCCCTGCTATTTTACCCGACTGCCCGTGAATAAGGATAATGTTTTTTGGAAAATTATGACTTAGGTACCTACTGATTTAGTAGGTTGTCATAAAAATAGTTCAGCTATAGAGCATAAAATGTAGATACAGATCTTTATTAGTGCAATTTACAAAAAAAACGTAAGTCAAAATTTAAAACATTTAAATTTTCGCACTTACAATTATGTATTGTTGACTAGCTGACCTGGCGAACTTCGTTTCACGCAATATCTTTATAAATTATAGCTGTGTTATTTTGATGTACAAGCATTATTATTGCAAAGTTTCATCTCAATCCGATTAGTAGTTTTTGCGTGAAAGAAGAACAAACATCCATACATAAACGTAGAAACTTTCGCGTTAATAATATTAGTTGGATATGATTTCCTAGAAACATTCAGTATCCAACTAAAGTAAGTAAGGTAAACATACCAATGTACGGACGTTTTTGAATTTCGCTGACTTTGAAGTAATACTACGCTGATACTAGTAGACTTACAACAACAAAGTGAATGTGACCAGGTAGGGCATTTATCTGAGTTTTATAATAATTAAACTTTTATTAATTTCTTTGAGCTTTAATGGTAATTAATATCAAAAATGTAAAAAAATACCCAAATGTACCAAACCACGGACGAATCGTCCTAATGCGCGGAATGTCGTCCCAATTCCCGGACGCTATACGAAATTGAACTTTATTTGCTTCATTTTAGAATCTAAATTGCCTTTCTATTGTATTATTATTTTTATGAACTTTATTATCGACCCGAATCTTGGACAAATCGTCCCTATTCCCGGACGCTATACGAATTAGAACTCTATTTGCTTTACATTAGAAATTAAATTGCCTAATATTGTATTATTACTTATTAATATTACAGAATATATCAGTTTAAGCCATTTAAGGTCTCGTAAATCAAAGAAATAATAGTTTACATGCAATAAAATATATTTCAAACAAACAATAATCACATTATTAAAAAAATGCTGGAACGTTAGGTAGTTAACACTAATATCACTGGTAAAGGAACCGTATTTAATCCGTTGCAAGATAAGCGGCGTAAGTGATTCCCAAGGTAATGTATACAGTCTTCCCATACAAAATAAAATGCGTACTCTTATATAATTATATCCCACAGTCTCTAAGACAACCTCAGTAGTTACCTTTAGAACACGGCGTACCTATATGACAGAAGTGGCACTACATCTGGCGGTCAAAGAATTAATGTTTTTAGTCAGAAGTCTTGGTACATCTTTTAAGAAAGAACTATGAAAAAGCTTGCCCGTTGAAAAATGAGAACTTTAGTTTTTCAGTCCTAAAAAAAACAATGGTAGAATAATAACCATGCTCAAATAAAAGGTCAGACATCTCTTCAACAGAGCTATAAGCACTGATGCACCAGTGAATTGACAAGAGTATACAAATATGCGCCACCTATTCAAGGTAAAGGTAAAAAAGCCAGAAAAACTCATGGAACACGTTAAGCAACTTTATTCAATCTAAGAGTGAAACTACGTGACTCAGAAAAAATATATCGAGTGACTCACAAATAAATCTAGGCATTGGAAGAAACCTGATAGTACTTATAAAATCTCAGACTAGAAGCAATTTGAATTGCTTCTACAAACGTACTTTTACCGACGGTCAACTGAACTACACAGATGGATGGGAACCACATAAATCTGGTATGGAAGACAGGGGATTTTGCAGACTTTATTGTCACATAGGATACTTTTTTATGGGCATTAAGGACTTTCCAGCCACACAAGGCACCCAAACTGTATGAAATATATCCAGTTCTTTTCCAATAAGGCCTAAGAATGATAAAATACATTTAATTGCCATATTTAGATCGTGTATAACGTTACTTTTTCAGATATATACTTAAGCCTGGAGAGAAGTAAAAGTGGTCTTACTGCCAAAGCCGAGAAAGATCGATTACACAAATCCAAGGTCGTTTGCACCAATAACATCAGCTCTTTCTTATTGAAAACACTGGAAATAATATGCAATGAGCACATAAGAGGTAGACCTCTAGCAAAAAACGCAGTCCACGATAATCAACATGCCTATTAATCAGGAAAATCAACGAAGACAATCAGGTGGAAAGCACTCCACCAAGTAACCCACAAAATCGAATCCACACTGGAAATCAAACAGTTCTGTTTAGCCACCTTCATTGACATTGAAAGGGTGTTCGTTAAGACTATTTTCATTAATATTTAGGTAAGTTTGCGAAAATAGTAGACAGTAGTGCATTATCACAATACTCGCTAGCAGAATATTCAACTTTGAAATGGCAAGCACGACGCGCTTACACAAAGTCGCTCGAGTCACAAAAGACTGCCTACAAGGAGATATCATGTCATTTTTACTAGTTTACTAGTGGTCGCATTTGTCGCACCCATTAAAAAAGAAGGCATTGTCACTGTGGCATATGCTGAAAACCTGGTGATAATAGTATCTGGACTTTTTGACTTTCAACTTCGTGTTACGAGATAAAATGAAAAATGGTGTGAACGCCACGGACTCTCTGTGAATCCACCACTGAAATGGAGTGGAGAAAAAACCAAGAAAACAGATTTATTATGATACTACTAGGAACTCTATGTATGATAGTACTAAGTTAATACTAATCAAGGAAGTTAAATATCTAGGTATCTGGCTAGGCTATTACCTTCTGTGGAAAAAAATACTCAAATATGTCACATGTCACCACGAAGGCAACAAAATTTTATGGCAATGCACTAAAGCGGTAGGAAAAGACTGAAATCTAACAAATAATCAGATACTAACATGCGAAAAATACGACTATGCTACGAGAAACGCAGAATAGCGTGCTCTTTAATTAGCAGATGTATGAATACACACTCAGCTGCTGTTGAAATAATCTTAGAGATCACACCGCTGCACCTGCATATATACAGCAGGAATCGATGACTTCTGCCCTATGAATTAAATCTAGAAATATGTGAAAGAATATGAGTGCCACGACAACCCACTGCAAAATAATCGACCGGGCGAGGCAATCATTCCCAAAGCAAAAAATGGTACGGATAGTATAGCTAGAACACAGTTCGACAGAGAAAAGTATGAGCTAGTCATAGAGAACGATGTATCTGTCGATATATTGCTATCTTGGAACATCTACGCAGATGGAGCAAAAAACAAGCTTGGAGAGTCCTTTGCCAATATCAAAATATGAGCACACATAATGTAAAAATACTGAAGCATAAACTTCAATATTATAATATTGTTTTAAATATACCTACGTTGTAAGTCGATCAAAAAAAAGGTTTTTGTCATGTATAAAAATACAGTTTAAGCAATACTAAAGCAAACTGGTTACGACTATTGCTTGAACTAGCCCAAAATAATTCTTGATTCAAAGAAATAAGACGCAACTGAATTATAATAATTGCATTTTGCACGATTTTGAAAACGATGTTATTACACGAAAGGAAAAATGAGACTTATTTCAAGGTAACAAGGTCGAGATCCGAACTTTGGTACAACGGTTATTAAAGAACTGATGTGTGTCCCACTTCTCGGACGGAAAATGTGATTATTGTCCGTGCATTGGGACAAGTACGGGTTTAGTGAGTACCAGTAGGCGGACACGCAAATATTATAAATAATCATAAAGATTATGTCTAGATTATAGGTTATAATATTAGGCAATTTATCTAAGTATCGTAATAAAATAGCATACTTACTGTATCATATTAGACAACTAAGAAATGAACTGAAGTTGATGACAGGGTAGGCACCAAATTCAGCTACTGAATTAACAGATTAACGAAAATTTTACGACACCGCACTTTTGAGATAATTTGGTTTGGACACCATTACACTACGTGTACAGTTTTGCCTGTATAATACTTTGAAATATAACCAAGAATTTATTGTCATTCATAAAATTAAATTAAACTTTCGTAGAAAATTACAAAAATTAAAAAACCGAGTAACGTCCGGGTTCTGGGACTCGTCCGCAGTTACGTACGTTTACCTTATTGTACGGTAAATACAAACTAAACGTATGTGTTATAATAGATAAGCAGCTTTAAAAAACTGGTTAGGTATCCATTATTTTGAATTGCAAAGAAATTGTGTTAGCCCTAACACAATTTCTTTGCAACCTGGCTCTTTTATCATAGCACTAATGACAACCAGGGGACTATCTTTAAAACGATAGCCCGTTAGAACATATTTTATACCTATATATAACGGGACTGAACTCACGTGTAGGGATAGTCGTAACGGCTATAGTTTTTCGGTCGCATTCGGCGACCTTTCTCAAGTTGGCGAGTGCTAGCACGCGGAGCCGTCTCGGAATGCACTCAACATAGAACATAGGACATACTATGGTAAATGGTCAAGAGACCGAGTAAGAGCAGGAGCAATCATTGAAAATATAATATGTTAGTGCCTTCATGGTAGCTTAGCATGCGACTATAAAAGTCATTTTCTAATGTTTCAAGAATAGGGCCCCCCAGGACTATTTAAAACCCTAGCAAAACATTCTGCAAATATCATTGTGACGTCAGTACTCGGAAAATTCTTTGACACAATGATTTAATGTCATTTGAATGTAAAATCAACATCTTCCCAGGTTGTTGGAACAGGAAAAACATGAGTCGGAATGCAATTTGAATCGATGAATGGCATTGACCTACATTCACGAATTTACGTCAATTTTAGTGCGCATTTATGGATTCGGTCATTACGCAGTAGAATCGGCAGATCAAAGTATCAAAACAATGTCACTTTATACAGCTCGCCGGTTAATCGTGCGAGAAGCAATCTAATTAAGACCTAAGGATCAAGAGCTGAAGGATAGTATTTCCCTGCTCGGTGCATGAATGCATTGCGAAGAATGCTACAGATTGTATGCATGCGACGCCATCCAGCCGTAATCCGTTCGGTTTTATCAATGCGTACTTACTTGCGTAGGTAAATGTACTTAGTTTGCACAACATAATGAAACACTCGTGTTTAAACTCATCACTACCAATATGACACACAACTATGAATGAATGATAATAATTCTGAATAACGGATATTCAGTCACAATGATACATTTGTTTATATGAGTCATTGAGGAATGTCAAAAGTCAATAAGGTCCTGTAAGTAGTAAACGGAAATTATTTCCATACATGTATCATGATTTAACGTGCACAGTGATTCAATGTAGCATTATAATTAGCCAGAAGGTACCTAACTGGCAAGTGACTAATAGGATTCGCTTCTAGCTGGTCAATGGGTCAGCTTGCAGATACCTAATCATTTATATCGTTCAGAGAATCCGCCATCAACATAAATGAGTCACCAAGTCATGGCGCAGTTTTTCAGTACTTTTAGTTAATATGATGACTAAATAAATGTTTGTTATAATACATGTTCGCTGGACAAAATTAAATCAAATCAAAAGTTTAATGCAAACGTAGATCAAAAATAATAAAAACATAACCCGTCCTCGGTAGTCGGGTGATAACGCACATTAACACCAAAAAATATTCTCTTATATCAGTCAGTCTACAATCGGACAACAACTTAGTCCTAAATGCCTTTGTAACGAACAATAAGTAAACATCAGACTCCCTAAACTCAAAATCAACGGTGCCTTACTCGTACATCAGCCCAACGCCTTTTATAAAAAAAAGCAGCAAAAAAGACAATTACAAAATCGGGCAGCCATATCTCAATATCGAAGCAATAAGTTTCCAACTTCCTACATACCCACCTATAATATGTTTACTTAACCCACATCGCCTCGCCTAACATCTAAGTGAAATAGGAAATGATAAAATAACTGCTGCCACTTTCGACACGTTCCTATTAAATTCTTATCATGTTTACCACCACGCAATAACTGAATGGAGCAGTTTAATTTTTTAATTGTGTCATACTTCTTATCAAATAGAAGAATTCGAGTGGAAGAACATTTTAATGGGGTGATAATGTGTAAGTTTTGAGAGCATATCCGTTGAGTAGAAACAGTTCACAGCCGTTTCTCGGGCGCCTCTCAACTTTACCGCACTCGAGCAATAGCCATGCTCAAAGAACTGCCTTATCCATGCCTTGCAGCACACGCCTCGTTTATTATATTTGATCATGATAGGGAAAATGATTGCAAGGCCGATTTAAATATTGTAAGATCGCTACATGTGCTATAAGTTTGCAGAAACCTGATTTGTCAACTGTCGGTGAAGCTAAATAACTGCTAGGATGGCTATATTGCGACTGCAATCCGCGTTGACCCCTGATATCCTCGATCCACATCGCTCAGTGGCGAAGTACGCAAGAATAGACCCTTGGTTTAATGAAAGAAAGTCTATATTGTGTTGTTGTTAAGGGTGGGAGCCGGTATGAATGGACAGGCTTGTGAATGAGCGGACTATGTCCCACTGATAAGCGCTATCGTCTCCGGGGCCAGCTGACGGGCTGTGTTGACAAACCCTGTGCCACTTTCGTCGTGCCCGGCACCACTTGGGTTTATCACTCGAGTTATAGCCGCACTTGCGTCTAATTTGGTCTATCATACGCATGTTATTTGTCATATAGGTACTGTGATAGGTAACACTATATACATCCCAAAATATGCATAGGTACACGCGAGCGCAGTCACCCGAAATGCAGCAAGTAGCCGCATGCCACGAATAATTTAAACTGCGTCAGGAAAACAATATACATTTGTGCAATTAAATAGGAGAAACCTCATCTTTAAGTATCTGACGAACGGTAATTAGCAAAAATAACCAATTGATAATTTTTATTGCCATTTTGATTTAGGAAAATCCAATTCATGGGTCAAGTCAGATGTTTCAAAATGATTGCTAGCGATCCTATATAGTCCAATGTACTCGGTAAAATGTTTAAAGAGAATTTCATTGAAGTCATAAATAACTAATGGAAAGCGGATTTTATATCACAGTATCTATAAGTTTATAATTTATTTTTTGCAGGGTATAAGATTGAGTACATTGTAGGTCTGTAATGTCGCTAAGAAATCAAGATCGAGATCCTCGACATAGTGACTAACTCTTATTGAAATGTAGACTTCTTTTCTAGACTTTTTTTCAGTTTAAGTTACTTATTTTAGATAGATTCCTTTAATTTGCTTAAAGGAATCCGTAGAACGTTATTTATTGATTTTGAAATATGTATAGAAAACATGCCTACCGTGGCTTGATAATTTCAAATATTATGTAGATAATTATCTAACTAGGCACGTAACTTATAAGACCATTCATGACCTGGAAGCGATGCGCATCCAGCATATTCCTGTAGTCTTATGAAATCGTCGGTCCATCTTTGGGGGTGTGTGGGTGAGCGTCACGAGACATCCTTACTGTTTTGTCGTGCGTTGTAGCCTCTTCAGCCATTAGTCCTAATCATAAGTTTACACAAGCAAAGCACACACAATGTGCTTTGCTCTCTGCCACTTCAACATACTTATCCGTGCGTCTACAACTTTAGTTAATCTAAGGAGGTCCCTTTAGCTGATATGATCACCCAGAAGCTTCTCGGCAGATATTGACACCTATTATGTATTTGGTAATGCAGTATAAAAACTCTTTGCCCCTACCTAAACGAACACGGTTAGGTAGCAATTCTTATTTTGAACTCACATAACTATGAATATACTTACATATCTACAATGTACCATGCTATATCAAATAATGACTTCGTTTGGCTTGTCAATTAACTTTTACTTTACATTCTTGGAATTCGTGCGATAAGATAAACGACATCTGCTTGAAATGTGTCCATAAATACCTACATATCTCTCTAGTACAGTTAGTTAAATCTTTATTTAATTACAATTTATTCTAATTGATATTAGACATTATTATAAACCTAACTAAATTACCTAAGTGCCAACTAAATATGTAGGTAGATAGGTATATTGATTACTTTTTTGTTTAAAATAGACAATGTGTTTAGTCGTAATCTCTTATTGCGATATACAATCTATCAAGAATACAATACAAGTCAAAATAAAATGCCGAAGTAATAACATAGCGTTCGCAAAAGCGCATTGCTTTTTTAGTTATCAAAATTTCGGTCGCGCTCCAATTACCGCTCAGGTTTGTAGAAAGATTATAATCTTGTAGCCCTGTAGGAGCAGTAATTACACCGGGCGGATTCTCCCGCCGCTAACAAGGCAGCGATGCGCCCGCGCCGGCGCCGGCTGCTGCGCGCACCTGCCGCGCGCACGCGCTCGCGCCCGCAAGCTGCGCTCTGCCCAGCGTGCCCGCCTTTCAATGTTGCACCACTCTGCATCGCAACTACAACTCAGAGTTATCTTGAGCGTGATAATTCTTAACTAAAACTTAACTTTTGCGGTACCACCACTCGCGTGCAGTTTAAGCTGCACGCACTCTACTCATCACTCACGATTTATATATGTATCTTCATGTCGATAAAAACTTCTGTTTGGCCATAGATAACTTCCAAAAATTTCGAAGAATCGGCCAATTTACACGAAAATTTCGTATTCTGTACATTTTGGTTCTTTTACATCGTAAAATGAATGATAGCAATCAATGAATTGAAAATTAAAATAGGTAAAACAAGTTCTCGTACCTAAAGGAAAAAAAATCTTGTTTGTGAATATATATAGTAAGTTTCACAATAGTGACATGCAGCTAGGTAAGTATATTATTGCTAAAGATTAAATAGGAAAATCTTACACACCCATTTATATCATACACGGTGAGTGTATGATATAAATGGGTGTGCACTCTTTTGAAACTAATTCTTGGGTACACGGTGAGTGTATGATATAAATGGACTCTTTTAAAAAACAATTCTTGACCTTTCATATTTTGAAAAAGTTACCTATGACAAAGAGTAACTGACGGCACTCCCTCAGTACCATATTGATGGTCAGTCATTTCATTAAGAATATAAATTGTTGTACCCAGCTTACCAACCTTAGATCATTCTGAATCCCGTCCCATAAAACTTACACAATCAGATGATAAAATCTAAACGGTTATCGTTACGCTCTAACACGTTAATTCTAACAAATGGTAATGTTTAAGATCAGATATTTGTGCAGACTTGAACCAAGTTACGTTCAACACAGAGAAGCGCAATCAGAAGGACCCATCAAGCAAACCTGACTTGACTTACGTAGCTTTCAATGCACAAACGACAAGTATGCCACAAAAACCAGCATTCTTGTTCTAGATGTCATCTCATTTGATGTTAGAGAAGCAATTATATCAGAGATCACGCGGTCGCAAGTTCTTGGAGGCATCCGCATTCCATCAAAACATGTTCTTAACATCTAGTACTGTTTGAAATCCCGCAATAAGCCATTTGCACCGGTGCACTTCATTCATTATTGTTCCAGTAAGCGTTGACACTTCATCAATCGCCTGCGCAGCAATCCGCTGCTGATTGCCGCCACTCTGTCCATTCGATCGATGTCTTAATGAGTACTGTATCGATTCTGTGATTCATCAAATTGAGGTAATTATGATACCCACTACAGATATGCGGAAATAGCTAGAATTCTGTCGATTCGTTCCGAGAAAAGTGTTTAATTTGCATCTTTTAGTGTCGTATCAAATCAAAGTCCGTGTGAATCAATGTATCTTCATTCATTCATAACTTCATAACTTGATCCTAGATCCGGCATCGCTGAACGGACACTGCTGCTCCAATCAAATCGAAAATGAGACTTGATTGTATCGTTTTGACGATTTGATAGTTATTTTCTGAATGTTTTTGACCACACTATGTCAGAAAAGAAAGGTTTTGGAGAAAGGACTGCGGGCTACAAGTTTTTTACTAGTTTTGGAGTAGGTATCTGTATACTTGCATAACTATCATGAGAATTTTGCGCCAAAGGGACTTCATGGAGCAATCAAATGTAGATAACTTTGGTCTGTTTTCTTGCTGTATTATTTACAAATGCTTGCCTGTTCAAACTGCATCTATTGGCCCGAAGGCTATACAAAGGCATAGTTTTCTTTCGTATTGTGAACAGTCTAAAAGTGCTGGTGTGCAATGGACACCTGTTAGAATTTGTTGTATCGGGTGTATGTCGCACGCGCAGGCATGCGTACGTGCGCCCTCCCCGCGCCCCGCACTGCGTACACACCCCCCTGCGGTGCCCTGCCCTTGAGGTGCTCGCTCAACATTTTATCGGAATGCAGGGCCAGTAGTTGATCCATCTCATTTTATCAATAGAAATCATCTGGTACTATTTGGTTTGTAGGTCGTTGTGTACTTTTTGTAAACTTTACTTTTAATTTATTAAGAAATTAGGTATTACTTCCAACAAATTCTTGCAATGTTTACTTCAGCATCTTCCTAATCGATGCATGCTGAACGTCCATGATATCACCACCTACAAGACTATTAGGTAGGTAAATCACGTACAACCAAAGAACAAAAATCTAAGAAGATATAGGGTTATCGCATGTGACACGATCTCAACACGATTTGACAATGAAGTAGCATTGCCCTTCAAATACAGCATTAGAGTCGAAAGTCGAGCAGCGGCATGTCAGCGTTTAAAGAGAGGAGAACGAAATACATTGCAGGTGCAGTGAGGAGTGTCAGGGCTCGGTGATTGTTTGCGGTGGCGGTGTAGAGCGCGGCGGCTGCGGCGCCGGCAGGCAGCGGAGTTGCTCGCCGGAGAGCGGGCGGCGGCGCAGGCGCAGGGCACGAGGCATGCGAGGAATGCGCGGCCCTCGGCGCCGGTTTACAAATAGAAGGGCCGCTAGCGCGGACTGCACGTGTGATACATTGCCACGATTAATCTGTTAGCGCTGATGCCTGCGCCGCGCACTACACGCGATCCTATCGCGCGACAATTATCTATTAATGGGACCTTACCCTTCGCAAAAAAATAATAGGAAATCGCGAGTGCTCTCGTGCGAGTGAAAATAAACAAACATAAATACAGTGTCAGTGCTACGAGCCCTTCGAGGCTCGAGGTGTACGTACACAGACAGCGTCAGATTATCGACGAGGTGTCACAGAGAAGTGTCCATTGTCAGAAAGGGAAGAGACCGGGAATGACATCTCGGAGGGTCGCTCGTCGGGCAGAAGAAAGCGATCGGCGGCCCTGCGTTCGCTGACCCCGGCCGGACGTCACGCTTCAGAGAAGACGAGTGCAGCACGCCCCGCGCCCGCGCCCGCGGCCCCCGAGCCCTGAGCTATGCATCCCGGATCATATTTAAACAATTCTTATAAATCAAGCAATGAGGACCCTCCGACTCCGGTGAAGGGGTGAGCGGTTTGGCTGTTCTACTCTCACGGTATTTGGGCATAACTCGATAACTCTTATGGTATCTATTTGAACCGTTGGGTGTTGCTGGATAGATGCAACGTATTAGTCAGTTCTTTCATTTGCTAGTTGAAATCATAGTTAAAGCTAAGTTTTTATTTTTGTTTTTTTGTAGGGTTCCGTACCTCAAATGGAAAAAACGCAACCCTTATAGGATCACTTTGTTGTCCGTCTGTCCGTTTGTGTGTATGTCAAGACTCTTTAACTCAGGAACGCGTAAAGATATCGAGTTGAAATTTCAACTGTATACGTATATCTATAGTCTCTTGCAGTTGTGTAAAAGAAAAACTTCTCAGTTATCGTTTTAAAAAAGTTACAGTCGTTTATGTCGTAAAAAACCGCATATTTCGACATTCACAAAAATCAAAACCTACAGGGTACTTCCCGTTGAAGAGAAGCATTGTCTCAGAGTACACATCCTGTATGTGTACTGAAAACTGTACATTTTTATTTAAATCACAAAAAATAGGGCGTCAAAATTCACAAAATATGGGTTCAAAATTCAAAGTGAGTAAATCGTATCATATAAGGTATCATATAATTTTTTTTTTTCTTTCTATTTTTTCTTATGTAGCTTCACATGTATATTTATATATTTTGAGGTTTTTATCTAACGCATTTTTGCTAGTGACGTATGAATTCTTAAATTCTAACATTTTATTTACATTATATATGCAACAAAACGCGTTTATTATTGCTAGGTACTTACATCTTAGAAATCAAGTCCAAAGTACTACGATACCTACACACTAAAATTGCTACACATTACCGCATACATATTTCTTAAATCCATGTAGAATGTAGATAGAAAACATACTACCCACACCATTCCGTAGGCTGCGCGGCGTAGGCGATTCGGTAATTCCCCGCGTAAAGTTGCCAGTGTTCAATTTAATACCTACGTACTAGTTCCTCTATGTGGATAGTTTGGATTTATGTTTTATGATCGGCCTTTTGAGAAATTTTCGTTATGTTAAATTGATTAATTATTCTAACGTACCTAATGAATAAGTAATTGATATGTTATGTTGAAAAGTTTGAAGTAATCATATAAGGCTTAATTTTTAGTTGATGTTGATCTTTAAATATGTAAGAATTTAATTGTGACGAAAATGAACTTCTAAAAATATTAAAACTAGCTGACCCGGCGAACTTCGTTTCACGCAATATCTTTATAAATTATAGCCTGTGTTTTTCTGATGTATAAACATTACTATTGCAAAGATTCATCTCAGTTATAGTTTTTACGTGAAAGAGGAACAAACATACAAACTTTTGCGTATACATATAATATTTATTATTATAGTAGGATAGGATAATGTGAGATATTGCAGTTTTTTTGTTCATATTATGCTTTAAGTTTCATTTTATGGAGTTTTAAGCGTACGTACTTTAACTGTATTTAGTATCTATTCTTAACCATAATATCAAAATTGAGTAGGAAAATTTGTAGGTAAATATAACTACGGGATAGTTACATAAGTATGTAGGTCATAAAAATATGTTAGTGTTTGTAATTATGGAGAATAATGTATTATGGAAAATAATGAAGGTACAGGCAAATATCGATTAAAGTAAAAAAAAATACAAATATAAATACTAGTTTACAGACACTAGATAAAATATAAAAATAACTTTTAGTCGCTATCTAGTTTTTTTTCTTTTCAATAAAAGTAATATAAACACAAATGAATGAAATAGAAGTATATTTAAATCTGGAAAAATATGTTCCAGATGATTAAGTATTTGTTTGACGTAATTATCCATGTTTGACATATTTTAGGTACCTATTGGTGTGTATTTTAAACTTGCTAATAAAATAAATAGGTGAAAAACGACAAAATTTGTGTAGCAATAATATAATTTAATAAACTTAAATAAATAATTATCTACACTCCTCGTACAATCAACACGGTTAAATTGAAATTTATAAATGTTCTCAAAGAAGTAGGTAAAGTTTTTATCTAGGAGTAAAAATGGGAGACCAAGGCAAGATTAGATAGGCTCGGCCCTGCATTGATATCGGAATGGTATGCCGGCCGACCTATACGCCCCACTTCGACGCACGGCTGGCCTATCAAACCAACATTTACATTCTATTTGAAAACTTCTTTTATTTTATCTCTCGTGTCCCCTTTTTGACACTTCTCGGTATCAGTTTTGTCAATACGTATGGCCACACTTGGGTTTGTCTTATTTCAATTAGTATTGCTAGTTTCGTTTCTGAATTTCTACTAAATATTTACTTACCTATGTGCCATTCTTCATATTGACAGCATTTTAGTTTTCTGGCTCAAATGATTGTTGCACTTGGTTTGTCTTCTTTCAATTAGTGTTACTAAGTAGTTCCGTTTCTGAATTTCTACTAAATATTTACCTATCTATCTACCTAAGTGCCATTCTTCATATTGATTACCTATTAGTCTTCTAGCTCAAATTATTGTTGCACTTGGTTTTGTCTTCTTTCAATTAGTATTGGTAGATTCGTTTCTGAATTTCTACTAAATATTTACCTACCTATCTATCTACTATTATTTATATTGACTGCTTTTAGTTTTCTGGCTCAAATGATTGTTGCATTAGGTAACTACCAATGAAAATACTGATTTCATTTGATATTTTATTAAGCTCGTTCATTAGAATAAATATATAGCTATAATATCTTCGAGCATTTGTAGCGTGAAGCACTTAGCTAGTGTTGCTAGTTTAGTTTTTAAGATTCTGCTAAAAGACTAATGATTTCATTTGATATTTTATTGAGCTCGTTCACTGATAATAATACCTATCTTCGTGAATTTGCTGCGTGACGTGACGCCGTTAGATAAAGTGTTACTAGTTTAGTTTTTATTGAGATTCTGTTAAAATACCGCAAAGCTACCTTCTCAAAAAGGTTTTTCTTTTTTATTTATGATTTCAGAAGCATATTAACATTAGGTATATTCACTGTTTTATTTAATTGCCACTTTTTATCCTTTAGGTAACAATTTTATTACATATTCGTTCTTTAGTTATATACTTATATATATTTAGTACCTACCTATGTACGATTTCAATAGATATAATTTCGATTATTCATTCAATTATTTTTACTTTTGTAAACTTTACTTTTGCTATTTGTTTAAGTGAAAATTTGGTCTCCGTTTTCATGAATAGGTACCTACATTTTAATTATCTTGCTAGCTACTACTGCTGCTTGCTACACACACACAACCACACAGATGATTTTGAGTTCTAAGCTCATCTTATTTTATTCATTCTCATTTTCTGTTTAGTATAAGTAGCCACATGTTTACCTAGGTACTATTTTCTCCATATTTATCTTGTTTTCGTTTTTCCATTCCCCATTTTTTTTCTTACCTAACTCCAGATGTTGCTATAATCATATCCTGAAATATTGCTAAATAACCTAAAATTTGTTGATTGTTTATTTTAGGTTAGAAAGGTGTCTAAGTGTTGTAGATAGGTATGTATTTTAAAATTTATTTTAATATAAGTATAGCAGTAGGAAAGTGTAAAATAGAATCTGCCTATCTTACAGATACCTTAGGTAGGCCAAGTGACAATTTAAATGTCACTTTAATTTTTATTTAAGGTTTTTGACGCTTAGCACCTTTTTATTTGTCTTCCGGTATAGATTTTAGTACGGTTGCAGATATATTTCATGTTACAATCTTGCTTTTTACAATCAAGATGTAATGTAGGTAGGTATATGTTATTTTACTGTCAAATATAGTTTTTTCGAATACAAAAAAGAATGTATGAATTGAGTAATTTATAAAATAAACAAATTCGCATATTTTTATTTTCTTATAATAGTGTATAAACACTATTATAAGAAAATTAAATATTGAAGTATCTAAAAATGACTCTAATAAAATAATAAAGGATGTTATTGAATGTATTTTAAATTTTATTTAACCATAAACATTTACATTAGCACATTAGCTTTAATTTCGGAGATATGAAACAATTAATAATAAATTATAGATACTCTATAAATCCAAAAGAATACTATTAGAGCATAATAAATGTATAAAAAATATTTTAGTTATTTAAATGATACTTTTAATGTGTGAAAATTGATAAATATTACAAACGAGAGGTGGTAGTAAAAAATAGGGCAGTTAGGCAGAGCGCGGCCGAGTGACTCACGCGCAACCTTACCGCGGCGAATGGCAACACTGATACGCACTTCCTGCTCACTTTTTATGCATCTACCCTCTCCGTGATTTAGCGCCTATAGGAAATTACCAAAAAAAGTTACATTTTTTTATTCTTTTTATATTTAAAATCTATTTTACCGGACCCTTCTACAAGTAATTTTTTCACAATGAACAAACAATTTAAAGTCGCATATCTAGTTAAATAAATCAAATAATTTAACAAAAATACTTGATTAAGATTAAACGGATATCTTTTTATTTTATTTCAAAATAAAAAATTACAAAATATTAAAATTATGATTTTTGTAGCTAAAAAGCGTTTGGTGGTATTTTACCACTAAGTAAATTTTACAAGCGCTGTATAAAAAGCAATAGTAATCATATTTTTTATTCTATACTTTTAAAAAAGGTTATTTTATGTTAATTGTATTATCATTAAAAAGATTATAATTGCGTGCTTTAAAAATATTTTGTTAAAAAATAAACAACTTATCCAAAGTTTAATAATTGTGAAGATGTAAGTACATTTTAGCAAAAAAGTGTCGATTAATTTTATTTCCCAAAAAATATTATGTTATGAATATTTACATACCGATGTGTGTTATTACTAAAAAGTATTAATGATTATATTTTTACAAAAAAAATGTTTTGAAAATATTTACAACATAACTAACTTGTTTTACCTACTTATATTGTGTATACCGATGTGATTTAGCAGGTAATTTATTTATTATACCTTTTCTACATATTTTCTAATAAAATTCTAAATTATGGACAAGTTATTACAAGTTTTGTCAAATTAAACTGAGTTTTAATATTTTAGATAAACATTATCTTACCCAAACTTAAAAATAAAATAAAAATGTTATATCCTTCATTAATTATTGTACTTACATTTAGTCATATGTTTTTGTTGACTGAAAGTCACACATAATGTAGAGTACCAATTAGTAACTACAAATAATAAATTTACAATAAGAACTATTAAAAAATATTTCTTGTAGAAATGAAATACAGAACTTCTTTTTTTTTCAATTTCTAAGTAAGTGACAAGCATCGGTATGCCTGATGGACACTGATCATAATATACATTTAAATAAATATTTTAATAATTAAATAATAAATTTAAATAATGTGCCTCAAGATTTTACTAAGATTATAAATAAATACACACCTACAGAGAAAATTAATTGAATAAAATTATATTATTCCAAGATTTCATTGCAAATCAAATTCCTCATTTATATTTTTCACAAATGGTGTGTAAATTGATCCTTATCTTTATTCAAAATCAATCTGATTTTTATGCAATAAAATAAATATGATGATATTATACACAAACATTGATGAATACCGTTATCAATTCCTATAAAATATTATATTTATTTATATAGTTTTTTACATTATTATTCTGATTCCTACTAAATGTTTTATTTTTAGCAGTTTTAAGGTGCTTTTTAATAGCCGGCTAACATATTTTATCGAATTGATTAGGTGTAGGTACTTTCGTTTACTTATAAAAATTGAATATATATAATAATAATAATTCTATAAATCCTTGAAGGAAGATATTTTGTAAATCCTCTATCTATTAGTGTTTTTCATTGTAAAATAAAAGGTTTTTAGAAATAATTTAATCTTAGTACCTAGATGGTAAAATGGTATTTTTTTTCCTTAAAAAAATATATTTAGTAAATAAATTATTCACTACACATATTTATGTTCGTTTTATGAATGAAAATAGTGAAAAATTTACTTTATTTCTGAAGATAGGTTAAGTATAAAATATTAATCCAGCTATAATTTTTATTTTAATTTTTCACATGCGTACAATATAAATCTTACTCAAAATAAGCGCCACATCATTATAGATGGCGTTACCAACGCATGTACTTACCAAGGTAACTGTTAGAACATATTTGTAAATAATTTTAGTTTAATAGTTACAATCACTTTTTAATGATGTTGTAATGGTTCAAACAAACTATCTACTACTTTTTACTATCACTAACTGTCAGCTGCCATATTAAATTATAAGAAAGAAACATTTTGAAAAATAAAAATAAAAAAACAATAAAACAATTTAGGTATGTATATTTTGGGTTTACACTCCTATTTCTTGGAACTAAACTAAAATAATAGAATAGAGTATAATATTAGAACTAATACCCAGTAGAAAATATAATAATTATTATATATTAATATGTAGAGTATTAAAAATAAATATAATTTATTGCTTGTGCCCATTGAGCTACAATTTATAAGCTCAGGTTGTTTCTTTTCTAAGAATAAAAAAATAATATCATTTGTGCTAAAATGTAATAAAAATTAATGCAAGCTGAATTAGGCGCTATTGTAATGGCTTAGGATAGAAATTCGTTTAATGAAATTTCTTTACTTCTAATGGAGTTACGTTACGTTTCCTGGCTAAAAACTCAGGATATTGCTTAGTATTTTGTACTCTTAATAAATACATATACATTTTAGATTTCACTATAATAGTAGTTTAAAAATTCATAAAGTAATGGTTAGATACCTACTGCAAGTCAAATTGATTATTCGCATGCAGTATGTAGATAGTTAAACGATAATTTAAGGTTAAATAATCTCCAGGATTGAACTAATCCGAACTCGATTGGAACAGTTAAAATATATCTGTCTAGCAATATGAGAAGTAAAGATGCGGTTTATAACGATGGCAGTTCAAATAATAACTGTTCATCTGAACGATAGCGGTTTACAGATTGGAATGTTACCGATATCTGTTAGAATGGCGTGACGTCGATCAGTTAAAGATCTTTACTCGATTCATATCATAATTTGTTGTGTAAAATAGGAATAGTGTGTGTATGTGTGCATGTGGAGCGATGCTCCCGCGCCACGTGGCGAGGGCGCGCCCGGCCGGTGACGGTGCACGTCAGGTTTCTGGAAAAATTGTCAAAGTAGCACATCGGCGACGGCCGCGGCGACGCCGGCGCGGGCAATTCGCGAGTCTGCGCGCGTGTGTGAAGCTCGTCGCGACGCGATCAGCTCGCGCGCTCGTGTGCGTCGAGTGAAGGTCGAATATTTGTCCCTACTCCTCGGTCTATTGGTGTTCACGAGTCGGCACTGTGATAATGAGGAGCCGTGGTCCCGCTCACTCTCGGCGCGGCGGGGCGGGCGCCGACAGGGACGGCCGGAGTGTGCGCGTGCGCCGGAGCCTCCGCCGGCGCCGGCGCGGCCTGCCCTCGACAGTCTCCGCCGCGCGGGGAAGCGGTTCGCGCGTGCAGCTCCGTCTCGGCTCCCGCTGCGTTTTGCGACCGCTTTGCGTCGCACGAATATTTTTAGATAACAGCGGCAATAATTTATTCGCAAGGTAGTGATCGCGCGCACTTTTGCGGATATCGGTATCGAGGCATGCGGGCTCGCGGTGCGTGCGCGGCGGCGTCGGGCGCCGACGGAGACGTCCCGATAGGTAAGCTGCGCACTTCCTGCGCGCGCGCCGCCATGTTCGGTCGTCGCGTCACTTCCGCCGGGGCCGGAACCGGTGCCGGCGAGCGGGCCCGAGCTGGGAGCCCGCGGCGACGGCGGTGCCCGCCGCGCTCAATGGACCCGGCTCTCGATTCATAAAATGTCGGTCGCTCCATTCACGCCGCGGCGCGATGCTACACCGACCGTTCACTCGTGACCCTCGCCTCGACGAATATTCATGTCTCCCTCGATAACATCGTAACCTCTGACTTCTTTTTGTATTATCACGTCGTTTAGTGAACGCCGCTAGTCGGGACCGGACTTCGTGCCGAGTGCTGGATACAAGTGTCCGTTCGACAATTACGCGAATCAACTGTGAAATGTGAACAGTGAACGAATCAGTGGATACCCTTCTGTTCTATCTAATGGAGTGTTACATCTGATGTCGTAAGATTTAGATATAAATTTTGCTTCTTCCATTTCTTGCGCTTCTTATACTTCTTCTTTAGTTAACAATTTATAATTTCCGCAACGCGAATCGCGATTTTTCGCATATTTCATTTTTAGTACTCAAAATGTCTACTCAATAAAAATGAGGGTAGTTTCGAATCAGTGCGATCACGTATCGTTTCTAGAACACGTTTTCTGAAGAAGTTGATGTGGTGGGAGAGTGTGTTTATCAGTAGGCACGGTGTGATAAAGTTGAAGAAGTTATGATAATAGTGGTGTGGTGAGGATGCGAACAATGGTGGCGGCGGCGCGGGCTCGGGCTCGGGACGTACGTCACCAGAGCATGACGTCTGGCGCGCGGCGTCCCGCTCGCGCGCGCCTGGTTAATGCCCTCTCCACCAGTGGTCTGCCCTACCCTCATTGCGCTTATTTAGATCGTTTACTTCAACCTCACTTAGCGCCGCATTCCGCCTTTATTGATTGTAATTTATGAAATTAACTTGCTGTTAGTATAGGAACATTCGACGTTTCAGCTTAAATGGTGAAATAATTTGTAGCGTGTTGTATTCATTTAGGAATAAAGCAGTTATTTTCCTACTTGACATCATAAGTACGATGAATCAATAACTTAATACAATATGAATTTATGTGAGTGATTGTTAGTGACGTCAATAATAATTAATAATAAGAGATCCGCTAAATTATTAATTGAACAATCGTTAAATGCATTGATTGGAAAAGGAATAATATTGCTTTTGAATATTACACCAATAGAAATTATAAAAGCCTTGATTTAATTCCAGAAAACTAATTAGTGACTAAAACTACTAAAGAACATTTTATTAAATAATTTTAAAAATATATTTTGATGTAGGTAGGCATGTGTAAATATTTTAATGGTTCATACTAATATTTTTTGAAAATAAACTATTATTATAAATAATGACTAACAACCTAAGTAGATAATTAAATGAATTCTTAAATTCCTTATGTCATGTGAATCATAATCTTTATTTATTGGGACCTTAATACCTAGTATAATTCACTATAATATTTTAGCATAAAGTTTTTGTTACAAACTGACTAGTCTTTAATGACATAAAAATATCTAAATGCTAAATTTATTAACAATTTAGTGAGCAATTTTATAGCAATAATAAGTCAATAATTAATAAGTTTGTATTGCATCCACGCTCCTACCGTTAAACAGCATAGCGTGCGTACGAGTTGCGTCTACTGCTAGCGTATGTGCAAGAAGAGTGCACGCATATGCGTATGATGTATCTTTCCCAGATTGGTGATAGTGCGTGTGATGATGAGTCAGGTGTCCGTGACGTCAGCGACACGTGTGCGCTGACTCATGGCATCTCGGTGACGTAGCGGCGAGAGACTCGCGCCCTTCCACTGTAACCTTTGCTCTCATTTATCAAGAGCTTATTTATATTCTGGCTTGCATTGGGAAGGCCGGTGCGGCTCGGTGCGGCGACTCGCGCCGCCCACGGCCGCGCGGGGGAGTGCGTGGTGCGCCGCTTCCGCCGCGTGGGCGACATTTCATAAGCACTTCCTCCGGCACTCTTCCTCCCACCGCGACCGCAGGACGGAGGTACCCTTCCTACTCCAGGAATGGCTGCCGACCATAAACCGACTCATTCAAACATTGACACGATTGCGACACACGTCGCGACCGCGTGTAGGACGAATCCGATTGCGATAAGCGAATGCCACATTACTAAATTGGTCAGTCATTGTAATATCCGTAGTGTGCGCTGCGGCCATTCATGATCCCATCGGCCGCGGCGTTTCCGTCACCGTACAATCGCCATAGTAAAATCTGTGATCGTCGATTTCCGGCAGAGCGTCGCGCGCCGCGCGGAGCCGCGCCGGTGCACGACGACTCTCGCGCACGCAGGTTCTCAGCCCCACGATACTGGCTTATCGGGGGTATAAAGGTTCGCTCCGCAAAAAATGTTCATTATAAAAGATGTAAAGACTACACCGGCCGAAACGAGCCTTCCCAGAATCGGGCCATTCTTATTCGCGCTCCCGCCTTATTCACGGCCTTTTTTGTACGATTTTAGGATTTTTTTCAAGGGTGCGGTTCTCCTGTGAGAGATTCAAGGAAACGGCTTACGGGTTTTCTATAGAATGGGGCGTTATCTTCGACGGCGATCGGTGCGGCGCCGGCGGCGGCGGCCGGCGGCCGGCCTGGGAACGGCCGCGGCCCGTTATGCCGTGCCGCATGCCGCCCGCGTCACATGACATCACCACCTCACCGCATCTTCAAACACATCCTGACCCAATTCAACTGCTGATAATAAACATATAAATTAGATTGCCAATAAACTCTGACACATCAATCACTTTTCATTTTGAACTTAACTATTTATATTTTGCATAATTACAGAATTCTTAAGCTTTTTTGGCGATAAAATAAATAATATAGAATGATGAAATGACTGAGTGAAATCAAACAAACGAGTGCAGCTACCACGATATATATCTGTGGTAGCTACAAATCGAAAAGCTTCATAAAGCTTTATTCATTATTTTCTTGTGCGCTTTTTAGCCACAACTGGCGTTTTGGCAACCCGCCGTCACGCGTAACAAGTGACGTTGGTATTAAGTCACATGAAACATCTTTCAACATTGAACTGAAAGACAACAATCTCTCATAGTTTCAAAAAACAGGGATGATATTATCTCAAAATAAACAACGACTAGTTTCAGAACGACCGCGTGACTTGAACAGAAGTTTCTAATATAGCTTTTTTGTATCTCCTAATTAATTGTTACAAAAGAAAAACGTAATTAAGTAACTGAGCTCAATATTTTTTCACACAAAGGCCTCATGCCGTTTAATTTAAGTGCATTCGGAACGGAGCCAAGTGGAGTTTCCCACAAATTGTCTGAACCGCGGCTGGGAAACAATCCTAATTTTCAATAAGAAATAAATAAAGTTTATTGTTTATAATATTTTATCATTGTTCTAGGTAAGTTCGTGTGTTCAATATGGCTTTGTTGTGTTTTTCAGGCGAGGGAGGGAGCGTTCGAGGCCGAGGCTGTCGCCCCGGGACCGCTGCCGCGCCGCCGCCATCCGCGACCAACAATACTAACGAGGTACGTTTTTAGTGCAAAAACGATTCTCAATTTTATAATATATACTTCAATATCCATTGCATCACTCTGATTACGACAACGACAACAAAGCTTTCAAATAAGGTGAAGGTACTTGAAGAGGACTGAAATATATTTCTAAGAGCTTATACATGTTAAGGACTGTCGTTTTGTAAAAGTTTCATAAAGTGCGCATGCTGTGCAGTGAAAATTTTTAGCCTTAAAATCATTGACAGTATTAAAAAAGTGTACCTTTTGTAAAATTAGCCACTAAAATAAAACTTGCCTAATTTTGATGATCCTTAAAATTGTCTAAATATTCAGGTGGCGCCATCTTTTGAAAGCTTTGCGTATCCTCATTATAGAATAGGTAGGTAAATAGTTCGCCTACATTTTTTGTTCTTCATTCATTTCCCAGACCTAGCTTGCATGAGAATCGCCTTAAAAAACTGAAAACATGAAATATATTGTTTATCCCACGGTATAAAGACCGTTATAATATCTATTAGAAGTAACATTTTATTTTAATTCTAATTCGAATCCTAGGTATGTAGGTACCTATGCTTTTTTATTCATGATAGGGCTACCGTTAAACTCTTCTGACTTGACTTTGATCTAGCAAAATTATGTCATTTACTCGTAATATGATCAACATATGATATAGTGAGTTTTACACAGATAAATGTAATTCTCTTTTATGCATTTGTAACAACGTTAGCCTTGAAATTAGCCACTAAAGTAAAACTTGTCTAATTTTGATTAAAAGTTTCAAAAATTTGCGTATGTGCACGCATGGAATGACAACTAATAGCAGTCACACTTTTAAATGTCATTTTGTTCGAGCCTGACCCTTATGTACATAATTATGCAGTCTCATTGTGCATTTCACTCAAACTTATTCAGTTTTGATTGGTCTATGTCTATGAAGCGTGTTGCGTTTAGCGTTAGGTGTTCAGGGGTCACGGGCCCTTATTGAGGGCAAAGGGAAGTTATAAATCTGTCGGCGCGAACAATGGCGCGATAAGGGGCACCTTGCGCCCGCGCCGATAGCGCCCTCCCTGGCCCCCTCGGCCCACGACACCATCGACCACAACACTAATACAAATTAGGGCTGCGCTGTGGTCTAAACAAAACTCATGTTAATTGGCGCTATTCATTTTCAACAGCCTTCAAAAAAGGAGGTTCTGAATTCGACTGTTTTTTTTGTGTGTTCTAATGACTATTCCGCTTTGCAGATCATATTAAGGTTTTTCCATTTATTTCTGGTGTTTCTGACCAGTACTTGAAATGTGAAGAGTAAGATTTCACCATCGGCTTAACACTAACATAAATTAGAACTGCATGTTCAAACTAAACTTCATAAAATGACAATTTGTAGTTTTGTATTTTGCGCCATTTGTTTTGCCTGTCATTTTGCAGTTTCGAACCGTCATAAAAACCGGACTAACAATGTATTTCGGCATGAAAAAAAGCTTACGTATGCCTAGGTATACACTATATACAAACAAACAGTAAGCTTATAACCTGTGCTTATAACTGAATTTGAATTTCCCATTGACATTGACATATATTACGGACAATTCCAGTTTGTGGGTAAAACTGGCAAGCTTCACACGAAAGCACGTGTGACGTCAAATTGACTGATATTTTGATTCTGATAAAAATCTAAAATCATGGAAAAATCATGAGTGAAAAATATACTATAGAGACGACCATTTTTTTAAATTAACGCAAAGAAGCATCTATCAGTCAATTTAATAACATTCAATTTTTTATCACCTGCTTATGTTGCATTAATTGAAAATATATTTAAAATAATGAACACTAAAATATTTTATAGCTAAAATCTTTTAATTTATAAACATTTTCAAAGATTTTTTTCTGTTGTATGTCATTAGTTTCTACGTTCTACTGTAAAAAATGATAATATTTTAAAGAGCTAAGCTTTAAAATTCGTAGTGGAAACAAAACAAACTCCTTACATTGATAACTAATATGGCAAATAACATTAACTAGTAATTGAGTAGGCATGGTCCGAACTATACAAACAGCGCCAAATTACGCCAAATGACGCCAAAGGAGTTGTACCTGATTTACAAGGAACTCGGTATTAAAATTCTAACCAAGATCATTTAATTTTTCTAGGAATGTACTTAAATTTGAAAGCTCCATGGAGTAATAAAAAATAATATATAGCCCTGCATTTTTTTTTAATTGTTATTTTATTGGAAATTCAAAATAATATTTTCTACGAAAATAAATAGGGCAAATAAGCGCTAGATAGCCCTTTCCGGGCTAAATCATTACACTAATGAATAAACAAATACAAATACAAGGGGTTCACCTACAGTAAACAGTGCTAGATCTAGCTCCAAAAGGGCTAAGGTGGCAACACTGATCGAAAATCAGATTAATTTTCAATGTTCTTTGACATTGACATTTCTATTATACTTTTTTTTTAAATTGGCTTTGAGTTTTTTCAGATTAGCGTGTTTCTTTACGAGATATCCGTTCCGTTTCACGTTTCATATCCCAAATATATATTATCGATTTTCTAAATATTGCAGGGCTTTAAAAATATGTTTTTATCAGATTTTTAGATAATTATATTTTTAATGCTCTTTATAAAACAGCAATCATTATTTATTTTAATACCGGTAGCGGAACAAATCCTTTTATGAGCAACATAAAATATTTTTTTGTCATATTTTCTTATAGTCCGGTGCTTAGTTAAAAGCGAACTGTTGCAACTGAAAAGTTTCAGTAGTTCGGTCAACCGGACTAACTACCGGACTACTGCTACTAGAGGTTATCATAGGAAGTTTTGATTGAAACGAAAACAGGAACTGATTAAATGAAATAAAAATAAATGATCTCAATATTCCTAATCTGTTACTTACTAAACTTAATAAACATTTTCATATATACTTATAAATAATATACTCTTAAATTCTTGGAATCAAAGTGGCGTTTAATAGGTACATATATCTTTTTTTAGACCAACATATAATATTTAAATGATGTATTATCATAACCTTTAACATGTAGACTCTACGATTTCGTAGTCTATATTCGTAGTCTACATTGTAGAGCTAAAGTTACACTAATGGTACTGCGGACAAGAAATGAGTGTAACTTTAACTACTCTTAAAAATCAATCAAACTTACTAAGTGTTCACTTAATAGTACACTTCGAAATATCAATTGGTTATTTCGTACACTCCAATATATTATTATATTTATTATTATTTAATACTTCTTGGCCATTCTAGAAAAAGTAAATAATTCTTTAAATGTCGTTTTGGCAACCCTATAAGCAAGCGGCGCCATGAGAACAACTCTCGTTAACGTATAACCAGCACTCGTAGCGACATTGCTCTGTCCACGAAACATTTCCTTTTAAATATTTCCCTGTGTTACTGTTATCTGTGAGCACTCGCTTTGTTAGTGAACTTGTTTCTAGGGAGATTCGTTTAGAATTGAAATGAAACTATTCGATATTACAATACGAAAAAAATTTCATTACTACTACAGACTTATGAATAAAGAACAAAAGGAAGAAATATCAAAAGAGACGAAATAATCGTTCAGCGTTAATGCTGAGTGTAGATGGGTATGCTCAGCGCTGGTTTGATGAGTTTAACATTATTAAACTGTTATGTATTAAACTTAAAAAGTTAGTTTTAATTAGAAATGTGTCGGTAGACAGCAGTTGGCAAAGGCCACTGTTTCCACAATAGATTGAGCGGCAATTTGGCACAGCGTTACAGTTGATAGGTCGGCCGACACTGCCGAGGTGAGGGGAAAAGAGAGGTCGGCATGCCGCAAACCTTATCGGTCATTGACCTTCACACCTAAACCGAGCCTCCCATCTCGGCCTTTGCGCGTACTTTACACACAAATTTTCAGGGACCAACGAGCTAATAAATTCTATCGTTGTTAGGGTTCCACATTTATTCAAAAAACCCTCGAAATATAGTTGCTATCAAATGATCACAATCTTCTTTCAAGGGATTTTTGCAATCTAAAACAGATTTCAATTTTAATGGCAAATATTAATATCTGTGCATCATCAAAGTCAGTTTCCAGGGTTCCACATGGATACAAAAAAACCTTTGAAATATATTTGTGATAAATTCCAAATTTGAAGTACCTGCCCTAACACTCCAGCTCCGAGTGCAACTTTTAACACAACTTTATTTATCGATAAGTAGGTATTATTAAATTTCATAACATAAAAATTGAACTACTTTAATTATAATTAATTACTTATAATTATTCATTTTAATTATAAATCCTCTAACACATTTTAGGAAACTCATTTACCCTGACTGCGAATAGTTATAAAAAAAATCAGTATTTTTACTGTGATCAATATATTTTCTATCTATTTATCATTAAAATTAAATTCCTTTCGATGATTTAATGTTAATCTAAATGTTTAGTTCAACGAATTTCATTTGGGGTCCATCTCTACGGAACACTGCTTTTTGCATACCTATTTAAGACACACTCTTGACAATTTAAAAGTTTAATTATTCGCTCACACAAACATTATTTTCGATGATCTCAGACCAGGCAGTATTTCTTTCCGCGTACGCATCAGTTTCCAAGTGAAGTCTCGCAGGTACCTGAAACAGAAACAGACAGTCATGGGCGGGCGAGCTGAAAGATTCGTTTCATAGTTCGGTTCGTCGGTGACCCAGATTAATTCTTTGTTTGTAAAAGTAGGTTAATAAAATTGGGCGGCGACGGCAGGTAGGCGCCGGCGAGGCCTTGACCCCTATACCGCGGAGGTGGCGCGACACCGCGACGCACAATGGACTATTCCGCGACATCGGACCCGACACCCAACACGCGACCCGCCCCGCGCCCGCCGCACCCCCGCGCCGCTGCGACCCGCGACTGCGACTCTCCGCACATGCTTTATCTACTGATTTATGTCCACCAACTAACATGCAAACATCTAATTCATGATCAGCAGATAGATCATCTAGGAAAACGTGCTCCGTCCAAGACCGTTTCACCACTTGACATCTCGTAGACTAGCCAAACGTAATTTTATTTTATTTTAGCCAAACGTAAACTTCAAAATATGGTTTATGAAAAGTGCTTTACGGTTGTTTGGGTATTAGATTTATTGTTCCGAGACATATAGACGAACAATGCTAAAGTTGTAGAGAGAAAAGAGATTCGCTTCATACCCACCCGGACGTTAGCAGGGAGACGGGGTTAGTGTTTGTATAAAAATAGTCGTCTATTTGTGAGTGCGACGCGTACTGTCGCAATGCAAGTCGTTGACTTCGGCGATAATCGAAATAATCCGTGACACGGGAAAGTCGGTCATGATAGTATGTAATTAGAGACGTCTGACAAAATTCGGGGGGCGGCGCGGGTCGCGCCCGCGTTGAATAATACATGGTGCCAGTGGCGCCGTCGGCGGCTCTAAAACAATACTCGGAACTAGGTCCGCGGCGCGACGCCCGCGCCTCCCCCGCGCCCAACCCCCCGCCCGCACCTGAAACATCACAGATAACCTGGAAAACTAGAAACCACATCCTCTGTCTTATTCAAATTTAAATTTCACCTCACATTTTTACGACTTATCTCTAACTGACTTGCGAAATTGAAACATAATTATGTAGTACGAATCCTAGAATATTACCGCTTACACTGAACATTTCTTGGCCCGCTGTGTCATTTGCGAGAATGTCCATTTTGTGCAAATAAATTCGATAAATACGCAAACCTTAAGAATGCGATGTGTCTGCAACAAATTATGTATGTATGTGAAAGCGCTTTTTGTCATGTTTGCCGACTATTTGTGGAAATACCTTGTCTAATATAAGCATACCTTGTCTAATATAAGCACTTTTGAGTTTGAAACGGTTTATTTTGAACAAAGAAAAGAATAAAAGCGAAAGTGAACCTTTAGTCCAAAAGTTATGGTCTTTTAAAACATGTTTTCGATTTCGTAGCACTCGCGTAGCACCGTCGTAGCACTCTACGAACCTTATACCATGTTCTTTATTGACTTATTTTTGAAAAGAAAATAGTTTTTTGTTTATTTATATGCATGTATACACTTTTTATTCCCCGAATAACTGGGATAAGTAAGTCTTCCTTTTTAGAGTTCCGTACCCAAAGGGTAAAAACGGGACCCTATTACTAAGACTCCGATGTCCGTTTGTCCGTCTGTCTGTCACCAGGCTGTATCTCATGAACCGTGATAGCTAGACAGCTGAAATTTTCACAGATGATGTATTTCTGTTGCCGCTATAACAACAATTATATTCTAAAAACAGAATGAAATAAATATTTAATAGAGATTTTATATAAATATTTGTCCCATATAACAAACGTGATTTTTTAGGAGTTTTTTGCTAATTATGCTATTAATAACGGCAATAAAAATGGGGCTTAGGGGGTTCCAACACGGTACAGAACTCTTCATGTGCGAGCCCGACTCGCACTTGGCCGATTTTATTCTTGTATTAGGAAGATGTTATAAAGTTTACCTAGAAAGTTAGTTACATTTTTAACCTTTTTTATGTGAAGAGCCAGTGCAATATTTAAGTTTCTTTAATTCATTTCTTTTAGTTTATTATTTATGGTACCTGGTGTTTTCTTGTTGGTATCAATAAAGTGTTGTTGTATTGTATTGTACCTCCCATAGCCGGAACAGGAGTAGAGTGGCTATTTTAGATTTAAAAGGTGATATTGCATCTTTGTTGAACTCCCAAAGTATTCCTTAGAGACTACAATATTGTGGCAAAAATCGAAAACAGTTAATATGCGAATTTTCAATTTTTAAGCATATTCGGAGTTCAACTTAACTGGCTCTCATATAAATACATTTGGAAGTTATTAATACAGATTTTTTATTACATTGGCTCATGTCGTTTCCCAAACACATTGTCTATAGTTTGTTCTATTTCTCATTTAGACTTCACCTCTCTTTGTTCCCTGTATTTATAATCATCTTGCTTTTTGCTTATTCAAATCTTCACTACTTTCAAAAAAGATTTTTTCACTCTATGAAGATAAATTGAGAAACTTTCAATACTAAAACCAAATCTCTATGTGTTTGGATATTTAAAAAATGATTATCCCTTAGACAATTGTTTCTTCCCATATTATTACCACAGATCAGAGATATCTGAGATCCTTGTTCCCTGATCTGTGATTATGTATTACTAATTCCAAATCACCAAAAATATCGCAAAATAATAAAAGGGTTTTCATTTGTAGAAAGTTTTGTTCAGTTGTAATTTTTTGCTCGACATTATTAATAATTTAATGCATGTTGTCTTCACCTATAATTATAGTGACATTTAGTTTATATGCTTTAGTTTATATATATGTTTTATCTTTTATCAATATATTGGTGTACACAATGTTTGTGAAATAAAATAAACAAATAAATAATTAATAAAATTAGTCAGAGACGTCAGTTCCAAGCCTTAAAGTAGTCTAGTCCGTCATATAAAACAACAGTTCGTTTGAATTTGGGAGTTAATTAGAGGGTATCAATATGCGGGCCGCGCGCCCGGGACACGTAGGACCGATTAGCCGAGGCGCTCGTGTTGTCAATCTATCTTATGGCACCTCCACACGCCGACTTGAATGCTAATGCCACGGAGCGGAAACATAAACATATCTGAAATTCTTTAGAGATGTCAAAATTACGTTAGAGTTGTGAGGAAATGCCAGTTTGAATTAGTTAACATCTTAATGTGGCGTACCGTTAATGCAGCGCTAATTATGTATAAACTATAATGTTACAAATTGCAGCTTTCACTATTAGTTTTTTGTTTTTTTTTCTAGTCACGGCCGCGTTGCTTGGGGTAAGCAGGGATGAATATGGGTGTCTCACACAGTAATAGTCTAGTGCTTAGACTCGTAAGACCTAGAAGTAGGGATAGTAAATATAGTATAATCTAAGTAGGTAAGCATGAAATATAGTATAACCTAAGTAGGTAAGCATGCTATTTAACGATTAGTTTTGTACTTAATCTATAAACGTCAAGTAAGATTTAAAAAGCAAACGTATTTTGTAATAAAAGTATCACATTGTACTTTATTTTTCCTGTTGTAGAAACTTATAACATAAAACAATAATAAAGTGCAAGCCAAGAGCGTGTCGGACTCGAGCTAGAGTTCTATGGAAGCCTCCCTTAATATATTTTATTTTAAATAATTATGTTTGAAGGCGAGACACAACTTAATATTCTGTGAATGTTTCAAGCATCTCCCTGTTATGTGTAAAGAAAAGCTTAATTTTGCAGCCTGTCTCTGTGACCTGAGCTTTGGTCATTTTTCTGTGGTCAGTCCTGATAACAAAGAATGCAATAGATCAAGACTTTTACTTAGTAAACTTTTCAAAAAATTAACAAAGATATTCTTGAAATACCAAATGTGGAATCATTCTAAACATTATTATTTTTATCCTTAATAATATTATACATATGTCTGAAAGTGTGTTCGTTAGTTTGTTTGCTACTTTTTCACCTAGTAATAGAGGAAGGGATCGACTTGATTCTATGCATATAATTATATACTTAGTTTTAAGGTCGAAAAGTGTCATAATTTGTATCCCGAAAAAATTAAAGGCTTCTATAAGATATCATTCAACATCATTATCATTCTATAAGATATACATAAACCAAAATAACACAAGCAAGCGAAGATGCGGGAATAAAGCTAGTGCGATATAGTCCTGTCCAATTATTTGATTTAATATTGTTTTGCTATTTGTTTAAAAACACTATTGTTGTGTATGTAGTGCTGAACTGGACGGCGCGCGGGTAAACAGCTACGCGCGCAGAATCACGGACACGTGAAGTGTTCGGTTGCATCGGACACTTGGAATTTATAGCCGATCTTGTTTACTCAATTTACACCTATTTGTTGATCTGTTTTCGCGTAATTAGGAACCGAATCGGTGATTTAATAACATCTACGTCAGCCACAACGTCACAACACGTTCAGCACGTTACTTTGAATCCGTCTAGCTATTAGCTCTGCTAACCCTAATTTTACCCAAAATGTAAACCATCTTTTACCATGTGCTTTCATTCGTAAAAGAAAGTATTCAAGTTATGTTAATCTCGGTAGTTGCGGGTCCCGATTTGTGATTTTATTACGGTAACGCCGACAGACATAGTTATTATGGTACATTGTAGTAATTGAATACGCAACATTAATGACTTTCTGATGCTACGCAGAGCTAGGGTTACCATCCGACCGCACTTCTTAGACTTAATTAATGTCAATCATCGATGCCGCATGTTCAAAAAGGTGCGACAATTAATCCAACACTAAGGAACATTTTACATGCTCGCACAGTCATAAAAGAGACAAAAAGATAATGTAATTGCCGTTCAGGTTATTTTGTTCTCTAAAACAGTACAGGTAACCCTAGTAGTTACGGAACTCGTTGTATTTCGGTAATTGCCGGAGATGGTATCGCGGCGCACTTATTAATTATGAGGCTCAGAGCCGCGCATTTATTGACCTTATCTCCGGCGGGCCCTTGCGTTTTCTTCGCTGCTTATTCGTTAATGAGCGTGCGCGACACCGGAACGAAACCTGATGAGAACCCCTCGCCTCGTCCGTTCGCCTCCAGATTGAGTTATTACTCGTTCTATAACGTGTTTCTTTCAAGGTACCTTTCATTTTAACGCTATTGTTTAAAGTTCAAAGCATAATCTAAAGAGACATAAAATGTACTGTGACGATATATTTCTAAACCAAAAGAACGCCAAAAGTTACTGAAGGTGGGATAGATGTAGATACTTAGCGAAATAATTGTCCTCCAGAGATAATAGTCAACACGTGGGGTGAAAGGATTGATTCCAAAATAAGCTTATTACATCAGGCTCCCCAGTAAGGCGGGCGTCGCGTCGTGCCCTGCGGCGGTTATAAATAGGCGGCGGTCCCTTAAGGCGCGGGCGCTCGCTTCCGGGCTGGAAGTGTGCCGCTTCCGCCGGCGGCGGTCGTTGACGCCGCATTGTCGCCGCGCATTCCCCGCCGGAGCGCCGCGCGCCCGTCGCCGACGACGTTTTTAAATAGAGGAGCGATTACGAGCGTCTGGCTGCGGCGGCGCGGGCGCCGGGCATATGACCGCGCGAAAGTGCAGCGCCCGCCGCGTCACGGGCTATTTGCGACACCGCGCCGTCGCCGCATGCCCGCGCTCCGCCAGCGCACGCCTCCGCTCGCGAGCCGACACCTACATTCGCACTCCTCAATCTCTTCGATCTCGATTGCCACATCGTGATAACGCACGCCAACCTACATACATTGACACATTTTCGAATCGCTAAATTGGCAACACGCGTTGAAGTCTTTTTTATAAGGAAGTCCATCGGCGGACACAAGCAGGTACTCTCTTCCGTGATGTGATTTTCTATAAATTTATTCTAAGATATTGTGAGTCATACTGACTAACTCGTATTGGTGAATCACGAAAGCGCGTAAAAGGTTCATTCTGCTGATGATTAGCTAGAGAGGTCGCCGATGACGCGTCGCTCGCATCTACCATGCGGGAAAGGCAGTCGGCAGCGCGCCGAGCGAAGAGAGGCAGCCGAAGCGCGGAGTAGCGCAGTCAGCAGCGCCTCGAGTCGCGGCTGAATAAATTCGGAGGGAGGCGCGCTGGAATGCCCGCGGCGGCGGCGGTCGCGCGGGGGGCGGCGTGCGACTGGCGCGCGCGCCGCTGTCCCACGGTCGCGCGGCCCCGCGTCCCTCGCCCCTCACACTTTCTTTCGCGCCATAAAGGTCGTTTCAAATATTTCGGAATGCTGTTTGGTGACATTTCACCGGCGCGGGCGGGGGAGAGCATTGCAGCCTCCGGCATTCGACCGAACGCTCAGCTCGCCGTCGGAACCCGCCGTTCGCCGAGCGAACTGCCAGTGCCGACGTGCACCCATACTCAGGAAGCGCTTACGTTCTGCACTTTAGAATGTCAAGTTCCAATGGAATGTCTACGGTACTTGCCTGCTATCTAAAACACTTTATGGATATAGCAATTAGCACGTTACCGTAATCTTTGTGGTTTGCTCGGTGAGCTGGTCACGCCAGAGCACTCGCGACGGCGCTCCTACGGAGGAAGTTTCGTGCTTCGCAGGGCCCGGTACGTCTTCATCTCCACGAGTCGGATAGCTAAAGCTCATCGTTCTACTTTCCACGCTCATGTGTGAACTGAGTTTCTCCAATTAATAGATTCGTTCCAATAGCAAACAGCGAGTCGGAGAAAGCAACGAGTGTGCGGGTCAACGTCCGGCGGAATTCACACCGCCCGACCGCCGTGACGTTCACGAGCAAATGTGGCGTAACGCTCTAAAATTTCAAAAACCGCGCTCGATTTCCCATTCCGGGAAGGCTCGAGACGAGCCGCGGTCGGGTCGACCCTCGCCGGCGCTCGTCAAATCGCGCTAAGCTATGAATGGAATGCGGCGCGGAGGTTGCGCAAGCGCCTAGCTTCACGGCGGTCGGCGGAATGCGACGGGGCGCGCAGGCTGCGGGGCGCGCTGCAGCCTCCGCTGCATCTCGCGGCCATTCACGCCGCCCGCCGCCGCCCGCGCCGCGCCGCGAAATAACTCACCGTTACACGGCTGGAATGCGCGCTCTATCTCTAACCTGCTCCGCGCGGCGACATGGTGTATAGCCCGCGCGCGCACTCCATACCCGCGCCTCACACCTTGCTTCACGGTTCACTTTTCTACACGATCAGTTTCCACTATTTGTACGTATCTGACGCACTGCCATTTCATAATTTATTATGGAACGTGGATTTCTTTCCTTTTGTCGTAGAGAGTCTACGAACAGTCTACGAGATAGATCTACGAGTCAATGCTCTTTTTTATTTTTATAAACAAAACTCACTTGGAGTCTTATTAATATCATGTTTTCAAATGTAAATGGAAAGTGTAATTTGGTAAACTTGGTTTAGAGCCTAAACTAAGTCCTAACAAATTAGTCTTAAACTATTTTGTCTTCAAAAATCAATTTTAAAACGTACTTATTACTTGTGGTTTTTATTAATTCATTACAAATAATTTAAAATACAACACACCAATTTTCAATAAAATCTAACAAATATCTACATTCTGAACCAATATTAATAAATTACCATTTTTCGCAACAAACACGAACTACGAATTGGAGAAACAGCCTGAAACACAAAGCCTGCCGATTGTTAGGTATTAAAATGAAAATAATCATGAAAGCAATGATCTACCGATGATTGTGAAGTGCGTGGAGCAGCAGGCGGCGGCGCGGGTATGGCGAGCTCGCGCCGCCCGCGCCCCGCCGCGCCGGCTCCTCGTTTCGTCATCTCGTGTGCTAAATTCCGTTTGAAGTCCATTGTTCGTGGTGTGCGCGGGTCGCGGCGACCCTCGCCCGCGTCGCCGTCGCATGACGTAACGATTCTCGTCTTCTCACACTGAACCACTCGATACGACGTTATGCCGCTGACCTAATGTTTATTATTCACACGATCCAATTCTGTCAAAAACGTTATAGTGTAACACTTCCGCTCGCTTCTCGCCGTTATTAGGGCGCCGGCGCCGCGCGCCCGCGCCGCCTCGGCATACTGACCGTTTTGTTTGGCTTTCGTACTTATTGTTTTTTGTGGAAATAAAAGATTTATAACAGTGAGTTGCAGGCACGATAGAATTCTCGAGACGCCACTTCTTTATTATCACGGGCGCAAATACGACCGGCGATAAAAAAAGTAACACTTTTGTGCTGTTTCCCATAGTTATCAACAATTAGAACAGCGTTTGTGGGTGCGGGCGTGTGGGGTGTAGCGAGGTGGAGAGGGGCTGCGACACGTGTGTTCCACATAGTGCGCGCCCATTGAGCGGCCGCGCCGGACGTGACGTCAGCAGCGCGCACCTGCGCCTGCGCCCGTACCCTCCCGCCGTCGCCGGCGACCGAGCAAACATTACAACAATCATGTTTGTCAAACTCGAGACCTTATATGCTAACCTCCTCTAGTAATCGTTACCTACAGACGAATAAAAGCTTACAAATAACCTACAAAAAAAATTAAGATGATGAATTAGTGCGTCGAGTAGAAGTAGACGTGCAGATGTAATCGATAAATTGTGGAATCGATGATATCGACAGCGCCGCCGCTGGCACGCAGGCGCCGAGGCCGCGCCGCACCATTTGTGGCCAGTGAGCGGTACCTCGGTGTACCTCTTACCTAATTAGCTCTCTATAGTGGGTGACTGCCTCCGTGGGTCCGCCTTCATTTGTTGCTATATTAGTTGAAATAAGTTCAATAATGAGACCAAGAAACTTGTCCGCCATAAGTCAACACCTACAAGAAAACCTCAAGATTGCGAGTATAATTCGGGCATGATTGGAAACACCATAAAAGACCATTAGAGTTTACTCACAGCGTTTTGATTGCCGTTCAAAGTCATTACACAGATTTATAGTTAAATGACCTGGAGATACAGTTTCTTTAAGGTTGAGAGATTTTCAAAGTTTTAACTGGAATACTAAGCGCCATACAAATCGGCGGATAGGAAGTTATGCTCAGCGTTCTGCGCAAAAGCCGAATTATAGCTATTCGCGGAAGCCAGAGAGACGAGACGCCGGGGCACACCCGCCCGCTAACCCCTATGCCTCACGCGCTCCCTACGCCCGAGCTCACTACTTCGCCATTTGTATAGGTATTGTTCCCACATGCGCAATAATTAGCGAATCACGGTGAAGTGTCATCTGCGGCTAACTTCTCATCCGTCGATTTGTGTGGCGCTAAGTATATGAATAGCTCTTTAATTCTAATCATAATGCAAACGAACGTCTTTGTATGATAATAATCAATCCGAGATACAGACTTCTCTTGTTCGGATGCTAACAAAAAACTGCATCGTATATTTGCTCAATAAACGTTATATTGGATTAAAACACCTGGGCTAAACTATAAAACTTTGACAGCACCCTCTGCCAGAAGCTAAAAATACTGATAATGTTCTATCAATATCGTAATAATGTTCTGGTCGCTAAAGTTACCACGGCGTTAAGTTTTGTTACCAATACATGCTTTAGCTAGATCTATAATAGATGTTTTTATTAGTCATGCCTACATAGCTTGTTCTGTACAATGGTACATCCTACAGATGTCCAGAATTAAATTAAGTAGGTGACTATAAAATGTGATTAAGTCAAGAAGTCTTACTACGCGTATTTTTATTTCCTTGTAGGCAATCCTGAGAAACAGTAATCATAAAGATTCGCAAATCATCGTTATCGACCCTGTCTAGAGCGTGTCCCACTGCTGAGCATAAGCATCTTCAAATTACAACATATTCGTCGAAGCAAATTTCTATCATATCCTAACAAGATATAATTTTGAACAGAACCATTATTTCTATTGTACCTCACATTTCACTAACTGTATTCCGTTTACCGAGCTTATTGGAAATTATTTGCAGCCTGTTTCCTCTTCATTGCCAAGTTTAGAACCCCCAAAAAGACGATCTATCGTAACTCGTTAAAATTTTACTAACAAAACGTTTTTGTGAATTCCAGATGGCAAGTGGTAGAGGAAAAAGACATTGTGTCGGCGCGTGAGTCAGCATGATGTCATGTGCAGCTAATGGGAGCGTCCCGACGTCACTCGCGTCCCGTTCCCGGCTCGGGACACCATCCTGCGAGCATAGGGACGGACAGACAAGTTGTACGAAACTCACAGAACCTCTAGCTATTATGATGTAAGACGATAATGCCACTAAAAATGTCAAAGAATAATTACAATATAATTAGGTAATTATTTGTGCTACAAATGTACAATTTGATAGTATTTTCACAATTGGTTGCATTTACCAGAAAAAAAACTGTTTTAGTTCCATAGGAAATAGTCGATGGTTCCGTTCTAGTCAATGCCCTGATTCGCATTTCTTGTAAGTTACGTTACATACCAAATTAAAGAATCCAGGTGAAATTGTCAATTTATGGTATTTATGTTAGTCAATGGCGTTCTTTGAAAATTTCACATCGATTCTTTAAAGGTTGTAACGTAAGAAGACGCTACAGAATCAGGCTCGAGTACTTGTGGCTGTTCTGTTACCAATAAAATAATTAATTTTAGGAGATAGACACGGTCTCCGACTTCGAACTCAGCAAAGCTTGTGACCCAACTTGTGATACTTTCAAACACCCAGGACGTATAAAATACGTTATTTGAAATCCCTTCGACAAGGATGATGATGAAAAAAGAACTCCACTGCATACTTTTTCGATAGTGGCACCTACTTGACCTTTGTATAATAATGCTAATTTAATAAAGACTACTCATTTTCGTATAATAAATCCTGAATAAAAATATACTCTAAATAAATTATAAACTCATGAATGAGCACATATAAAAGTCAATGAAAGCAAAAGTAAAAAAAGACTGCGAACAACTGAAATTTTATCTCATTTTAAAAGCAGCATTTACCCGACCTATAAATATTAAACCTAAATCCAGTTCGTGGAAATCCCACGCTTCCATTTCATCAGTGGAGCGCTAGTGCCAAATCTCGGGGTCTTTGCCCTCAAGTCCCGATTTTGAGGAGCGTGTTGTGGTAACCCTATTCCCGCATACTTAGACCAATCGAGCGATGACAAATCCATTCATATTCCACATCGCCGCTAACTGTTGTGTTCGACGCTAAATTCTTGCAATTCCTGCGTAATTAACTCTTATGATGACTTGTTTTATTAGGTGCTCGTATGTGGCCGTAATATAAGCAATTACTGTACTATGCTCCTCTACTACATATATAAACTTTATGAACTGAGATGGTTTAACTGTGATGCTGTATTTTGAAATTTAAAAGTGCGCGCAACTAACTCTCTTTAGATAGATGTAGGTAGGTAGTTCTATCTTGTTAATTAGTTTTTTATTTTTGTATGTTTTAAATAATTTAAATAAAAATATAACTAGAATTCCTTGCTCGATGTTTCGGGAAATAACGAGCTGTGCGAATGTTGTACCTATGTTGTTGTGACCTAAAACGAAAGGTGTCAACTACATTATAATCGGTACGAAATAGCACCAATATAAGTAGAGCTTCCCAATAGTCCATGAACTCTAAGGCAACACTTTTCTCCAATCTATTAAATACATACTAATCACTATTGAGTACTTCACTACTAAACACTAATCAACACATTACCACAATGTGACCTGGGATAACCGAAACGCTTGGTATTTCTGGCTAAACGCAATCATCGCAAAATCCCTCTAACATTGGCTAAACGCGAAGACGTTTTTGCAAAACATTTGCTGATACGTAAGCACGATGTCGTGCGACGATGCTTCAGAAATAAGTGCCGAACCTATTGACTACCTATTCGATTTGTCAGCGTGTCGATTCGATAAAGCTATCCTGTGCCATCGGTCGTGGTTATAGGTATAGGCCGAATCAAACAACTTGGCGGCTGCGATGTTAGCTACAAGCTGCGGATAACTCAATTCTGACTGAAACTCACTCAACTACTGCGCGAGGATTGAGTTTGACCGCATCACAGCAGTCAAGTTGCTTTATGCGGCCTATACATGCGTTGCAATCATTGACGTAGGTATAAAACGACCCCAAACAGACTCGCATATCCCTTCACTACATAGTGTAAAACAAAGTCGCTTCCCGCTGTCTGTCTATCCCTATGGTATTGCTTATATCTTTAAAACTACGCAACGGATTTTGATTCGTTTTTTAATAGATAGTTTAAGAGGAAGGTTTATATGTATAATATACCTGTGCGAAGCCGAGGCGGGTTGCTAGTAAGTATAGAATAAAATATCTTGTGAAAGAAATTGAGACATAGTAATTGTTACGATACGTAAGATATAACGTAAGTGGCCGTCCAGTTATAAAGAAACCAGTGAAGAAAGATGCCTTCAAAGCAACTCGAGTGACGCTGACCGCACTGAAAACCGAAGAGTGAAGAAATCATCAAAGGAATTACGAAACTGGTTTTCATAATGATTTGACAGATTGTTCTATATTCTGAGATCATTGTGAAAGCTGATTTTGTTCCTAAGTCGTCGGACACGGTTCGAGAGCAAGTCGGCAAGTTGCTGCCATGGTGGAAACAGTGTGGACTCAGTCTAGGTTATTGGATATTTTATTTATTAATTCTTAATTATGGCAAATGAACTGTTAAACAATATCAATTCACTAATAAGAATTTCCATTAAGCGTGGTAATGCTACCAGTATGTTGTGCACGCTGCATCGTGGCAATGGGTCTGATTTATGTTAGACCTTCAAGGGTCGCTGTGTATGATCCAATTGCTTTTTGTTTTGTAGTTGCTCAAGTGCGTACTTTTGTTGTACCTACATATGTTGTTGTAGGTTGAGCAATTTTTTTTCTACCTTTATTAGGTTGGAAAAAAATGCTCAAATTCATGAACTACGTACTCTGGTTAAGTACTCTTATCTTGTCCTAGCCTATTTAGAACAGCGGATTTTTTTCCGATTTTTTTAGTGTTGTTGGTCCCGTAATGTATCCTGTTTGTAAAGATGAAATTATACAGAATGTAAACGCTGTTTTGTTTTAGAGCCTTTCGCGCCTATTTGTTTAAAACTCTTTCGAGACCACCAAAACAGAAAAGTGATACTATTATTTGTATTTTTTCGCTTATATCTCAAAATAATTAAAAATCTCACAAAGCATTGGTTTCTTTTTTCGTTTATTTTCTTTCAATCATTAAAATTTTTCTAATTTTAAGACAGCCAATCAATATTATTTCACCAAATTGACCAGGTAGGTGAAACGTGTCATTTAATAGTAGGTATGCAGCATGAGTGAGACAATATGATGTATAGAAAAATTTGCTTAGTTCCTACCATAGAATTAGAACTAAATTAATAGAATACTTACTATATTTTGCTCAAATAAAAACTCTGTTACAGCTCTCTTGTTCATATCTGGTTATACAGCATACGCGAGAGTGAGTGGAACAAGAAAAACGCATCTGTCGGCATACATCAAAGTTGGAATGTCAAAATGGTTAAAAGTGGTTCCACTTTGTCTTATGCGATATGATCGGAAATCAGAACCCTCTAGTCCCAGTACTGTATCAGCCTTTTTAATAGTCCACTGCAGGACGTAGGAATACCCACGAACTACCTAGAACTAGTTCCAGTAAGAAGGTTCAAATCTCTGATCAATTTACGTTCCTACTTTTAACCTTTTTGAATTTGAAAAAAACTTGAATTTAAAACCCTTCGAAATTCGTAAGTTCGGGTGTATATGCATCTTTTTTTAACACCTTTTAAATTTCATATTTAAAATGGGACGAAGTGATGTATATCTCTTGCTATTTTAGTACGGTTTCTATTACTTTAGATCTAATTCTACGGTTCCTACATTCTGTTGGGAGTCTATAAACTTTTGTTAGGATCATCTGATTATTTCGCGATTTTTGTTTGGCCCCAAAGTTATTCATAGTGCTGAGAATACAACACCTGAAAGTTCCTGCACTTTGTATATTGACATCATCGCTTGCATCGTCATGTTCATTAGTTCCTATCCTATCCTTCCTGTACTTAAGTTGACTGAAGAGATCACACCACCAGTGCCAGCTATAATAATTAATTGTTTATTTTGGATTACGATGTGAACAAATAGTAGGAAACTGTTTCGTTTAGTTATAAGCTAACTAACATTAAAATGCTATAAAGAACACTACCGTGAATATTACTCATTTTGATTATATACTTATAAAGTAACACTGGATCGATGAATTAAAAAAAAAATGTAATAAGCAAACGAGTGACAACTATGGTTGTGGCAGCCCTTCTCTTGACATTCAGGAATTTTCAAGGTATATGTGCTCATCATTGTGTTAACTATAGAGTAACCAAGTGCGAATTCGCAAAAATAAAATGTCAGCTGTTCCATACAAAAAGTTAACTATCTCTTGACGAAATGTGCTGATATCTTTCGCGATTTTGCAGTTGATCCTATATTAAAAGTCCTATATTCACAACAATGATCATATAGGTACAGGTGAAGTGCATTTGAAAGAGCATGTCTCACCACCGCACCGCAGATCCATTCGGGAGCGATTTTTTAATTTCGAACGCCTAGGAACGTATACGTAACTTTGACAGATTGTATGGAGCTGTTATTTATGGAAGTTGCAAGTACTCCATACAAGTTCCGTATACGACGAAACCGGGCGAAGTTCAAAAAACGCTCCCCAGGGGCTTTAGGGATGATTTATATTAGGACGCCGCGTGCGCGGGACGAGCCGGACGGGGCCCGTGCGACGCCCGTACGGCGCACGTTCCATACATATTGCGTAAAAGCCCGTCGTACGGGCCACGACAAAATGTATGGAACGTGCGTCGTACAACGTATACGGAACTATGACAGATTGTACGAGAATTCTATATTGTCTATGGAAGTTGCGAGCTCCGTATACGACCAAGCCGTGCGTTAGTCGGAGCTAGCTGGTTTATAGTCGGAGCTAGCTGGTTTATGCGAAACTCTGACCTGCATTGCGACCGCGAACTCCCCTCCATTACCCAGTACATCAAGTACACTTCTCGCCGCTACTTTGATAGGGCTCCTCATCACCCCAACCCACTCGTAGTCCAAGCTTCGGACTACACGCCAGACACCACACACCCACCTCCTCTTCGTCGCCGCCCCAAACACCTCCTGGGCGACCCGGATGACCCCATCGCCGTAGTCACCTCTGCGGCGCTGGGGTCACCCGATCCGACATCTCCCTGCAACAGGAAGTATTCCGTATTTGGTATAGGCGCCGGTTACCAAAGGCACACAGTCAGACACCGACCCCGCTGGCGAGGTCGAGGACCCTCAGGATCTGTTAGAAGATCGGTTAGATTCTCTCCAAATAGTCAATCAGCTCAACCTATTAGGGCCACAGGGCATACCCCTTCTGGGGTGCCCGGGCAAGTCTGATCTCCCCCGCCGGGTGACGGCCCAAGCCGAGGTCCGTACCTTCTCAGGTGCCCTTGCGCTAGTCACCCTATAACCTAATCTTAGGGCTCAGCCGCCTTCCGCGCTCGCCTATGTCCGGTAAGCTGTAGAGGCCTCAGAGGCCAACAGCCATAAGTCATTCAAAAAAAAAAACCAAGCCGTGCGAAGTTCAAAATGAGTCCCTAGATTTGTAAAGTGCAGGGATTTTCCATACATATCGTTATTCTTACTAACGTCACTTAATATTATCATACCTAAATCCGTATGTGTGTTTGTTGGTTTGTTCTTCTTTCACGCAACAATGGAGCATCGCATTGGCTTGATTTTTGGCATGTACATAGTTTGAAAGACGGAAAATGACTTGGGTTACTTTATTCCTAGAAAAATAAAATGTTACTATAGGATAGCACAATAATTAAAATATCACGTGGGCGAAGAGGTAGGCAAAAGCTAGTACTAGTAGGTATCTATATAAGCCTTGTAATTTTTTGAGATATAAACGAACAACCTTTATTGCCATCAGAAGAACAGCCTGTCTAAAAATAGAATTGCGTGTCAATGTTAATAAGAAATAGTACAAACTAGTGAGTGCAGAGAGTTCCCAACGAGAAACCCTCACACTAAAAGGAAGAGTAGGTACCTACCTAGTAACAGATTAGTATTACTTATTAGTTATCTAGTGGTGATTTGTACCAACATACACAATATCATCTATTATTTTATCAGCTTAGGTATATAATCTACTTAGACATTGATATTCATAATCTCCCTAAATCTTTATACCTAGGTAAGTATTTACCTACATATATATAGAAAGTAGGTACATAAGGGTGATGACTACATGATTCTAGATAAAGCGGTAACGCCTTCTGTACCTACCTAAAAATATATCTTTATACCTATAATCTATAACCTATATACATAGGTACCTACTCATGAGACGAGCTATAGGTAGACAAAAATCAAATAAGGAACCAGGAAATCCCGGTTCCGGAAATACCGGGGCTCCCCGGTTCTACGTGACAGGACTTCACAGGATCAACATGATTTCCGGTTCTTTGGGTAAGTACTATACCTATAATATATAATATACTTTCGGAATCAATACCTACTAGCTGTAAAATATGCAAAAGGTAACCTTAGTGCCCACCACGCCAACTCATAAATTAAATCTTTGGTACCTCTATCTTCCGTGCCGCCAAGCGAAAACTGCATGATGCGTGATTTTATTGGCCGCATTTGTTCTACGTAGCCTACCCACTGCTACTTTGATTTACTAACCCAGAGATCTAATGCCGGTAATTTTAATAACCTATATCACGGCCTTCAGCCGGCTTAAAAACTCTGACACCAGGGTTAGCCACCCAGCCTATAGGTACGCACTTACGGATCTTCTTATTTCTGATTACATCTCGCAGGGAAACTTCAAGTAGCCATCCTAATAGTTCGTTATTTTGACAGAAAAAAATAAGTAAAGCTGCAAGGTAGGGAGATATTTAGGCATAGAAGGTAATTTACTACGCCACGCTACGAACCGGTCTTATTGGAGATCTTTAGGGGAAGCCTATGTCCAGCAGTGGACGTCCTATGGCTGAAACGACGAGGCCGGATTTAGGTAATTTATCATAGGTAATGGAAGTAGCATCTGTATCAGACGGTAGCGGTAATGGCGGAGTTATACCCATGACTATGAACAACTTCTATACCTATACCTAATTATTATTTTAAGATCAATCACGAGTATAAAATCGGCCGTAATATACAAAATGTTCTTTGCCTCTCGACCACACGTAGCTAGTTGAAAGCTGTTGCATACAAAACATGGCTTGCGGTCTTCGCAAAATATTAAGGAACAGGCGATTTTTTTTTTCCAAATTTTGGGAAGAATTACGTTGACACACCTAGGTACCTAAATGAAACAGGTGATCAAATCAATCCAAGATCTTTATTTACTTAAAACGCAGCAGTGACGAACATCAAATTCAAATTAACCAATCGTCATACCTACCTACATTCAATAGGCTGAATCAAACTTCTTGGCGGCTGTGAAGTTAACTACAAGTTGCGCACATTCTTTCTCTTGCGCCACTGATAAATGAATATACCCACTTATATTGCTACTGCGCAACCACTACTGCAGCCGGGCTAGGATGCACACGAAGTAATATTTCTTTCGTGTCAGAACGAGACAGCCAGGGCTGGGCAAAACACATGCCCTGCTTTAATTGAAATACATTACAAAATACTGTATCGCAAGTAATTAAAATACGAAATGCATTGTAAGTAGTACATTATGCAATTTTGAAAAAAAAAGAAATTATTTGGTCTAAAAATAAAAACTTTCCTAAATACGAAATACCAAATACAGTTAGGTAAGGTATTTACCTTACCTAACTGTATTTGGTATTTTATACTACAATTTGTATTTTTAATATTTTGTCTAATTTTCTTTAACACTACAAGCGCGAATCCAGAGGGGGGGGGGGGGTCATGCCCCACCCACCCCTCCCGCCACCCCCCCCTGGACGCATGTCAAACTTTCAAGTCTCTTTTTTCTTTTCTTTTCTTAAAATCGGCTCGTCAACTCACTACTACAACTTTACCCCCCACGCCCCTTGAATCAATGGCTAGATCCCTTGACAGACTATTTACTTATTACCTACGTAAAAAAAAAGTAAAACATGGACATGGACGTCCTATTGCTGTTTAAGGAAGTAATTGAAATACAAATACCAAATACGTATTTCAATTACTAGTAATTCAAATAGCAGCCCTGGAGACAACTTTATGGCAAATTTTATCTGTCACTTTTTCACACGTCGAAAAGAGTACGTGGCTTTTCGTGGTCGCATGCTATTTTTAAAGACGCCGAGAATGTGTTTTATATTATTGATTTATTGATTCTATAGGTACATCGTTCCGCTGCGTCATTTCATTGCAGATTCTGATATACTTACCTAGATACATTGATTATTTACTTGTAATCAAACAAGTAAATAATCTAAGACCTAGATACAACCCGAAAATATTTTTGGTCATATCCCTACTAGTGGTGATTGGAACTGAAACGTGGTCTTTCACTGTGGGCCTTATTAGCTCAAAGTAGCTCTATGTGCTATAGAAATTATCTGCCTGCTCTGCCCAGATCCTTTCAGTGAGATCAAATCAGGAATGAAGAGATCCGAAGACGAAAAACGTTACCGACATAACCAAGCCGACTATCAAGTTGGCAGTGGGCAAGGCACTTCCAGTCCCCAATAGGTACGGAAATCTGACAAAGGACTAAGTTTATACTTAGGTAGCGCCACACAAGTCGACGGATGGGAAGTTAGGCGCAGAACATTGCGCAAAGGGCTTAATATAGATATGCGCGGGAACCAGAGAGACGAGACGCCGGGGCATACCCGCTCGCTTAGCTCATGCCTCCCACGCGCTCCCTACGCCCGTGCTCACCACTACGCAACTTGCGGCGGTATTGTGCACACATGCGCAATAGGTAATTAGCGAATTACGGCGAAGTGTCATCTGCGGCTAACTTCTCATCAGCCGACTTGTGTGGCGCGGATTATACAAATGTTGGAAACCGTATAACGAGATTCAAATGGCGCTGAGCAAGGCACATGGCCAGGCGTAGTTACGTGTACTTGTAGCTAACTTTACATCCGCCAACTTCTGCGGCGCGGCTTAAATATGTATAACTAGTTTTTACCCGCGGCTTCGCCCGCATGATATTCTGATTTAGGCTTATATAATATGTGCTATCCCATAGGAACCCTTTATTTATCCGGGATAAAAAGTAGACTATGTCACGTTCCGTCTTTCAAACCCGATCCAAAAAATTAAACAAAAAACGATTTGACGGTTGTTCGATTTGACAGTTGATTTTTTTTTTGACATTTTTGACACTTGAAGCGCACTCTAGAATAGCTTCTCAGAGTTCTCAGATCTTACTTATCACTTATCGATATATTATGAACAATTTACGCAATGTCATTATAATTTATAGCCTATGTGTTATTCTGATATATAAGCTATATCATTGAAAAGTTTCATCTCAATCCGTTCAGTAGCTTTTGCGTGAAAGAGTAACAAACATCCATCCATCCATCGATCCTCACATACTTTCGCGTTTATAATATTATTACATAGGATTACCTATGTAATATTCTCTTTGACTCTTTTTCTTCTGTGAGGGTCGGTTAGGATTGGGCATAAATATAGTAGGGTAGACGCCCTGGTTGTGGTCACTTCAAGAAATTTTAGTTTTTAAAAATTCGTCAAAAATAAAAATATATATTAACTTGAGATTTTAAAGTTGCTTATGACAGAATAGACGTTTGTCTATTATTTTTTTTATATAATCACTGATACTTCAATATGAGAAAAACATATATATTTTCACAACTTACAAGTATTTAAATTAAAAGCAGTGGGCAAAAACACCAGTTGTGGCCACTTTACATTTTGAGCAAATTAGTATTAAAAATTCGTAAGTCAGAAGTTGTCTCTAAAACCAAAGTTACCTACATAGCCCAGCAGATTGGAAAGTTAAAATGGCAGTTGGCTGGGCACATAGCGCGGAAGACTACTGATAGGGTCGAACATTTCTCGAGTAGAGACCGTAACACGGTCGACGGATGACCTCATTAAGACCGCAGAATCGCGCTGGATGCAAGCCGTTTCCAACCGGTCTTATTGGAGATCCATAGAGGAGGCCTATGTCCAGCAGTGGACGTGTTAACAACAACAGTTATGGCTGATGGATGGATGTTAGTGGCAGTGAGCAGGGCACATAATACAGATAACACTGATGACCCATGGCGCAAAAAGTCCTCGAATATAAAGTGCTAAAAGAGAAACGTCGTAGGTGAGGTCGCCTGTGTGCCATTTTAATAATTTTGTTACGTTGACAACACTGCTCTGTCATTGCTAGTACAACTTTGATACTCAGTAGACAACAATTCGGTTTTCATGAGTAGACTCGCGTTTACCAAGTACGTTTGCTGCCCGTGGGCTTACCAAATGTACTACTAGTAGGACTACGGGGAAAAAATTCGTACCCGTGGTCATACTAATATTGCAGTTACATACTTTCATAGTTTTAGCCCCATTTTACCCGTAGGTAATTCTTGAAGTCAAAGAAAACCAAACGTATTATAATTACTTACTTTTTAGGGTTCCGTACCTCAAGCGGAAAAAACGGAACCCTTATAGGATCACTTTGTTGTCCGTCTGTCCGTCTGTGTGTACCTATGTCAAGACTCTTTATCTCGGGAACGCGTAAAGATATCGAGTTGAAATTTAAACTATATACGTAAACCTATGAATTCTTGCAGTTGTGTAAAAGAAAAGCTTCTCAGTTACCGTATAAAAAAGTTAGAGCCGTTTATGTCGTAAAAAACCGCATATATTGCACTCACAAAAATCAAAACCTACAGGGTACTTCCCGTTGACATAGAACTATGAAATTTGGCGAGAAGCATTGTCTCAAAGTACACATATAGGAATAAATCTGAAAACTGTACATTTTTATTTACATCAGAAAATATAGGGCCTCAAAATTCACAAAAAATTGGTTCAAAATTCTATCTAAACTGAAAATAAGTGTATAATTGTATAAATATAAAACATCAAACTTAATAGCAATCAAATCAAATAAGTTATAAAATCAATTCTTAAAGCAGTTTAAATCTCAGTATTTACTCATATCAAAACTAGATGGCGTTGGCGTCAAGTTAGCCCGCAGCATTAACTTTCTCCGTCGATGTACGAGGTATCTATGCGTTCGAGAGATGTTATTTTAGTGTAAACATTTAAATGCATTTCCTGACTCGATCAAATTCAGAGTGAGTGACGTATTATTTTCAAGAACTTCATTTGCAATGCTAAAACAAAAGAAGTTTATAATCGTGTTTGTACGGAACCCTCGATGAGCGAGCCTGACTCGCACTTGTCCGGTTTTTTGTTTCAAAAATGACAGACGTCAAAGTGACAGCTGTAATAGCGACATCTGTCATGTTTTAGAATTCATACTAGTTACATGACAGATGTAAAAGTGAATTATCTCCGTAACATTTGACAGTTGTCGTCTGAAATATAGATCTCATTTAACTTTATCACTTTTGTGAACACATCAATAGTATAAATTCGATCGTTACGGAGATTATCCACTTTTAAGTATGATAGTTGTCACTTTGACGCCTGTCATGCAACTAGTATGAATTGAGGAAAACATGACAGATGTCGTTATGACAGCTGTTACTTTGACGTCTGTCATTTTTGAAGCTAATAAAAAGTAAGTAAATGATACGTTTGGTTTTCTTTAACTTCAAGATCAATTATGGGCAAAATGGGGCTAAAACCCTGAAAATATGTCACTGCAATATGAGTAGACAGTAGACACCAAACTACCACGGGCAACAAACTACCATGTAGTACATTAAGATTTTTAATTAGCGCCACGATGGTTCTTTTTTTGCACAAACTCTAAGACGAGGCGGTATGGCCTTAAAAACTTTAGCGTATCTAAAAATAAGCCAATAAATAAAAAAAAAATAATGTCACATTATGAAAATGTCAAATGTCCAAACTAACTAAATCAAAACAAACTTGCCAAGCGTGAGATTGAGGTTATCTTGTATTTTGTACAAAGTCATATTCTTTTCTAATTTTTAGTTTTAAAACCTAAGCTGAGAATTATAATTCACGTATACCTTACCAAACTGTCTTCATATTTTCATAAACAGTTTTTCATTGAAGCATCATGGAAGCCACAGAATTTGACGCCACTTTGGGTGGCACAGAAAAACTTCCACATTCGATAAATAGTTTAAAATTTGCTGCATCCAGAAGCGTAGAAATCGCTGCTATGACTGAAAGTATCCTTCGTCCAAGCAAGACCAAACTTGTATTTCAGTCTTTGCCCGTACACATGCGTCGAAGAGTCATGAGCCACAATTGTAAAAGATTGCCGAGAAAACATCGACAAGCCCATTTAGAACAGTTAAAAAAGAGCGGCTTGCCTCCAAAACAAAAAAGGCCTTCCAGAAAATATAGACGGCGTCCTGCCAATTTGTTGGAAGAATATAATAGACGAAAAAAATCACACATTTGGCTAGAAACTCACATATGGCATGCAAAAAGATTTCATATGACTGAAAGATGGGGACACCGACTACCTCTTGCTCCTTGTGACAAAGCTTTTAGAGCTTGCTATCGAGCCAGCTCTGCACATTGTCTGTTACAAGACATATCTTACTACACACCATTCAAAATAACTGGCTCTATTGACAGCATCAAAGAATTATTTCAAAAGATAACTAGTCCATTGTGTGGTCTTAGTGTTGCTGCCAAAGCCTACACCACTGGTAGTAGAGAAGGAGATATACACTTGTATAAAGTGAATTCCTTTCCTTTCAATTACATAGGTAAAGTTAATTTTTTATGGGAATCTAGCAGAAAAACACTGTGGCTGTATGTTCACCCAGCCTACTCCAAACAAGTGGAGTCAGTGTTAACAGATCTATTATCTTTCATATCAAAGAATGAAAATATCGAAGTGCCAGAGAAAAAACGGAAAATTGATAACCATCTCTCTACAGAAATACAGATGACTGTGCTGCCGAATGCTTTCAATAGATTCCGTCTCACAGGACCAAATAGCCATGCCATTTTGGCAAAAAGTTTGAAAACTATAGCAGAGTTAGAAAAGATCCATCATAATGAATGGGTGCAAAAACATGTTCAGTCCAATCAAGAATTATTCTTGAAAGAAAAGGAAGAGTACTGGAAAAGTATCAGCACTGTAGCATCTTCATCACAATTACCACCAAGAATGATTGTTGGTTTGATTGTCAGAGATCCTCGCCTGATGAGGCCCTCTCGCCGAGCAAAAGCCAGGCCAGAAATGGATGGCATTATAAACAAAGATAATTTAACTAAAATCCCACCAAACACATCTGTTTCTCCATTATGGGACACTGATCTGCACAAAATAATAAAGAACAAGGTCCTGACTAATGGCCAATTCATTCAGCATGCAACTGAATTAAACCTTGTACCAGGAGAAATCTTCGAAAATGACCCTAAGCTGCAAAGTGTCCCAGTAGTTTTGATTCAAAGGCCAGGATCACAAGACACAAATTATAAAAAGCTTGGTAGGAACTGTTGTCAACATTTCACAATCTTTATATACAGGTCAAGGAATTATTCACTATCTAATCAAATAATTCACTTTTACAGGCTATGGAAGTGGATGGGATATCATATTCCCTTCAGGTTACGGATTACCATTCTGGCTCACATTCATCATGTTTGGAGCCAGGTCTGGAGGACTCCGTGAGACTGAGAGCTTAGCTTTTGAAATGGGTGAAAGTTTTCTTCCACCTGATTCCGAAGCAGGATTTCAAAATGAAATGAGAATTGAATCTGAACTAAACGAAAGATATTTCAGACTGCCTCCAAGTAAAAGAGTCAACTATGTGAAATTAGGAATTAACAGTCCCTTTAATTGCCCCTGGAAGTTATTACTAAAGAACTGGACTTCTCAGAATGTAAATAACTTCTATGTGTTGAGGGAATGGAGACTTTTGGAAGAAATCCAGGTAAAGATTTAAAACCAAACTCCAAGGGCCACAATATTCTACCAAGAAATCTGTATTAGGTTGAAGATAAAAATATAACTGATATTTTTTAAAGCAATAGTCTTGTTTTACAGGAATGCATCAAGCGAAAGAAGCAATTGCCACCACTGAACAATTCAGATTCATGTTTGGTAGCTATTTATCTACATGTGTCAGTAGGCAGTCTTCGGAGACATGCACTAATTTGTCTGCCTGAGCCTAAAGACTTAGCTAATGCTAAAAATCTATTGGAGCCTCACCATGAAGACCCTAATGAAAAACTAAGAAAGATTAAAAAGCAAGAACATGTGATAAGCTTAAAAAGAATGAGGAGATTGAGGATTAAACAGAAAAAGAAGAATCCCAAAGTAAGATATGATATATAACTTTCTCACTATATTAAAATGAATTCACAGGCCAGGCCTGGTCCTTTACTAGGCATCAATGGAGCCTAAGCCAACATTGAGAGGCCAATTTTATATTAATTACTATAAATTGTTAATTTTTAATTTAATCCACACTTTCTTTCTTCAGGTAATTTCTACACAAAAGAGAAAACTCAATAAAAGGGAGCTATCAGAGTATGTTAAACTAATGAGAGAATTATGGCTACCTTCGCATATAGAATCAGTGCGTCATATTGGGTCCAGAGAAACAATGGGCTATGTATCACAAGGGGCTTTCAGCTTCACAGAGGCGCATTCATGTGGTGTTGGCTATGTCACTTACAATGCACTAAACACACTGCTACAGACTGGACTGAACCAAGTGCTAGTAAGAAACACATCCTCAAGGAAATATAGGCTCGCCAGGATAGAAGTCATAAAAAATATTTAAACAAAGACAATGTAAAAAATTAATGTGTTTTATTTCGTCGCTCGACTATGTTTACGTCTAATTCCCCATAAAACCTACAATAGGTTTTCTTTACTCTGTAATGAGTATAAAAACATTTTGCTTTGACAATTGAAACAGTTATTCTGTGGGAAACCAGATTTTCCCTGCACATAATAAAGATTACACATTCAATATATGTATATGTCAAAGGCCTGACCCACTCTAACATCAAATACTCGCTATACATACACATTCAAAGGAAATTCATAATAGAACATTGTTGATATAAATGTCCTTGTACAAACGTCACTTCTGCCTAGATTAAAATACGATAGCATTCTTCTGATGCTATTAATTTCAAGAGGCAGCTGGAATGCCAGACTGTCTATTACGAAATTTACACAATACTAATAAACTTTAGTCCTATATTTTTGAACGCTTCCTTGCTATAGCATCTTCCACAGCCTTTAATTGTTTCAACAGTTCCTCTCTCCTTGACACTGCTTTCTTTGCTGGTCCAGAGTCTACCGGTGAATCCGCCGTTCTCTTTTTACCGCCGCCTGATTCTGAAAGAACCATACTCCATTATTATACACCGCAAATGCTGCTGCTTGCATGAAAACGTATTACAAAAGCTTATGCATACCTTTGTCACTGGAGGATTCATTTTTGCTTGCGATTGTCACAGCTGCTGCTAAACCAGCCGCACTTGATTTTGCATTTAACCTGCAAGATTTTTTTAGATTTAGAAGGTAGTTCATTAATACTTGAACACTAAAATAAAATATTAAGCCTAAGAACAAGCACTTGTATATAGATCAACTTGCAACCTACGGCGCATCAACAAATACATGCATGTCCTCGCTCTTGGTTAAGCATATACTAATGCTGCCTTTTAAAAAGAAACCATGATGATGGCTTTTGAACTTTTAAACTCTTCACGCACATTATTCTTTGTATATGAAAGATAATCATATTGTTATGCTGAACTAGGACTCTCGCAGTGTGACAGAACGTACGAAGATCCTCGAATCGCTGAGAACGCTCCGTGAGGCTTGCACCGGCGTCAGCTTTTCTGGAGGACACCGGGCGGCTAAACTAATCGCCGTCGAGTGATCATCGCGTACCTAAAGTCCTCAAAGGCTGTTTTGCGGAATACGTCCGCCATCAAGTACAGTTGGTCACAGACCTGGGCCTCGCGGCCGCGTTGAGCAGGCGGGCGTGGCGAGCGCGGCGCGCGCCTGAGCTGCCCGACGTCGACGACGAGTGCGACTCGCTCTCCGACTCGCTCGACGATGATGATGATTCTGTAATGAGTGTCACTTTTACCACCACATCTCTCTTCTATATAAAAATGAATCGCGGTTGTTAGTCTCGCTAAAACGCATAGGTTGTTAGTCACTACGATTTATCGATATGTTTTTGATCTGATTCTATGTGTGAAAGTAGTTAATGGATAGTACGGCCTCGAGTAAATTAAACATCTATTATCAGAACGTGCGAGGACTGCGTACTAAGACAACTGATTTCTATCGCAACTTGTGTATGAGTGCATACGATTTAATCATGTTAACTGAATCTTGGCTGCCGGAAGGGATATCGTCATCTGAATTGTTTGATAATAGATACATAGTGTGGCGTCGAAATCGTGATTATAATTTAACCAAACAAAAATATGGTGGAGGTACTTTGATAGCGGTGCGAAAGGAAATACATGCTACCTCCCAGGTTGCTTTTCAATCTACTGCTGAAGATCTATGGGTTACGATTAATATTAAACTAAAAAACAAAACCGCCATGACCATCCATATCTGTTGCTTATACCTATGTAGTCAAAACTTAGGACTTTCATTTAATAATCAACTCGAGAATTATTTAATCAAGTTAAATGACATAGTAATAGCTAATCCTAATGATAAATTTATTTTGGCGGGAGATTTTAATCTTACGAATATAAGCTGGTCTTCAGGGTCCGATTCGTACTATTTACCTACTTTTTCTAGCCCTACTGAAGCGCTTCTAATAGATGAAATGAATACTCATGACTTTCATCAATATAATGGTATTTGCAACAACTTCGGTAGATTTCTGGATTTAGTTTGGTCAAATAGTGGCCTTACAGTAATGGAAGTTTGCGACCCTTTGGTACCCTTAGACCCGCATCACAAAGCTATTTGCATTAATGTCAATTTTGTCAATTCTAACTTCTTAACCTCTGAATCATATACTAAATACTTATATAATAAGGGGGATTACACCTCAATTGAGTTAGAGATAAGTAAGGTAAATTGGCCAGATGAATTTTCATCAAGATCTCTTGAAGATGCCGTAGACTATTTTTATTCTAAAGTTAATCAGTTTAAACAGCAGTTTATCCCCACCAAATTAGTGCGTAATAGTACCTATCCTAAATGGTTTTCTTCCGCACTCATTAAAATTATTAAAGAAAAATCCAAATTTCTTAAAAAATACAAAAAGTATGGTATGGCAGCCGATTTTGAAACTTTTACATTATTGCGCAAAAGAGCTAAAATTATCGAGACTAGATGTTTCATAAATTATATGGATGTCATTGAAAAGGGTATTGAAAAACACCCTAAACATTTTTGGTCTTACATAAAAAGTAAGTCCAAAGATTCTAATGGCATTCCTACCTGCGTCTCATACAAGGGTTCTACGGCATCTTCTGGGGAAACTATCTGCGAAATGTTTTCTGATTACTTCTACTCAACATTCTCATCACCAGGCCCAGACGTAAGCTCCGAAATACCACCAGATGTATCTGACTTGCATGAAGCTGAGTGTACTCACGATATAAATAATATTGAAATACGTGAAGATGAAGTTTTAAAGCTTTTATCAAACCTGGATACATCTAAATCGGCGGGTTCGGATGACTTAAGTCCAATATTTCTTACTGGCTGCGCAAAGTCAATATGTATACCGATTTCCCTTCTATTTTCAAAATCTATTTCAGAATGTATTCTACCTAAGATTTGGAAATCTGCTTTCGTCTCACCTATTCACAAGAAAGGCTCTAAAAATGAGGTCACCAACTATAGGCCTATCTCCAAGCTTTGCATTATTGCAAAAATGTTTGAGCGAATAGTTTATAACCAAGTCTACGCAGCCCTGAAACACTCTTTTAGTTTAACTCAGCACGGTTTCCTTAAGGGACGCTCAACAGCCTCGAACCTCATTCTACTTAATGATATCTTAACGGAAGCGATGGACGGTGGCTTCCAAGTGGACGTTATCTATACTGATTATAGTAAAGCGTTTGATAGAATCGACCACAGGCTACTGCTGTCCAAATTATACCGCATAGGCATTCGAGGAGATCTACTTAGGTGGTTCTCTTCCTATATAAGAAATCGCTCGCAGGCAGTTGTCATTAACAACTATATTTCCAGTTGGGTTTCCGTCCCTAGTGGTGTCCCACAAGGTTCCTTACTCGGTCCACTCCTGTTTTTGATCTTTGTCAACGACATAGCAAAATGCTTTCAAAATAGTAAGCTGCTTAGTTTTGCCGATGACATGAAAATCTTTAGAGTTATTGAATCAACAGAGGACATTATTAAACTTCAATCAGATCTTATGAGACTTGATGACTACTGTGTTGCAAATAAATTAGATCTTAATCCTTCCAAATGCTCGGTTACTACTTTCACGCGTAAAAAGAACCCAATACAGTCGTCATATACTCTTAAACATGAATCACTGCAAAGATGTGACGTAGTCAGAGACCTAGGAGTTATTCACGATTCGAAATTACTGTTTGATCAACATGTTGATGCTATTATCTCTAAAGCTTCCAGATCACTTGGTTTTATCATGAGAACATCAGTTAGCTTCACTAGAGCCAAAACTTTTAAAGTTCTTTATTGTACATTTGTACGAAGCATTCTTGAATACGCATCTCAGGTATGGAACCCTCGATATAATATTTACATCGATAGGATTGAAAGAATTCAGGTCAAATTTATGAAATATCTCTGTTTTCGTCTAAAGATCCCATATAAATCCTTTAATTATGATCAAGTTTGCAAGAAATTTCACTTTCTCCCTCTTTCGGCGAGACGTGAAATTGCTGATTTAATTTTTCTGTTGAAGATAACTTCAAATCAAATTGACTGTCCTGAGCTACTTAGTAAAATATCCCTTAGAGCCCCCAGTAAGATCATTCGTTATAACCCAATAATTCACACTTTTTCTGTTAGCACAAACTACAGGCAAAACTCGTTCTTATTGCGAGCTGGCGACCGTTTCAATAATTTGTGTAGGCACATTGATCTGGATTTGTTCTGCACAAGTATTCATTCGGCTAGGCGGCGCTTGAGCAGAGAGTTTTTTCAAAACTAATTAGATACAACTTCTCATTTTCAAAATTATATGGCATATCACTTTGTGTTTTAAAGGCTTATTATACGTATGATTTGTAATTATATTTATGGTTCGTGAGTTTATTCTATGTTTTGTAAGTTTATTTTTAGCTATATTTTTATACTCTGTAAGTCTATTCACGTTTCGTAAGTTTTTATTTTATGTTTCGTTGTGCGATTTATGTTTTTAAGTTTATTTTCCCACATTGTCACTAAATTAGTTCTATACGTGAGGATCTATAATTAGCGCTCTGTATTTGTTACATGTATGTATTTTGTTATTGATGCTGTTGATCCTCCTATTAAATAAATAAATAAATAAATAAAACTCGAGAACCGATGTGGCTAATTTTGGTCTTGAAATATCTGTGGAAGTCAAGGGAAGGTTTAAAATGTAAGAAAATATAAAAATGTAGGGTGTAAAATAGAAAACCGTGAACTTAATTTTCCCATACAAAATGTTCCTTCATGTAAGTAAGTATGTTCATATAGGCGGGATGGCCCTGGTGTCAGAGTTTTTAGCCCGCCTGAAGGCCTCTGACATGGCTAAACGGTTAAAACAACCGGGACCTACAATTTAACGTGTCATCCGAGCCACGGTAGTGCTCAGTTGGAATGCCAAATGCCCGTTCCTTCATGTAAAAGTTGTCATTGACAGTTGACAATAGATGATTGTGAGATGAAATTCACCAGGTTAGCTAGTATACTATAATTAAAAATGTTCGGTCTCTTGAGCTTCATTACAACGATATATTACTATTTATAGTGTATATGTATATTGTTTATTAGGGTTCCGTGCCTCAGAAGGAAAAAACATAACCCTTATAGGATCACTGTGTTGTCTGTCTGTTCGTCTGTGTGTATGTCAAGACTCTTTATCTCAGGAACGCGAAAAGATATCAAGTTGAAATTTAAAATATATACGTATTACTATGGTCTCTTGCAGTTGTGTATAGGAAAAATTTCTCAGTTATTGTTTAAAAAAGTTAAGAGCCGTTTATGTCGTAAAAAACCGCATATTTCTACACTCACAAAAATCAAAACCTAAAGGGTACTTCCCGTTGACATAGAACTATGAAATTTGCGAGAAGCATTGTCTCAGAGTACACATATATGAATAAATCTGAAAACTGTACATTTTTATTTAAATCACAAAAAAAAATAGGTACTAGATTCACAAAAAATGGGTTGAAAATTCAAAGTGAGTAAATCGTATCTTGTAAGGTATCATATAAAAGAGCTTCATTAGCACATGCTAAAACAGATTTTAATTATTTTAACAATGTGTTTTTTCAAATTATGTCGACATAATAAGTGATAAAAAATAACTTGTCGATAATATAGTATAGACATTTTAACAACTTACTTCCGAATTTTGTGAAATTTTCTGGATTTGTACGGAACCCTTGGCGTGACTCGCACTTGTCCGGTTTTTTTTTCCTAATGTATCGTATGATAGCGATAGGTAGGTAGCCCAAGTTGAGATAACATACCAGACCCTGACGAGGATGACCTGGAATACTTCTTTCTGTCGCGGCCGTCCCTCGGCGGCTTGGTGCGCCCGTATTGGTCCAGTTCATCCTACAACAAAATAGCAATGAAACAACAACAAAAGAAGCAACTATAACTATGTATATAGTATATACTAAGTGAGGTATACAAGTTATGTGAGCTTAGCCATTAAGTTTGATTCGACCTACAATAGCTGTAGAAAGAATGACGTTCGAAAAGTTTCCTGGTGTGCTATCAGGACTTTGTATCATTTGCCCGAGGCATTTGCATTTTTTTCTTCTACAGCACGGGAAGCATGGCAAAGGGACTAATAGTCTTTCCACCATTATATCCCCTAGAAGAGGAAATAAAGTATGGATTGACAATGACAACTGACATTTGGAAGTGGATAAAATGGTTTTCTCCCTTTGCCGTGCTACCCGGGCAGGTGAGGGATCAAAATAAAAGAGGGATCAATGATGATGGGTGTGTGTTACGGCCGGCTATGTGGGTACTAAGACGCCTTTAGCCCTCGTGGGTGCCCTGGGTATGCGTCGCCGCGGCGCGGGCGGGTGAGTGTGTGTATGTGTGACCTTGTGTCGGTGCGAGGCGGGCGGCGGCGGGTTGACGGCCAGCTGCCGCGAGGCGGCGGGCGAGGGCGCGCGTCGCCGCGGCGCGGGCGGGTTCATGGCGGTGGCTCGCGCGCTCGCCAGCCGACGCTCGCGCACTATCACCGACGGCGACAACCTGCACACACATCACACATGTCACATCAGTTCTAACGCTCTAAGGGAGGGCTACATCACATAATAGCACCTTTAATGCTAGGTGCTATTGAAACCGCATAACCCTATTTGAGGGTCTTCCAAACGGCCGCGGGCAAGGTGCGGGCGTGGCTGCATTCTAGTCATCAGCCAATCATAGATCTTGATTAAGAAAAAACTATTTGGGATTGGCTGATTACTAGATCGCAGCTGCACTCGCACCTTGCCCGCAACTGTCTGGGCGATCCTTTAAGGTCCAATGTTTAGGTAAGATACACACGCAAAATTTCATTTTTCTCGGGTGTTCTTGTAATTTACGGTTGAACTACTGCGTGTATTTAAAAAAATAGTTTTGCGAACATAAACCAAAAATTGAGGTGGAAATCAGCTGATGCACTTTTGTACATAAGACTAATCACTATTTAGAAATGCAAATTCATAATTAGGGAGTGAATAGTAGGGATAGCTCGCGAACCTGGACTATGCGGAGAGACAGGAAAAAAAAACACTATTCTGGATTTTAGGTGTGATATTAATACTACTTATTCATGGTCGCTTCTAGTTCTTATTTGTAATTGAGTAGTTCAACTGTAAATGGAAAAAAAAACAGGAAAAATTGAAAAAAAAAAATATTTCGCGCGCTGATCGGGAGTAACCGCCTCAAGTATAATGACAGTTTTCAAGAACGCATATGTCTTTAAATGCGTTCTTGCGAACGTCATCAACAGCAATGGTCTAGAATAGGTATATAACTATGGATATTTTTAAAAATATTTTTAATATTATACTGATTGAATGGAATATAAGAAGTGCGCACGTGGGTAGATTCGATCTATGCCAGCCATTCACACTCGCCGCGATTGATTCACTTATCAAAGAGCAGAGAATAAGGCAGAGCATATATCGCAAGAGTCAGATTGCTCTTCGAATCAGGTCCAAAATTCGCGACTAAAATCGAAGCCAAGGTAAAAGTGACACCAAAACATCTAGCACATCTCGGCAAGTGTTCACAGCCGGCATTACAATATTATTATAAATATTGATCAAACAAAACATCGATATAAGCAGAGGCTACTATTCTCAGTTCCAAATCCTGTCCTTAGTCAAAAATCAGAATAATAATGGGCATGTACAAATTACGTATTTCATATGAACTATAACTATATTGTGTAGGTACTGCAGCTACTACATTCCCAATATTCCCACCCACCCTTATATTCAGATGACTTGTTTGCAATGAATAAATATTTCATAGTGAAGTGATTACATTGGTGGACCATTTCTTTTCCACACAAACATTATCCGTCTATAAATCATATCTCTACTAAAGACAGATCTCTGAGGCGATCTCAATCTCAACTCAATTTAATGCTAAAAGGCCACTTTCCAAAAATATAATATAACTGTTTTCTTCCACCAAATAATGGCCATATTTATTCAGAATTTAGCAAAATAAGTCATTATTTTTTTAATTTATGGCCGCGCAATCAACTATATGTGTGGCCACCACCGTGTCAAGATCAAGCCAAACGCAAAAATCTACTATTGACTAGCTAGAGCATTGGTCCCCAAAGTGGGCCAGGTGGACCCCTAAGGGTCATCAGGAGACTCGACGGGGGTCTACGTTGGCGTGACTAGAAAATGGGGGAAAAAAATATCTGTTTTCCTTAGTGAAATACTAAAATGTTGGCTTGGCGTCATCAATCAATGTAGGCGGACAATATTAAGAAGCTGAGCGATAAATTGGATTGGGATTGGAGCAATACCCAATTCTGAGTGAAGCTCACATAAAGGTGCGCGTTGATCGGGTTTCGCGCAGGTTGGAGCTAACTTCACATCCGCCGACTTGTATGATTTTCGGCCTACAACAAACTTTAATACCTGGGGCCTTATTTTGTAAGCGCTCTGGCGTTCGGCTTCGCTTTTCCTCCCGCTCGCTCTCGCGGCGTAAGTAACTGGCGCGAGCAGGAGAAAAAGCGAAGCCGAACGTCAGAGCGCTTACAAAATAAGGCCGCTGGTCGGAACTCAGCAACCAACGCAAATTCCGTAGTTAGGTCTATCTTCACATTTTTTGCCGACTGGGATTATTGGAGAAATGTATCTAGTTGCAGGGGGTCCACTGGAACTAGCAAATTTTTTAAAGGGTTCTATGAGAAAATATATTTTGGGAACCGCTGGATTAGAACTGTAACTAAGAACGCATCTAGAACTGAGAGTTGTGAACCGCTGCCATAGGCTTACCTTTGCCTAGAAGAGGACGAGGCGCGCCGCTTGCGCCGCGAGCTCGGCGATCTCGAACTTCTGGAGCTGGAATTTGAAGAGCTGCGGGGTGAGAGGGACGCGGGGGCGGGGGCGCACACACACGCATTCCGACACGCACGTACACACACACGCAGTGAACACCCATGACAAGTCGATACGCATGCAGATACGATGTTAATGGAGAGATGACAGATCAGAAATACCACGACGTCAAGTGTTATGAAAGCAAACCCATTTCCGGGGGAGGGGGACAAAGCGGGGGGGAATTTCTGATTAATCTTTGTTTTCCAATTGTATCTCTTGTATTTCTCTTATCCGAGTTGTTTGATTGATCTTTTTAAAGGTATAAAAATCGCAATATTGAATTAACTGTATTAGAATTAATTTATACTTAAAGCATGGCTTTCTTAGTAAATATATGATAGGTATCTTTTTTTTTACTTTGGGGAATAAAATCCATTTTTTATGGGTGGTTCGAATTAAAAATTATCATGGGTACTCCACTCAACTCTTACGACAGTGTAGGTGTTTTTTCAGATCACATAAAATCGTGATTTTTGCAACACAACATTGTATTGAGTTTCCCAATATTACACGGTTCAAACAACAACATTAGAAAAACCTTATACATAAAGAATAATATACATTAGGTTGAAGTCATTCGATTCGGAAACAGCTGTGAATCGTGTAATATTGAGTTAAACCTAAATGTGCTATTATAAGTGCGATCAATACACAGTCGCTGCAATGACAAATACATTAAAAATTCCACTCTTTAACCAACTTTTGTGTTTCCAGATAAGTCTAGATTTAAACAAATCTATTTCTGAAATAGTTAATTTAACGTTTATAGCTACCAAAACTGCACAGCATCATAAAGTATGTATATGGATACTTAACAACATGATGTAATAAAAGACAATAAATCCTTGAAAGATTAGACAGCTATAGATTATTGTGATCCCTGTTGGCACACTGGCAAAGCCTCCTCCTGGTCGAATATCATGTTTTTAGTGTAACTTTATGATCGAATTGTTTTCTCGAAAAGAAGAATCCGAATGTATGTACCTGGAGGACGAGTAAGAGTCGTCCGATGAGGGTGGCTTCCGGCGGCGCGCGGGCTCGGTGCGCATCCAGGGGTCGGCCCACTCGTCGCCGCGCGGCTCGCGTTCACGCTCGCGGCCGCGCTCGCGCTCGGCTCGCATCTCGCGCGGCGCGGGCCGCTCGGCCTCCGCCCGCTGCACTATCACCTCGCGGGACGAGCGCACGCGCCTCTGCAAATACGGTATAGTTCGATTCAAACTCAATGGCGGCCGACGAAGGGAGCCACTGAGCAGTAGCAAATTTATGGGTTAACGAAAGGGAGTGGTCGGGTTTAAGGCAGCTTGAAGCTAACTTCACAGGTTTAATTCGACCTCCATCAGATTATCACAACATGAAAACTAAGTATGTACTCCCATATAGCCATACAACTTATACACATATACAACGTGTCACAGAAAGGTGAAACAATAATGAAGGGCATTAATGTGTAGTCACGAATCACCTGTGTGAATTTAAAACTTCAAAAACTATGTTATTTTATTCCATGATAAAACTAAAAAATGCTTTTTTGTCATATTTTGAACAATCCTAAACATAAAAGTGGTAGCGGACGCGTCAATAGTTTCGTCGGCGCGCGGCGGCGGCGCGGGCGCCTACAAGCGCGTCACCTTTCGGCTTCCTTCGGGCGGCCGAAGTTCGCGCGGCGCGTGCGGCATTCTTTCGGTTGACATCGGGTTATTTTACGCAAAACTTTAACTTATAATACCAGTTAACCCAGTTGTTTCGGATATCCCAGATACTCGTAATGAACATGCCGAGGATTATTATACCTTTTGGGGTAAGTTAAATATGTCTGGGCATGCTATGGTTTAAGTATTTTTAACTTTTCTGTTACACATACGTTACAGCAGTATGACAAAATATAATAGAAAATGTTACCTTATGGTAGGCCATGTCGTCCATCGGCGGCGCGCGCTCGTCGTAGTACGGCGGGCGCTCGTACGCTCGCTCGCGCTCGAAGCCGCGCTCGCGCTCGTAGAACCGCTCGCGATCGTCGCCCGCGCGGAACCCGCGCCCGCGGTACATGGCGCCCGGGCCGAATGGGGCGCTGCAAACATAAATATCACATATTTATTATAAACTCGCTCAATAGGTACAATTGAATAAAGAGTAGCTATGGCTTACCAACTTTGTGACAACCGTGCCTAGATACAATCGTGAATTAATCGTATTTTTAGGGTTTCGTACCTCAAACGGCATAAACGAAACCCTTATAGTATCACTTTGTTGTCCGTCTGTCCGTCTGTGTGTATGTCAACTCTTTATCTAGGGATCGCGTAAAGATATCGCGTTGAAATTTAAACTGTATACGTATATCTATAGTCTTTTGCAGTTGCGTAAAAGAAAAACTTCTCAGTTATCGTTTAGAAAAGTTAGAGCCGTTTATGTCGTAAAAAATCGCATATTTTGCACTCACAAAAATCAAAACCTACAGAGTACTTCCCGTTTACATAGATAGAACTATGAAATTTGGCGAGAAGCATTGTCGTAGAGTACACATATAGGAATAAATCTGAAAACTATACATTTTTATTTAAATCACAAAAAATAGGGCCTCAAAATTCACAAAATATGGGTTCTAAATTCAAAGTGAGTAAATCGTATCATGTAAGGTATCATATAAAAGAACTTCATTAGCACATGCTAAAACAGGTTTTTAATTATTTTAATAACGTGTTTGTACGGAACCCTCGATGTGCGAGCCTGACTCGCACTTGTCCGGTTTTTTTTTACTAGAAATCGTATAGTGTCGGTTTTAGGAACACCTAGTCAAACTACACGCTGAAGGGCTGTGTGGTGGGCGTTACTCACCGTGGGTAGTGATGGTCGGGGTCGCGCGGGTGCGGATGCGGGTCGAGCGCGCGCGGCGGGGAAGCCCCGACCGCCGCGGCCGCGTACGCCAGCTCCGCGTCCGGGTCGTGCACCACGCCGCCCACCGACAGGTGAAGCTTTTTCTCCTCGAAGTCCATGTCTTGCTCCTTGCGCTTGTTCGCTATTCGAAGCATCTGTTGATGTTTAAGCTTTAATTGAAATTTAATACACACTGAAAAACGCGAAAGGAACCAAATAAATATATCCTTGCTATAATATTATAAATCCTAAAATGTTTGGTTTTTTGGCATGCATAAAGTTTAAAGCTTAAAGAGTGTCATAGACAGTACTCTAGGAACCTTTTATTTTTCATATGGGATAGCATAACAAAAACTAAAATATCACGCGACCGATCTTTAACTGTCCGCAGCCCCCGCTCCCTGGCGCGGCGTGGTGTTGTAACATTGTCTGAACGCACTCCGTGCGTCTAGATTTACCCTCGTCCGTCACGCCGGGGTGTAGGAACCTAGGAAGCTAACAACCTAGAAGACTCTTTAGCTGTCCGCAGCCCCCGCTCCCAGGCCGACTCGGGCGGCGCGGCGTCGTGTTGCAGTTACCCATGTGTGTCATGCCGGGGTGTAGGAACCTAGGAAGCTAACAACCTAGAAGACGCACCTCTAGCTGTCCGCAGCCCCCGCTCCCAGGCCGACTCGGGCGGCGCGGCGTCGTGTTGTAGTTACCCAAGTGTGTCACGCCGGGTGTAGGAACCTAGGAAGCTAACAACCTAGAAGACGCACCTCTAGCTGTCCGCAGCCCCCGCTCCCAGGCCGACTCGGGCGGCGTGGCGTCGTGTTGTAGTTACCCAAGTGTGTCACGCCGGGTGTAAGAACCTAGGAAGCTAACAACCTAGAAGACGCACCTCTAGCTGTCCGCAGCCCCCGCTCCCAGGCCGACTCGGGCGGCGCGGCGTCGTGTTGTAGTTACCCATGTGTGTCACGCCGGGGTGTAGGAACCTAGGAAGCTAACAACCTAGAAGACGCACCTCTAGCTGTCCGCAGCCCCCGTTCCCAGGCCGACTCGGGCGGCGCGGCGTCGTGTTGTAGTTACCCATGTGTGTCACGCCGGGTGTAAGAACCTAGGAAGCTAACAACCTAGAAGACGCACCTCTAGCTGTCCGCAGCCCCCGCTCCCAGGCCGACTCGGGCAGCGCGGCGTCGTGTTGCAGTTACCCATGTGTGTCATGCCGGGGTGTAGGAACCTAGGAAGCTAACAACCTAGAAGACGCACCTCTAGCTGTCCGCAGCCCCCGCTCCCAGGCCGACTCGGGCGGCGCGGCGTCGTGTTGTAGTTACCCAAGTGTGTCACGCCGGGTGTAGGAACCTAGGAAGCTAACAACCTAGAAGACGCACCTCTAGCTGTCCGCAGCCCCCGCTCCCAGGCCGACTCGGGCGGCGTGGCGTCGTGTTGTAGTTACCCAAGTGTGTCACGCCGGGTGTAAGAACCTAGGAAGCTAACAACCTAGAAGACGCACCTCTAGCTGTCCGCAGCCCCCGCTCCCAGGCCGACTCGGGCGGCGCGGCGTCGTGTTGTAGTTACCCATGTGTGTCACGCCGGGGTGTAGGAACCTAGGAAGCTAACAACCTAGAAGACGCACCTCTAGCTGTCCGCAGCCCCCGTTCCCAGGCCGACTCGGGCGGCGTGGCGTCGTGTTGTAGTTACCCAAGTGTGTCACGCCGGGTGTAAGAACCTAGGAAGCTAACAACCTAGAAGACGCACCTCTAGCTGTCCGCAGCCCCCGCTCCCAGGCCGACTCGGGCGGCGCGGCGTCGTGTTGTAGTTACCCATGTGTGTCACGCCGGGGTGTAGGAACCTAGGAAGCTCACAACCTAGAAGACACACCTCTTTAGCTGTCCGCAGCCCCCGCTCCCAGGCCGACTCGGGCGGCGCGGCGTCGCGCGCGGGTGCGGGAGGGTAAGCCCCCGCCGAGGCCGGCACGCCGCGCACTACGTCGAACATGTTGTAGTTACCCTTGTCCGTCACGCCGGGATGTAAGAACCTAACCAAAATTATAAAATCATTTCACTCGTTTTCGACTAAGTAAGTATGTTCTTATAGGCCGGGTGGCTAGCCCTGGTATCAGAATTTTTAAACCTTTTGAAGGTCTCTGATATGGCTAAACCGTTAAGACAACCGGGGCCTACAATTTAACGAGTCATCCGAGCCACGGTAGCGCTCAGCCATCCAAAGACTGGCCGTGCTGAACGTTGCTAACTTCAATGATCGCTATCGAACATCTAGCCAAACTACACTATGAGCGCTACTGTTTCTAACTGACTTCAATGGAAGATCTGTACAAGGCTACTCTCTGGCAGGTCGCAAGGGTCTACAAGGGTCACAGTCGCCAAATATTGGGAGAAAAACTAGTGAAGTATTTTAAACCACTGACACGACGAAGAATTAGCTCGTCTTAAAAGAGAAGGCTCTCAATTCAATTTGTATTTTTTTTTGTTTGGTACAAGTTCATCTTCAGATGTGGTCCCATTTATATTTTATCGAAATCGTTTGAGCAGTTTTAAAAAAATCAACAATAGTCGAAAAAAAGAATAGGCCGAAACAAGTCGGTGGATGTGAAGTTAGCTACAAGCTGTGTGAAACCTAATCAACGCGTAACTTCATGTGAGCTTCAGTCAGGATTATATTTGCACAGCTTGTAGCTAACTTCACATCCGTCGACTTGTATGATTCGGCCTATATATGTAGATTCGATCAAACTATTCCAATTTTATATGTCGATTGCAAGGATTGAAGTCGGTTGTACCATTTTTAGCGAAAATATTTAGCTGTGAGCAAATCTGCCAAATTGCCTCAACTGAACATTTTGTAAATTTCACCCATTAATGATTCACCAGGAAGTTGTTTACAATGTAGATAAGTATTTATCATTACTGACACTCAAATTAAACCCTAATAACCAAATGTTTAAAGAATTTTTCAACCTATTAAGATACTATTACCTAAATTAATGTATTTGTCAGTTTGAAATAACAGCTAGAATTAAAAGGAAAAGACAAAATATGAAAAATCAGCTAAATGACATGACAGATGCTGAATAGGTGGACAGATGACCTCATTAAAACTGCAGAATTACCCTGGATTCAAGCTACCGCCATGTCTATAAAGGATAGATCTATAAAGCATGACCCCCATAGACTCCTATGGATCTCTGATAAAACTGGTCGAAATGAATAGATGTAAAGTTCGAATAGGCTTGGTGGCTAGCCCTGGTATCAGTTTTTAAGCCACCTAAAAGCCTTTCACATGATTAAAACGGTTAAAACAGCCGAGACCTACAATTTAACGTGACATTCGAGCCACGGAAGCGCTCGGTTAGAAATGCCACCCGCGGTCGCCCATCCGAAGACCGTGCTGATCGTTGCTTTACATCGCTGACAAACATCTAGACAAACACACCATTAAAAGGAATTTAATATTTTCGGATCTTATCTTTTGACATTTCTTGTAAAAATTAAATATGGCGACCTTGAACAAAAATCAAATTAGAAAATACGAAATTCCATTGTAATTAAGCATGAAATACTGTCGTGTTTTTCTGTAAATTTATTTATCATATTTTAAAGCTTTTTTAGGGCTACTGTACAAAGTCTGGGCCGACTTTGCAAGATCTTTTTTAAGTAAAACATTTATTGTCAAACCTGCAGCTGACGCCCCAAGTGCAAGCTCCCCTGGAGAAGAACCTGCAGACCGGCCTGGGCTCGCTCTCTTCCGGGCGCCGCTCCGCCTCGTCCGACACCTCGCCCTCCTCCAGCGACGAGCCGCGCGACCTCTTGCCGGGCTTCACGTCTTCTGTAGCACCTTCTATAAACATAAAACATCAATATTCGCAGCATTATCGCCTTTGGCGATTTCTACCAGGGTATAGTGCGTGGCACCAAAGATGAGACTTGACGAGCGTCAGTGGTGGGGATCTTGCGCAGGTACAGTCGTGTGCAAACTAATTATCCAGAATTTGTATATCTATTAAACGTTTTATAAACGTTTTTTAGACGTTTGTGTATCTATTATCCAGAACTTGTTTTATTACAAACCAAAGTGGTTTCTCAAGTCTCATCTTTGGTGGCACATACTATAGTTTTTTTTGGCAGTCAGGTTAGTTACACCATTACCCGAGAATTGCTGCACCGATTTTGATGATCTATGATTTTTTTGGGTTTGCTCCTCTAAGACTAGCAGAACTATTAAAATATCGAAACTTTCATGAAAAAAAACCCGAAAAAAGTTTGGAAAAATGAGCATATAGCTCATATTTGTCATGTAAAACACATTAACTGCTGAAAACGTCTGTGTTTCTTGTAGACTCCTGCGTAATTGGGGGTACCAGGCGTGTTGCACCGAGTTCCGTTTCAAGGTACAAGAAAACACACGCGTGTGTGGACATAATGAAATGTTAGCCAATGGAACAGTCCTGCCAGAAATGTACCAAGTTGCAGGGGGTCCACTGAAACTAGCAAAATTTATAAAAGGGGTTTAAGAGAAAATCAAATTTGAGAACATCAGTGATAGATGTTCCCAAATTTGATTTTCTTTCGTACCTAAATTTGATCTTCTTTGATACCCATTTCCACTAATCTTTGAATCTTCTTAGATATCAAAAGTAGAATGAAGCAGGCGGCATCTCTTTTTCAGTACCTTCATTATTACCTTATAAGATGAATTCAGTGTACAATATAGTAAAAGTAAAAAAATACTTGCCTAATTCAAGTCCTTTATCATTGTCGCCATTGGCCTGCTCTACAGGCTTGGGCTCCACACATTCTCCTTCCTCAGCTTCAAAGTCTAGTTGTTCTTCACCATCTTCTGTGTTACATGTCTTTTCTTGAGGTACCTATAAATATAATGCTATTGGTTACACCTTACAATTATATGAATTAGTCAAAGGTGACTCTGTTTTATTTGATGTTCATTGTGACTAGTTCAATGATATCTGTTGGACTGAAAGCAACACCCCTAGCATGGCAAAGGGATAAAGACATTTTATCCCCGCCGCTCCGTCGGTTATCAATGTTAATCCATATTTTGCTTCCACTCCAAGGAGATAAATTGACTGAAAAACAATATGTTCTATTGCCATGCTAAGGGTGCTGTAAGACAATGAAAAGAAAATTTTCAAACCTTTTCAAATCGAGGTGTCTCTGTCTTCCCACTATCATTTGGTGATGATCTTGGTGATATCTGTGATGTACCATTAATTTTTGTTTCTACTTTAGGCTCTGGTGAGGTAGCTGGTGTTTTTGGCTGTAATTTTCAGGTAAATATTAAAATCCTATAGTATTAATTGATTTTAATGCAGAAACAAACATGGTTTGGTAATGGTAAATGAGTCATGTAATGTTCTAGTCATAAGGACTGTCGTTTCAACTGGATTCATCAGTCTTTCTCAAGGCGATGAGTGCTAGCGCGCAAACCCATCTCGGAAGGAAAACTATAGTTGTTATTACCAGTTAATTACATGAGTAAGTTACCTTTACATGAAGTAAAAAATTTACTAATTCATCTATTCAAAAGTAAATGATAATTACCTTAGCAATTTCCTTTTCTGTGCCATCTTGACTCATAGAGTCTAGGTCTGAAACATCTGACAGATCTTCATGGCTTATATTCAGATCCTTTCCTTCCCCCTTGTCACTAGCTACAGATTTACTTCGTGATTGATTGTCTTCCTGGTCTGACTCCATCTCTCCTGAAGTAGATTATCATATCATAGTAAGTTTACAATTTACGTATTGTAGTTTGTAATAGTTTATTTCAAAGATAGACAAAAATTAAAGACAATTTAACAGTGAAAAACTAGCTAAACAATAGATTATTGGACAGCTGAACAGAATATGACATCATTAGGACTGCAGGTTTATGCTGGATCCAAGCCGCTTTCATTAAAATTAGTCTCATTGGAAATATCCAAGTAGGGGAGCCTGTTATGGATGTTATAGATGGAACAAATTTTTAGTACCTACCTTCAGAAATTTCTTCAGTGGCAGGATCTTTACCCCTTTTATTGTAAGAGGAACTCCTGCTTGACTGACTCGACTCTGACCTACTACGTTCCCGGGGAATTGATACCATTTTTTGCTCGGCTTTTGTATGCCTTCTCCATTTCTCTTCTGGTCTCCACTGATTTTGCTTCTCTGGAGATCTTGGCGGAGATCTGGCAGGTGATTTAGCAGGAGATGAAGGAGAGGAATTTCTATCAGGAGATGGGCTCGATGATCGGGAATGTCGACTAGGGTTCCTTGCAGGCGGTGAAGACACCGATGCAGGTTGGGATGCTGAATCAGGTGATGCAGGCCGAGACCTACTCTCGGGAGAGCCAGGAGGAGATTTGGCCGAACTTATGAGACTCTGGGGAGTTTTAGGGCCTTCACCCACAGAAGGTGAAGTGGGTTCATGGCGTTCCGGTGAACATATATTAGACCCAACATCACTAGGTGACTTTGGTGCATCTGGGGATTTGGGCTCAGGCGGAGAAGCTGGTCTAGAGTTTTCAGGAGAATTTATATCAGAATGTGCTTCGCTCAAGTTATCGGGGGAGGCAGGTTGCTTAGTTGCAGGAGCTGTTGGAGATTGGGATCGACTTTCAGGTGATGGCGATCTCGGACCTTCAGACCTCGGAGATGGGGGTGACCGAGGTGGCGACTTAGCATCTTTTTTAGATGTTTCACTTGAAGTTGAGCTTCGTCTACTTCGAGAGCTCGAGCTACTGCTGCTTGATGATGATTGAGCATCTCCACTACCATCGCGTGAGTCTTCTGACTCCATACCTGTAAAAAAATTGCAGGTTTCTATAAAAGCCATGTTAGCATTGTTATGCCCATCCCAAACAAGCACTCAAATGTTTGTTATTCAGCTTACAGCTTCAACCAATAATTTATTCTTATTTTACTGTTAGTATCTTTCACTCTCAATTTATTCTGAATTTTGATTAAAACTAGATGTAAAGCAGTAATCTGTGTTACTAATGAATTGTTTATATTTTTGCCCAATTTTGACAATCATATTTATACTCACCTGAGGCAGAATCACAGAAAAATATACAATAGCTAACCTCATATTGCCTTACCATTATGTTCTATGACAAATATCCCAAAAACACAATATGATACACCTCATAATTAAATAAAAATAAAAAACATAAATGACGGAAAAATATCTCCAGGTCAAAAAATACATACTTATACATTAATAAATAATTAAGATAATTAAAACATTTGTAATTGACCTTCCATGACCTAAGCGCCATTAACAGTAGACAATGTGTGATTCCCCAGATACTTTTCTGTAAATCTGTATCAATACTTAAGACTGCCTACCTGATGATTTTCAACGAATGAACACAAATATTACATGAATCGAATTTTGGTTTCAGAAAATATGTTAACAATGAAATTCTTTTGTGATAATTTTATCAAAGATTTTCATTCTTACTCGAAATCTTTTATTTATAGGTAAACTTTAAGACTTTTATTCTACGTTTTGAGATGTTTATTGAAGACACATCCAGCCTTACCTTACAGATGTCGCCTGGACGCCAGATTCGGTGGCACTTCGTAACACTTTTCATATTGTGAAATTTTCAACTTTTCAATACACAACACAAACTAAACTTGGGTCTGTCACATATACTTGTGAACAACTTTAACTTTTATAACGATTTACTCTCCAGAACTTAGGTAAAATCAACACTACATACTTCAACATGGCTGTGATACGGGAAGAATCAAGAACATAATAAATAATCACTTTTTAATATTTCCGTAGGGTTAACTTACGCCCTTACCTTAACTGAGATGTTTTAGACGGTAAATTCTTGACGAAATAGTTATTTTTAAAGAAAAAATCCTGAATTTGCGCCGCAAACGAGTCTCATCGAAGCGAAGTCATCAAAACCATAGACTACACAAACTGACACAGAGCAAGCAATTTGTTTGTTTGGTATAAAACATGCTGTCACTGTCAAAACGAAACAAGAAAAACCAACCATAGAGTTTATAGAAACTGAGGGAAACAGACACTTGGCGAAGCAAACGCAATCAAGCAGACAAAAAATCTTTTTAAGAATAAAAAATACTTTCATTTCATAGATTTTAGCGTTAAAATTACACTGAGATGATGAGATCTATGTGTATGTGAGCGTGTTTTTAACTGATTATCAGCCTCTGCGATTGGTTTTGACCCACAGGCCACGGCCGCGGCATTTGCATAGGTTCGGAAGTTACGCCATTGCATAGGTAAGTAAGTTACACCAGACTGTGGATGGGTTTATTAACGTTTGATTTACATCTCTAGTCTCATAGACAAACTATTTTTTTTTCTAATTCCAAATCCGTTTCCGTTTTCTAAATACGCGGTAAAAACCTGTAATTTTGCATTGAATGATTGCAAATGGACACTATTATTCAGTATTGTATTTACACGTAGTTACACAAATCGCTGCTACTTATAACAAAAAAATGATTGAACAATCTGTCGACGGCAATGTTTCCGAAAACGATGATGAAGAGAGTTTTTTTCAAGATGTAGATATATTACAAAAACATGGCATCAACGTGGCCGACATAAAAAAATTGAAAGGGGCCGGAATTTGTACCATCAAAGGAATTCAAATGTCCACAAAGAAAAAATTGTGCAATATAAAAGGGTTTTCAGATGCCAAAGTCGATAAAATAAAAGAAGCTTGCCAGAAAGTTGTTACTCTTGGATTCATGACGGCATTAGAAGTTAGCGACCGTCGTAAACAAGTCTTTAAAATAAGTACCGGTAGTGTTGAATTGGAGTAAGTTTATCGATCTATTCCATAAATAGTTTATTTATTTATTTATATTTAATTTCATTCTATAATAATACGTAGGTACCTATTCCATATAGCAATTAGCAAATTAGACCAATTAGCAACATTCAGTAAATACGATTATGGCTCCCTCCTTACATAAACCAAAAAAATTAACCAAATTGTAATAGAAATTACCAGCCAGTTATATAGCCAATAATCTCTCTCAAATAGTCATCATCATCATTATGTTTATTTCTAGCAAACTGTTGGCCGGAGGAGTAGAGTCAATGGCTATCACGGAAGTGTTTGGCGAATTCAGAACGGGTAAAACGCAACTGTCCCACACCCTGTGCGTCACCACGCAGATACCAAACTCATCGGGTTATCAAGGCGGAAAAGTGATGTTCCTTGACACGGAACATACTTTGTATCCTTTGAAACTTAAAATATTTTTTTCAGATATTTTTAAGAGGTACAGATATTTTTGGCATCGAGTTACGACTTCTTCAGAGAGTTACGATGATAGAGATTAGAGACCTATTGGGTGTCACTGGCTGTCCCAGAGCGTAATATCAAAATATAAAATAACAATCTATAAATTACCTACTGTTTATATTTAGAAATTACGTTATGTAGAGTCAGAACGTTTCCTAGTTCAAGTTCAACGAGGAAATCAAATATTATCCTGTAACCTCTGCTATACTCAGGCAATATAGGTTCATAATGAAAGTGCTAGCGACGCTCTTCAATCTCTTTAGTCCTTATTTGTTGAATTATTGTGACGTGGTATATTTTCGTATACGGGGTTATTGGCAATCAATTAGCATCGTTTCAGGGGCTTATTCTGTACCTATATCAAAACTAATAACTTTTTTCTGCGACGATTGTCTAAAAAAAAACCGGACAAGTGCGAGTCAGGTTCGCACATCGAGGGTTCCGTACAAACACGTTGTTAAAATAATTAAAATCCTGTTTTAGCATGTGCTAATGAAGTTCTTTTATATGATACCTTACATGATACGATTTACTCATTTTGAATTTTGAACCCATATTTTGTGAATTTGGAGGCCCTATTTTTTGTGATTAAAATGAAAATCTACAGTTTTCAGATTTATTCCTATAAGTGTACTTTAAGACAATGCTTCTCGCCAAATTTCATAGTTCTATCTCAACGGGAAGTACTCTGTAGGTTTTGATTTTTGTGAGTGCGAAATATGCTATTTTTTACGACATAAACAGCTCTAACTTTTTTAAACGATAACTGAGAAGTTTTTCTTTTACACAACTTCAAGATACCATAGATGTACGTATACAGTTTAAAGGAGTTGGTAAACTTTTTATATGGGAGGCGGTCCTTGAAAACCGGCAGCGATGCGAGCTATATTAATGTTTAGTGCCATATTTAAGAATATTATTTCACGCAAAAACATATTTTTGTGTATCGCCGTTTTATTATAATATCTCTTTTTTTATTTCACTAAGTAGAAAATATTTAGACTGAACTGGTAATACTAAGAGGAGGTCTACGTAGTCTACGTATCAGACAGGAATCTTCAAACAACCAATAGCGGGCTGGTATTTTAGAGTTTGACATTTATTTATTTTTGGCGACCAGCTCTCTATTGGTTGTTCAATATTGACAATGTCATTTCCTTTTGCTGTTTCTTAATGTCACTGTCAGGTTTTTTTTTTCAATTTAGGCTTAATGCAGTATTTGGTGTATCACATAGTTCATTTTTCTAATGTTTTTAGAACACATTTGAAAATTAAATGGCGATGACAAAAAATCTAAAAAATATGTGTTTGAAAAGATAATTATGTAAGCTTTCTATTGGTATAACTTTTGTTTCTGCAAGATTTCAAAACCCGCATCTTTTCCATATCCTTTCAACTCTTACCGTCTAACCACAAAAGTTTTACGCACGCTTTAGGCAATGGTTAACAGTACAAATTGCACCATTAAACAGTGTTTAAGGCGTGTTTAATTCTTTTGTGGTAAGGCAGTTAATCTTTACGCATTCCCGAGACTTGTCTTGACATACACACAGACGGACAGACGGACAACAAAGTGATCCTATAAGGGTTCCGTTTTTTCCGTTTGAGGTACGGAACCCTAATAACAGCTGTTCCATAAATTTTGTCGAGGGTGAAAGATATTTTTCTATGGCATTTTTTTGAGATTTGATAAAAGTCGTTGAACAAAAGTTGTTAGTTTTGATGTACAGAATAAGCCCCTAAAAGGATGCTATACCTATTGATTACCAATAACCATTAAGTACTTAACCAAATTCAACTCAATTCAAATAATTTATTTACAATAAAATATAACTTGTTGAAGTTATATTTGTGAATGTAAAGTCGATGTAGGTACCCACCACAGACATACAAGTAGTACTTGTATGTCTGTGGTACCCACACGCAAATATTTCTAAGGTCTCGGTAGTTAGGCACGCGGTTCACACTGGTCCGGGTTCTCAAAATCAGGGAAATATTGGGTCATAATTGGGTATCAAAATAAAACATAAGGGTATTTTTTTATACTAAGTGCTTAGATGATTCTAAACCGTTATTATTTACAATTTTTATTATTTATATAGCAGCCGCTAGCCGTTCGAATGGTTCAATTAATATGTACGATATACAAATTACTTGGGAATATTACATAGTATTTACATTATCTTTGCTTGTTAAAATTGATAAATAAGATTTTTGAACCTTCGAGCAAATATCTATACTTATCTATACTAGCTTAACCTGCGGTTTCGCCCGCGTTGTTTTAGTTTTACGGGTAGACTGACCCCGTGACCACGGTCGATGTAACTCGGCCGGAACGTCGGGATGAGGAGGTATTTATTTATCTCGTAATTTTAGTGCGCGATTAGTCCCGTAGTATATAATAATAATTTTAATGTGTTAAAATCGCGAAAGTTTAAAAACAACAATATAACTCGCGGTTTGGTTGCGTTGTCTACTCCTTTATACCAAAATGCATTTGAATCCGTCCATTAGTTTCGTCAAAACAATTTTTTGGTAATTTTGACTAAACAACAAACAAACAAATAACTCTTTATTGTACACACAAAATAAACTAACAATAAATACATTAGTGAAAATCTTAAGATGGTGCAACACTAGGCGGCCTTATCGCTGGAAGCGATCTCTTCCAGGCAACCCATATCTCGAAGGAATAGAATATTTTTTTAGGATAACTTTGACTCCGTATTAGTACATATTATAAGCTTCTCTAAAACCAAATATTATCCCCATTAATTCGGCCATCGGATGTAATTAGTGTTTTATTTTACTAACTGTGCGATTTTATCTGGCCCCCAGGATGATAAAACCGCAAATCTTGCACAAAACATATTTTTTATTTTGTTTGAAGCATATTTAAGCAAAGTTTCAAGTCAATCGGTCCAGGCAATAAAATGTTTCATCCAATGGAAAAGAGCCCGTTTTACCTACCTCTTTAGAAGTCGAATTTTAAAAATCGTTCCTTTGTGGCTTTGCCTACGTCATAAAAGATTTAGGTGTGCGTAATTTTGAGTTTCTAGCCTGAGTGGTTTGGCCTGTGCGTTGATACCTGAGTCAGTCACCTTTGCCTTTTATATTTTATAAGTTTTCTTTAAGTATAAATAAATCAGCCGGCCAGACCGATTACGACCGATTGCAGATAGATTTAATTTGGAACAAAATGCTGTTTTAGACAACGTCCTTTACGCACGAGCTTACACATCCGAACACCAGGTATTATTTACTATTTGTTATGTAATGAAACCAATTATTATTTTTTGACAAAACCGTAAGAACCGCTTTCATACAATCGACTTGAAGTCGAAAATAACGAGAGTAAGTAGTAATATTTCTGTAGGCGCTACAATTTTCGTGCATTTTTCGGAATTGATTCTGCCCAGAGTAAGACTTAGCAAAGTTCAAAAACAAAGTGTGTAAGTATAATAAATTATTTATGTATAATAAGTTGTATTTATGTATTTGACTACACACTGCCTGATGTTAAGCAGATATGCGGTCTTGGGTGTAACACGTTTACCTAGTAGATACCTATTTACTCGTGATTTCAAGACCTATAGGTACATATAGTCAGCGCCACACAAGTTGGCGGATGTGAAGTTAGCTACGAAGTGCGCAATAGCTATTCAACGTGCGGCTTTATGTGAGCTTCAGTCAGGATTGGATACCTATTGCGCAGCTTGTAGCTTACTTCTGAACATAGCCTTAAGAAAAGTTATTTATTACTTCACATTCGCAAACTTGTGTGGCGCGGCCTTATACATTGAAGTTTACTTTTACTCAAACTCCTGTTTGATCTAGGCCGAGCTACTGGATTACGTGGCCGCGAAATTCCACGAAGAAGCGGGAGTGTTCAAGCTCCTCATCATAGACTCCATCATGGCGTTGTTCAGGGTCGACTTCTCCGGAAGAGGCGAGCTCGCTGATCGGCAACAGAAATTGGCGCAAGTGCTGTCGCGATTGCAGAAGGTATGTGTTAATGAATCAGCTGGCTTTTGCCAGCGGCTCCACTCGCAAAATATTTTGATTTTCCGTACCTCAAAAGGAAAAAACGGAACCCTTATAGGATCACTTTGTTTTCCGTCTGTCCGTCTGTATGTATGTCAAGACTCTTTATCTCGGGAACGCATAAAGATATCGAGTTGAAATTTAAACTGTATACGTATATCTATAGTTTCTTGCAGTTGTGTAAAAGGAAAACTTCTCAGTTATCGTTTAAAAAAGTTAGAGCAGTTTATGTCGTAAAAAATCGCATATTTCGACACTCACAAAAATCAAAACCTACAGGGTACTTCCAGTTGACCTAGAACTATGAAATTTGGCGAGAAGCATTGTCTTAGAGTACACATATAGGAATAAATCTAAAAACTGTACATTTCGAATGAAATAAAAAAAAATAGGGCCTAAATACAAACAATTTTGGCTCAAAAGTCAAATTGAGTAAATTGTATCATGTGGAATATCATATGTAATTAGCACAATATGCTAAAACAGGTTTAACTTTCGATGTATGACGAGAAATGTAAAAAAAAAATTCTCGATGATTATTTATTTGTCCTATATAAATTTCAACATTACAATTTTGTGAAATACAGGATACATACAGGATTTGTACGGAGCCCTCGGTGTGCGAGCCTGACTTGCACATGTCCGGTTTTTATTGTTCTATCCCTTAGCAGTCATTAGCTTAGTATCTTAGTATTAGAAGAGCGCAATAAAATACAAGCCTTTTCTAAAACCTGAATTTTTGGCATCAGGTGTTATATACGAGTATGTGGTGTACAACAATACTCGTACCTCAGGGTCAGTTAGCCGTTTGCGCTTGGCTCTGAAATGCTACACTGCGCAGAACCGTCGGGTTCTGCGGGTTCCCTCCCCTCACCGTTGCTGATACGTGAATTTGTTACTGCGTAGCGTCTCGCCTCATTTTCCGGTTTGAATCGTGCTCTACAAAATATTGTTTGTATTATACATATAGGTACTATACGCTCATCGTTATACTTACCAGGCCGTTATAGGACTAACCGAAATTATAAAAGTAATTAGTTGTTTCCTACGAAAATGTTCATAGACCGCGGACAAAATGTATGGAAGAGCAGTTTTTTTTACCATTTTAGGGTTTGTCCAGTGAGAATTGTTCCTATTGAATACATGATGATTATGTTACATATAATACTTATTACACCTACACCTCTAAATGCGCACTCCGCAAATTGCCAAAGCAACACTAAACATCTATGTATAAATACGGTATATACCTAGTACGGTGTGTACTTACGTAATCAATAATCATCATGCAATCGACTGATTAGCATGGATACAGCATGGGAGTAGCTAAGCTAGCACTGACCATCCGTGCCCTCCTAAATAAATAGATATGCCAATGTTGATTATGATATAAGTCTCCCGTTCCCTAGGCTATTTCTCCCTCTTTTAGTAGCTTAGAGCAAATATCTAGATATTTCGAAGATAATAACAGATAAAATAATTGGGATGTGAGAGTGCAGTGTTTCCGAAGACGATGTCGACGACGAGCAAAAAGAAGTAGGGAAGTGAGAAAAGCTGACCCTACCACCTTGCCTATAAGAAGAAGCCAGGAAGAGAGAATAACAGTTAATCATGATGAGTCTTTTGAAAAAATATGATGAGGCAAGATCATCGCGAAGCGCAACAACGGGCAACGAGAGATAAACGCGTATCCGGCTTTTTGTAGAGGATGGGGACAATTGGACGTATATTCTCGTACTCGTATTCGACTGATAAGAAACACGCCACTCGCTCTATTCACTATTCATAATAGAGCGTGTCTCTATTTACTATAGGAAAAATAGAATACTGGATCTGATTGCATGCGTAAAATAAGAGTACGTTATTCTACCTCTATATCTAGGTCCTCGCAACTTTTACAGGACCATGGAATCACCAGAGAGTTAATCATACTGTAGTTAGGTAAATGCCGATTAAATTTATTTAGGGATAGTTTCACGTTTGACGAATAGGTATTGGAAATATTCAATTTAGGTTTCTAGATTTTCTTAACTATAAAGATCAATACTAATTTAAAAATACGTTCATATTGACTTACCCAAAAGTGTTGCGTTCTGGTGACGAGTTAGCTGGAACCCTTTTCGTAGCAGGGTCTAAAACAATTCTATCGTGGAAATGTATTTTACACCTTCATATTCTACAAAGAAAACTTGATGAAGTAGTTTATCTAATGAAATAGACTGCATTATTAATTGACAACAATCAATCAATGATAACAATTGAACTTAGGTAAAATAATGAATATTGCCTTGTGTGAGCAGTAGTTAGTACGTTGTGTCCAATGTAATATTGGAAAGCAATTACTTAAAAAATCAATACCTGAGACGTGTAGGCGTGTACGCGTAGGATATCTGAAATCTATTTGTGTCAGTCAGATATCTTCATTTTGTTGACCGACGAACCACCGGAGGAGCATCAAAATCCGTTGCGTAGTTTTAAAGATATAAGCATACATGGGGACAGACAGCGGAAAGCGACTTTGTGTTATACTATTATGTAATGATTCTGTACACGGGTGAAGTCGGTCATGCTATTTTTTGCAAAAAATAATTATTTAGGCATCTTAGAATAATGGGCGATAATCTACGCTCATCTATCTTCCTATTTCCAGAGGTTTCATAAAGGAAGCATAAACTGCTCAAGAGTATTCATTATTCTAAATCTAGCTTACTCGTACTTCAACTGGCTCTAGGCTAGTTATAGGTACGGAAGTTGTATTTAAATTACTTCGCTTACTTAGTTCTGTATACTGTTCTATATACTTCTATTCTATATACTTATAAGTACTCGTATGCCTATTTACTTACTTATAATGAAGCGCTTTTTACAAATGCCTAGTTAGGTATTTACTGATAAATAAATAGGTACCTAACATTTTACGCATACATACCTACTGTTGTGATTCATCTTTCGTTCACAAATAAAAATGAGCTTATCCATTCACAGATATCCGAGGAATACAACGTAGCAGTGTTTATCACAAATCAAATGACTGCCGACCCTGGAGCCACGTTGTCCTTCCAAGCTGATCCAAAGAAACCTATAGGAGGGAATATACTCGCACACGCTTCTACGACTCGAATATCCCTTAGGAAAGGCCGAGGCGAAAACAGGATCGCTAAAATATACGACTCTCCCGACCTACCGGAGAGTGAAGCTACTTTTTCCATCACTAATGGGGGCGTGGCTGACGCTAAAGATTGATGAAGTTAATTTGTGAATGTACCTAGTAATAATTTTGTAAATTAATTACATTTTTTCTAACAAATTAGTTTGTGTTCTAATTACAAATTATCAAAGACCACACCATTATAAGTCTAATAAAGTAGGTACGTATAGGTTGAATCAAACTTTTTCGCGTCTACACGAGGCGAGTGGTTACGCTCCAGCAATATATTTATATTATTATGTTAGCAGCGTAAGAGTGGGGATGTGCGCAGCTTGTAGTTAACTTCACAGCCGCTAAAAAGTTTGATCCGGCCTATAGATAGTTCATAAAGTTACCTAAAGTAAAATTCACTATAGAGGCTCAGAAGCTATAAGCAATCCCGGGAGAGGGAGTGATCTAGCTAAGCTCGTTTTAGGACAGTAGGAGTGTCAAGACTATAATAGGTACCTATTTAGTTCAGGGTTTTTAGTTTTGCCTCTTCGATTGTCAAGAGTGTCCATTGATTTAAACACCCCGTATAACTTGATCCTACGAACTTCCTTGCATAAGTCATTGACCTACATAATGTAAGTCTTTACATCACATTTAATAGATAACTTATTAACCCTCGTTTCATCTCGCGTCTCACCACCGCACCGGCCAATAGTGGATAACTGCAGACGCTGGATGCAAAGTCCAATCGTCGACCAAATCGTTCGTATTCGTCATTCAGAGTGGCGTGATTCCAGTGAACCAATTATATTTCTTGTCGTGATTAGATAAACTATTTACAATAGGTGCACTCAACAGGTTTTCAATTTCTATGAGACATTAATTACCTATATACCTACGTAGAACAAAATTACCCCTACAATACAAACTTTGACAATACTTTGCAAAGTTTCAGTACAAATACGCGGTAATACCTACTTTTGGGGCTAGTGGAATATCATTGAGTGCGAATATCTTAGTTCAGTAAGCTGAGTGTGAGTTTTACCGTAAACATGACGCGCTCTTCGGAGAGCGCGTAAGCATGTAATTTGTATGAAGAAATGTACAGCGCCACCAGCGGCGCGTTTTTGAAACACAACAAGTTCATACAAATTACATGCTTACGCGCTCGCCAAGGAGCGCGTCATGTTTACGACAAAATTCACACTCAGCTTACAGTCATCAGACAAGGGGACAATTTTATACTTAATGATAGTACCTAGGTATATGATATTACAAAATAAAAGCTGTAATCGGCAAAGCTATAATTGATAACAACATTACCTACTCAAATATGAAAACGGCGGAATGATCGCGAAACACATACTTACGCTGTTTGTTTTTTTTTTTTTTAATTTTAATACCTAAATAATATAAAGTACATTTACTGTTCTAACAACTTTCAACTGTTAAATAATAATAATAAATATTCTGGAACATCTTACACACAGCTTCTGACCTCAAACTAAGTAAAGCTTGTGATATGGCTGCCAGAGATTGATATACTACATATACTTATTTTTAAATACATACTTATATAGACAGTAACTAAATAACACCCAGACACAGAGCAAACACTTATGTTCATCACATAAATATTTGCCCTGGGTGGGGATCGAACCCACACCTCTTTGATCCAGAAGTTAGGGTCACTAACCACTGAGCCACCGAGGCAGTCAAAGTCAAAGAAGAGTAATTCGTTTACCGTTCTTACTACTGGTAGTAAGAGGGTCATTCTTTGGGACAGGGTTTTCAAGCGGCTTTACTTAAAAATAATATAAATCATAAAGTCAGCGAGCCAGTTTTTTTTTCGAGCAAAGCTTAAAACCTCTCTGAACTGGGACACTGATTATTATTCAATTATCTTTATAAATAAATATGATAAAAAAATGAAATACCCCAATTCTTTGATTTTCGTGGAGTGTCCCAATCCCCGATCTGATCACTTAGTCAATTATATATTTTAAACTATACGCTACATGGTTACAAAAAAAATACCACTAAGTCCTAAGAAGTTTAAAATGCTATAAAAAATTAAACCATAGTTCTGAAAGAACTACATTGCCTACAAAAAAATTAAATGTAACTGTCCCGAGGTAGTTACTGATTTGCGTGGATTTTTATAATTGCACTAGCATATCTCTAAATTTGCGGCCTGATGTTGCATGATCCTAATTCAAGTTACAACTAGTCGCGCTCCGACTGCCGGGTAGAGTACTTAAGTGATGGTGCGTCGAGTTTTAAAAAAATAGAGGTAAGAACCTTGTTGCGTGGGTTTGGTTTCTCAAAACTTTGATTTGCGTGGTACAATTATCTCCGATGTCTGTGAATTTATTTATTTAGTAAAATATTGTAGCGAACAAAAATGAAGTTACGTAACTTATATTCAAAACACAGTTTATTTGTTTAAAAGGTTTTTATGTAAATAAATCCTTTAGGATTTATTTTGATTTTCGTGGTCGTGATCTGCGTGGTTTACGTGGTAGTTTTGACCCACGCAAATCAATTTTTGCCCATCTATCCATCCATCCATCAGCCAAAGGACGTCCACTGCTGGACATAGGCTTCCCCTATGGATCTCCAATAAGACCGGTTGGAAGCGGCTTACATCCAGCGCGATCTTGCGGTCTTAATGAGGTCATCCGTCCACTTTCCTGATTCGATCCCGCAGAGAGACTTTGAGCATAGCTCTCTCCATAGCTCGTTGGGCTACTTGGAGCTTACTAATAAGGCCCATAGTGACAGACCACGTTTCTGTGCCATAAGTCATCACTAGCAACACACACTGGTCGAAAACTTTCGACTTGAGGCACTGAGGTATGTCGGACGAGAAGACGCTAGGTACTCAATTTTCCAAACGCTGCCCATCCGAGTTAGATTCGGCGATTGGCCTCTTTGTTGAAATCGGACCTACCTAACTGGACTACTTATCCTAGGTAGACGTACGAGTCAACGACTTCAAGAACCGAGTTTCCAACAGAAATCGGGGTGAGTAAAACATGGGAATTAAACATGACTTTCGTCTTGTCCATGTTTATCTTAAGACCCACCTGTTGAGAAACCCGACTGAGGCCTTCGAGCATCGTGCTGAGCTCTTCCATCGATTTTGCCATGACTACTATATCGTCGGCAAACCGAAGGTGACTGAGGTATTCGCCATTGATATCGATGCCGAATCCTTTCCATTCCAGGAGCTTGAAGGCGTTCTCCAAAGTAGTCGTAAACAGTTTAGGAGAAATTACGTCTCCCTGTCTTACGCCTATTTTTAAAGGGATCGCCTTGGAGCTCTCTTCCTGTACTCGGACCGACATAGTGGCGTTATTATACAACCACTTCAACACTTCGATGTACCGATAGTCAATACGGCATCGTTGGAGAGACTCGTGCACAGTCCATGTCTCGACCGAATCAAAGGCTTTTTCATAGTCCACAAATGCTAAGCAATGTGGCAGATTATACTCTTCGGTCTTCTGTATAACCTGCCGCAGCGTATGAATGTGGTTCATGGTGCGAAAGCCTTTTCGGATATCGGCTTGTTCGTAAGGCTGAAAGTCATCAAGCCTGCGCTCGAGACGGTTCATAATGACCCTTGAAAACAGCTTATAAACATGGCTCAGAAGTGAGATGGGTCTGTATTTCTTCAATACGGTGTTGTCACCTTTCTTGAAAAAAAAACAACACCACCACGCTTCTTTTCCATGCTTCTGGCGTGATGCCCTCGAGGACGACGGTGTTATAAAGCTTCTGGAGGACTTTTAGTACCGGTGTTCCACCCGCTCTCAGCAGCTCTGATGTGATACCGTCATCACCCGGCGCCTTGTTGTTCTTAAGCAGATTCAGGGCCATTCTAATCTCGTACAGGCTGATGTCCGGGATGTCTTGCTAAATTGCTCCACTCTCAGCTCATCATCGCTTCTTTTGCCCAACTTTGCGTTGAAATCCCCCATAACAACAGTAAAGTGGGTCTTAGATGTATGTATGGCCTGACTTACGTCTTCATACATAGTCTCCACTTCGTCATCTGGGTGTGACGAGGTCGGTGCGTATACCACAATGACCTTCAGCGAATACCTCTTGGAAATTCTGAGTATTGGATATACAACCCTGCTCGACACACTTTCGATGGTGATAACATTGTTAGCGAGGGACTTGTGAACGAGAAAACCGACACCACTTTGGGACCACTGGTCACCTTCACGGTAGTAAATCGGGTTGCCGGATTTCAGAGTTATCGTGTCCTCCGCCTCTCTACGGACTTCTCTCTACGGGCTATTTCGAGTCATTTTGGGCCCGCAATTTTTTTAACGTCGTCTTCCCATCTTGTGTAGAATCTTCCTTTGTAGCGCTTACCTGGTGGTTCATTCCAAGTCGTAACAGTTTTGGTCCATCTGCGATCTACCAGGCATGCTACATGCCCGGCCCATTTTAATTTTAATTTTTAAGCGTGGGATAGAGTATCTATTGCTTTGGTCTTGGATGTTATTTTCAAATGTCTTATCTTATCTTTTGTATTTTTTTTATGTTTAACATGCTGCGCTCCATTCCTCTTTGGCAAGTAGTTAATTTATTTTTAACTTTGTTGGTAAACTTCCATGTTTGGCATGCATATGTGAGACAAGAGATAATACACGAGTCCATGACTTATTTTTGAGCTTTATAGGCATATCGCTTTTAAATATTTCTTTATACCTTCAATAACTGTTCCATGTTCTATTGACTCTTCTCTCTATTTCCAGCTCATTATTATTTCTGTTGAATCCGACTTGTTTTCCCAAATAAATGTATTGCTCTACGTATTCAGGTATATGATTTCCAACAATTATGCTTGTCTTGGTGTGATTTGACATAACCTTTGTCTTCAAAATATTCATTTGTAGGCCTACTTTCATGCTAGCATCATGTTTCAATCATATAATGTAGTTAGTTACTTGACTCTGATAGCAACACTAAATCATGAGCAAATCTTAAGTGATTGAAATATTTGCTTTGAATATCCAATCCTTGTTTTTTCCAGTCTAATAGATTCTAATATAGACAGAAAAATTCTCGAAGAGAGCGGGTCATGTTGTCTTACACCTCTTCCAACAGGGAAACTTGGGCCAATGGTTTCGAGCTTAACTCTACCGGTGCTCTTTCCGTATATTTGTTTTAATACATCTATGTACTGAATTTCCACATTTTGAGCTTCCAGAGTTTCCCATATGCTTTGGTGTGAAAATGCATCAAACAGGTTGTTGTTGTTCCAACGTAGGTCTAACTCGTACTGTTACAAACCAAAAATTAATTGCTTCTCCAAAAGCATTAATAAAAGAATTTGATAAGCAGCTGATTCCCTACATGAATTACGTTTCAAATATAATATCACAGCACAGACACATCAAACAAATAAAATACAATCTGAAACAAGACGAATGCATAATCCATTGCAACTTTAGCGAGAATCATAATGTAAAATATTCAAGAGAAATCCAAGCCGTTCACTTTAGAGGTAGTAAAAATAGCTGACTCTGCACACTGTTTATACTAAAAAAAAGATGGCAAAATGATAATGACACCTTTTTGCACAGTAAGCAAATCACTGCGACATGATGCACTTGCAATATGGGAGCATCTTCAGCCTATCCCAAAATTTTTGGAAGATAAAGCGCCACAAGTTGATGCTCTTTACTTTGTATCCAATTATCTTTCTGTATAATACAGAGATGAAACTTTGATTATCTAGCTTATACGTCAGAATAACATATAGGCTATAATTTATAAAGATATTGCGGGAAACGAAGTTCGCCGGGTCAGCTAGTAATAAATAATCTTGGACTGATTCTACTAAAAACGGTGTCTGCCTTAGTAACCTACCTATATTTTTGTTATTTTTTTAAATCTTTTTTAATTTGTGTATTTTTGTAATTTCTTTGACAAATAATAAATAATGTTGGTCTGATACTACTAAAACGTTTTCTGCCTTAGTAACTTACTAATTTTTTACTTTATCATAACATAATAACTTTTTTTCAATATGAAGGAACAGTAAGTAACTCATCTGAGAAAGTCAAATTAAAATTATCATTTTCGTGGGGTGTTTTATGATTTGCGTGGCCTCCATTTTTTTAACCCCGATTATCTCTGTAAGTAAATGGCTCTTTGAGGTGCCTCTTCTATAAAACATATTAATTTTACATATCTTTTTAGATTCTGGCAAGAAATTGAAAAAAAAATTGAATTTGAAAATTGCCACGAAAATCACCAAAGAACGACTTACTCGAAGAATCACCCAAGAATGGTAGTAACACTGGGAACAAACCATTCAAAAGATCTACACATTAAGTACCTAACCAAATACTTAATGCCTAGGTAATGATTCTGAAAGGTTTTAATTTCATACGTGACGTTACTTTTGGTAAATATGTAAAGGCAACATTCCAAAATTAAGTATGACTATGACATTCACAGATTCTGATTACGTCAACGTTCCCTTCTATAATCTAAGCGTCAACGTCAAATCCAAATGTCAAATATTTTAAAATTCGAGTTGATTGAGTTTTGTTTTTCTGTTCGGTCGTGTCGTGTGTGTTGTGAAAGGAAAATTGCGTTTTTAATTTAATCACAAATCTTTTATTTAGGGCGTTGGTGTTTTGATAGTAAATAGTATACAACGTGGTCGTAGTTATGAGTGACAGCAACGGAGATAAAAAACAGATTCGCGTGTGGTGTGATGGCTGGTGAGTAATATAAAACCTATATTTATATTTTCTTAATTATTCGTACATGCCTTTCCGAGTTTTGCGATTTAGTGCTACGATGAGGAACGTATTTAGAAAACTATTGATTGTTGCGATTAATTTCCTCGTAGAAGTTTGTAAATGAAAAACGTAAAACATGGAAAACATCCGGCGCAGCGGCCTTGGTTTCACATGACTGTCGCGATTCGATGGTTATGCTGACTGATTTCAGGATAGATAGTGCGTTTAATCGATATTGTAATTGCAGCTATGATATGGTGCACTTCGGCCATGCGAATTCTCTAAGGCAGGCAAAGGCTCTGGGTGATGTGTTGATAGTGGGAGTACATACTGATGAAGAGATATCTAAACATAAGGGTCCGCCTGTGTTTACACAAGAGGAACGCTATAAGATGGTTAAAGCCATCAAATGGGTAGACCAAGTTGTAGAAGGAGCCCCTTATGTGACGACACTCGAGACTCTAGACAAGTACCAGTGTGACTTCTGTGTGCACGGAGGTGAATTTTTTATCTGATAATTACATACATTTTTAAACAAAGCTTTAAAACTGCATTTAATTATATTATGTTTGTAAACATCTATATGTTGTGCAGTATTTAAATCCTGGAAATTAAATTCCATGTTAAATACATGTAATTTCAATTTCATGTATCATTAAATGACATAGCTTATTATGTTCTGTTATTATTAGTCAGAAATCTAACAGATTTTAATTAGTTCTACAAAGTTGCTATCTACATCACTTCTAAATATTAAATTATAGCAAAATTCAGAAAATTCCTACATTCTTATTGGAAACCATCACTTCAAGTTAAATAATTTATTTTGAGGAAGTTATTATTAAATAATATGTGTTTTAACCTACCACTCCAATACCTATATATAATTTCAAAGGACTGAAATATAGTAGGTACACTAAGCTTATTAATGCGATGAAGTCATGTTTATAAAGTAAATAAATTATTCAATAAGTCCATTGTATATGAGATTTGAAATTCAGTTACCAAGCTCTAAATGATTATGCATAATATTTTAGCATATATGTATTTTGTATATAACCTCCTAATATACTCGTACATAATTTAGCTGGAAAATTCAACATTTTAAGAATTCAACTTTTTGTACCTAAACCAAATGATGAACCTGTGATTAAATATGTTAAATAATTGAAAAAAACCTTTAAATGCAATGCTCACATAACAAATTTAAATCTGTATGAGATCAACAATATTTATACATGTGGTTCTTTAGTAAAAAAATCTCAACTGGGCAACATCATAGAATATGAATAACATTTTTTCTATAATTGAAAATGATGACTGTGCACTAAATGAGCTTGTTGCATCCAATGTCATCATTTTACTTTATAAATATTCCATACTTGTTTATTTGTTGAATCATCATTATCAGCTGTAGGACCGCCACTGATGGACATAGCCTCACCTATGGATTTCCAATAAGACTGGTTGGAAGCGGCTTGCATCCAGCATATTCCTGCAGTAAGATAAGAGCATTGGTCCACTTATCTCATTTTTAGTTAAACTGGTTGTTTGAGCAGTTTCAATGTTATAATTTTTATTTCTTGACTAAAATTCATAATATATGCATAGAAAAAATACTGAATATTATTATTTTACATTTTAAACATCCTTTCTTCAAAACATGTACAGGAATCAAACTTCTTGATGGCTGTGAAGTTAGCTACAAGCACTTCCTGTCTGTCTGGCTCCGTCATCCACCAATCCGCACTGGGCTAGTGTGGTGAATATGGCACAATCACCCTTCATGGGTAGGCCTACGTCTTGCAGTAGACTATCAAAAAGGCTGGTACATCCCGTCTCTTGTGCTGCTAAAATGCTACTAATATTATAAACGCGAAAATTTGTATGTATGGATGTTTGTTCCTCTTTCACACAAAAACTACTGAACGGATTGAGATGAAACTTAGTAATAGTAATGTTTATACATCAGAATAATATATGGGCTATAATTTATAAAGATATCACTCTCCTCAGCATGTTCACAGCTGCCAAGAAGCTTGATTCACCCTATTGTACCAGCCTTTTTAGTAGTCCACTGCAGGACGTAGGCCTACCCACGAAGGGTGATTGGGCCATATCCACCACGCGGGCCCAGTGCGGGTTGGTGGATACACATACGCCATCGAATTTCTTCTACGGACGTATGCAGGTTGCCTCACGATGTTTTCCTTCACCGAAAAGCCTGTGGTGTGAAATTCCGTACATAAATTCCAAAGAACTCATTGGTACGGGACCGGGGATTCGAACCCACAACCTCACGATTGTAAGGCGGGTGTCACTACCTCTTGACCACCACGGCTTTTTTTTTCACCCTATAATTGTGTTAAATGTGTTCATATAATATTATCATACATATAATTTATATTGAACTTTCAGATGATATTACAGTGACTGCAGATGGAATTGACACATATCATTTGGTAAAAGAAGCAGATAGATATAGGTAAATATTTATTTATGATATATATATAATAAAAATATAATACCACACATATATCACCAAACAAAATTACTAGCTATTTGCTATAATATAATTGTGTATTCCTAGGAATATATTATATATTTAATATTGTAGTGTATTGTGGTGTAATCAAATGCAAACCTATTTGAAAAATAAAAAAAAATATTGATGCTGAAGTGCTATTACATCTAACACATTTTTTGAGTGTATATTTTCTATGATTTAAGGTTCATACTTGCATGTCCATGTTCAAATCAGATGGAAGGATGCAGATATCAATCAGATCAAAATCATTGAATTATAATCTTTTTACTCTTGAGATACTGCACCTTTGAAACACCTTTTTACTAGAAACATAATACTGAAATACGCATACACAATAAAACACATAGTATTAAATTATTTCTACTATAATCCACGCCACACTAGTCGGCGAATGAGAAGTTAGCCGCAGATGACACTTTCGCCGTGATTCGCTAATTATTGCCATGTGTGCACAACAACAACGCAAGTAGCGAAATAGTGAGCACGGGCGTAGGGAGCGCGCGAGAGGCATGAGGTAGGCGGTGTCTCGGCGGCTAATCTCTCTGGCTCCCGCGCATACCCATATTTCGACTTTTGCGCAGCGTTCTGTGCCTAACTTCCCATCCGCCGACTATACATAATGTATGTAATACGCGGAGTATATGCAATCGTAAGTTGATCATATTTTTTGCAATGTTAACACAAAATGATTTTGTTGCAGAGAAGTAAAAAGGACAGCTGGCGTGTCTACCACAGACTTAGTCGGACGAATGCTGCTACTCACAAGGGAACATTTTAAGTAATAATTAGTTTTTTCTTAATTTTTAGGGTTCCGTACCTCAAAAAGAAAAAACGGAACCTTTATAGGATCACTTTGTTGTCTGTCTGTCCGTCTGAGTGTATGTCAAGACTCTTTATCTCGGGAACGCGTGAAGATGTCGAGTTGAAATTTAAACTAAATACGTAAACCTATAAACTCTTGCAGTTGTGTAAAATAAAAGCTTCTCAGTCACCGTATAATAAAGTTAGAGCCATTTATGTCGAAAAAAACGCATATTTCAAGGCTCACAAAAATCAAAACCTACAGGGTACTTCCCGTTGACATAGAACTGTGAAATTTGGCGAGAAGCATCGTCTCAGAGTACACATATAGGAATAAATCTGAAAACTGTACATTTTTATTTAAATCACAATAAAATAGGGCCTCAAAATTCACAAAATATGGGTTCAAAATTCAAAGTGAGTAAATTGTATTATGTAAGGTATCATATAAAAGAACTTCATTAGCACATGCTAAAACAGGTTTTTAATTATTTTAACAATGTGTATTGTACTTGTACGGGACCCTCGATGTGCGAGCCTGACTCGCACTTGTCCGATTTTTTTTAACATAATATGAATTATATACATGTTTCCTTAATTTGCAATTACAATCTAAATGAGTAGCTTCATTATTATAACTTACATAATCATTTGTTGTCTAGGTAGGTTTTGTTTCTTCTTGTTTAAAAATGAGTAGTTCCTGTATTTGTTTGTACGAGACTCGGTTTTCCGAAACGGCTCTAACGATTTTGGTGAAATTTGGTATTTGGTTAGAGCTTTTCTTGATAAGTTTATCTGTAAAAATGGTACAGTTTAATACGATTTCACAGGGACCCGACCAAAAATGTGTATTACGCAGAAAAGCGTATTATGTGCGATAAGAAAAATAACATAAAAATGTAAGAATTATTTATTGCTATAAACATACATTTGTAGATATGTATTTTTAAATTATGTTATACAAGTATTATTAGTATACATTGTGTAATATTGTATTTCATTATTCTCATATTTTCAAAGTACCTAATTATTTTGTTTTCACAAAGAGATTTTGATGCATTAGTAATTACTTACAACATTTTTTACACAATTTAATTTTCAGCGTCTTCAATTTGAGTCAAAGAAGCTACTTAGTGTCTTACTTCGTTGACAGCTGATAATACATGAGCATTTGACATAATTAGAGTTGATTCCTATTCATTTTTAGTACTTAGGGTTTCCTATTCACATTCACAATAAAGTCTACAATTGATTGAACTTCGTACTTTGCCATATGGACACCAATAAAAGGATATTCAGGAAAATCCTATACAGTGCTACGGGTGTTTCTGCTACGTTACAGTTTTTCTTCCAACATAACGTTAACCCCTTCATTTCTGGAACCTGCTTTGAGAAACCGTTTCGATTTTTTCTTGGCGTGCTGGCGTATTAAACGGGATCGCAAAAAGTCTCAAGTTGTTGCAAGGGCTGACGAAAAATGGCGTATTGCGAGAAATGGTATTAAGCGGGTCCTACTGTATTTCAAAAAAAGCGCGAATTTTTTACCGAGCCGTCGCTTTGTTGTCTTTTGTTCTCTTATCAATTTATTACTATGTAAGTATTAGGGATGATATTGATAATATTAGAAAAGGACGTCACAAATAACATCACACGAATTTCACAACTTCTGGTCATCCTATTTCACAAAAAATTAAAAATCATGAAATGTAAGTATAATTCAATCTCATATTTTATTGGCATCCTGTTTTCTTGCCGAATGACGTAATAATCTCAGAATTATCAGTAGTATTCTTTATTTTAATTTGACATTACTATTTTAAAATTTTGCTTGTAAAATTGGAAATATTTTTTTTTTAACGTGTAACTATGCTATTTACATTTGTACGCCATGATGGGCAAGAACATGCGTTCTCTACTCTCCGAACAACTGTATGCGACATTGTATGTTGTTGTACACTACTATGTTTCTGACAAATAAGTATTCATATTCATATTTTTATTTGCAAGAATGTAGGGTAAGTACATGGTACTGGTCTTAAAACTACTTATATCTAGTATCACTACATCCAACTCTGATGGAGCATGCAAAATACAAAATTATTGCTTCTTAGAAACTATAAACTCATTAAACAATTCAATTAAATATTACAAAATTATCAAAATACAATGTCAATAAAATGTACAAAAATTAAAATCGATGTCAATAAAATCATGATAATAAATATAATTTTCAAGGTCATGTTTTCTCTTTAGTTAAGTTCTTTATGGTAAACTTTAACTTAAATGGTTTTATCATCCAAAAAATCTTGAATAGAATAGTAAGCCTTTTCCAACAGAAGTTTTTTTAATTTACTCTTGAACACAAAGAAAGAGCCAGCATTCCTAACATATTCTGGAATTTTATTATATATTAGTATACCCATACTAAATACACTACTACTGTGCACTTCGGTTCTGCTTCTAACATTCTTCAATTTGTTGTTGTGTCTAGAGGTTGCAAGTTTAGGATATCTATGAATGTCAGACCTAACCAAAAGAGAAGCCTCTAATATATATATTGAAGGTAACGTTAGAAGTATCTTGAATCTTGCTTTTTCACGGCAATTCGCGGTGGTGCATGGCTTATAATGGACGTGTGTAGACGCACCGAACATCCATCCGGCGAGATTTACTCCGGATACACAACACACGTCCATTATAAGCCATACACCACTGCGAATCCGGTGAAACAAATTGCCGTGAACAGCTTGTTCACGGCAAATTGTTTCACATGTTCTTGCCCATCATGGCGTACAAATGTAAATAGCATAGTTACACGTTAAAAAAAGACAATATTTGCAATTTTACAAGCAAAATTTTAAAATAGTAATGTCAAATTAAAATAAAGAATACTACTGATAATTCTGAGATTATTACGTCATTCGGCAAGAAAACAGGATGCCAATAAAATATGAGATTGAATTATACTTACATTTCATGATTTTATTTTTCCGTGAAATAGGATGACCAGAAGTTGTGAAATTCGTGTGATGTTATCTACAAGTGGTACCAGATAATTTGGTGATATTTTAAAGACAATTACATCGACGAAACTTCCTATGTTTTGTTATTTATCAATTTTATCGATTTTCTTTATCGTTCACATACTCGTAGCTAAACCCACCAGAATGTATAATTTGCATATAGTAGTAAAGTTTTCATTAATTTAGACTAAAATACTAATTGTTTCTATAGACGACGGACATAAGATATAACGTACTTATCATTATGACTAACTTTTACAATGGGGCCAAACCAAAAATTGAAAAATAAAAGTCAGTTGTTCCATTCACATTTTCTGAAAATTTGACTACTTATTGTATGAGATAGCTCTTCTTTGCTATTTCCGACTTAGCTCCATTTAAATGTTGGTTATAAATTGACAATGTTAAGTGCGCCCTTGACCGTAGCACTCATGGCGTAGTTTGACTATGTGTTTGTCAGCGATCACCAAAGTTAAGCATCGTTCGGCACGGTCAGTCTTCGGATGGGTGACCGCGAATGGCATTTACAACAGCGCTACCGTGACTAGGATGACACTTAAAATTGGAGGTTCCAGTTGTTTAACCGTTTATGTCAGAGGCCTACAGACGGTTTAAAATATCTTTGATACCAGAGCTAGCCTATACGAACTTATACTCTTACCACCAAACTTGGATGGATCAATTCAAGACTTTCACAAAAACACCAACAACTCCACTTAAGAGTCCTGCTTTTCCAGGAGAGGTGACAAAGAGTACTCCGTGGCGCTGGAGCACTCGTCGAACCTTGGCACCGACTCGACCGCGCGGTCTCCCTTCACTGGCTGCTCACAGTTCCTCCCCACCACACAGAAGATCATTCAGTTCAGCAGCGGACTCTCGCCCAAACCTACTGACAAGGTATTTATATTGGTGACTTGAACACTAACTCAATGACGTCTCTAGTCTCTATAGATCAGGGCGCGGTCCCTCTTCACTAGCTGCTCATAGTTCCTCCCCACCACACAGAAGATCATACAATTCAGCAGCGGACTCTCGCCCAAACTTACTGACAAGGTATTTAAATTAGTCAGTTGAGCACTCGTCAAACCTGGTCACCGAACTTAATGACGTCATTATAGACTATTAAACCTGGGTAACGACTCTACCGCGCGGTCCCCCTTCACTGGCTGCTCACACTTCCTCCCCACCACTCAGAAGATCATTCAGTTCAGCAGTGGACTCTCGCCCAAACCTACTGACTAGGTATTTATATTGGTCAGTTGAGCACTAGCTCAATTGTAAAGGATTTGGCACACCGGATGCGGTCTGCGGTTAGGTCAAATTGAACGCAGCCCGCATTATATGAACAACGTTGTCGGTCTCAATATATTTTGTTTTGTATATGTATTCGATCTGACCGTGCGGTCACGCGGAAGGAACGTAAGGACGCGTACGTAACCAATCAGACGTAACTACGTCTGATTGGTTTCCCTGCCCGGACAGCTGACCGATTGCCCTGACCGACAAAGTTGTTCATACATAATGCGGGTCGCGTTCAATTTGACCTGACCGCAGAACGCATCCAGTGTGTTAAATCCATAACTCTATAAGCTGTCGCTTTGCAAAGTGCAGAGACTTTCAGAAATTCAGAGGTGTATATGCTCATCATTATAAACTTATACTTTTGGGCTAACCACGAAAATGGGAAAAATATAAAATCAGCTGTTCTTTACCTTTTGTCGAAAGTCCATGAACTTTTTGTGTGGAATAGTTGATTCTTTTTTTGCGGTTTCGCAGATGGTCCCGTAATAAAATGTGTTTATTTATAATTATGAGCATACTTATTTACTTTTGTAAAACTACAAAATTTCATTGCATTGTGCTTTGCATAACAGGCATGGTAACTAAATTAAAAAATACGTCGAAAAAATCACATTTTAATGAAGAATTTTGCTACATCGCGCAAGATGTTGACCAACAATCGCTAAAATTGTTGATAACCTGTTATTTTTTACAGCTTTGCTCAACTCCTTGTTAAATTGCGGATTATTTATTGTAGACGAACTCTAACATAAATCAATTACATACCTACTATTATTATAGGTTTATGCATGTACTGTTTACTATCATATTTTATACTTTTAAAACTCGCATGAGGCAATATTATAGATAGTAGGCGAATATTAAATAAATGATAAAAAAATATAACTTTTTTGAGATCCTGGATAACATGTAGCAGCAGAGTGCTAGCCAAGACAAGTAAAACGAGCTCAAACACGACGGGTCTATCTTGCTTAGTACAGGAGTTCCTATGGCCACCTTCCGACTCCATCATTAGATCAGCAGATCAGCTCCATGATACCATATTATTGCATGGTCACGCGATATACATATGCGTGCATAATTTCAGCTCAATCGGAAACCCGGGAAGTTGGTCAAATTTAATTTATAAGATTACACCCGAACTTACATGCATCCATTGCAAGATTTGTAAGTTAAAAAAAGCTTGTAAAAAAAATAGAAAACCGCCTTTAAAAATATTAAGTTTAACAATGTAGCCGGTAGAAGTCCAAGAGGAACGAAAAGAAAATGTAAAGGGACGCGAACTATTTATATTCTAAAAAAAATACACGTATGAATGAAAAAAAACACCTCGGGGCGCGTGTAGAACATATTATTAAAATTCACATAAAAGGATTGTAGAACCGGTTATTAAAATATCTTCTTAACATCTTAATGAGGCATAACTCGAACGACCTTGTATTGCTCATAAATAATATTATGTATGAATGAGATGTATTCACGAAATTTTTAACAATGGTATTTTTTCTACATAATTATTCGCCTACCAAAATTCATGTTGTATACCTCTGTCAGAATGTGGAATACCTGAAGCAATATGATTTGTTTGAAATTCAATTCTTGAAATACATATTACCTGTTTGAGTAAAAATAAATCGGAAGTCATGAAATTGAAGTATATATTCGGTTATGTATCTATAATATATACAATGTTATAGTTGTAATTTGTTCATAATTATTCGTAATGGTATAATCAGTTTGACCTTTGATTTTTAGTACAACGCCTTTTTGATTGTAATACTATAACAACCTCAGTTCAAGCGTGAAGATCATACAACTCTCGAACTAGGAAATATTGCCTTGGTTAGAATTATTCACTAGCACCGCCACACGGTTTCACCTGACATATCAAAGAAATTGTTTGCGGTACATTACAGCGTACGAAACAAATAAAAAATAATAGACTACTATAGACTTCTATAGACTAGACTATAATAAGTGACTACTATTTTTTTATTTAATATCTACAGGTTTGCATTTTACATCCTGCCTGATTTACGCGGCATCTATAGAATTTTTACAAGAGACTATAAGATTTCGACTTTTGTAACTTTGTTCTTCTATCAAAGCGATATGAATGCTGTAATAAGTATTATTATTTATCAAATCAAAATATTTTAGTTGATAGTTGAATGAAACAAAAACTTTTTAAACGAAATTATTCGTGAGTGGGTACGAATTCTTTGGCTCATTTTTTTTTACAACAAATGCTTATGCTTATAAGCAACCTTCAAACTCAAAAAAGTCTCCCGAAGTTATTTCCACAGAGATCAATTTTATTAAGACTATACACGCTCATAAAATCATAACTTCACGTGTTTATAATGTAATGCTATAGCGTGGCAAATTGATGATACAATATTATTGGTATATCTTATCTCATGGTATGATACCGAGGTACTAGCGATGCCCCGTGATTTCTCTTGCTGGAACAATGTCAGAGGAAATCCGGTAATTTATTTAAGGAAATAATAGGTCAAATGCGAGACACTCACGCACGAAGGGTTCCGTACGGATACAATAAATACGGGTGGGATATAATAAATTTTATTTTAATTAATTTTTTTTGATGCGAATTTACAACCAAATATTTATTATTATTTGTTATAAAAGTGATAATATAATTAAATAATCTGTAAATATTTCAAGCTTCTACCTTTTACCGTTTTTAATATTCAGCGATAAACAGCAAAAAAAATCAGGTTTGTTGTATGGGAGCCCCCTTTAAATATATATATTTTTTTTATTTGTTATTAATTTCAGCTTTCTAGCTATCACTGTTCATGGGATACAGCCTGGTGACAGACAGACAGATGAACGGACAGGGGAGTCTTAGTAAAGGTCCCGTTTTTACCCTTTGGGTACAGAACCCTAAAAATTACTTCCTTTGTTGCTCTATCTCTTTTGACATACTCATTAACATTTTTTACACACACAAACAGATAAAGCACCCGTTGATAAAAATAGTACGCGACAGTTTCGTAAAATGGAACTGAGGAAAATTTATAATACAAAGTCAAAATTGAAATTTATTTATTCCATAGACACATTACAGATACTTAGAATCGTCTACAAAAGATAAAAATTCACATCATTTCGCCGATATGAATAATGAATTTCACATAGTGATACACCTAGTCTAGGTATATTTTGTATACAATACATAAATCCTCACAACTTTACTCCCATTCTTTTGGCAACCGGATCAAAAAAATATTGATTCGTTGCTACACGTAAAAAGTAAACCATTATGTTTGAAATAACACTGACCCTTCTCGTCTGAAGTTTGTCAAGTTTGATTGTTATTGCCATAATAAACGTATAAAACCATTATCAACAATTAATAATAACTAATTTGAATTACTTATTATGATATTAATTAACGCGGTTTAACATTATAGTATTTATTGTCTAGCAGGGATAGGAACCATTATCTTCATCTCATTAAGAACCGAAATCGCTAAAAATTCTGCTGTTACATACATACAAAACTGTAACTCACCATCAACATCATTATAGCCAAAGGACGTTCACTGCTAGATATAAGTCTCTCCTAAAGATATCAAATAAGACCGGTCAGAAGCGGCTTTTACAAACGGCGAACAAAGTGACACGATCACTTTCGATAAAATGTATGGAAGTACTGAGTATGATTGCGATTTCAATTCGACCCTAAAGTTTTGTTTTTTAATAAATACATAATTATACGAGTACTAGCTAGAGTACGCAAAATTGTTCAACCGGCCATCCAGTAAAACTATATATAGTGGCGCGATATTCTGACCAAGAACATAAATATTATAATTGCGATAAAGGTCAATGATCAATGAACACACGTTCTTTACTCAGACGCCACTTGACGACTATATATATATTAAGATATCTAATCGAATACATTGTGATTTATTGCGCTTAAAATATACTTAGCGTAGTAGTAGCGTCAGACAGCACGTGTTTCTCTAACTTTCCATAGGAGGGGCTATTTTGTTTAAACTGGAAATTCCTATGTCCTACTCATATCCTTATTCATTGCATGACAAGTCACGATTGTAGATAATAACAATCACGATTTTCTTAACCGCTGTACACCTACCGCGCCGTGGCAGATGCGCCATCATCACCATTTAAAATACACTATTAATTCAATCGTTTTTTTTGACATAGTCAATAATAGAGTATCCATTAAACTTATAACATTTTGCTGATGTGAAGATAAAATAATGTGACACATACTTAGTTAGATTTACCTTACATTTGGGGATAATACGTCATAAAATGTCAATGTGTGATTTGCCAGGGTCAATAGGATAAACAATAAGACACTAGAGTCTGACTCAGAATGTATCTCTCTGTCAATGTAATTTATTAATGAATAATAACAGCTTATATTAAATCATATCTATACAGTATGCGTTTTAATAGTAATAATTTCCCCACTTTTTTCATCGAGAAAAAATTGGCAATAATTTTACGATTTTGCATCATGCATGAATGAGGAAATAAAACGTGATATCATACTTGAATTATCTATGAAATCGTGTTTATCTGATGTTTTATGCATTATGTATGTTACTAAGTAATAAATTATTATAAAAATACCTATAACCTGAAAGAAATCGCCATGGGTGATAACCGCCATAAGCCGCCACTTTATAATCATATTTTTTGTCGTATATGTGTAAATAGTGTTTATTTTTCATATTGTGGTTATAAATAACGAGTTTTGTCTGTCTGTCTGTATAACTTTTAAAAAACACATACAAGCTTTAGAAATCATGGATATCATGTAGCAGCAGAGTGCTAGCCAAGACGAGTAAAACGAGCCCAAACACGACGGGTCTATCTTATATAGTACAGGAGTTCCTATGGCCACCTTCCGACTTCATCATCAGGTCAGCTCCGTGGTACCATATTTTTGAATTATCGCGCGATATACATACGCGAGCAAAAGAGACGTCCACAACTGGTATATTATTCAGAGAAAAATCTAACCAAGATGTTACATATGCATCGTTTGAAAGCTTGCTTTAAAGGCTTCTCAAAAATATTTAATTTATATTTATTCCCTCCATTTTTTAAATGACATAAATGAATTGTATGAACAATGGAAATACGCCTAGTATTTTTTTAATGTGCTTAATTCATAAAAAGTTGATGCATCCTGTTACAGCTCAAAAAAAAGTTCAAAAAAAATATTAAGAATTGGGTCTAATTGATAAAAATACTTTTACTTTGCCTATTACGACGTTGCTTAATCAGAGTTGCTAGAAATAATCCACTTATTCTGTCAAATATATTTATTTATCAGAAGAAATTCTCTGTCTGTCCGGATGTCGATTTTTCTCTAAAGATCGCATTTTTCAACAAAATCTCGACGAAACTTGGTACGCAGGCCCTATACGAGTACATAGTGGTAGAAGTAGTAACGTATATTAATGGACCTTTTGCCGTCTACATTTTTTATTAAGGCGGTATATCTCCAAGAAGGGGGAAATTGTCTGTCGCGCTATTTATCAGCCGCTTTCGATAATATTTGGCAAAATTACTCGTAGTAGATATATAAATCCTAACAAGATTTGAGAGCAGGTATGAACCAAAACGGTCAAGTGCGAGTCGAGATATAAGGTTACAAAAATTTAGTTATAGAAATGTGACGCGAGGTCGAGGTCTTCTGGTATAGTTTTAAAAATACTTTAAATAATATTTGCTTTCTTTATAAAGAAATTGTGTTTTTTTGAACTAGGTGGTGTACGTGGCGGGAGCTTTCGACCTGTTTCACGTGGGGCACCTGGATTTCCTGGCGCAGGCGCACGCTCAGGGCGACTTCCTCATCGTGGGGCTCCACACCGACCTCGAAGTCAACCGCTACAAGGGCTCCAACTACCCAATTATGAACCTGCACGAGCGAGTCCTCTCCGTACTCGCTTGCAAGGTAACTGTCACCATTGCTACGTAACACTTAGTTCACACTTTTTCACCTCGAAGTCAACCAAGGGCTCCAACTACTAATCACCCGACCTTGTACGTAGTTCGTGGGACACTTCATTTCCTACTCTAGAAAAAATTAACTCAATACATTATACAGTGACATAGGTATTAAAAGCAAAACCTTTTAAGGGCGGGTCTAGTAGGTACATCTAGACAAACAACTTTTGTTCTAGGACTTATGGAAAATCACGAAGAAAAAATCAGCCTTTTCATACAAAAAGTTCGTCAACGCGCGGCAAAATGTATGGAGAAACGAATGTTTTTTGCGAATTTTGAAAAGGCTTAGTACATAAGTTATTTGTACTAGACCCGCCCATAAAAGGTTTTGCGTTTAATACCTATATTTCCATCTATCATTCAATTTTATTCAATCATTACGGAGCTGAGTAAAAACAAACACAGTCACGTACATCTCATTCACATACTTTACAAAAACTTCCGCATTTTCAATACATACTAAATTGTAAATTAGTGTGGTACTTGTTCATTGCTCGTATCTACTATTCCCACCAATACTGGTTTGATAACAAATAATCAGATAACAACAATTATTAGAAAATAACAAATAGGAAGTGTATTTATCAATACATTTCTTTGTTGAATTGTTTATTCATAAGAATGCCGTGACCGCGCAGGATTTGAACGTGTATTAAGCCACGTACACACTAAAATAGAATAGAATAGAAATAGTAGATTGTATCATATGGGAGCAAAATACTAATTTTACGGCGAGGGCGCTTTTTTGAATCCATAACGAAGTGATTCTTTAGTAGAATCCTAAACGTAGCGAGGGATTCAAAGTACGTCGCCCGAGACAAAAATATATTTTGCGCCCGAGTGGCACACTCTACTTTTCATCACTTCTATGAGAAAATAAAAAGCGCCTCATATTTTATTGTAATATTATTATTTAATAAAACGTAGAGTAACAACTAAATTGAAATTAAATGGTATCTAATAATAAAACAAATGAAAACTTATATTTACATTCTTTTCATTCATTTTCTTGGCGCTGAACATTACAAATACTTCCAAATTCAAAAAGTGCGCGGCAAAGATAATTCCTTCGCACTTCTAAAGTTCCTTATAGAAAACACCTCCTTTGGGCGCACTTAAAGGCGAACCAAGTAGTCCTTTTCGAATAGATGTGATGAAAACACTTTATTGTACACAGTAAATATAAGATGAACAGTAATACATGAAAAACTTATAAGTGTAGCTCAAGGCGGCCTTATCTCTGGAAGCGATCTCTTACAGGCTACACTATGCGGATGCGGTTCTTCTGTCGCGATACAGAAAAATGTATGAAACAGCAGTTGTTTAATGCAGCTTATCGCATTGTAGTGCGTATGAAAACTGCAGTTTTGTACATTTTTTACCCATACTAAAGAAAACACCGGTTCTTACTTACGTATAATATCGCGGGCGGGCCGCTAGGAACCCGACCCGACGACGACTATAGTCGACGCGAGCCCGCGTATTCCCTGACGAAGGAGTACTAATAACTCCGAAACCGGCCGGGTTCCCAGCGGCCCGGCCGCGATATTATACGTGAGTAAAAACCGGTGTTTTCTTTAGTATAATGAATTCTCACGCGAGTTTTAATGAAGCGATTCTTTACCGACTTCCAAAAAGGAGGAGGTACCTACTATGTTCGTCTTTAATAGTCTGTATGTATTTTGTTTTTCGTATGTTAATCGATATTTTCGCTAATCGTGAACAGATTTTATTATACGAGTACATTCTTTTTTGTCTCGGAAAGGTATACTCCCGAGGTGATCCCATTTAATAATAGATAATGTACATTGATGATACATCAAATCGTGCAAACTATTCGACATTCTGTACACGGTGGATGTCGGTGGTGCCTTTTTTTGGGAAAATTCGAAGAAATTATAATGTATCGCGACAGGAGGACCGCATCCGCATAGTGCGTAGCCTTACTGCCTCGCAGTTCGGGTTTCCGTCTCAATGATTTACCAATTAAGTTGTACCAATGCTCAGGCAAAATTAGTCAGAATGTTTATCAATATCCAACTTAGCGTGCAGTCCGTAAAAATAAAATAGTTGCATATAGATAAAGGTTTTATTGTAGAATAAATTCGTGTAAAGAAGTAGGTACTTACACCACTCCTTGTGTCTTTTGGACATACGTGTATAACTTTTACGGGTCTGGCTAGTGATTAGTTTGACTGCTATTTTGACTGCCTCGATGGCTCTGTGGTTGGTGACCCTAACTTCTGGATGAAAGAGGCGTGGGTTCGATTCCCACCCAGGGCAAATATTTATGTGATGAACATAAGTGTTTGCTCCGTGTCTGGGTGTTATAAATTCGTGTAAAGAAGTAGGTACTTACACCACTCCTTGTGTCTTTTGGACATACGTGAATAACTTTTACGGTCTGGCTAGTGATTAGTTTGACTGCTATTTTGACTGCCTCGATGGCTCAGTGGTTAGTGACCCTAACTTCTGGATGAAAGAGGCGTGGGTTCGATTCCCACCCAGGGCAAATATTTATGTGATGAACATAAGTGTTTGCTCCGTGTCTGGGTGTTATTTAGTTACTATCTATATGTATAAGTATGTATTTAAAAATAAGTATATGTAGTTTATCAGTCTCTGGCAGCCATATCACAAGCTTTGCTTAGTTTGGGGTCAGAGACCGTGTGTAAGATGTCCCAAAATATTTATTTATTATATTTAGTTACAAAACTCAAAAGTTTTGAAGTGAAAACTTCTTGGCGGCGTTGTGCACATTTTGGGTTGGGTTAAAAACTTAAAACTCGTGTAAGGACAAGTGACCTGATCGAAAATTTTGTAAGCACACTCAACGCAAGCGTTCTGCGCACAGAATGCTTGCGTTGAGTGTGCATGTGTGATATTGTATTTTACCACATATCATTAAGTTTTCACTTCTGCCGGCACCCCCGGAGTGTAACCCGTTGTTTTTTTTTAGTACATAAATGTATTGCAATCGAATTCACATTGATCTGCACTGTTAATTGATATTTTAAAAAAGTAGAAAAATTGTTGGGAATAAGCTCAAATAATTTTCATGTAATCCTTCCTATTAATATATATATATATATATACTCCACTATGGCTATTTTTGCATCTAATGTGGCGTCCACCTGTTTACGACGTTCGCATACGGACGTCAAATAGGAGACTGCGCGCATTGCTTTCGAAATGACACACTGATGTATATATAAACGTGAAAGTTTGTGAGGATGGATGGATGGATGTAATGTATGGATGTTTTTTACTCTTTCACGCAAAAACTACTGAACGGATTGAGATGAAACTTTGCAATAATATAGCTTATATATCAGAATAACACATAGGCTATAAATTATAATGATATATTGCGTATGCGGGCGAAGCCGCGGGTAAAAACTAGTTCTTTATATTTTGTTTAGTACATTTACTTTTATCAAATGTAAGTCTATTCGAAAATGTACCAAAATTGTTAGCAATTAACATTTACAATTTTCATGCATATTTTTACACTATCTACCGTTACATAATTATGTCGACTTTTTTTAATGTGACTCGGGAATAGTTTCGTCTAGACATTGAGCAATGAATGAGTTTAAAGATACCATAAGTAGTTAGCGCAACTAGTAAAGATAAAAAGACATACTTGTCTGTGAAAATGAGTTCATGTCGATGACTTTAGTTGGCTCTATTAAATAAACTGACGATAGAGACATGAGCAACGGTTAATCATCATTATCGCAGACCTTAGAACAAACATCTTTACGCATGATGAGGCCGAAAGCTGCACAACATCGTATTTTCCTCAGTAAAATGGAGAAAGGTGACGTCCACAAGTGGTATATTATTCAGAGATAAATCGAACCAAGATGATATATACATTACTAGTTTTTACCCGCAGCTTCGCCCGCATACGCAATCTATCATTATAATTTATAGCCTATGTGTTATTCTGATATATGAGCTATATTATTGCAAAGTTTCATCTCAATCCGTTTAGTAGTTTTTGCGTGAAAGAGTAACAAACATCCATACATCCATCCATCCATCCATCCATCCATCCATCCATCCATCCATCCATCCATCCATCCATCCTCACAAACTTTCGCGTTTATAATATTAGTAGGATAGGATTTGAAAGCTTGATTTAAGGTCTTCTCAAAAATATTTAGTTTTTTTGACCCTCCATTTTTTTTAATTTTAAAAACAAATTTTATGAAAAATAATAATACAGCTTTGTATTTTTTCTAGTTTAGCAATAATAAAGTACTTCTATCGTTATTTTACTTGCATTCGTAGCTGATTCTTCCACATTACAAAAAACACTTAAAAACTGTGTCTAATTGGTAAAAATGCTTCTATTTAATAATAATAGAGGTTACTTAACCAGGGTTTCTAGAGATAAACTACCTATCGAGCCAAATATATTTATTTATCCTAATAGATTCAAAATTAATTTTAAAAAAAACGGAGGGCTCTTTTTTGTTTTTAACTGATGTAATAGACTCAGAAAAATATGAACTTTCTCGAAATGTGACGAGTGTTGTGGTTAGAATTGTTTATTATTATTATACCAGCCTCCATACATTTTGTGGACATGTCCTTTGCTGTCGCGCTGATGAATACTGAATCGGTGTCTACCAAGTATCAAATACTTTTAGTTGTACTAGCAATGACAGAGCAGTGTTGTCAACGTAACAAAGTTAGTAAAATACCACACGTGACACGGGCGACCTCACCTACAACGTTTTTCGTTTTGCACAGACTACATATTCCACGTTCTCCAGTCATTATTACACATAAGTATAATACGTCCGTTAATCAGATTACCTTTGATGCGTCAGTAGTTCAAGCCAGCTGATCCTAGGCACGAATCGCGTAATAAAAATTGCGTAGGCGTTGACTACCATACATCGGGCAGAGAGTTGGATTCAATTAAAGAAAATTTTCTGCAAGTAAGTCGCGAAGTTATACTAATTTTCTCGACTTACTTACTATTTAAATGGCATCACGACGTAAAAAGTCAGTAACAAAGTTTTTAATATTGAATTTGTATTTCGATCTAGGTTTTTACAAAAATAGATTTCTCAGTATTTACAAAAATAGATTTCTCATAAAAAAATTAGGAGGATAAGTTTTCCTTAATTTTTAGGGTTCCGTACCTCAAAAGGAAAAAAATGGAACCCTTTTAGGATCACTTTGTTGTCCGTCTGTCCGTCTGTTTGTATGTCAAGACTCTTTATCTCGGGAACGCGTAAAGATATCGAGTTGAAATTTAAACTGTATACGTACATATATCGCTTGCAGTCTGTTTGGACTGAATCTTATTTTGTACTGTGCTCAGTATGAACTAATTTTAAAATCAACTTTTCCCAAAATGACTGATTTTCAAAATGGCTATTTTCTAGAATGTCAAAATGAAAAATGTCAATCTGAAGTACAATCAGAAACATTATAGCATGAAAACATTTAAATCAGATATTTTTCGTAAATAATAATGCCCCTTCTCATCGTGAGTTGTTTTGATATGTTCTACTAATGAAAATAAACAAACTGTAATAAATATGAAAACGGTAATGAAAAATAAATTGTATGGAAAATAGAAATACTGCTTACTAATTGGCCAATTTGGTCATCCGTCCACCTTGTGAGAGGACGTCGTAGTACTTGAATTTAGTAGTAAGTAGTAGTACATAAGACAGAATTTTTTTTTTCAAAAAAAATTTAAGGCAGTTGTGGCCTAGAGGTCGTGACACCTGCCTTACAATCGTGAGGTCGTGGGTTCAAATCCCGATCCCGTGCCAATGAGTTCTTTGGAATTTATGTACGGAATTTCACACCACTGGCTTTTTGGTGAAGGAAAACATCGTGAGGCAACCTGCATACGTCCGTAGAAGAAATTCAATGGCAAATGTGAATCCATCAACCCGCACTGGGCCAGCGTGGTGGACTTGACCCAATCACCCTTCGTGGGTAGGCCTACGTCCTGCAGAGGATTATTCAAAGGCTGATACAGTACAGTACAGTACAAACATATAATATGTGCGTCTATGTCATTACCAACTGACAGATTTCAGGATTGCATTCTCTCATTGGCTGGTATATACAAGTGCTGCCAAGATATTTTAGCATTTAGATGACATTGACATGAGATGAGAGTTTGGGTGTGCACTATGCAATAAATAATCCTACGTAGCAGCCTCAAAATAAAAACTAATCTCTATGGTGGTTTTTTCACTTTAGTCGCATGTTCCTACGAGCATATTTATATCAATGAAAAGAGCCACGGCTATGTAGTTTGACATTTTACTTGCTTTATTTATAATATGTTCCCGAGAAAATTCAGAGTTAATTTGGCAAATAATTATTAAGTTTAATGTAAAATAATATTATGCGAAATGTAGATATAGATACGAGTTCTGTCACTTTTGTGAAGCCTGTAATGGTCTAGAATTGACAGTTACGGAGATAAACTACCTTTAAGTTTGACGGATCTCGAAATGTTTCGAAAGGTATTGTTTCTGATTGTACCTGTTCCGTCAGACATTTCAAAAATGGTTCATTCATGAACGATGACAATTAGAAAATCAGACATTTTGGGAAAAGGTGATTTTCAATTTAGTTCATGTAGAATACAGTACAAAATAAAATTCAGTCCAAACAGACCGCAAGCCATATATCTATGATCACTTGCAGTTGTGTGAACTAAAAACTTTTCAGTTATCGTATGAAAAAGTTAGAGCCGTTTATGTCTTAAAAAACCGCATATTTCGACACTCACAAAAACCAAAACCTACAGGGTACTTCCCGTTGACATATAACTGTGAAATTTGGCCAGAATCATTTTCTCAGAGTATACATATAGGAATAAATCTCAAAACCGAACATTTTCATTTGTATCATAAAAAATTAGGGCCTAGATTCACACAATATGGGTTGAAAATTATGTAAGTAAATCGTATCATGTCAGGTATCATATAAAAGAGCTTCATTACTACAATGCTAAAACAGGTTTTTAATTATTTTGACAATGTTTAATTTACGATTTATGACGAGAAATGTAAAAAAATATCGATGATTAGTATAGAGATTTTATCAATTTACTTCCCAATTTTGTGAAGTTTTCTGGATTTGTACGGAACCCTCGGTGTGCGAGCCTGACTCGCACTTGTCCGGTTTTTTTTTAATGAGAACTCCACAGCTCCCTCGTTAATAAACATAATTGTAAAATTTATCTTTCTTTTTTTTATTTCCTTAAAAATTGAAAACATTCTGTAGAAAATATTAATTTATTGTACGCATTCCAAGTTCCGCTTTCCCTATGCACTTGTCTAATCTTTTTATACACATGTTGAGTCACTAATGTACGTAAGCATTTTATCAATCCTTTATCATATTATTGGCTTGATTAAGTGAAGTATTTTATAGTTTTCTGTACGATAATAATCTACGAGCAAAACATGCGATGTGCCGATATCTTATACAAAATGATTACAAGGTAATGACCTAGTCTAGGACTCTAGACTGTCGCTTACATACACCCGAGCCTAGATTTTAGTTTTAATTATATGGGTCCCATTGCTGGAGTAACTTATTTCCCACCTCAGAAAACTTGAAACTCACTCCATTCTGAAAATAGGAAAAATAGTACATTGTTCACCGAGAGGAGAAAGTGACCGATTACCGTCGAGGGTGTCGTTTGCTTTAAAACACCCGAGATCGGGAATCGCACTTTCTCTCGAGTGATACATAGTGCTTTATACTACACCTTTATACTACACTCATCATCACTATCACTACTTATCATTTTGATAGTTTTATTTTACTTTTCTACGAAAACTGAATCCTCAAACAACACACAAATTGAAAATGGCGCCAATGGCGTCTGCAATTTTCACATGTTCTTTTTTCAAATTGTTTGACACCATCCAACACACAGCTAGTGGCCAGTGTCATTTTGCGAACTTGGAGATAAAAACTCACTGTAAAAACTTTTTGGCTTTTGATATTTAGGTTACCAGCGCATAGTCTTACCCAAAATTAAAAAAGAAAAACCACGTAAGAAATGGATTTTCATACACTTTTCTCTCCCGCTCAGATGCGTTTTCTCGCCGCATATTTGTTCGATATGCAATGACGTACTTTCTACCGTAAATTTGATAAAGTATCAAGGGACTTTCCGAGCAGGTGTAGTATAAAACTACTTTTTTGCCCACTCCAGATAAATCTGAAGGTTTTTTTTTTCAGAGAGTAGGCCTTTCAAAAAATATCCACGTTAATGCCGCTGGGTATTTTCAGAAGCTTACTGGTTATTCCTTGGTTATTTTCAGTATGTGCACGAGGTAGTGATCGGAGCGCCCTACAGCGTGACAGCGGACCTCATGGACCATTTCCGAGTGAGCGTGGTGTGCCACGGCCGGACCACCATCGCTACAGACTGCGACGGCTCCGACCCCTACCTGGTGCCTAAACAACGAGGCTGCTTCAAAGTAAGTAAAAGTAAAGTAAAAAAGCTTCAAGGTATAACATAAATAAATCTTTATTCCAGGCACTAAGTAGGACCCATGTTTTATAATCGCACATTGCTTAGAATTTTAAGGTAAAGTTCGCACGGGTCTCGTGTCAGAGCTGTCCGGAGACCTCTGAAATGGTTAAACGGTTAAACTATCGGAAACTACCATATAAGCCATAGTAGCGCTCAATTGTCTATTTTGAAGTTGTAATCGCGGTATTTTACAGTAAAACCGCTGTATTGTGTTGATAAAGTGGCAATGGCTGCTCGTTAGCCGCTGGCGTCATTGTAACGCCAATCAGTTGCTAACAATGGCGCCCGTGCTTGGCCTCTGCTCTCGACGGATATTTACATTAACAGTCTATGATTTGGATTATCTCTAGAGTCTAGATTAGACCAGCCCCCCTACCGCCTAAGCAATAGCAATCGTAATAGCAATCGTTTATGACTTCATTTTGGTCATTTGGCACCGCCTATGTGACGTTAGCCATCAAAGTTGTTCATTCAACGATTGCTTTCACAATCCGCGCAAAGCAATTGATGGCTAACGTCACATAGGCGGTGCCAAATGACTAAAATGAAGTCATAAACGATTGCTATTATTACGATTGCTATTGCTTTTGCGGTCGGGGGGCTGGTCTGTAGACGATCCATTTCCTTTTTTATGTACTTAGTAGTAGCGCGTTATTGTGTATATTCGTTGAAATAATGATGTTATTTGAGTAATATTCAATTGTGGATAATATGTGAGTGGCGCAAGTGATGCAACCGTGACGGCGATCTGCCAAATTTGATGGCTCTCATGCTTTGTCATGCCATGTTGTACCCACCTTAATTTCTGTTGACAATTTGGTTCTTGAAGATGTTGACTCGTATGTCTACCCACGACAAGTAGTTCAGTTAGGTAGCTCCAACTTCAAGAAATAGGTCAATCGCCGAATCCAACTCGGCTGGGCAGCGTTTGGAAAACTGCGTAACATCTTCTCGTCCGACATAACATACTTTAGTGCCTCAAATCGAAAGTTTTTGACAAGTGTGTGTTGCCATTGATTGCTCGATTGGCAAGTTGAAATGGCAGTGGGCAGGGCACATAACGCTGAGGACTGATAATCGATGGGATCGAAAAGTTCTCGAATGGAGACCACGTACCGCCAAGCGCAGCGTAGGACGCCCACCCACAAGATGAGCGGATATGACCTCATTATGGGATGGGCGGAGGACCGCAGGATCGCACTGGATGCGAGTCGCTACCAACCGGTTCTATTGGAGATCTTTGGGGGAATCCTAAGTCCAGCGGTGGACGTCTGATGGCTGAACAAACATGTTTTGATTATGTACCTCTCATGCTAGAGGTCTCGTTCAAGAGGTATTTCGTTGCAGTTAACTGTGGTAATATATTTTATAACATATTTGCTCGTAAAGTGGCTGTAATTACACCAATTTCAATATCGTAATGTATTTCATTACGCACTTGTGCGTTATTGTAATGTAAAACGCACGAGTATTTTTTTAATAAAGTAACATGCACGGTTTTTTAAGATGCTCCGTCTAAAAAAGAACGATACTTTTTAAAATCTTAGCAAAGAGTTTTTATGTCTGTCTGGTCAATATTCTGACAACGTAACTATCACTTTTAAAAATTGTTCAAATTTCTATAACTGCTTTAACAAGTAATTAAAGATTTATTCGTTTAAGAGAGTCAGAGTTTTATTAATATCCTCGAAAATGTGTTATAAAACGTCGTATGACATACGTGCGCTTTGAAAATTACAGCCTCTGTTTCCTTATAGCAATATCGCCTCGGCTGTAATTTTCAACTTACCGCACTTATATTATAATGTACTGTAACGTGTTTTCTTGTAATAAATATAGTATTTTGTCAACAGACATTGGACTCCGGCAACAACATGACCACCGAGGACATCGTACAACGGATAATCCACCACCGGCTCGAGTTCGAAGCGCGCAACACCAAAAAGGAACAAAAAGAAATCGCAGTCCTCAAGTCTTTACAAAAACTAAATTTAAACGGCCAGCAAAATGGCGACATCAAACATAACGGCGAAATCAAACACAACGGCACCCACAAACAAAACGGAGAATGTGTCGAGGCGACCTAATGTTATTTATTCTAAATTCCAATATAAACCAAATAAAGCTATTAGATTTATGCTATCTAAAAATTAGATAATTCCATAATGTTATGCTATGAAATATGCGCTATGTTTAGAGAATCGATTCGATTTTACTGCAATAGAACTTATGAAAGTTTCGACTCTTCATTGTTCGAGTGCGGGAGTAAGTACTGTGAATCACAGAAGTCATATTGTATAAGGAGGACGAGTATCGAGGGCGTAGCCAGCGCTTTGGTCATGTGGATAGTATAAGTTTGGCGAAACATTTCTACTTCAACTATATTCAACTAAGCATTTCTCTCCTTGTTATTACTGTGGTTTAAATACGCCAATTTCTAGGAAATTGAGTTGATAGCAGAAATATTTCTGATGGAAGTACCTATCTAATGTTTTTTCTCTAAATTCATTCATAGCCATCTTTTGCATATATCGGAACTTAGTTTATTTGTTCTTCCAGTAAAAGTTGTGTACGTGCTCTCCGAAGAAGACCTAGAACAAACGTTGTTTGTTCTAGATTTACTAGACCCGCCCTTAAATTTTTGTTTTGCGTTTAATACCTATGTCCCTGTATATTAAAGTCTGGAGAGAAAAAAAAATGGGATAGAGGATGGGCCGATGCTAAGATTCTAAACCTACGTGCGTTTCTAAACCTACTCTTTTTGCACAAGCTATAAAAAAAACAATTAAATATTTGGGCCATCAGGTCGAGCCAACTGGGCAAATATAACAAAATGTCTGTAACATCTTATACAGGGTTATTTAGCATCCTTTTAGGGTTTATTCTGTACATCAAAGCTAACAACTTTTGTTCTACGACTTTAGTCAAAACTAAAAAAAAATTGTACCATAGAAAAATATCGTCCACCCGCGACAAAATGTATGGAACAGCTGATTTTTTTTTGTTTTGACAAAAGTCGCAGAACAAAAGTTGTTAGTTTTGATGTACAGAATAAGCCCCTAAAAGGATGCTAATTGATTAGGAATAACCCTGTATACGTTTCGTTGTTTACTTACTGAAAGAAAAGTAATGGGTCAAGGGTCGCTTCCCCTACCTATGCTGGCTACGCCCTTGAACTGGCATTACTACCGTGAGGGGCACATCGTGACACGGAATAGTGATTCTATAGGAATATTTTCATGAATAATATACAAATACGTGTTAAATTAACTATTAGAAATATCAATTTGTATAAAGTTCTAAATATTTTCGGTCACAAGTAGCCAATTATAAGCGAGACGGTGTGCCATGTAAAACATGAATTTCCATACATTACCGCCTATTATGCTATTTTACACCATATTGAATACGTTACGTGATGTTTTCATCTCTAATAACCGTAACTTGGTGTCGGATCCGCCATTTAAAATATATCGCCACGGTAGGGCCACGAAATAAACGACTCTAATATTTATTTTAGTTCTACTGTTATCAACAAATTTTATTTTATAAATCGAATAATACCAGTTTTTTTATTTATTGCATTTACATGGCATTAGGGCTTTTGAGAGATGATGCTAGATAATTTACCAGTTTACAATTAGCCTTTTGTTGCTAGATATTATTATAATTATAATTTGTAGATTGTTTTGTTATTTGTTCTTTACGCGTATTTAATATTTTTAGCTATATGCTCTTGCAAGCTTTGTTTATGAAACAGTAATGCATTGTAAGGCTGAAACTCACTAAGCGGTTTTTGAGCGTGCCCGCTGTTGCGGGGCCTTCAGAATAGCATCAGTAAAATGTTCGAATAATTTGCTACTCAATCTAAAGTGATACAATCGATCTGCGCGCGCGAAGTGTTTCACATACTTTAGCTACATTCTGTGATGGGTCCAAAATCGCAGCGAACGTAAGCGAAACTGCGCGGTCAGTTTTCAGGCCACGTACGCATTGCATGCGGTTGCGGTCCGGCTGACTTCTAACCGTGGGCTGACCCCATTGTTTAGGCCGAACCAAACTTGTTGGCGGCTGTGTGCGCAGCTGTTATGTGAGCTGACTGAAGCTCACATAAAAGGTGCATCCACACTCCACGAGGCGAGTACCGCAGCTGTAGCTAACTTGTGCGGCTCTATGTGAGCTTCAGTCAAGATTGGATATTGCGCAGCTCACATCCGCTAACTTGTGTGGCGCGGCCTATATATAAATTAAGGATGTGAAGTTTGCTTCACATCTGCCGACTTGTATACAAGTTGAGGATGTGAAGTTAGCTACAGCTGCGGTGTTCGTGTCGCCTCGTGGAGTTTGGATGCACCATAGCAGGTGCGCGAGGATTGGCTTTTGCGCAGCTTGTAGATCATTTCACAGTCGCCAAGAAATTTGATTCAGCCTAAGTGCGTATTACCACTGTGGTTTCGTACATTTTTATTTGTTGCGGCAGCCGGACTGTAACCGCATAGTGCGTGTGTGTCCTCAGCCTTACTTAATGTTAGTTTTGTTCTGCTCTCTGGTATCGGATTCTTCTTCATATCATGGAATCTTTAAATCGTATGTTACTAGGTATGTATTGTAAACATCTAAAGAATAATATAATTATTTGCATTTCAATTTAATAAAATTTAATATGTACTATAATATGAGATTAATATCCATGTATTTGAATTTTAATTAAAATATTTTAAGGTATTTCAGGTGTTTTTTTTTTACATATTTTTTAAACTGTGTGGGCAATAACTTTTACAAAAGCAAGTAAGGCAGCCATTTGAATCTACAATATTGCTTTTCGCAAACCCTAGCATTGGTTTTGATTAGCATACTATATGAATAGTAGAAATGGGTAGTGGCACCTATCCCTATCAGAGGAGATCTCGGTAGTTATAAGTGCACTACACAAAATGGTCAGTGCACTTATCCCTAAAGAGAATTTTCATCTACATTAACCGCGCTTTATTAAATACGATAAGATCGGTAAGTAAAGAAATGCCGCATTAATATCCACATTAATTTTATGAGGATGCAGATGTCCAAATCGATGCGGAAGTTCCGTTGCGGTTGCAAAATATATTCGCAACATCCCTGATCTTGACCACGTGCCGGCGGCGTACCACTACTGTCATTTTTATGTTGGATTTCATAGTTTTTTCTGCTTTATGGTTTATAAAAACACAAGTTACACAACACAGTATTTGTATATCATATCTCTTCTTTATTCAGAGATTAAAATACTACGTCTTATGATTTTAAATAAACCGGGAATTGATTTCCTAATATTTTGGTTAGTTTACGCTATCTAGTGAACATTATTGATATCAATTGCACAACAAAAAAAATATATTCAAATTAGTATCGCTATTCCCTACTAGATGGAGTCAAAAATATTTGTTGCTAACTACACAATAGATGGCGCCTGTAATGGCTGCTCCACACTTCCAGTAACAGAATAATGGCAACTGCTATTCAGCCTTTTTTTTATGATGGCAACATGGTGAAAAAATTCAAAATGGCAGCAAAAGTCAAGAGTGCTAATGAGAAGATTATTTATTTCTATGTTTGTGAGATATTAAATCGTAGTGACGTGGTGTAACGGACTTTTTAAGCTACAGAACTGAATTTTCACGTGCGTGAGAAAGGGAATAAAATCATATAAGTGAAATATAAATTTATTGAAATAAGGTAAGTTCGACGTAGCCGCCCACAGTTTGTATTGTTTTATTTCAGTCTGCTTTGTTTTACTCATACTTTTCTATTCCTATACACATAACTTCCGATTATACGATATTAAGACAAGAAAGTCAACGTAAATTTTATTGCAAAGCATGTCTTACAGCTGATTTACAGTCTCAGATAGCAGTGATATCATTTTGCAAATAGTCCGACTGTCACGGATTTTGTTCGGTAATCAGACACTACGCATTAGTAAGTTATTATTAACTCATCGATCTGTCGTTTAGTAGCTGTTCTCGAGGGTCAATCACGTCGGCAAACATATTTGAAGGATACCCTCTTCTCCAACCTGTTGAGTGGACTGCCTTTTTTCTCCTGCCGATTACGCCGGCTGTTTCATATGAGTGGTTTGAAGATTTCATGACTGGGTTCCTAGGGGTAATGCACAGGATTAGTATTTAAACTTGCTTTTACATCTGTTGTATAAGCCCTAATGGTGGGGGAGTGTGATGATTATCCTTCTTCGTTTCTATATAGTTTTCGTACTCTATGAACGATTGTCAGTAAGATCGTAAGATGTCAATATGTAGAGTGCATTTTTGCTAATTAAAGCCTAAATACGAGGTATTTATCTTTATTACAATTTAATTAGCAAAATGGAAAAATATTTACGCCCTGATCGTTTTGACGAAGATCCATCTTCGAATGAAGATTTGTCCCCTCAGTGGACGCACTGGAAAAAAACCTTTGAAAATTTTCTGACAGCTGTCTCCGGTGAAAAATCTTCAGTAAAAGTTGATAAATTCCAACTTTTGGCCAATCACATATCGCCTAAAATATTTGTGTACCTACAAGATTGTACCGATTACGACATCGCAATACAAAAACTCGACTCACTGTTTCTCAAACCACCAAATGAAATCTACTCCAGGTACAAACTATCAAAACGATCGCAGCAAACAGGTGAGACTGTGGACCAATATTTACAAGCATTACGGCTGCTCTCCAAAGGATGCAACTTCAAAAATATAACTGCCGAACAGAATGAAAATGAATTTATAAGAGATTCATTCATAGCTGGACTTTCTTCGTCCTCTGTACGACAAAGGCTACTAGAAAACAGCACACTCACGTTAGATGAAGCACACAAACAAGCACGCGCATTAGAGTTGGCGCGTATACATAACGATAGTTACCAGCAAGCCTCTACCAGTTCTTTTGTCAATGCAGCCATTACCAACAGTAAAAGAGAAAGTATACAGGAAACTTGTTACTTCTGTGGTAATAAGAGACATGCACGACAAAACTGTCCCGCTGCTGGTACCACCTGTTTGAAGTGCAATAAAAGAGGACACTTTGCAAAGGTTTGCAGAAGTGCTGATCTACACCAGAGTGCAAGCACCGGTTATAATGAACCACTTTCTGCAAAGGAAGATAAAAAGCTACTGTCACACGTTGTTGCTGGGACGGCTAATCTTGAAAAAGCCAAATTAGAAATCACTATTGACAAATGCTACAAAGCCAATGCCTTAATCGACACAGGAAGCACTACAAGTTTCATAGATAAACGTCTTATTCATAAATATGGAATAAAAGCGAATTCATGTGATCAAAATATAACAATGGCGGCTTCAGATCTACAAAGAAAGGTTAACTCACGATGTTCAGTAAATATCGACATGCAAGGTCACAGTTTTCAAGCAGATTTGTTAATAATGGAAAATCTATGCGCTGACGTAATAATCGGCCATGATATTCTGGAAAAACACAAGACATTAGAGGTAAATTTTGGTGGACTCCGAGCGCCTTTGAAGTTGTGTACATTGACGCACGCCAACATTGAGCCAGTAAGGTTATTCCCGAATCTCTTGCCAAACTGTAAGCCAATAGCTGCTAAATCACGAAGATTTTCAGATAGCGACAAACAATTCATTAAAGACGAGATAAAGAAACTCTTAGACGACGGGATAATAGAACCTAGCTTGTCGCCATGGAGGGCGCAAGTATTAGTAACGAGAAACGAGAACCACAAGAAAAGAATGTGTATAGATTACTCACAGACCATCAACAGATATACACAACTTGATGCGTATCCGCTGCCATGTATAGAAGATGTGGTGTCTAATATCGCTAAGCACAGGGTTTTCAGCAAAATAGACTTAAAGAGCGCTTACCATCAATTTCCAATTATCGATCAAGAAAAGCCTTACACTGCATTCGAAGCCGAAGGTAACTTATATCAATTTCGTAGAATACCATTTGGGGTGACTAATGGAGTAGCAGTTTTTCAACGATCAATCAATGGAATCATAAAGAAAGAGAACCTGCGTGGTGTCTACGCCTATTTAGATGATATTACTATCTGTGGCAACAATCAGACAGATCATGATACAAAACTACAGCGTTTTCTCGACGTGGCCAAGCGGTATAATCTTACCCTAAACCTAGATAAGAGTGAATTCTCGCTAAAGAACATAAACATCTTAGGCTACAACATTTGTGATGGAGTAATAAAACCTGACCCAGATCGCCTTCGTCCCCTATCGGAGCTACCATTGCCTTCAGACAAAGCATCGCTGCGTAGAGCATTGGGATTTTTCGCTCATTATTCCAAATGGGTGCCAAAATTCTCGGAGAAAATTCAACCTCTTTTATCGCAAACTTTTCCACTGGCATCTAACGCAGTAAGCGCTTTTGAAGCCTTGAAACAAGAGATATCGTCCTCGGCAGTAAACGCAATTGATGACAAAATACCGTTCGTGGTAGAGACGGACGCGTCTGATAATGCCATTGCGGGAACTTTATCGCAAAATGGCCGTCCTGTTGCATTCTTTTCTAGAACCCTTCACAGCAGTGAGCGAAACCACCCTGCTATAGAAAAGGAAGCTGCAGCCATTGTTGAATGCCTCCGGAAATGGAGACAATTCCTAATCGGAAGAGCCTTCAAGCTAATAACAGACCAAAAATCGGTTGCCTTTATGTTTCATCAGAGACATACTTCAAGGATAAAAAATGACAAGATTCAACGTTGGCGGTTAGAGCTCTCTGCATATAATTTTGATATTGTGTACCGCCCTGGAAGAGAAAATGTAGCAGCCGATGCATTATCAAGGGCTGTAACGCCACTCGTAGCCTCTACAACTGGATCGTCGCATGAAAACGCATTGAAAGAGTTACACAACACTTTATGTCACCCCGGTATAACAAGGATGCTACATTGGGTTCGAAGCAAAAATTTGCCTTTCTCCATTGACGAAATTAAACGAATAACTTCGAATTGTTCTATATGTGCTGAAGTAAAACCTCGTTTTCATCAAAATGTCGGAAAACTTATCAAAGCGACGGCTCCTTTTGAACGAATCTCTATAGATTTTAAAGGACCGCTTCCTTCAGACGGAACTCGGAGAAACCGATACATTTTGACTATCGTGGATGAATACTCCCGTTTTCCTTTCGCATACCCATGCCCAGACTTGAGTACCAATACGGTAATTGAAAAATTAGTGGACTTGTTCTCTGTATTCGGTATGCCGACCTACGTTCATTCTGATAGAGGCACATCTTTTCTGTCGAAAGAAATGAAGGAGTTTCTACACAACAAGGGCATTGCCACAAGCTACACAACGCCATATAATCCACAAGGGAATGGACAAACAGAAAGATACAATGGCATAATTTGGCGAACAATTCAATTGGCTATGAAAAGCCGTAACCTACCTATAACACGATGGGAAACAGTTTTGACTGAGGCTCTGCACTCTGTGCGATCGCTGTTATGTACAGCCACTAACGCCACTCCTCACGAACGTATGTTCTCCCACCCGAGAAGGTCCTCAAATGGTCAATCGATGCCCACCTGGCTTATTGCTCCAGGTAAAGCTTTAATGCGAAAGCATGTCAGAAGTAATAAATATGATTCGATGGTCGAGGAAGTAGAAACCCTTGAAACAAACCCGCAGCACTCACGAGTCCGACTGAGCACTGGGAGAGAAGTGGTGGTTTCAAATAGACATCTGGCTCCAGCTGGGGAGACAGACGATACTATCGAGTCAAACGATGAGGAGGACTTTGTAGATGCGTCTGATAATCAAACTGTAATAGAAGACGACACAGAGCCGGAGTTGCGTCGCTCACACAGAGTGCGCCACCCACCAGCACATCTCGCAGAGTATGTCACGGAATAAATATTAGCTGGGGAGAATGTGATGATTATCCTTCTTCGTTTCTATATAGTTTTCGTACTCTATGAACGATTGTCAGTAAGATCGTAAGATGTCAATATGTAGAGTGCATTTTTGCTAATTAAAGCCTAAATACGAGGTATTTATCTTTATTACAGGGAGTCAAAGTTTGCATACAATGTTTGGGTACCTATGATAGGCCATAGGCCTTGATGCTGTTTTTCTTTCATCCATCATAGGTACTTTTACATTTACCTATATCTACCAAAAATCCTAGTAATGATTATATATTGTTTATTTTTGTTCCAACATCTAATGATATGCATGGTACTTACATACAATGGCCCTTATCAATAAAATGTATTGAATGTTTTTAACTTTGGTTGTTAAAGTACCTTTAGAATATTTGAAGCTCACACTAGGTATCATAGTAGCCTGTATGGCATTGTACAAAATTTATCTAATAATGAATAATATTGAAGGAATGTGCACATAATGTGAATTATGGCAATTCAAAACTATGTATTCTAATTTTAATACTTATAATATTATAATAATACATGTATTCCATGTAGGCACCATCGGATTAACATCAAGTATTCTAACTAACATTATGATAATAAAACAAGGTTTTTAATGATATTAACCCTTTGACGACCATGGGGACAAATGTGTCCCAAGCCAAAAAATGAAAAATATCTTATAACTATTCTATTGCATACGATTTTACTATACATTTATTTTTGAACATATCTTTTGCATTATTATAGATGAAAATACAGCATAAGAGACACCATTTTTTGTTTATGGTCATTGAAAACTGACATTCCATTTGGCGCGCTAATCTCATATTTTGTAAAAGTAATTTTTAGGGTATAAGTTTTCATTATTATTTTAGAATGTGAAATAAACCTTGCCGGGTAAGTTAAATATCGTTTTATGTAATTAACTAACCGATATTTATGTTTAGTACCTTTATAAGTGATAGTAAACACGAAGGGACAGCGGTGTCCCTATGGCCGTAAAGAGATACTTTTTGTATGGAAAAGTTTTCTTACTGTAGTGATGTTTTTTGTCAAGTACCCTCATTTTTATTCATTTTGGTGACGGATATGTCTTATAAAGGACGTGGAGTATTTGAACTCAGAGAAGATGAAATTTTTCAAAATGTATTGGGTGATAATACGACGATGAAGATGACTTACTGCTTGACGAAGATAACTGAAATCTCCTGACACATGATGATGACCATTGACCAAGAAGTTTTAGATGTTGAGGTTGAAGATACATTGTTTACACTTCAGGAATCTACAAGACTGTCTTGCCTGAACCTTCATCGTCGATAGAAGAGCCGAATTCCATTGCAATAATCTTCCGGTTTTCAAGTAGAGCCATACATACCACCCAAATGTTTTTCGTGAGGTCGATTCAAAGTTTGGATAGTTGACAATACGTCAAGAAGGTGAAGCCGATACATTGACTCCTTTTGACTAGGATTGTGACACACTACAATAAAAATATGGGTGGTGTTGATCTTATAGATCATCGCAAAGTATGCTATGAACTAGATCGAAGATCAAAAGTAAAGTGTTATCTTCGACTATTTTTCGATCTGATTGAGATAACATGACAGTAAATAACGCACATACCGTCTACACTAAGCTGCACGATCATAAACAATTGGAAAGAAGCCTGTTATCTAGCTTGCAGTTCAGATTAGTTGGAGTTCGGAGTTTGATAAATGTTTTTACGGTCAGGGAACGAGGGTCCCCAAGACGACAACCAGTACAGTGCGCAAATCCGTGAAACGGCCATTGGCCTTTCACCCTATGGAAAGATCAGAATCATCAGAAATAAGTTGTGTAAACTGTGTCAAAACCAAGATCGAAAACTTCACAAATAATACTTTCGTGATATGTAAAGTCCTCCTTTGCTACACCAGTGAAAGAAATTGTTTCACTGAGTATCACTAATATAGTATTTATAATAATGTATTTTCTTTTAGAAAATAACCTTACTACAATAATAACAAAGGAATTTTGCTGAAATAACTCCCTAAATCTTATGTAAACTTAGTGATTCTTAAGTCTAACTTTTAGGAGAAAAGTATCTCTTGGCGACCATAGGGACACATTTGTCCCAATAATTTACTAATAAACCAAAAAGTATTTTTTTATTTTGTTTCAGAAATATGTTTTTTAACGTCTAAAGAATCATTCTAAATAGTTCAACTGAATCTAATATCTCCCATAGTCTTATGGTCCTGAAAGGGTTAATGATGACATGCATAGACATGCAAATATCAATACATTTTTTAAATATTCATTATTATGTTTGTAGTTTTCATCACAGCATTTTAAGAGGTAAGAATATATAAACAAACAAAGTGTGCTCTCTTTTTCATAATATTTACACATAAAGCAAATCAGCTGATTTATTCAGCTGATACAAGTTGTCCACAGTGACACAACCAATGACTTCCTTGTAGGTTAAAGGAAATAACACATAAAAATTTGAAATAATCATATTGATTGTGTTAAAATCATATCATTACTATGAATTTAACCTAACATTTATACAATGTTTGTATATTTAACGAACAAAACAGGAGGTTTTCTGAAGTCGACACATTTTATTTTAATGTATGAACACACATGACTTTTTATAAAGTAGTCCAATTTTGATAATTATTTTTTTACTAGAAAGGATATTCCCTGAAATGGGTCCCATATAAATTTTACCAAAATTGGTTAGTTAGTTTTAGAAAAATTAACAAACGGAATGCATGGATTCAAGCAAACTTCTAATTTTGTATGTAGATTACAATGTTGAATTTGATTATGCTATTTTTGGCAAAAATAATTATATTTTGCATATAATAAACTTATTGTTGTTGGTAGGTAATAAAAGTATAGGTGAATAAACTTATTGTTTATTGGTTAAAAATAAGTTATTTTCAAAGTATGCACTGTTAATGAGTTTGTTGATACAAACAGGATTGTGATAGTGAAACTGGTTTAAAACAATAAGGTAAAAGGTATTTAGGTAAATTAGATATGCACACCTACTAGAGTTTACTAGACAGTAGACAATGCTACTTACAACTAGAATACAGTATAAAGACTAGAATAATTAATTGACAATAAAGCCCATAAGAGAGAGGCCTATACCCAGCAGTGGGATTAAAAAGGTTGTGGATGATGATGAAGGCCCATATTCTATCAAAGTAGACCAGTGCGGAGATGTGTGGACTTGGGCAGTGTTGTAGATCATATTTAAGCTTATTACAGAAATTACAAATTTGTCTACTGCAGAACAAAACAAAAAACTGTGATAGCATACCATTCCGTTTTGGTTTTCAGCAAATATAGAATTTATGGAGTGAACTCATGATCTCTGTGTTTATTGCAGTACATTTATCTCCCTGCTCCAATTTAGTGAATTTGGATTTGTTTTTTTTCATTAGTATGGCATTAAACCATTTACACTAATTACTGTGAAGTTTTGTCTACAATATATTGACGCAGAAGTCTTATGACTAACTAGTAGCCCTGGAAGTCATGGCAGTCTACTTCCAAAGGTTCTAGGCTCAAAGCCTTTAAACAATGAGGGAAAAGTATTCATGTATATGTCTAGCAGTGAGCATTCTGTGGCTAAAATAATGATGTAATTGATAAAAAAGGCAGACTAAGGTCTGACCCCCTTTCTAGCACCAGGTTCCATAATCCTAGATCATCTTATATTATAGCTTTCTCGTATCCCATCTAGATAGACCATCCTGTTCAAGTTAGATTACCTGTCTTCTACAGTCAGTACTGACTATTCAACCATTATGCATGGTGTATTTTTGCTATTTGATAAAGTTAGACAATTTTGATTCTTGCTAAAAATGTCCATATTGTTTTTCTGCAAGCTATAGCCAAGTAAACATCTATAATTCTTTTCAATTAGTGTTTTTATTCAGTTTGCCTTTCCAATTAAAAGAGCTCAGTGCTAAAGACAACATACAAGACTAATAAAGGAGTTCTGGGCCATTAATGGTGAGAGCAATTTGCTTGCTGCTATTTCATGTACCTAGCTGTATTAGTTTAGATTTACACTCTTTTGTTCAACTATTTTTTTTTGTGTTTAATACCAACATTACACTCTATCCTAGGAAACTTTTGATGCAAAAATCATTGTATACTTAGCTCAGTATTTATTGCTATCATTCACCTGCTTTAAGATCATTTTCAAAGTGATACCATTTTTATCTTGCTTACTCTACTCATTCAGCGACACATATTTTTTGGGTATTATGACTAAACTTTGCAATGTTTCTTAATATAAAAATCTTGTATTTTTTAAGTGAGACACTTTTAACACATCTATACCTGGTCCAGAACATCTTTATAAGTTTATTAAGAATTGGACTTTTAAAGGCTATTATAATTTTGTTTATAAAATGAAATAGTCTAAGAGGTTACTGCAGTTGTAGCCAAATCTGATGTAAGTTTTGCTACATGTTGCGTAGGAGCGCGCAATGATGCTGTTACAACATACCTATGTCTATCAGATCTTTATCTCTATTTGCCTGAATTGGTAACTATTAAAGTTACATAAAGTTTCCGTTTTCATTTATGTGAATTGATTTATGCATGTGGAGTAGACAGTCTCCAGGTTGGTTTACATGGTTGTAAGTTGAAATGGAAAATGGTCCTATACACGAAGCTGTGAAAACACCAGCCTTGGTGACTGCCAACTGCTTACGTGACTGGCGTAGTGTGCGGTGCGGAGGATCGGTCGAGGCCGCAGGCTCCGGCGCATCGCAGGAGAGCCTGGATGCGCGGGCGCCGCTCGCGCGAGCAGTGCGAGCCGTGAGTCACAGCCGCCCAAAATAGCCCGGGAATGGGCGCCGCCTACCAGCCGGGGCGGGCGGCTAGATGGCTCATGGCTCAGTGGCAGCCGCGACGCCGCCGCCTCTGGAGGAGTGGTGTTGAAGCGCGCGCGGCCCGCACTGTCGGTCGGGTGGTGGCTCCGGCGCGGAATGCGCCGCCATGCCGGTACGACACCGCGAACTCGGCGACGAGATCGCACCCCCGGAGCCGAAACGCTGCAGACACTGCGACGGTACGATAACACCTTACTATTGATCGCCGCCGCCGGTGCCGGCGCGGGCAGCGCGCGCGACCCTCAACTTCACCAACACTAACAAACAACCGCTAATCTCCTCCGGATCGGCGATAATCCTGCCCGATCCTGCTGGATCAGGGTTACTGCCAGCTGTTGGTGAACTGGGACGTCACTCTGTGATACTAACTCCGCCGCTTGATGATGATGTTTACTCTAATCTAGAGGCTTCAACTTGACTAAGCACGTTACGTTACGTTACGCAGTCTGTTTGTTCATTTGTCGATCTTTTGAGTTAGTTACCAGCTTTCGAAACATCTCAACCGCAGTTCCTTTCTTATACACCTGGAAATATTTCATGATTCACATAAATTACGAGTTTTTGCTATGCCTGGTAAGAATTCTTATTTGGGGTTTTCCTGAAATGTATTAATCATGTTCCTTTGACGCAACCACGCTGTTTCTATTATATTATTTGAATCTTTATAGGCTAAAACCAAAAACAATATAGTAATTTAATTGCATTGGAACTTAGCTGCTCTATTTATTCTGAAATGTATAGTGTCTTGGCAATATAATTACCTACATATATATTGCAATGGAGTTTATTTTATGCTTAAATTATTTGTTTTTTTTTTCATTCTGTATTTCTTTGGTTGGTTTACTTTTGGACCTTTTAAATGTGTTTTACCACATTTTGTTTTCAAATATTACATGATAACTTGTTTGATAAATGGTTTATGTTCATCTCTATCAGACTTATTATGTTGTAATCTATCGTAATCTAATCTAAACTGTTGTTAGCTAACTTTTACGGCCAAATTCTTTAGCCATGTCTGTTGTACTGAATATTTTACATGATTGACTATTTTATTAGGGTTTCAAAATAAATCAATATTATTCGAGCATTTAAAATATTTGATGGAGATTTAGGTGTTAAAACATTTTTACAGGAAATTCTCGTAGAATCTCTACGAGAATTATTTTTAATTAATTGCACTTTTAATTACTATTGTACGTGTACTTTTAGGATTTAGATCCTCTTCGAATAAAATCGATATAAAATCGTTTACGAAATCTTGCAATATTTTTAAAGATTCCATTCTTTGATGAGTATATCCGAGATCCTGACATGTTTAGGAAAATGCGCCCGGGGATAGAATAAAATATCTTTAGCCTTGCCTTAGTCACTCATAAGTGTGCCACAAAGGCGGGAATGGAAAGTGCATATAAATAGTAGTCTCCAGCGTGCACTGGGCCAAATTCTTCGCCTTATGCAACCGTGAGCTCGTAAACAAACACGCAGACAACGCACTTTCGTGTTAACAGCTCATAACTGTCTTCGATATGCATAATTTTGCGGCGTATCGATTCGACATCGCAGCCACGCAATTACATGCGTTTGACTTTTAGTTGTGATCGCGTTTGCGAAGAAGCTGTCCGCTTTTCGACAGCTGGAAATGTGGCAAAGGCTTTACGAGTCGCGTGGCGTACATTCCCAAGGGGTTTATTTGGGCTGTGGCTTTGTAACAGTTGACGTCAGCAGTCGTAACCATTAAAAACTTAATTAATGATTGTTGTTCCGTACCTACCTGTACCTATTTTCTTTTGAGGAACGTTGCTAGGGCGTAGTGGATTACTATTAGCACGTCTCGCTTCGAGTTAGTCTTCGGTTCTTGGTTATCTGTGTTTTTATTGATGGTTGCTATTTGTCTATAACAAGTAAGGCTTATAAATGCCCCTTAATGATTTTGGCGTCGGAGCATCTATCCCAGAGATTCCCTCTCCCGCTCCACTAAGATATGACCTAGTACCCACCCTGCATACATACAATATATTAGTTCAATTTGTACTTTTACTGTGTCATGTTGTGTTAATTAACCGCTGTTATAATTTAAGTAATAATCGGCGAAGTGACAAGTCGGGCTCACGCACGAAAGATTCCGTAACCGTATGGGAGCCCCCCTCAATATATTTTATGTAAATTATTTATTATTTAATGTGAATATACAATTTAAAATTTGTGAATATTTTAAGCGTATTTCTGTTACCGTTATTAATATCGAACGAAAAATGGTCACAAATTCATATTTGTTGTATACTGTAAATAACAAAGGGCCCCAAACTTGTCTAGGACAGTCTCTTAGGAGCCCTTAATTACAAATAAAATTTGTCTTACCGATTCCGCGCTTTAACAGGGGTCTTTTTAAATTATAAGAATAAAATTTAAGATTTAGTTTGTTTTGGAGCCCCCCTTAAATATTTATTTTCTTTTTAGTATTTGTTGTTATAGCGGCAAAAAAAAAATACATCAACAGTGAAAATTTCAGCTTTCTACTTATCACTGCTCATGAGATACAGCCTAGTGACAGACAGACGGACGGATAGCGGAGTCTAAGTAATAGGGTCCCGTTTTATACTTTGGGTACCTACGGAACATTAAAAAAAAACGTCGTACATGGCGAAAATATAACAATTTTCAGTTTGAAGTGGAAACCTAAAGAGGTAAATATTTGATTGGTGAAAATATGAGTCAAATCGTTGATAAAATAATTGAATTTAGTATCAATGGTGTGATAACACCGTCGTTCGGTGATTTATTTTTCCTGTATAATATGCTCAATTAAGTAATTTACTTTGAGTGATTGTTGAAGCAGGAAAATGAATGTTTCTATAAAATATTTTTAATCATCAAGCATTTATTTTATTTTCGCACGATTTCGAAAAGGGGGAAAGATCTCATGGCTTTATTTTATTTAGTGGTCTGTGCGCGATATCTTGGATGATTATGTACCGATTTAATTAACGTAGGTTCAGTAGTTTAGAAGCATCAATCGGTATAATTGAGTTTGGGTTTCATATTATACCTAAGGCATATTTGTTGACGATTGTCACATTTCTGGAAAAGTATATTTATTGTCACGTTGCGTCATAATATTAAATCATCTAATGGTATTCCCTAGGTAGTACAGCTTAATATGCATAATAATATACCTTTTTCTCATTGGCCATATAAGTCATGTCTATGTATACATGAATGCCCTTTTATGGGCAGTTGAAAAGCCTCATTGTTATTTGCGGTTTAGGCCATTTAAAAAAGTGGAGTATTATGTACTGAAGTACGTTTAACAACTGTCAAATTACCAATAATGATGAGCAGAAAAAATGCCAAGTCGATGTGAGCAACCTAGACATTTGACAGCAGCTTACTTGGTTTTAAATAACAGTGTGGTTAGAACTTAGAGCTAGTAAACGCAACTTTCTAAATTAAAAACCACGTCCGTTTCCGTATAAATTCCTGGGCATTTCAATTTCAACGTGAAATTAAATCATTTCTTAGCAGTACTACTTCATTCTTATTCGATTTGTGGGCGATAAGTGACGTCCCATATGGGGTCTTTATGGGGTATGGCTTTGTGCATTTCCTCCTCCAGCATCAACCCGAGCCAGCCCAGCTCCTGAAAGTAGCGGAGCTTGGCTCTAGGCGGCAGTCATAACTGCTCCAGTAGCTTGGATGGTGAATAAGATGATGGCGATGTGGATGACAAATCTGATAATAATGCTAATGCAGAAGCGTCATGTAATCCGTTAAAAGCCACGACAAAGTGGGATGTCAGTGGCTCCCAGTTTGTACAAGTGACTATTTAAATTGCAGTGACAAGTTATGAGGCCTAACATAAGTAGGAGATCTTGTCGCTGCAACTTCAATAGGTTCTGCACTCTTATTCTTGCAATCCTAATGAATGGATAAGAAATTCCTTCAGAATCGTACCATCTGAGCGATACCGTGGCTCAGATGACCCGTTAAATTGTAGTATCCGGTTTTGTGAACAGTTTAACTATTTGAGAAGCCTTCAGGCGGCCTTTAAACTCTGACACCAGGCTAGCCACCCGGCCTATACGAACTTAGAATCGTACCCCGTCTGGGTGTGGCCATTCGTGACTATTATGACAGGTGCATCCTCCACTATTCGAAGAAAAAAGAAAAATATCTGTGACTCTCGTATCATTTTTAGTCAGAAGTACGAGTACAGTAACAGAGATAAACTCAATCGCTCAGAAACGCCCCCAGATTCTAACTATCAGAAATGTGGGACCGATCGTTACTAATTTGACAGGCAGGTGTATCTTCACCATTCGAAATAAATATCTCTGTCATTCTTAATTAATCTCTTTCAAATTTTAATCAGAGGAATAGTGTCGTAGATAGCTTCAATTGCTCAGGAATGCCCTTAGGTTGAAAGGCCGTGGGGAAGGTGTGACCTATCATGTATATTACTGTGACAAGTGTCTCCTCACTAGAAATAATGTTTAAACTTTAATCGAGAAATAGTGACGCAGGTAACCTCGATTGCCCAGGAATGCCCTTAGATTGGAAGCTGTTTGAAAGGTGTGACCGACCGTGGCTGTTAAGACAGGTGTATCGTCACGGGTGTGACGCTCGGACGCCGGCCACATCAAGCCCTAAGCCGTCCCATCATATCCGTTTTAAAAAATTAATTTAAAAAAATACTTAAGAATGTGACGCAGATAAATAATCAGTAAGAAAACACTTAGATTAAAACCCTAAGAGTGGGTGATCATGACAGCTATGATACGTGTATCCTGACTGTTCAAAATAATGTTTCTTACTATAAACTTTGAATAGAGAAATAGTGAGTCAGGAATGCCCTCAGATTGAAAGCCGTCTGGAAGGTGTGACCAATCGTGGCTGTTATGACAGGTGTACCGTCACGGGCGTGACGCTGAGACGCCGGCCACCTCAGGCCAGTCTGGTCAGCCGGATTAATTAGCGCTGAGACGGCCCCAATGAAATCATCGATCATCATTACAGCTCCAGCCAAGATACACAACGCACTCACTTATAACTGTGTTTTCATAATTAATCTTTGTACATTTTGACCGGTGCTATTAGAAAACTAATTGTGGAGACGTTAATCTGGTTTTATCTCTTTATAGCGGTCTACAATGTATTTTTAATGTTGACAGATCATTATTACTTGTGTTATTATAATGTCCTAAATAAAAATGATCCGTCTTACCACAAAAGTTTTACGCACGGCTTAGACAATGTTTAACAGTACAAATTGCACGGTTACACAGTGTTTTAAGCGTGTTTAAATCTTTTTGACCGACGAACCAACCGGAGGAGGTATACAATTCGACGCGTATATATATATTTTTTATGTATAACCACGCATAACTTTTTTCATAGTAGTCCGATTCCAATAATTATTTTTTTATTGGAAAGAGTATGCTTCGAAATTGGTCCCATTTAAATTTTATCGAAATCGGCTGAGCCATTTTTGATAAATCCACAATATTGTGAAAAATGTTACATCGATCCGTGCGAAATATTCGCAAATTGTGTACACGGGTGAAGTCGGTCATGCTATTTTTTTGCAAAAAATGATTTATGTAATAAGGCGGGATGTGTCTGTCAAGGGATACAAAGGTTACTTAAATGTCAATTTTCAAAAAATCACCAGTTATCAAAACTAGTTCTTATATCCTAAAAAAATATTTTGTCGCTATATATTTTAGTGGAGGTAACAAGTGCCTTTATTAACTACCACTAAATACAAGACATAATCTAAAACTACACAAACTACTACATAACGACAGGGTAACAAGTAGACTTTTATGTGCCTAAACATTAATTTTCTTTCTTATTTTTCTTTGGCTTTGATCGTCGAAGAGTAAGTACACCATGTGCCAATAAGCACAGAGTAATTTGGTATCGCAATAAATACTACATTGTGTACCTATAGTAGGTACTCATACAAAGCACTGATACATAAACATTACAGTATCGTACGAGATGATTTTCCATTCAAAATTCTACCACATTCTACGAACAGTAGGAACATTGTGGCCGACGACACGTTACGTTATAGGTATGCTAGTAGTTTCGCGGACTAGGGCAGTTACGTTACGCGAGTGGCGCCCACACGTGCGCCAGCGCATTTCGCCCGCCCGCCCAAGCGTATATGCGGCCCGCACGCCAAACGGCCACTACAAACTTTCTACGCCAATAAATCTACTTAATTCCCTCACCTCGATCGATCAACCGATACTATATTAAATAATGTTGCATTGATTCAATGGTCCTGCGATATCATTTGGATTTATCGCTATTGAATTTTTTGCGCTTGAGTATTGACGTCACTCGTGCAGTCGTTTGTCACGTCATTAACATGGCATGACTTCATATTCTCTAAAATAAAATGGTGAATTTCCATCCAAGAAATGCGTCTATTTGTACACCGGGCGTCGGCGTTACGGTGCCGCCAGTGTTGTAGGTCGCACCGCACATAACAACGGAATGTTTTGTTTGGAGGAGTCGCAAACAAACTCGTAATTATTACCGAGAAGTATAACTCGCTCACAATGTGTTGTTAAATCGACATCGTCTTTGAGGAAAGTCTCAATTTCTATCACATGACTTCTCTGTACGCCACGGATATTTGGTTTCTGTTGGTGCTCGAATTCTTTATGTCCCAGTTTTCAGTTGACTCTTATAGGTACACAGTATTTTTTAAATTCTTTTTTAACTGGGCATAATTGTTTTTGGGCAAAACTTTTTTTTAAAAGGACTTTGAGATGTTAACATCGTGGTTGATTAACCCCTAATTTTAACTCTTTCAGATTTATTTTTTATTAAATTATTGTCCTCTTTCTAGTTTCATATAATCAATAACGTGATAAAATTTAGTAATCAAGTAAGAATTATCGAAATCGGACTACTACGTAAAAAGTTATGTGTAGTTATACATAAAAAAAATATATACGCGTCGAATTAAGGACCTCCTCCTTTTCGCCGGTCAAAAAACTGTGACTACATTAATTTACAGCACATTAGGTTTTGATCGACCAATGTAGCTAGCTAAGTTTTAGATTTGTAATAAGTTTCGCTGCATACGGCTCTACTTATAAAATAAATGCCATGTTTGTGATTCTAAACGATTCGATCAGATAATTTCTCGCGAGCTGGAATAATAAACATTACGTATGTGATCCGGCTGTAAATCGAAGCTGTTGTTTTTAACGCTGTTTTGTTTGATAGTGTCGTTACGGTTCTCAGAGACAGTGGCTATTCGACAGTTTATGGGTGGCAGTTAAATATACCCGACTCGGTTTGTCGTCACAAATAGAATTTTGGCACTGACTGGATGTGGTTGTGTAATTCACGTATAAACCACTTGTTGAATTCGAACTATCTGCTCACATTATACCATAGCTATAAGTATCCTCTTGTAATTGACTATGACGTTATTTATTAACATTCCTCCGATATATCGATCGAATATGACATCCTTCAGTAGGTCCGGTGCCAACTCTCGTATATTTCGGGAAAAGGCAGTAGGGACACACGTCTCGTCTAATTTCTCTCGACCTACTTAACGGTTTCCGGATAAGTGATATTCACTGTGGCTGCAGTAGGTAGACGACTAATTAGAAAAATATATGTCTACGTGAAAAGCGTCTGAATTTTAACGCGTGTGTCCATTTTACTCGCGTTCTTTCATCTTTTCTATTTATGCCCCGAGAAAGGCCAACATTCACCACACGCATTTTATTCTAAGAAAGATGTTCAGCAAAAAAATAACGTGTCCCAAATCGATTGTCTCCATCGTCACCCCGGGGATATTTTCCATAGCATATGCGTATTGACATGGTGGGTGGGTAATTAGCGGACCCGTCCTCGTTCTAATTCCCCACCTTGACCTCGTTGTGTTGCTTTACGAGCGACTCTACATTTTTAATACAGTTTTTCTTTGTACACATCTCATAAAAAGCAGGTGGAAGTTACACTAGTAATGATTGGAATTATCGCCGATCACTTGTGAACTGACGTGCAATTAACGCGCAGATAAATAACGCTCTGTTAATTATACAGTTGCGTCGTGAAGAATAATGGTACGTTTTGTTCTTGATTGTGGCGTTCCGATGAGTCGAATGTATATGTAAGTCCAGCGTGCGGCTGCTGCCAAATGCATTACCAATAATGACATGAACTTATAAGCGAGATATGAGGCGCGTTGGCTCCCAGCGCAGGTTTATGATTAACGTTGTGTGTCGCGATGTCGTCGAACACTATTACTGCTAGCACATACTCCGGGCAAACATGGACCACATTACCATTATCTCCAGACAGTATCTTGGACCGGTTTCAATTGAACGTAGCCAACGCACTTTCGGTTTCTTTATCTGCTCCATTATCAGTCTGCGCTACGGTTGTTTTCACACATCAATAAGCGACTTCCTGGCGTTCCTGCGCATTGATTCACGGTTCTTTATTTGTTTACATCAAACTCTCCAAGGCGAACTTGGATGTCTCCAACAGCTATGTTGCAATAGGTGTTGCGTGAAAAAGTAGAAGTTCAATTTTGAATGTCCCGTTGTAAACAAAAACAGACGGGACGATTTATTTTATTTTTTTGTTTTCAGTCGCAGTCCTAAAATATGAACTGTGTTAATTTACAAGAACTCTGAGACGTCCATTAACTATGCTTCGTGGACATGTTACGGCCGCATTTCAAAATAGTCCAAGTGGAATCTCCGGCGATGTTTCTAAATCATATATTTTCCATTCTCGAAAAGATATACTTCATTAACTGTTTTGTTTATTTAATAGATAATGTTTTAATTTAGTTTGATTAATATGTTGATGTGGTAAAAAAAAACGATTTTCTAAGTAACTATTTCAAGATCTTGCTTATTATTATCTTATTGTTATTTGGTTAAAGAAAAGCAGTCGGAAGTTCGTTGTATCCCTAATATCCCTCCCTGCATTTTATATCTTCTTTTACTAATTAACGAGAATTCTAGAAATTCGCTCTTGCGTCCGAGGGCGTCAGGGGATTTCATAAGACAAATATGTTGAATTAATGTGTTGCCCTGGCATCCAACATTCCCAAATATATTCTAAAATAAAGACTGCCTCAGACGATACGACATTGGGTCGGCCACTAATAGGATTAGTTTATCCGGTGCGTCTCGTGTCGCGTACGTATCAAGTCATAAATTTTCTAGTATTTATAATTTAACAGTTTTATTATCTTTTTTGAGTTTTATGTTCGTCAACCGTGATGATGTTCTCCTTATTTTTAGAAGTTTTGTTACCATAAAGTTATTTTTCTCGAAAGAGGTCGTGCAAACTGAAACATCGCGAATCTTAAAGTATTAGCGCACGTTCCCGGAGCTCCGGTACTCAATTACTCGTCAATGGGAAACGCAGGTGTCAGTCGAGTTCTTCTTTCAGTACTCGAATAAATTTTTGTTTGACGTAATACGGCAAAGTAGTTCGCAACTACCAGCTTACCGTTTTGACGTCAATGTTTATAAAATGCAAGAGAAGACGCACGTATCACGATCGTTCGCTTCATTCGGTGATTCATTGCATAAGAATCAGTTTTTTACAATTTTCCTTCCAATTTCGCGTTGAAACGCTCGTTTTGGCAAACGCGTAAATTCGTTCGTTACGCTGCCGATGCTAGTGCCCATAAGTCATTCAGCGGAATAATTTGCGTAGAAATAGACGCTGCGAATTGTTGCCAATCTGCTCACCGATGACAGCGGACATGCTAGATAGTCTTCGAGCCGGTGCATCCTAATCACATCGGCCGTAAACTGCCACTGTATTGAAACCTAAATAAATTACAGCTTTCATCGGCTCGTTTGTCAGCTACCTTGATAAAACCCATCTAATTCACATTTCGAAAAATATCCTGTTAATTAAAATTGAACGGGAGCGCAAGTGGTATTTTGTGATATATGCGGTGCAGCTGCGGGGTGTCCAGCCGATTTTACACATCACGTTAATTCCGTACAAATGAGTCAGGGGCGAAGAGCGGCCAAATTACGTAACATTACGCCCATTCATGGCGCATCACCGGGGCCGCCGCCAAGCGTGAAAGTACCCGCACCCACGACGTAACCTGACTTATGGGCTTATGCATTTCATATTATGGAATTATATTAATTGTGTCAGAGCTGAGCACACGTGTGGACAGGAAATGCCTGGTTTGTTTAGCTTGCGGATTTATTTCTGTCTGCGCACCGTGTCATCTGGGGGCGTCATCCTCTGCAGCCCCGAACGGCGCGCTTGGCGCTTGTCGATGCAGTTTCGCAACCGCTTGCAGTGCCGGGGCGGTCATCACCCGATGATGGAAATAGGGGGCCATAAGCGGCTTCAAATCAGTCAGGCATTTGACAGGCACCTGACGTCGCACAAAACTCCAGTCAAATCATAGAGCCAAATGGATAAAAATATTTTCGAATACTATATAAAACTAGGTTAGGTTATTGCCCTGGCCTCCCCAATATAATATACTATATTTAACGAGCATATACAAGGAAATTAGATGTTCATGTAAAAATAATGATCCACACCTGTCACACTCTCGTCCAAGATCAACAGTGAATATAGCGCATCTATGAGCTACAACAATGTAATAAAACTGTTTTATGCGCGTCCTCGAGCCGGACGGTAAAAAGTAGGAAGTTTTTCAGTCCATAACTATTTAATTGGTTTCATTTTCTTGATAATTTTAAAATTCATTATTGTTAATAGTTGTGTAGAGAGTGTAGCTGTAGAGCGTATAGTGTGGGTAGTTACAATGAAGAAACAGTCGGATTAAAAGCCAAGTTGGGTCTCGATATGCCCATTAGTTAGGGCGGCGATCGCGTTCCTTGGTACACAGCCAGATTGTACGATCCTTTTGGCTTGTAGATAGGCTGGTCATAGCCCGCCGGCGAAAATAATGTCAGTTCAGAGATTAACGAACTTCAGACGCCTGACCTATAAAACTGCTGCAGGTAAATTCGCAAGGTGCACGCACCGCTGCCTGCTATTTCGATGATAGACCAACTAAATCGCTGTCTTCGGACATTATTCTCGTCTGTTGTCGCGTCTGGCACGTATAGATGCTGGTATTTATTGTCTGATTCATGGCACTCTCGGTCTCCATGAATCAACTTTTATTTTCACCGCATCACCATTCATATTCGTTCGACAAGTTTCCGTTGTTGAGTTTGGCTATGTTTAGCGAGCTGGCTAGTAACAACGTGATAATGTTTTCTTTAGGGTTCTTTTATGTAGCCGTTCTGCGCGTGGGAAGCAGGCGGTGCTGTCAAACTTGTTTACGAACTTTGTCTATTTGCGTGCCACCAATTACTGTTTTTTGACAAACGCATTCAGGCGCCAGGAAAACGGTATCTTTTTGCCAAAAGCTAATTTGCCTCATTGTTTGAATCTGAAATTTACATTCGAAATTGTCCATTTCCTAGATCAACTCTTTTTGATCTCGGAAATAAAAAGAAGCATAATATACCGTTTGAACATGTATTACATTGAACACGAAAGTACGAATCTTATGACTTGAATAAAAATGTAAATTAGAGAGCTTTTAAAATTTTTATAAACGTGTAGCAACAGAAATGATTTGAGTTTACTTTGCTACGTATATTTTGACGTTGGAATTAGCGTTATGTATAGCGTGTTTTTCTCGCAATGTTTTCAATTGACATTTCACGCCATTACAGTAGCGTAGTTCACAGAACTTGGTAATTAATCTCGCTATTCCCAAAACTGATGTTTTATTACATTGCGTCGTATAAACAGTTTCGTAACGTTCACAATATGTTTATCAGTATAAAATATATTGCCAAGTTTTCTTATTTCACAGTTTTCAACGTAGTCGGTTCAGTGTTTGTTTACACAATATAAACATGTTCTTGTGCGGTTGTATTTGCTTCTACCAACTTGGTACATTGGTCTCGCTTCTATACTAATTGTTTATTTTATATTTTCAGGTAATTAACCTTCACATTCCCCATTTCTGAACGCCTAAATGTTTGGCAAATCCACAAAGTTTCGGTGAGTCGGCCCGGGGACAAACATTAGGTAATTAGCTGCGCTCGAGATACTAAAATTATTTTTGTTTATGGCATTCGTAAAACTAAAACCAAATGAATTAATACCTATATTATTTTATTACTTGCTGAGATAGATATGAAACAGGACTGAAGCCTAGAAACCCAAAAAACTAAGCTGTTACTGCCAGAAGTTCCATTTCAAATAATTCCAAAGATGCGAAGGCGTTAAAATATAGCCGTATTAACGGACCATTTTTCGGGAGGAAACTTCGAAGCGCAAGATAAATGTAAGGTGCATCCTGCATATGCTACTTTGTAATTTTACAAAGCCCACAGTTATTTCTTTTATCGCTCGTCGAATTACATCCTCGGAGCTGTTTAGAATGTAGAACATTTTGCTTTATATATCTGGTCGCTAAGCGCATTCACTTCACCCACGCTTGCACGCAAGCCAAATTCTCATTTTTACTCAGTTGATCATTTCTCACAGTGCATTTTATCTACTTTTGAGATCCGTCAAGACGTGCTTCTTGCATTATTCATAACATACATGTTATGGCTAATCACGGTGCTTTAGCTTTTGGGTCATGGTCTCTAGACGGTTTCCATTTGTACGCCTGTTGAGGGATAGTTTTGATAATTATTTACTTCGTCTAACTGTCCGTGGCAACTTGTTTTATCCGGAATTAGTGATAACGTTATACCGATGAGTATCGCTATCTTTAGATAACACAAATTGTGTAACTGTTAATTTTTTAGCTATCATTATTATGTCTTGTAACCGCTGAAACACTACCTTCAGCGTTAAACGGTAACTTAGATTAAGTAAAACCCTAGCATCTTCCAAATTAAGTAGTACATTGAACTCTACCATAAATTACAGAGACTTCTAATTTGTATTCTAGAGTTCCGCAGAGTGAGTTTAAGTTTAGAGCCTGTGAAGGCAGCGTTGCATGGGACTGCGCTTTTTATTAACGGTTTTACTTTACGCAGGTTATTACTCTTCACGTTGAAGTAAATTGAAATTCTGACTTTAGTAGTAAATTAACTTTTTGTTTTCACATAGATTTTTATCTATGTAGATCGTTTTATGGTTTAACCGCCCAAGTGTTTGACCACGGCTCTCCTGATGTTAATGTTACTGACGGCATGAATGATCGGAAGTGGTAAGCACGCTTAGCCTGGACACAGCCAGAAATTATGATTTTTTATTTATTAATTTGTTTATTTTTATAGAAATTCGCTATTGATAGGTTGAACTCTGATACTAATCATCCTATTATTATACCGCGACGACATGACAGCTTCTTTCACCATTAGCTGAATTGCATGTAATTAGTTAAAGAATATAGTTAGATGTCAGATTGATTTAACACTGATTATATCATTAACTTCTTGGCAAGAAACTAAGTTTACTTTTGACTAAATCATTAGGTACTCTTATGTATTAATCTCCCTATCAGAAGGTCCTTCGAAGAACATAAAACACACAATATATTGAACGTGGTAATGATATTACGAAATCACGTGCTGCCGACTGCTATCAATTTATTTGAAGTGAATCAGGTGTCTACAGATTTTTTGTCATAAATAATAACAAGCACCCACCCAACATACACATTTAACGATGTAGTTTATTTTTTGTAACCGAGCGGGCGGCATATTTCGTGGCGGCTTGTTTTTCGCGTAGCAGAAATAGACTAGTCCTCTACTTTGCTAAATAATAAGAAAAATCTCGGGATTGGCCGTGTACGAAATGACCATCCTCATCAATCAGCTGCTTGGAGCGAGTCCAAGATTTTTTCCACGTTTAGTTTCGTAGTTTAGTTCGATAATTCGACTGGTTTCTTGTCGCGCCGCAAGGAGCTATGCAACTAGCGACCGATCACCATTATGAACTTAGTATTTTGCTTATCTTGGTACATTACACAACGCCGTTTTATTATTGTCACGTGAAAAAGTTAATGGTTCAATGGTTTCGTAGACGATGCCAAATTTTTCTTCAGACTTCGGTTTTGCATCGTTGTTTATTGCCTTGAAACAAGTGCCGCTTTTTGTTTAGACGCTGATTCATTCAGAACTTCACTATTTTGATGGTTATGATGATCGTTTGACAATCTTGGACACTTCTCGATTCTTTTTCTGTACTCTTCTATTTCGTTAATGGAAGCTGTCCGTAGGATTGTGATAGTTTCGTCCTCGCGTGATGTAAACGAGCCAATGAATAGCAGGTATTTTGAAAATGTCGAGCTATTTTTGATATTGTTGACAGACGATAATGGTATTTCTGTACTTTCGATGTGAAAAGTTCTCAGAGACATTTCGAATGAAGTGTTCACGACACCTTTACGCAATTCCTGTCTCACGCTTTAACGCTTGCCAAGGGGCTACGTCATACGAGCTTCACCCTACTGGCCAAAGAAAACTGCTCTTCCAGACATTTGACATTTAAAGCTATATTTGTATGCTAAAAGTTCACGCGTGCGACGGGATCACAAATAAGCAACGATACAGGTGACATTATACTGCTACTGTGCTGACCTATTTAACGTCTTTATAGCAATTTACTTTTCATCAAATTGCGTCCACATTTGAAATGGTCTCGTTTATGACGGTGTATGAATTCACTTTCAGGTTCTCGCTTTAGGTCAATGCTTATTATCTAGGCTAGGCAGTTAGAGGTGCAACGAATGCTGAAAATTCCCTCACCAATCTGTTATTCTATTACAGTAGTTCTGAAAATATCATTTCCACAGGCTGATGGGACAATCTTGGGGCTAATGGCTTCATATGTTTTATAAAAAAGTAGACAGTTGTGACAAGACCCAAGCCTGGTGTTTTTGGACGATTTCTTCCATGTCCGACGAGGCGGGCCGTTGAACTTTTGCTCCTTATTTAGATTATAGAAGTGGAGACGACGACCGACGCAATCGGGCCGCCTGGTCTGCTCCGCAAAATAGGTACGAATGATCGCTTCCGCAATCTACTGCGAATCTATGGTTTATGCTTGATATCATTTTTATGTGTAAGTTTCTAAATCTGCTGAAAGATTAATTTATTGGACATTATTGGCTATTTTGTGTTATACCCAGTTGAATCCGCATCTAAGATCTAATGTGTTCACAGCATCAAAATATATATATACAAATTGACTTACTTGTCTGCACGGTACAAATAAACTTTGTAGTGGCTTATTTGAAAATAAGAATTCCGTACAAGATCTCTTCGAAAAAGAAACCAAAAATACATTTTAAAAGGTAAACTGAAAATGGCACAGCACGTTGCAAAAGTTGCAAACAACAGTCGAGCGAAGGCAGTCCTCGTCGTTTAGTTTAGATGCAGTTCAGAAATAGACCACGGAAGCGTCCGACCGACCCGTTTGGTATTTGTTCAACGTTGACCTAAAACAGTGCTCGCTTTGCTCGTTTGTTATTCGCGTGGCCGACTTGCCCGCCCCGGCCATTTCGTCCGACAACGGCATCCGCCTATTACAAGATGCTGAAACGTCAGCGGCTTCATCTACCGCATTTATATCTATGCAGAAAGGTAGCGCACACGGAGGTGGTTTCGTACGTTGGTTATTGTCATTTCAAGGCGCGTACGGCTAGATCGACAAGCTGGTAAACAACATGTTTCATGTATAGAATAATTTCCATCAATTGTGGCGTGTTCTCGTCACGCGGCACATTGCCAGAGCGTGCACAGCGTATCACACGTGGAACATGACGGATGAATGGGCTCGTCACGTGAAGACATCACCGGCACCGGTTCAGACGCCGCAAATTTTTTTCTAAGTTTCCCGTGTCACGCATCGCACGGAAATTGCTAAACCGTCAACGTAATTAATCTACTTGTGAATGATGTAGGTACAGTCATCAGTTCCGATTTAAAAGTTTACGGAAAAATAGTAAATATTGAAAAACGTTATTTGTATTTTAGATAGTGCCATTTATTCAGAACCGGCGAAAGCTTACGGCGAAGTGGTTTAATTTGTTCGGGTACACCTCGGGTCTGTAGTGAAATTATACGTGTAATCTGATAAAACGATCAGTGAACACATACAGTGTGTGTAATCTTTGCAAAGTTAGCGAGGTAACGAATTTTGCTCACAAAAGTATGCTTCAAGGCAGTATCACATCGCCTATACTTTTCATACTTTTCACCCGAAATCTTATTGCAAGTTTGGTAAAATAATTTAAAAGCATAAAAGGTTCGCTACAGTTTCAATATTTGATACATCAGCTGCAACATTGTTTTAGTTTTATCACGGTTCAGAGAAGGAATCATAAATCAAAAAAATGTGTTTCAGTCCAGACAGTGAAATCCAATGAATGACTTGTTTGTTTGGCAGTAATATTTGTCGAGAAAGAAACGTTGCATATTTTGTCAGTTCTCGGCACCTAATACCTATCGCATATTACATCTAAGAACACGTGACTTTCAAATATTCCGTCACCAGGACGGAAATATCGGGAATCTAGCTATAAAATTGTCAGTCTGCATTGAAGTTTTTTATGAATAAAAAAATCAAAATAGTCTCGGTGGGTAGAGTCTAAAACTATATGTTTGTCTTATTTTTAAAATTTCTCATGATACGAAAAAATCCAATTAAAATGCATGTGTAATGAATCACCGTGATTTAGACAAACGACTATTAATTTGGCACTTTGTTTCATAGCATACTGTATGAGGCTCCGACGCTGCCAAGGAAAGTTTATTTCCCACTGTCTCCATGAGACAATTCAACAAGTGTTTCGGTTAATTGTCTAGTGAGAGTTGTGTTCTCTTGCCAATCCCTATAAATCTAGATTAATAAAATAATCGGTGGACGAGCACACTTGTCTAGGTTGTATAACAACCGCCCACAGATTACCCCTATAGATTCCACATCCAGGAGCAACTGAAAGCTTACTACGCATCTTTCGTTTGCCGTGAAAATTCGCTCCCATTTAGGATTTTTTGGCCTGACAAGCCTTCCAATACCTAATGTGAACATTTTATTGCTATACTCACAACCTGCGCAGTTTTCTTACACTTCAATGCCCCTTTACACAACTGTAATACGCAAAAAAATGCTTTCTACTTGACTTACTTTTCCACTTTTCACTAGGTACCTAAATAGTTTTCTTATTCTTTAACTTCGAATTAATTTACTGAACAAAACTAATAATATCATAAGGGCGGTAATCAGCGGTATCTATAATCGATATATCCGTGTAACCGGCGCGGGCGCACGCGGAGCGTCAAGGTTAGTATGTAAACTTCAGTGTTATGATTTTACTCGTGCTGAAATTGCTGTAGACAAATATAAACCTACATAGATTTTTAAAAATAAATATGTTTGCGAATGCTCAAAACTAATTCTGATTTTATTACCTCTATTTGTAACCGACGAGAGGACCCGTGCTATCTTCGGTTTTTCTAGTACTTTCATATTTTATAGAACGATGCTTAATTTGGGCTTTAAAAGTATGCCTTGTTAGGGTTCAGTAATTATAAATCCTTGTTTTGTCATATTCTGTCAGTAGGTATGTTAGAAAGTAGAGATTTTTAGAATGATAGAGCAAATTTTTACTGAAAGATTTATTATATTAATATTTAACAATTTCTTTATTAAGTTTTACTTAAGAACTTTTCTTTTATAATTTATCCCTCGGAAGCTTTCACGATAACTGTGAATTTATAAAGATTTATATATTTTGTATGAAAAATTCTTATAAAGGTGCTAAAATGTATAAAAACAAATCTGTTTATGTACAAAATTTTCTTTTCAAACACGGAAGATGTAGATAATCTGAAGTCATTAATTTAAATCAGTATTTATAGCGTTTAATGGGTTTACTAATAGGTGTTAGAATTCTTCAGTATTCCGCGCTTAGACTTAGTCACGTTTTTCTAAATAAAAAGAATTTCAAACCACTAGTGGACGGAATTAAATTTGCTCTATAATTTATGTGCAAAGATTTGCGTCAGCGGGGAAACATTTTTAGATATTTTAGCTGCCATTTCGTCTCACTTTTTTTTTCAAGTATGGAAATTAATGTTGGGCGAAAATAAGAAATTATTGGCTTTCACCGTCCTCTGAGTCCGGACAGAAATTGAACGAAATAAACATAAAATCGGGATGAAAACAAATTAATCAGCCTGTTACTGTGCTAACAATACCTACTACTTACCTCATAACAAATCCCGGGTTGCTCAATTCTAATGGAATGTTTTAGGGTTCCATAGTAAAAGGGTAAAATGGGTCTTCCTATCCTGTCTGTTCTATTTTCAAAACACATTCATGTCATCACTTTGTCTTATATTACATGTATAGCTGAATTAAATGTTCACAGACACACACATACATTGCCCATATAGATGTGGCAAAGTGAATGAGTAAAAAAATAAAAAATGCAACATTTTTGATATTTTGGTATTGCTTCATAGATGTTAAAAACTTACATATAAAAATGATGGGTAATTTAAATGATAAAATACAGATAGATAAAGAAACACAAAATCTTTACTAATACGTGTAAAATCCGTATGAGATGCTAAATATCTGAAACGGTTTTGTGCACCATGCACATGCTCTGTAGGTTCTGGCCGAGGAAATTAAATTAGCACACCGATGTTTTACTTAAAATATGTATTTTTTTTACCACTTTTTCTGTTTGAAATTCATTACATTGAATATTTGACAACTTCAAAAACATAAAGTAAATATAAAAGAGTTTTAATGCTGTGAGTTCTAATACTATCCTGCACAGGTTTTTTACCTATACGGAACCCACGTACTTGGCCGGTATTTCTTTTATTTTGGCAATAGTTTCTAGATGAAAAGCACCGTAGATATACATAAATTTTGTGAAGTTTTTTTAATGGTTTGTGTGCGAGGAAATGTTTATATCTCCTGGGAGTGTAAATGTCGCCTATAATACTCGTTGCGTAACGCCCATCTTTTTTGTGGGTTTCCACTTTTACATCTTCAGGTTTATTTTAATGCGAATTTAAATTTCTGGCATTCTCATACACGAGAGCTTACTTAAAATTTTATCGCTGTATTATTTTTTATCGTAGAATAAAATAGTCTTTGCGCGAGTTGTATTTGTTTTTGAAGCTTTGTTAGCTGAACAGATGCGTCTCTTCATTTGTTATAGGTTCATATATTTTCTAATTTTAATCTTTGTCGATGTGTATGAGTACATTGCTCGTTTAACAGTACTTCTTTGTGTTTGACCACATTTGTCTGATGTTAAGCCGCCATCCAATCTCAAAATACCTGTATAGTGCCCTATTTAAACTGACTTTTCTCCATCAAACCTTGAAGTTGTTGAATAAAAATAAAATACACAATATTCTCAAAACTATACGGTAGGAGATGTCTATAACCCGAAACACAATTCAAAAAACTTCGCTCGATAGAAATTAAAAGCGAAGAAACCGCTTTTTAGAACAGATTCATGATTTCTAAGAAAGTTTATTGCATTTTTGGGCACTTTTCTACGCGTTTACAATTTTTTTTTGAAACTGTTATTTATGCACATGAATTGAAATATAGCTTTCATCCATAAAATTTAGGAAAAAGTGGTAAGATCAATTTTATATTGATTTTTGAATGCCAAAATCGGGCGAAACCGGGGGCGAATTGATCTTCACACGCTCATATGAAAAATTACGCTGATACTATGGCGCCTTAAGACCGATCCGGTAACTGAATTTTCAATATTTTTAGAACATTTTCAATTCAGCATTAAATACTTTTATATTTAAAATAGTAAATTTTGTTTAAAATATAATCGTTTGTCTAGTATCATTTGTACTGAGACATGGTTTTGGGTAGTATTATTATATCTTCTTTGGTTTTGGTTAAATAGTAAGATAATTCTAATACATTTTATTCAGCTGGTCTGTCTTCTATGACGACGGGCGTTCTACGCCGTGCTTTTTGCTCCATTCGATAAATAATCTCAATTCATAATTTCATAAGTTGTGCGTGCTATGTATACATAATTACTCGTACATATCCTACTAGCTTCCACTTCAACTTGATAATCCGCTGGCTATGTCGATAGTTTTAGTTTGTCTACGTCTCGTAGAGAAACTCCCTCTTCGTAGCTATTCATAGAAAGCGATAACATCCATTATTACGTTATCAATAAAACGTGATAGTAAAAGCTATGTTATAAGTGAAAAAGCTCCGACATGCGCGATAGATGAGATTTACGCGTTGGTCTTGTTTTGTCGTCAACGCGTGCTTGTGCTACGTTATGTTTTGTTGACCGACGAACCACCGGAGGAGGTACACAATTCGACGCGTATATTTTTTTTTTATGTATAACCACGCATATCTTTTTTCATAGTAATCCGATTTCAATAATTCTTTTTTTATTGAAAAGAGTATACTTTGAAATTTGTCCCATTTAAATTTTATCGATATTGGCTGAACCATTTTAGACAAATCGACAATAATTTGAAAAATGTTTCATCGATCCGTACATAATATTTGCGTTCTAGAGATGCACCCCGGCTTCGCACAGGTGTATTATACATATACACAACATTCATTTTATAACATTTCTCTTGAATTATCTATTAAAACAAACTGCATCAAAATCCGTTGCGTAGTTTTAAAGATATAAGCATATATGGGGACAGACAGCAGAAAGCGACTTTGTTTTATACTTTGTAATGATTCTGTACATGGGTGAAGTCGGTCATGCTATTTTTTGCAAAAAATAATTGTTTAATAATTATTGAAATGAAAACTACTTTAACGGCGTTGTGCACTTTTTAGTACTTATTGGTAAAAAATGTTAAACGTCAGGTGGGTGATTCTGTATGAAAACAACCACGTAACGCGCTCTAACCTACTCTTTGTTTTTAAGGAATTAGTATGAAAATTACTTATTTTTCAAGTAGCATAACTTAAACTCGGTTTGTAATTTATTTTAACGTAATTTTACATTTATCAAACAGTTCTCCAAACGAAATTCAAAAGGAAAATTCCAAAGGAATTAAAAAAATTACTTACCGCGTTACGTTACGTTTTGTCGATAGAGAATCAGGCCCCAGGACACGTAAATGATCGAAAATTCGTAAGACGGAGGGAGAGTATCTTTTCTTTCTACCGCGCGCCGAAAATGTATGCCCGCTCTTGCCGCAGGGCGCTTGCGCGAGTGTGCGTGCAATTCGTGCGAAATTATTCCCTAACCATTCCTAAATATTCAAAAGTGCACAACGTTAATGTTCAAGTTTTCACTTCTGCCGGAACTCCCGGAGAGCAACACGTATTTTTTTTTTAAATTTATTATTAATTTGCGTTTGACCACAGTCTGCCTGATGTTAAGCAGATATGCGGTCTAGGATGTAGTATGCTTACCTGATCTGTAGTCACCTTGTTGTACCTAAGTGGAAAGACAGACTCAAGTAATGCGCATTCTGTCTGTACGAGGCAAGTGGCTATCACTGTGCGTGTATTGCGTTGGTCAGAAGTGGTAATTCGGCTTGTTTTCACAGCTCAACAGCTGCATTTCGGCATAGTCCCAGTCCGGGTGTAGCTCTAACTGTACCCCGACGATAAACAGACGGCCGCTGTTACCGACTAGCTGAAAACATCCTTTTACGTCATCGACCCGCTATGGCTACCTTGAAACGTTTCTATAACGTACTACGTATGGCTATGTTTGGTCAAAAAAATTGAATTGGTTCCAAATTTCGGTTCGATTCACTCAAGCCTGTTGGTCAAGTAGTTGAGCTATGCCTAGATTTCTCAGCCGTATTACATGCCAGTTGTAACTTACGTTAACCGTTTCTTTATTCGTATTTTTCAAGTACCAGTGTTCTGGGTTCAAAACATTGTTGAAGAGCAGTCATGACAGATGTGATGAGCGCAGTGCGTAACTGCGTAGTGCAAAATTATTAGATTATATTCAAGATCTAGCTTGAGATCACCATCAGGCACCCCACTCAATAGTTAAAATAGTAAAAACTATCGTATTGTAAATTAACATTTACAGTCATTTGCGTGCAAATCAACTTGTTACCAAGTTGTACTCGTAAAAAAAATACAAATCTTTGTGGCTGTTACCCAGTGGAATTAGAACAGATATACCGACACACCCACTTACATTACAAACTTTCTCATTTATTTTATCGGACAAACTAAAGTCATAACAGTGTACAGAAGAATGTTTACCTTTTGTATCTGTATCATTTGAGTTTCAAGGATTGAACCAAGCAACGGATTTGCGTTATACTTATACCAGTACAACTGGTTTTAAAACGAGTACAAATAATGAGTCTTTATTTGCAACACAGTATTTTAAGTTTTATCGTTGGCCGATGTTCCCAGAAGCCGATATCTGGTGTTTAAAGGACCACAATGTACGCTTGTTTACGGTTTTATGAGCATCTAATAAACCTATTTAAATTGTATGGAATGTATTATGAACGGACGAACGTTAATAAACGATTAATGGGGGGAAATTGCTATTGAATTCTGAACATATTGAAAACAAAATTAAACTCCATAACTTAAAACAATACACATAGGTACAGTACACACAGATCAGTTAAAAATGGTGTTCATCTGTTAATGCATCGCTGCTTTATCGACATTGGAGTTACGTTCTTTTATCTCAATTCAAAATTCAATTCAAAAGTTCAATCGCCGAGTTTGACAGAACTGTTAGTAAGTCCGCAGATGTTCGTTGCTCGATTAAATCATAGCAGATTAACACAGGTAAAGTGGGCTCGCAAATACATCGTGCATCATCGTGGAACAGCGAGCGGTGTTGTCCGTCAGCGAGTGTTGGAGGAACTTCATTCAACGTCTTACGAAAGTCAATTGAAAATCTGAATTTAGCCTAGTTGAGCTTCGGCAAGCCATACTCGTATGGGTTGTGTAAGTCGCTCTTGTTTTGTTTGAGTTTGAGTGTATTTTTCTCATTCTAAATAGGCAAGCGTTTGAAAACATTCTACATACTTGGTAAATGTGATTTAGGCGCAGGCTTACCTATGTAATTACTATTTATTTTATTGGACCTAGACCACGATATCTTAAAAAATACTGTTCCTACAAAATAAAATACGGGTTATTTCTAATCAATTAGCATCCTTTTGTACATCAAAACTAACAACTTTTGTTCTTTGACTTTCGTCAAAACTAAAAAAAAAAATCAGCTGTTCCATACATTTTGTCACGGGTGAACTATATTTTTCTATGGAACAACAATTTTTTTTTTAATTTTGACTAAAGTCGTAGAACAAAAGTTGTTAGTTTTTATGTACAGAATAAGGCCCTAGAAGGATGCTAATTGATTAGAAATAACCCTAAGTATTTTTTTAAACTATAAAGTTGTCGGAGCTTTTCGGTGTTCTTTGTCTAGTCTTTCGATTAAAGAAAGGGGTGGTAAGACTAAAAATCAAGTTTCGTTTTCTACGTATAAATTGTCAATCCTCAAGTCACCAAGTCCATTTGTTCAATTAGGAATGCTGTTTATTGTTTGTTACCACCCGACCTCCTGAACCTGAACGCGGTGAAACATGCTCACCTTCAGCCCTTTTTAACTTGAACTAAATCTGTTTGGTACAAATATTTCATTGCCCACGGCAAGTTGAGGGATTGATATCGCTGCGAGAAATATTTATGTAATACGCCTTGTTCGTTGTTTCGTGTAAACATAAAACATCTGATTGTTGATTTTTGTTGAAATGTGTTCCGTTGCCTATCCATTTTAACCCTAACAATGAGTCACGATTTAGAGTTTAGTCTCTCCTTCGGATATTCCGGCGTAGCTGTTCTTAGACAACAACAAGATAAACATAATAAAACTCCATTAGCGAGCAGGAAATTATCGGAACTGAAAATCTTTAAAGAATCTCTGTCAAGACACCCTTATGAGTCCTTGGAGCTCTATGAGATCGTGACGATTACGCACGGTGACTAGATCTTAATTTGCTTTAATGCTGGTCGCATTTTATTTTAACTATACTTCTAATGAAAAGCCAGCCATTCACGTCAAAAAAGTAGAGACTGAGTTTAGACAATAAACATACAACGGTTACGGTTAACCTTCTATCTCACGGTGAAGAATGTTAAGTGGTGTTCGCCACTTTCCTTGTTTTTGTAAATTCGTGGTAGGTTTAACACAAGAAGGGCGGGCCTGCGTAAGTGAGCGTGATGGACGACAGAACGGGGTCAGCCGCGGCTCGACACACCACTTTGTCGCCGCCAGCTCGCGCGGCCCATGCGGCCCACAAATCATATTTAGCCTAGCACTATGGAGAATTGCGACTATTGCTGTTTGTCTTGGAATAGACGCGTTAATGAAAGCGGGCATCTGATACACGACACGTCTGTCTGGGGCTGACCTAAATTTTTAGACCGGAGCAGATTTGCCAAGTTGATTGTCACCTGTTTTTTCTTCTGAAGTGTGGATCAAAAACTTTCCGAATTATAAAATCCGTTTCTAAGAATTGAATCGTCATCCTTTCGTTTCAAAGTATTTCCAGGCAAACGTTTCGTTTGGTCATCATTTGCGTTTTGTGCGAAAATTAAACCGGTCTTCGCACTGATTGCGGTTGCAGCTGTTTTTTTACGTTTCGGTCTGCGCGGCTCGTAAAGCTTTAACTCGCACGGAACATAATCATAGAGCGCTATCTAATGGAATCTAATTAAAAGCAGTACATTAAAGCGTGCGACGTCATCTATAGTTGATAAACAAAGCGGCGTGGGTGAGAGAGACAGGTGGCTGCGCCCACGCAGGCCCAGGGCCGTGTGCACACCTGACGTCACCCCCACAGCCTCCAACGACGGGCCCTTGCGGAACCTGTCCGCGTCGCCGGCGCACAAAGACCGTTTCGTAGGTTGCGGTTACGACTTCCTGCATATTGTAATATCCTTCACTAACGACGCGGAATTCAAATTTAGGCCATTAGGCAAACATTTTTACATGCTTTAACATTTTAAAAGTATTCCAGACAAAACGTGGGACGTGCAGTGGAAACAAGCGCCTGCGCATCCGTTGACATGTTGATTGACGTGTTTCGCTACGCTACGCGCATCACGCGTGTGACCAAGTTAATGTGTGTAGTTTTATTTTATTTTGTCGTAATTCTCCACTTGAGCAGCTTGTAGAACGACTTCAAAGGAACAACCCTGACCCACAAACGTGATACGAATCAAACTTTTAAATCATAAACCGAAAGAAAATAGATCGTCGCATAACTAATTTAGAAAAATAACTAAAGTAAAATTGCTCTTCCTGCGAGTTTTATCGAAATTATTATATTGAAATGGATAGGATGCGCATGAAGTACCGGAAATCGTAAACAATGTCGTTCTAAAGTTATTTTATTTTACGGTTATAAAACTGTTCTAGAAATGAGTACCTAATGACCGATTGACTAAGTAACCGAGTGGTGTCGTGTGGTACCGAATTATGATACAGCTGAGCGTGTGGGCGGCGATGACACGAGACCGATCCGACTGCGCTGACTACCGCGCGGTAATAATAGAAAAACACCTAATAAATATGCACCTACCTGTTATTTACGTCCGCCTTTATTATAGCGACACGAATTTTCGAGGAATTTCCATCTGACTTTACTAAATTCAATCAGTCCTGATTAATTTTCCGTTCCTGTCCTATAACGCGTTTTAAGACTATCGACATGAAAGAACGAATTCGTTAGTATAAGAACTAAAATTGTGAGGCGAAAACCGTAACTGCCGAAAAAACTCGATCGAATTGACGTCCAATGATGATTTATGATTCTCGTATCAAACATGAAAGACAGAAGAGTGATTTTTCCCTAACCTTGAATTAGGCATGATATTTCTCTACAAAGAATAAGTGCTGTTGTTGCAGAGTTTAATTGATCTTTTTGTACATCTGCCGCGATAATTCGACGCGTGCATAATTCGTCGTGATTCATCGCACGAGCACGTGCTTCACTTTGTTTACATTATTCGGTAACATCATTGAGTAATGCTAAACAGGTTTGGATTTAACTCTCCAGTTAACCCTTGGGCTTCCAAAATAATGTTTTTGTTAATCTTTAACTGTATTGGGAAATCAGGCTGACTTTGTACGCAGTAGAGCATGTAAGTGTAGAGCCTAGTTAGACAAACTTGATCCTGAAACTTGGTTTGAGATCAGCTCTTCCTTGTCTAGTTGGTAGTGCATTTCCCGGCCAGGGCAAAAGTTACGGTAGGTTTATGTATTTAAATGCATATCCTGGGTTAATTTTCATAACCTTAATACGAACTTAGCATACTGCTTAATGTTTCTATAAAAGTAATAAATTCCCAGTAAGTATATTTGGCTATCCCTGAATCTTTACGTTTTACTTTTCAAGCTTAACGGAGACTCTGATTTTATTTATTTCTTCTTCTTGTTTATGCCCGGATTGATAAAGTGTTCTCTTTTGGTGGATGATGCTTCTGAATATTGGCGGCTTCCAAATCGGTAAACATCGTTGGGAAATATCATAAACAATATCGCCCCATATTTCACTGGCATACACATTTTTAGCTCGCTTTCTTGTGTGAATCGAAGTGATAAACATGCGTAATTTCTAAAAGGAGCCATATACTAAACATGTACGTAAATTCGCTCGAGTGTTTCTGCTAACAAAAATGCATGCTTGTTTTATTTGAGCTGTCGGCTAAACCTAGCAGCAACCTTGTTCTCTCGTATGCTATTTATTACCATCGATATGCAGTTCCTATAGCAATATACCGATTCACGTTTTTTAAAGTCTGCATTTGTTTACCTTACTTTTAGTTTTATAATGTGAGTGAGTCACGGACAGATGTTTTATTTTCAGCTCGTATTTTCTTTTCCTCGTATATCCAGCTTTATGGAAGCTCGGAACGTTACATAATACTTCCATCATTCCTCGCCTATGGAAATTGTTAAAACGTTGCTCTAAATTTCGCATACGTATAGAAATCCTTTCGATTTATGATTTCAAAGTTAGAGCCGTTTTTCATGCTCTGTTAACTGATAATAAACGGAAATTTATTTGCTCTTGGAATAATAGAGATTGACGTCCATGCTTTGGGTATTGTTGTTGGAACAAACAGAATATATAAACCTTTTTACAATCCCGGTCAGAAATAACTGAAATATGTAGTTTAATCCTAATGGAGCTAATGGTTTTGTTGATATGGGGCTTTCGACCAAAATTGTTGACGGACAACTAAGACAGAATATTGGTTTTTATGGGTTTATATACCTATAATAATGACTACTATCCTTTGAATGCTTAAAGTATTGTGTGATATTGTTTCATATAGCTGACAAAAATCTGCTTCTCTGTCTATAATCTGGGTAAAGGGCTCGTATTTTCAGTGTCTGTAACCTTTTAACAGTTTTAAAATAACTAAGTAGTACAAAATTAGGAAATCGTTCGTTCCTGATGATCGTAAAACGGGCCTGCATAATAGAGTTCTCACGTACTGCACAATGAATCAAAGCGCTGCGTTCCGCGGGCTTTACATTTAATGTACTCTCGCACGTAAACCTAAACACGTTCAAGGCCACAAAACAATCAGGGCGAAGTGAATGATCACACCGTGCTTGATCGCGCTGCCTCGCCTAAGCCATAACATCGAACATCGGCTCGACTATAATGTAAACTCAACTCTGTACAGGAAGTTTCACAGTCCACAGATTCCTACCTACTAGACCGTCCTGCAGGGTGATCCGCCGTAAAAACGCGCACGCTACATGTCCCAAGTTGTTTGTCTTTACAATATTAAATTACAATATTAAAAAAATTACAATAATAAATATTAAATGTCTTTACAACATTACAAGTTAAACTCTGTTGACATTCTTATTTAATGTGAAAAGCATTATTCAAAACAAAATTCAGGAATGTATAAAAAATTACGTTTCGTTAGAGATTCAAGGCCTTCAGGTATAGGGTCTAGATTCATATCAATGAAAAGAATCAATACAGAAACGCATGGCCAGCATAGTGACCCGACTGAACGGATCTTTCCTACTGTATTTTCACACGTGTTGCTCAATATCCTAAACAGCTGTCCACGCCTTATATTGTTATGTGTACGCACTTCCGATTTGAGTCGGTCTCTAGTCCTACGCTTGTTGTCGGTGCGTAGTTAATCATTTATCTTTTTTACAGAATTAAATTTAAATCTCTCAAACCAGTGAAGTTATTATGTACGAGTATAACGGAAAAATTCTCATCTTGAAAAATAAATTAACGCATAGCATAACGGTTCTGTTTCGTGGAATCATCTATTTTATTTGCGCGTTATGCGTCGATTATAAATTTCGTTTCGCGCCTTTTTTCGTCAAACTGATTAGGGCCTATACATTCCCGATAAGGAGTCCATTATGATTGATAGTGTGACCAAGTTGGTAGTGACATAAGAAAGCAGGGTGATAGAGCCTTGTCGACGTCGTAATATTGTATCTACTGTAAGTAAGACTAAACAGTTTGTGTGTCTTGATGGGAAGGATGCTAGCGGTCGTGTCATCATCATGCCATTACCTAAATGGTGTCCTCTACAGCGGATAATTTAACAAAGGATCAGTTGGCTACCGTGTCATGCACTTCGTCGAAGTATAGAAGACTTACTGTCAACGAAACGTGGGAAAGCTACTTAGTCATATACTTACAAAATGCATTTAGAAATCATGCTTAATTGATGTCCCTTGGCCGCCTTAATCGAAGTTTGTCGTATCTCCTACCTACTATTACTATACTCAAGATTAGGCTATGATTCGGGCTATATCTGTTCTCGGGCGCCACGTGTCGTCTCTTGCAGCATGCAAGTTCGTGGAGTAAAGTGAGGATTGTCGGTGTTCCAGAAAGCAGTTCGCCCTGTGGTGGCGGCGGCGGCTCGTCAGGCTCGTCAGGTCGGGCGTCGTGGCGCGTGACGCTCGACCACGACCTGGTGGAGACGCTGAGCGCCATCTACCCGGAGTGGTTCAAGCCACAGCACCGGCGCGAGCGCAGCCGGCCCGCCTCGCCCGCCTCGCCGCCTCGCACGCCGCACACGCCGCCTTCAGACGACACCTTCAGGTAAACATAGATCCACGACACCCAGTGGCGGATTTACCAACAGGCTAAGTAGGCTGGAGCCTAGAGCGGTAGATTTTAGGGGAGGAGCAAATTTCTGACCAATTATTTTAGTATTGACAAAAATAGATGATTAATTTGCATACATTTTAAAGTCAACAGAAAAAACAACATGATTCGTTTTACTGCTTAGTTAGTATTAAATAAACAAAACAAACAAATATTTTGGGACATCTTACACACGGCCTCTGACCTCAAACTAAGCAAAGCTTGTGATATGGCTGCCAGAGACTGATTTACTACATATACTTATTTTTAAATACATACTTATATAGATGGTAACTAAATAACACCCAGACACAGAGCAAACACTTATGCTCATCACATAAATATTTGCTCTGGGTGGGGATCGAACCCGCTCCTCTTTGATCCAGAAGTTAGAATCACTAACCACTGAGCCAACGAGACAGTCAATATTTATTACGCAGATTTTATGGGGTCAAATATTTAACAGCCTACTGGCGGCAAATACGTAAAACCACCACTCCCGACACCAAGCGCTGTGGTGGACCACTCCAGGGTTTTTATTGGGTATACCGACCAATCGGTTACCAACATGCTGCGCAAACCCCTACTCCTCACATCACCTCCGCTGACATAATATGTATTTGGTACTGCGCAACTCGGCTCGTGGCCACAGATGACATTAAGTTCGAATCGTTCTATAAATAAACAACAACAAGATTGTTGTTAGGCTCATTATTTCACCATAAATTTTATCACTACTGGGCATAGGTCTCCGTCTCCTCCACTATCTCCCTCGATAGGCTCCGTCTATCTCTCTCTGCCTCTCAAATAAAATAATTAAGTAATAGGTATTTCGTACAAATAGCTCTTCACTACTATGTGTCAGGAGTATCAAGGAGCATACACAAAGATAGGGACTACTAACACCCAAACCAAATATTTGAATTCTTCACCCACATATCTAGCTAGGTACTCGTCCGGGAATTGAAACCGGGGACCCCTGCATCCACGGCATAGGCACTAGGTATGAACTACGCTAGAAAAATATTGATTTGTAGATTTATATAGATTCAGATCAAATGTTATAGTTAACGAATTAAGCTTATCTTAGACGTGAGGAACGGGCTCTACATTGTTGTCTCGTATTGATAGCCAACTGGGTCGTATCCATAGCCAATTAGTAAGCTTAGTCAATACAAAGTCTCGCTCGCCTACTGCTAAGCCATAAAACACTCGTTTGATCATTATCGTATTGCATTGCAATGTATTAATTACACTGCACCGAACCGAAGGCGTTTCAATCAATCTTCACAGGTTAAAGGGTTATTGTGCCAACATTTGAAAACGATTATGTGATCGTGGATATGTCTTATAAAACAAATCATGCCAAAGGTTAATGCCCCCGACACCGCGTAGAACCAATTTGATTTAAAATAATTTTCCTTATACCGATTGCTGAACTTAAGCTGCCGTTGTAATATTAAAATGGATAAAAACTTTACTCATGTCGTCATTATAAGCTTATGAAGCATAAAATTATTGCCAAGCAATTAATTACCCAGCTTTTCGGAGAATGAATATACAATAATACGCCTGGTAAATAATTTTTTTTTTACGCGGGGAAATCTTCGCAAGATATCCGACTGCTTTTGGGGTACGGCCGGGTTATGTGGGATTGTAACCCCGTCGGTGGCCGGCTTTTGTGCGATGTTGTGATCTCCAAGATCTCCAAGGGAACGCACTGGAGCTCTCAGCGTTTTGGCTTAGCTTCTCGATCTTACCTAGGCTTGACCGTTCTCTATGACAACGTGGCCACACACCGTGGTCGTCCTCCCCGGGCTAGGTTTGGTGGATGGCAAATGGTTAACCAACTACCCATGAGTCCTGAAGTTCCCTTTTAGTACAGTGCGACACAAAAAGTGCGAGATGAAATGAATTATTCGGGAACTAAATTATCACTTTTGCTGGAACCACAACCTGAGCTGTCAATCATTGTTTACTTCCTAGAATTTTTCTCGTTTTGTTTTATTTTGTGGATTGGGAACAAGAAAACAGTATTATTATGCAAAAAATAATGCAAAATATGCTAACAAAGCGATGGTGGCGACCTCATTTATTTTCAAATCTTTTATGTCGTACTGTAGGCTCTTACTATGTATAAATGGATTAACTGTATTTGTTACAAAAACTGTCATAAGTTTTATAATAAAGAAAATACAAAAATGTCGAAAGAGACTTACCTCAGTAATAGATGTCGAGTGCTGTAGGTTCCTAATCTCAAAGACTAATGACAATAATCCCTAGTGTTTTTTAAATGTAATTTCATTGAAGTAAGTAAGTAAGTAATATTTGTTTTTCAATATTTGGCTATTTTTCTAGATAGTGATTATGTAAACCTATCGTATTGACATGTAAATGAAATATTTTATGAATAAATTGAATATAAATATCACATGTTTCCCGGGTCTACAGTTCTGGTGCGGAGGAGATGGCCGGCCGCCAGGCTGGCAGCAGCGGCGCCAGCGAGCCGTCGAGCTCGCCGCGCGTCTCCCCGCCCAAGGTCATCGTCGACGACAGTCCGCTGCAGCCCGCCATGGGCAAGCACAAGGAATGTGAGTACCTATCGTCATCATTCCAACCATTCATTTTGTAGGCCTCTTTCTGTTGAAATCCACGCAAGGCCATCGTCGACGACACGCCGCTGCAGACAGTTACGTGCTAGGACAAATATGTGAGTTTTCAACATCATCATTCCAATCATTGGTCCTTCACGCCGGATATTATAGGTCTTCCATCTGTGATCCTCTGCCTGATGCATAGACGTCGACAACGGCAGACTACGCTACGCGCACAATATCTGCAGTACACTAAATTACCGTAGCAGTGAGACGTTCACTGCTGAATATACTCCTCACCTATATGATCTCCACCTATTCTGATCTTCGACGACAGGCTTATCACCCGATAACTACACGATTAAATGGTTGTGATAGAAACATGTAAATGTACACTTGTAATAACTAATACTTGTAATAACTTACAATATGTAGGTACAGTCATTACACACAAAAAAGGAAAACTAAATACATGTACACACCAATATAACGAGGAAAGGAAAACTATTGTGACTGATGAATTCTAGTCCATATGATCGATAATATTATTCATAATGGTTATGTCCATTCCGCTGAAACGGTTGTCAAACAATGCTTGTGCGATGAGACGGACAGTGGCCCGAGTTCTTTGCGTGTGGATCTCGCATTAGTATGCGACGCCGTGTGCGCTCTTCCGGCGATGTTTGTGTCGGCCGCGCCGTCGCGTCGCGAATAAACAACACTTGATGCAGTGTTCATATTACCAGATTCTTAAAAAAAACTGACATGATATTTCTGACAAAAGGTATACGCATATTTTTTTGTTGAAAATTGTAAGAGAAAAACGGGAAATGTGTTAAGTGCATAATGAGCATATCAAGGACGTTGAAGGTCCCGGTTCGAGCGTTGCGCTCGATCAGGGCGCCCAGTAACCCACAATATTCGGCCCACTGGTAGTGAATGTTTGGTCTGTATTACGGTCGCGGCATAACACTAGTTTCCTTGTGCAGTGTTTATTTATGTTGGCGGCGCGCCAGCGTTGTCCGCTCATCGCTCGGGCCGCGTCTACTCGCAAACAAGAATAAAGCAGCCCGCGCCTACGCCGTCTTTTATCGATATTATTCCTCGGATATCGATCGACGCATCGATCGCGTCGGCGCGCCGCTACGCTACGTCAATGTCCGTCACCTGGCGTCATAACACTATTCATCAACGCGACATACCGGCTATTCAATCACCACTCATTGTTGGATGCAAAAGGCAGTCCCGATACCGCGCCGATATAGGAACCGTACCTCATGGAATGGATATTTATAACTTGTAAGAGGAAATATGTACTGAGGAAACTTTATTCGAAATGCCTAACGCTCATCACAATAACAATTGTATCATTTTGTTTTCAGCTTTAAAAGTGAAGCTGATGATGCGACGCCCCATCAACCAGCTCGTAGCGCAAGGAATCATGCCTCGTAAGTGTTCAAATCCTATTATTATAGTACCGCTTAGCAAAAAAATTGCAATAAGTGTCAATTTAATATATGTTTATCCGTGTGTGTTACTGGGGTGACGTTCGTCTCTCAACCGGTCGCGTGGGTGAAAGAATGTTATTTACGATCTAAATGCCATGACTAATGAGAAATTTTAACTAAACAATACAAAAGACACATTCTTTTTTTACGAGACTATTCGAATAACATAGTAGACTCGTCTATCTTTTTATTAAGTGTATTTTTATTTCGTTTGCAGCATCTAAGACGCCGCCGGCGTATTTCGAACAATGTAAGCAATTAGAGCGGGCCAAGACCGGAGACCTGCTGAAGGCGAAAATTCAGAGGCGACCGGACCGCCAGGAGCTGGAGCGGAGACATATCTTGGAACAGGTGTGTACAACTTAGCCTCCTTTGCTGAGCTTTTTCATTTATTTTACCCCAGTTTTGGTCATTTGGGTATCTTTTCTTTGTTGACTTCCTGTCTATCTCAATATTTGGATTGTTACGCTATAAACGTGGGATTTGCGACCTTAAAACGACCCTACTGGTAGCATAAAAAAGTTTCTGTATCCGAAGGCGAGATACAAAAAAAGCTGAAGCTTTTAAACAATTGTTTATCTGTTTGTATTCCAGGAGAGCCATGTGGACCCGAGCCTGGCGGAGAAGCAGCGCATGCTCAAGAAGGCGCGGTTGGCCGACCAGCTCAACGACCAGCTGTCGCACCGGCCCGGCCCGCTCGAGCTCATCAAGAAGAACATCTTGCACACCGAGGAGACCATCGAGACCGCCGTCAAGTCGGGCTCGCTCGCCTTCAAGGCCACCAGCGAGGGCGCGTCCGGGCGGCCGCCGCACCCCTCCTCCTACTGCGGCCCGCCCGAGGAGCTCTCGCCCTCGCCCTCGCCGCCCTCCACGCTGTCGCCCGTCAGCGTGCCCTCGCCTGCGCAGCACGCCGCGCCCGGCAAGGACAAGCCGCGCAAGAAGAGCTGCAAGAAGCAGCAGGCGCCCAAGGCGCGCTTCAAGTTCCACGAGTACAAGGGCCCGCCCAGCGCGCGCGCCGCCTCCACGCCGCCCGGCTCCGTCGAGACGCCGTACGAGCTGCTGCTGCAGCAACAGCAGCTGCTGCTGCAGCTCATGGTGCCCGCCTCGCCCGCCACCTCCGACTCCTCGGACGCGTACGGCGCGCCGCCGCCCCCCGCGCTCCCCGCGACCACCGCCCTCCCCGCGCCCGCCGCGCGCCTCGAGGACATGAAGGTGTCCGACCTGCGCGCCGAGTGCAAGCGCCAGAACCTGCGCGTCTCCGGCACCAAGACGCAGCTCATCGACCGCCTGCGCCAGGAGGAGCGGCCCAAGTCGCCCGCCTCCGTCGCCTCGGTCGCCTCGGTCGCCTCGTGCGGCTCGCCCGAGGCGCGCGCCGACCCCGACCCGCCCGAGGACATCGTGCGCTCGCAGCAGCGCCAGATCGAGGAGCTCGAGCGCAAGCTGGAGGCCTCGCGCAACCAGCTCGAGGCCGTGCGCCGCGAGGCGGCCGGCGCCAGCGACCAAAGCCGCCGCCTGCTGCACGCGCACCTCTGCGTGTCGCAGCTGCGCGCGCAGCTCGACGCGCTGCAGCAGCACGCGCCGCCGCGCCCGCAGTACGTGCTGGCCGCGCCCGCGCCCGACGCGCCGCCCGACCGCCTCGTGCGCCTCTTCACCGTCTCCTCGCCCGCGCCCGCGCCCCGCGACCCGCGCGCCGACCCGCCCGCCAACCCCGCCTACATCCTCAACGGCGTCAAGGTGGTGCCCATCGCGATCCTGCCCTCGGCGCCGCACTACGAGCCGGAGCGCGCGCCGCCGCCGCCCCCGCCGCCGCCGCCGCCCCCGCCGCCCATGCCGGAGGCGGCGACGCGCGACTCCTCCGAGGAGAGCCAGATCATGGACGACGTGCTCGAGATCCTGGTGGAGAACGGCGAGCTGCCGCCCTCGGCGGTGCAGGGCGCCGCGGCCGACGAGGAAGCGTTCTCGCCGGCCGCCGTGCTGGGCGAGGGCGGCGCGGCCGGCGCGGGCGGCGTGCGCGCGCGCGACTCGCTGGCCGCCGCCGAGCTGCAGCGCGAGCTGGACGACATCCAGAACGAGATCATGAGCCACGCGGACCTGCAGGCGGGCGGCGCGCACGCCGGCCTGCCCGCCGACCTCGGCATGGACCTGCTGCCGGACCCCGAGTTCCACGCAGAGTTCGCGCACGACGCGAGCGCGCCCGACGGCGACGACTTCTTCGAGCGCTTCCTGGCCGGGCACGCGCGGGACGAGGCGCGCTCGCCGCTCGCCATGGACGTGGCGGACGACGAGCGCCCGCCGACGCCGCTCGCCAACGGCGATCTGCTCGGCCACGAGCGGCACGGGTTCGACTACATCGACGACCTGTCGCTGCCGTCCTTCCAGAGCGAGGACACGCGCGGCGGGTTCGAGCCGCGCTCGCCGCCCGAGCTCGTGATGCACGTGGACGACGGCTACGACCCCATGGAGACGGAGCTGTTCCCGAACATGTTCGGGCGCGGGCACGTGCCGCAGTGCGACCCGCTGCTGGGCGGCGTGCTGGCGCGCCCGCCGCCGCGCCCCGCGCTCAAGCACTACTCCTGGGACAAGATCGAGTTCGACGCCACCTGACCCGCGCCTGCGCCGCCTCGCGCCCTGCTCGTCTGACGCCGGACTCGCGCTTCCGACATGGTGACATTCATCTAGTGATACGTAACTGAACACGGAGTGTTCCACGGACGACATGGTTTCAATTGTAACGTAACTTTGTACTTAATTTTCGGTACGGAATTTGTGTCGCTAGTTTATAATTTGATAGTGTAATCGATTAGCGTCTCGTCGGTGTCGACGGCGCTCCCGGCTCGAGTGTCGAGCTCGTATCGTTTACTATGTATAGATATTATCTACTTATGTATATATTGCAAATTTTAATACTCAACATAGTTGTGGATTTCTGCATTCCGCCCGATGACTAAAACTTAGGGGAAAATTTATATCGTAGGAAAAGTTGTTTTTGTATGACACGATAGAGTAACGCGCGTGCGCGGATTACGCCGAAGATACCTTATTGTAACGGTCGTGTCAGTTATAACTTTGCGTGCCGTCGTCTCAGACGCGAGAATAGCCTTTCCCAAATCAAGAAGTGACATTCCAGTCTTGTTGAAGTGCACATTGGGGCACAGAGCCCTCGCCTCGCACGGTGTGGGCCCGGGACAGATGGCCCGAGACAGCCGAGACGTGCCGAGGCCAGGCGCCGATTCACAAGCCATCGTCATGGGTGGGACCAGCTTGGGAACAATGTTAGATACGGTTCGTGTAGGTAGCTTAGGGAGCCGGCTCCTACCGCTCGAACAATTATGCAAACAATTTAGTAATTTAATTCACTTGTTTAACTGAACACTCGACTTATTATAGACTACTTGGAACTTAGCGACGGGCTCTATGAGATTGTAGTGTATACTATGTATACGACTACTGTTATGTTTTATTTGAAGTTAAAATTTTCCTATAAGAATAATGATAAACGACATAACATTCTTGAAAATGTATCATTCCATTGTATTGTCTAAAGTGTAGGATAGGTGCACCATTATCAATAAGCTGAATTTATTATTTATACTCCCTAGTGCCTGTAGAGTGGATAATTTATTTATGAATGCGATTCAATTCTAGTCTGTTTGCATAATTGTTTGAATGTGTATTTATAAATTTATTTATTTTACTCTTCCATTTGTACTTACAGTCTTGTTTGTTATATATATTTTATTAATGTGTGAGTGTTTTTCACTAATGTATTAGTATAGTATTACCATACCATGTGTTATTTATATTTAGGTCACCGTTGCTTAGACAGAGAAAGCTAATAGAGCGAGATTTTGTGAAATCAAGTTGTATTGCCATTATTTGCATTTACGTTTTATTTAATATTTTGAATACTTGTTGCTACAACGAATTATTACGGCTTCACTGCCCTGCATGTGCCAATACAGACTTTATTTATTAAAACTACTTTATGGGAGAGTGCATCGTTATTTATTGCAGCAAATCAAAATTATAAATTATGTATGTTTTCTCTGCCGATTGTCTAAGGATGTTGGATGTTATTGAAGGTGTATGTGATAGTACTATAAAATCCGCAGAGTAAGGACAGAGGTAAGGTTGTAAGCTAAAAATAATAGTACATTATGATATAAGTGCGGTAAGTTGAAAATTACAGCCGAGGCGATATTGCTAGCCCGAGCCGTAGCCGAGAGCTATAAGGAAGCAGAGGCTGTAATTTTCAAAGCGCACGTATGTCATACGACGTTTTATAACATATTTACAAGGAAATTAATAAAACTCTAGACTTTCTTAAACGAATAAATCTTTAATTACTTGTTAAAGCAGTTATAGAAATATGAACAATTTTTAAAAGTGATTGTTATGTTGCCAGAATTTTGACCACTTTTCTGACATAAAAACTCTTTGCTAAGATTTAAAAAAGTTTCGTTCATTTTTAGACTATATCATAAAAAACCGTGCATGTTACTTTATTTAAAAAAAAACTCGTGCGTTTTACATTACAATAACGCACAAGTGCGTAATGAAATACACTACGATATTGAAATTGGTGTAATTACAGCCACTTTACGAGCAAATATGTTATAAAAGTGATTTAAATTTTTACACAACATGATATATGTGTATGATAGTTATGTAGAATCATGTGCCTTCCACTCTGTCTTTAATCTGTGATAAATCATACATTTTAAAGTATGATCACATAAGGATTGGTGCTATTATTTAACATAAGATGTATAGTAAAAATCTAACAAAGAAATTAATATTTGTAATTGGAAATGCGTGGCTATAATGTTAAACACTATTTAATGAAAATAAACATTTATATGTAACAACCTTCTCGCCATCTTTAAACAGCCACACGAAAATATACATTCAAATTAAAACAGGGCTGATTAGGAAAATATACTTGCTTTTTAATTTAAGTAATTATTCCATTAAATTATATTAAACCTTTAGATATAAATATTTATTTTAAAAAATCTATTTGCTCATTATTCGAAATTGTACTTGTATTTACTGATTTTTGAACGCCACTAGAGAGCTTTCTTGAGACTGGACTTGTTTTTTTCTTATGACTCTGTGACTACGTTAACAGCAATTGTGAAACTCTACGATTATGAATAGTTTGCTGTTTGTTTTGATATTTCTTCACTAGGCTATAGGCCGAATCAAACTTATTGGCGGCTATGATGTTAGCTACAAGCTCCGGATAACCCAATCATCGCGCACCTGTTAAATGAGTGTTAGTTAGGATTAGTCGCTGTCGCTACAAGCTCCGGATAACCTAATCCTGACTGAAGCTCATTAAACAGGCGTTCGAGGATCGGGTTATCCGGAGCTTGTAGCGACAAGCTCCGGATAACCTAATCTTGACTGAAGCTCATTAAACAGACGCTCGAGGATAGCGTCTGTTTAATGAGCTTCAGTCAGGATTAGGTTATCCGGAGCTTGTCGCTACAAGCTCCGGACGCTTCAGTAAAGATTAGGTTATCCGGAGCTTGTCGCTACTAGCTCCGGATAACCCGATCCTCGAACGCCTGTTTAATGAGCTTCAGTCAGGATTAGGTTATCCGCGACAAGCTCCGGATAACCCGATCCTCGAGCGCCTGTTTAATGAGCTTCAGTCAGGATTAGGTTATCCGCGACAAGCTCCGGATAACCCGATCCTCGAGCGCCTGTTTAATGAGCTTCAGTCAGGATTAGGTTATCCGGAGCTTGTCGCTACTAGCTCCGGATAACCCGATCCTCGAACGCCTGTTTAATGAGCTTCAGTCAGGATTAGGTTATCCGCGACAAGCTCCGGATAACCCGATCCTCGAGCGCCTGTTTAATGAGCTTCAGTCAGGATTAGGTTATCCGGAGCTTGTAGCGTCACAGCCGCCAAGAAGTTGATTCGGACTGTACTAAAATAATCGCTATATGTTGCGTTATGTAGATATCAAACTTGTATGTACCCTTATTAATCCTTATTGTTAATTAGGATTCAAGTAGCTTGGTTGCTGTAAACTAGGTACAATTCAGCTAATCTCATGGATAACAGGCCTCTATGGTGTTAGCTTTGTAATGAATTACTCCTCCAGAGTTAGCATGTTAATATTTAACAAGATATTAAGTGAGATTATAATGTTTTCATATAGAATATTATACTTATCTGCATATTTGTTATGTTACTGTTGTATATAATTTTAGGAGAGTTCTAATATTTGTTTCTTAATTAAGTTATAGAATTTGAAGTTAAATATTTGTATGCTGGATTGTACGTTAACTTTAATATCTGTGCTCTCTGAAAATGAGTATTTGTATTGGCTTCTGACACTTAGACCTGCATTTTAGTTTTATGTTCATTAGTTACGTAAAACAGTGTGTCCTACGTTAGGCACTGTATAATTAGCTAAAGTTTCAGTCAATGTTGATGGCTATAAGCCCGTGGTCTGTTGCAGAGCCAAGTATTCAATAAACAGTATGGATGTGATATAATAGGAGTCGTATATTAGTATAACTGGATAGTTTTTTTTTACCTTGCCCTGTAATTGAAGCCTTGTAAATATTTACCAAGCCTTTATTTAGCTTAAGAAAAGAATGTTGAATAAAAAGTTTTTGACAAAGTCTTGTTTCATTCAACTTCGCCACGCCAGAATAGCCGCGTACCCACCTAGCGCACAGGCTCGCGCGGCGGCCTCGCGAGCCAAATGCCTCGGCTGGTGTGGACGTGCCTCGGCCTGCCTCGGGCGCGCGTTTGCTCGACCGAGCACGGCTCGGCCCCGAGCCATCTTGGCTTTTGGTAGCCATTTGTTGTCGGTAAACTTGACGCGCTCAAAGGTGCCTCAGTGAGCGCTGTGCGTTAGGTGGGGACGGTTATGTTTCGGCTCGCGCGCGAAGCTACTTCAAGTTTTGTCTCTTGCCGTGTTTGTCTTCTGTAATTTTGATATCATGGGCAGTCAGGAGAAGTCCATTCGCTCTATCTAGAAGCGTCTAGGTTTTTTCTTGATACGTGACTGTTTTCGTTTCTTTAAACAGTAAGCAGCTAGGAAAATAGCTGCAGCTGAAAATACACGACTGTCCATTACGAATAGTCGCGGAATTATGATGGCTCAGCCTGCCTCGCGAGGCGGCTTCGTGTAAATTGAACAAAACTACTGAGGCTGCCGCGGGAGCCATCGCTCGCGATCCGGACACCGAGGCTGCCGCGCGAGCCTATGCGCTAGGTGGGTACGCGGCTAATGCCATCCGATTTAGCCCGGGAGGTGAGCGCAAAAAATGCAACCATTTCTAAAATGCTCAACTGAGCCCTTAGTTTAGGTTTTGCCTATCTTACTATTATATTTTCGTGTTCGCATGTGGCTTCATACATTTTGGTTAGTTCTCCCTCGTTCCGCCAGGGGCGCTGTACAAAAATGTATAGAACACATCACTATATCGATCTATCGCTCTCGCAGTAACACTGTTTCCCATCACTAACCGGTTGTTTCAGGGGTGCGCTTACGCACTCCAGACAAAGATTAAAATATTCCTGGCTAAGTCTATGTCACACGCTTAGGGCATCCGTCAAGAAAAAAACCTCCTGGCTAATAATTTATCTGCCCCGTTTACGCACTCCCACCGGTATAATTTTTCTCCTGACTAGGCAAAGTTTTATCGAGGTTTTTAGGTAGATAAAATTTTATCTTGTCTCTGATTGGTCAGCTAGTTGTCATCGAATCGAATTTGACAGATCGTTCAAGAGTTTGTCAGATGTGATTGGTTTGTCGTAGATTTAAGGCTCCATCAAACACAGGCGGTACGAGCGGTAGAGCGGTAAAGGGCGGTACGGCAGTACCGCGACCGGACCTGTGTGAGCCCTTCTTATATAACCAGTACAATACAGATGCCCGCCCGTCTGCTATACCGCTCGTACCGCCTGTGTGTAAAGGAGCCTTTAAGGCTCTAAGGCTCCATCAAACACAGGCGGTACGAGCGGTAAAGGGCGGTACGGCAGTACCGCGACCGGACCTGTGTGAGCCCTTCTTATATAACCAGTACAATACAGATGCCCGCCCGTCTGCTATACTGCTCGTACCGCCTGTGTGTAATGGAGCCTTGAATTGATCTAGAGCTACGACTCCGTTTACGGATGCCCGTTACAATATTTTTTATCCAGCATTAAAATTATCTGGAGTGCGTACACGCACCCCAGAAAAAGAAAAACAAATCAGAACAGAATTACCAAAGAATTTTGTGAGATTATCAATTTATCAGGTTCTTTTTGATCATTATATAAAATAAAATGCTGTGAAACCGTTTCAACGTGATTTCAGTAAAATAAACTTTTTTGCAAAGGACAGTGTTAATTAAGTACAATAATTCCGGCTACATCGTTTTAGTTATGATATTAGCTGAATCAGTGTTGTTTGCTCTAGCATTGATCGATACCGGCGCAATATTATTTCTTTTAGTGTATTATATCATTACTTTGTCTGATTTGGAATGCGATTACTTGAATGCACAGGAGTGTTGTGCTAAATTGAATTATTGGTTGCTCCCGAAATACATCGCTCATTCGTTCATCACATTCCTGCTGGTTCTGCATGGACAAGTTCTTATGTTTGTGCTGAATGTGCCGATGTTTGCATGGTTGACCTTTGAATATTTCACCATACCAAGAGGTAACTTGGGGGCCTACGACCCTGCTGAAATCCTAAACCGTGGCCAGTTAAAAAAGCACCTTAGAGATGTAATGATCTATGTTGGATATTATCTAATATTCTTCTTTATTTACCTGTACTGCTTTATACTATCTCTACTGAAAGGCAATCCTATACCACCACAAACTGATGAGTATGTAACATCAATGTACTGAATAAAAAGCTCAAACATGTCGTCAAGTAGTGAAAATGATGCGATAAATGACCAGCAATCAGGAAGTGATCATGATCAAGCTTCGAACTCATCATATTCGTCAGATAATGATGGAGGCATTGCATCTCGACTGAGACCAAAGAAAAAGTCTACACCAACACAAACAAATACATGTGTGAAACTAATGTTGCCTGAGCACCTGGCAGCATACATGGAAGAAAGAGACCTAGGTCGAGATGTTAAGTCTATTGAGTGTAGCGCAGAAATGGTAGAAAATATATTTGGAAATTACCTCATAGTTAAGAACATCTTGAGTCATTTGAAATGGCAGGAGAAGATGATAAGCAAAGACGTTTGCCCTCTTTGGAACAGTGCTGTAAACAGGCTTCAGGTAGAGCAGATAGAGCCTGTGGATTTTTCAATCAATGCAAGTTTTCGATCTGGAGTCGAACGTATCGTAATGTTGAAGTCTTCGGAGTTTTACACAGAACCTTTGGCAGTATTTATTTTTTGCACCGCTATGGCGTATCATATGTGCTCGATTAGTTGTCAAGGCATCACAGCCGGCCCTTGCTCGCCGCCCTGTGAAGATGAACACAGTAGTAAGTTATCAAAAGTTTGTAAGAAACATTTGAAATACTTACCTACAAAGAAAACTGTACTAGGTACTTATTCGTTTCAAAGGCTTGTCCTATAATCACGACAGTAAAAAAAGATTTTAATTAAATTCTAAACTCTGTTTTTGGCATTCTAGGTTTCAAATTGATTATTTTTCAGATGTGGAAAAATTGAGGGTAGAACTAACAACACATAACATGGAGGGCTATCTACAAAGATACTTGAACACGGATGTGAAGTTAGCTACCAGCTGCTGCAATCAATGCGCAGCTTTGTGTTCAGCCAGGATTGGATATTGTGCAGCTTGTAGTTAACTTCACATACACCGACTTGTATGATTCGGCCTATACCTCACATGTCCAAAATCAATACCCAGCAAGCATATTTCCACTCCTATAATATGCAGTGTATGTGCCATATTTGCATTGTGAGTATACACTGTTTATCATAGGTAGAGCTATACTACAGCTACAGATACACTTGCTAGGTTTTGGTTTCGGACAGCCAACCTCAAGCATTTAGCATAATACATAGCTTTTCTTATTGTCTTAGCTATTTCAGTATATTTGATGTTTATAAATAATTTCTCATTTAGTTTTAGATTACATTCACCGAGAGATGATTGCACCAAGAGATTGCATGTACTCAGTGAAAGCAAGTAGCACAACATACATGCCACTGCCACACTCCCTTACTGTGGGAAATACCATTAAAAAAGCAATGCAAGGAGCTGACGCGGGTTTTTATGGAATGTTCATCCCTAAGATACCAGATGTAGAGTTTAAAATGATAAATATCAGTTGTTCAAGTGGTCTCCAACAAAACTTGTTGCCGGAAATAAAGTCTTTAGCTGAGCGTTACACTGTTAAAGGGGCAGTTGTCTGCTTAACTGAAAACTATTTATTGTATGTGAATGAGAATAATGCAGAATGCCTATCTTTCCTTAATACCCTGTAAGTATTACTAATGTATTGAATTAAAACCTGCTGGGCTAGCATACACACTTATAATCTAAGTTTATTGACATGTCAAAAAGAGGCAGAGTTATTGTGAAGATAACTTCTTCGTCTGTGTTGTGAAGTATACCTATATTTATATCTGTCACTTTTTCACACATTCACGAAAATTATGTTGTGGTATAATTCTAGGTTTCCTGGATTTACTTATGATTGTATAGCAGTAGTAGTTATTTTAATTAAATAACTTACAAAGACCTCGACTATAGGTCTTTGCTTACTTACCATTTGCCAATTTTGACAACTCTAGGTATGCTAGATATTTCATACATTTATGTGGTGAAAATTGGCTTTAGAAAGCGAACTTGATAAGGAATATGCAGGATTTAATATATTTTTTGAAATAATAGTTTATCAAATTTACATCATCAAAGAATCCAAGAGTTAAAAAAGATTGTATAAAAAGAATTTGGCTCCATTCTAAATGTTATGCATATTCCTTAATGAAGCTAACTATTCATTGCATTTATGACAGAGTAGTTACTTTTGTATACTCCCATGATATCTTTTATTATCCATTTAAAAGAGTTTGCAGATAAAAATGAATATGAAAAATAATGCAAATTTAAAATGATTTTAAGACTATTTATTAACATTTTACAGGCAGCCTGATACACCATTTGCTTTCGGAGGCTGTATCGTTGAAGACACAACTACTGAGGTCCAAGAAATAGTGGATATAATCGAAAATATCAATAACAACAAGGAATTTATCAGCGGCAAAATCATGTCAGTTGGGCTGTTTCTGAGACCTAAAACTGATAACTCAACATCAGACAAGGAACCAAAATACAACTTTGAAGCCTATTCCTTTGTTTTGGAATCATCAGAATGGTCCAAGGAAAAGATATCACAGGCTATTCAAGAGGTATGTACTTAAAAAAATTCAACAGTTTAGAAAAACATTGATATCCCCAAGGATCCACTCACATTTTCTGGGATAGCAGTTGCCTATTTAGTAATTTGTGTTATTGTCTAGATTCGTACCATATTTTCTAAGAACATGTACCCATTGTAACTAAACTTTATTTTAACTTATTAATTTTGGCTATTTAGGCTAAGAAACCCTATATATTTTCCGGGATAATAATAGTTCCTGTATTGAAACATGTTGTGTGCTTCCTCCATACTAGATTCCATCACTTTTTACTCGCTTTGGCATCTTCTTAACGGGAATGTTTCTACCCGATTCGGCGCCGGGCTGGTGCCAGCTAGGCTTGTTTACGAGCACAGTTCGCGTGCTGAGCCACATGAAAGCGCCATCGCTAGTGCCGGCGTCGTTAACAGACCCACATAGTGTAGTGCTCCATAAAGAATAGAAAACACTATTGTACACAGTAAAATATAAAACAACAGTAATACATGAAAAACTTATAAGTGTAGCTCAAGGCGGCCTTATTGTTGGAAGCGATCTCTTCCAGGCAACCCATGCACGGAACGGAATGATCTTAAAATATATCACGGGAGTACAATAATGTGATACTCAAAAAGAAAAAAAACTATGTTATAAACATAAATAATAACACTACATACTATACCTAACACAAAATTATACTACTACTGTAATATAAACATACATAATAATATACATAAATAATCATATACGCAATGACATAACGAAAGAAAATAATGACACAGCAAATTACTTATTTAGAGAGATAATGAATTTTTACAAGTCGTTTGAAAGTTTCCAGTGAACGGGCTTAATATTCGTTATAAGGGGCAATTCGTTCCAGAGTTTCACAGCCCTTACAGCAAACGATGAACTGTAGAATGAGGTCTGAGGGAAGTTGTGTGAATAAAAAACTGACGACCGAACGTACGCACCACGGTTTAACTCTGTGCGTAGCCCCGGCGAAAAACCATCTCGTTAACAAGGGGCCTAAATGGGAACTCAACATAAGAAAGGAAGAATAGTGAGGTTTTTTATGGGTATAAATCCCGATCCCATGCCCAGTAAAGAGTTCACACTACTTTTTTGGTCAAAGAAACCTTTTAAGGAAACCTGCTTATTATCTTTGGATAAGAAATTCAATGACATATCTGAATCTAGTGTGAGGTCCATGCGAAGGCTCAATCGGTGCAACAGTGGGTTGCCTGCCTCAGTGGCTCAGTGGTTAGTGACTCTGACTCCTGGGCCATTTATGTGATGATACCTATGTGTTTGTATTTAAAAAATACTTTTGAGTAATATGTCAGTCTCTGGCAACCATATCACGAGCTATGCTTAGTTTGGGGTCAGAGACCGTGTGTAAGATGTCCCCTAATATTTATTTAAATAATTTGCTATTAAAGGCTGTAGTAAACAGTAGTTACACAGGTATTCCATATTGCTCCCAAATAAATTTACTTCACATCGTTGTTTTTAAGTTTCGCGATTCGAACACATTATTATTAATATACTACCCGTGATCACGATCGATGCAACTCTGTCTAAACGTCGGAATGGTGAGGTATTTATTTATCTTGTGATTTTAGTGCGCGATTAGTCCCGTAGTATATAATAATAATCACTTTACTTTGGAGAGTAACTCTAAATACTCAACATTGTATGTATCAGTTTTCAGAAAGGGTCCCGCGCTTCGAGCACAGCTTGGCCTTCAAGTTCTCGTGCATGGGGCGACAGCACAGGCACGAGCCCGAGCAGCATTACTTCCGTCTGTTCTTCCCGAACACTCGTATCATTGGCTGCTTCGGGAACGGAGAGCTCGGAGTCAACCACCCACATTGGGAATCGCGCAGCGACAAGCCCAAGAACTCGGCGAAACGCTCGAGGTACCTGGCCTACGAGAAAGTCCATTCCTACTCTACTGTCTTCTTTTACATCGGCTGGGGGAAGATCGTCGAAGAGGCTGAACGCGATGACTGAGGACATTTGATGCTAAAGTGTCATAGTTTTGGTCCGAGGAAAAGACAGTTTTAATATAGTATACTGTGTTAGAAAATATTATACTAAAGTTGATGTTTTGGATTAAGGGTCTACACGACCGATCATTACAGACTATGATTATGACGTTTCCAGAATGTAATGGCGGAGGCACCTACGTAACTTACAGATTTTCTGTACGATTCTCTGTGCCGGGGGTGTCACGGTACCCATAAATATACCTCGCCAAAGAACAAGTCTCCGTAACTATCTACTTTGAAGGTTCAAAAGACAGTATGAGGGCTTTAATACAAAAAATAAAATGAAATGATAGAGACCGTAGGAACGTGCTGAAATCAAACCTCTTCCAAGAAAATCTGTAGGAAAGGCCAATGTCCAGCAGTGGTTGTCCTGCTTATGGTCTGCCTACTAAAGCATACCATACCATGACCGTAATAGGAATGTGTCATACAAAAAATATTCTTTGAATGGAAAAGTATGAGACTATGCTGGTTCCTTCACCGACCAGCTCCATCACGTGCCATGCACGGAGAGTTTCGGCACCATCAGCGTTTTTTTGACGTAGGTACGTTGTAGTTGGCAGGCACCTGGAATCAAAGAGTGTGAGTGCACGTTAAACTAATGCAGGCAGTACCTAGGTAGGTATTACTCACTACTATTTTCAATGCCACCCAAGCTACATTGACCATCGACATGTTTTTTTTTTGTTTTAAACATACCCAAAAGAACATTCAGTACAGTTTAAAATGATTTAAATATGTTCTGATTTTTAGGGTTCCGTACACAAAGGGTTGTGTCAGCCGTGGTGGTCAAGAGGTAGTGACACCCGCCTTACAATCGTGAGGTCGTGGGTTCAAATCCCCGGTCCCGCACCAACGAGTTCTTTGGAATTTATGTACGGAATTTCACACCACTGGCTTTTCGGTGAAGGAAAACATCGTGAGCCAACCTGCATACGTCCGTAGAAGAAATTCGATGGCGTATGTGAATCCACCAACCCGCACTGGGCCAGCGTGGTGGATATGGCCCAATCACCCTTGGTGGGTAGGCCTACGTCCTGCAGTAGACTATTAAAAAGGCTGGCACAGTACGCAAAGGGTAAAAATGGGACCCTATTACTAAGACTTCGTTGTCCGTCTGTCTGTCTGTCACCAGGCTGTATCTCATAAACCGTTATAGCTAGAAAGCTGAAATTTTCACAGATGTATTTCTGTTGCCACTATAACAACAAATACTAAAAACAAAATAAAATTAATAATTAAAAGGGGCTCCCATAATACAACCTGAATTTTTAGTCGTTTTTCGCTCGATATTAACAATAGTTACAGGTAGATGCTTCAAATATTCACAGAATATTTAGTTGTGTATTCACTTCAATAGTAAATAATTCAATGAAAATAAATATTTATGGGGGGCTTCCGTAGAGAAGGTGGGAACCCTTGCGAGTCCGACTCGTGCTTGGCAGATTTTAATATAAATATGGAAAGTAGTAAAAACCATTTTATTTATTTATCTATTACGCCAACCGTATTTGCTTAATTATAATATTAGCTCAGGTTTTTAATTATCTTAATTTTAAAGTTTTTATCAATTATTATTACACCTATTTTTAATTTAGAACAAAACTATACAATAATAGTCATCACAAAAACAGATAGGATGTTTTTGGATAATGGTTTTGAATTGTCCACAATTTTAATAAGTGTTTGCTATACCTACTTGCTGTCATAGATATCTAAGATCAATGTTGATTGTTTAGAATAGTGTTGTGAATTGTGTTAAGGGCCTTGTAGCCGCCAAGATCTATCTCGCTCGCGCAATTTAACATTGTATGAGGTAAAAAAATCACAAATCAATTTAGGTACAAAAAATATTTTGCACGTGCTACTCATCACGATACCTTTTCTGTAAATTTTAATAATATAAGCTAGAAATCGAATAAAATAACCGTTTTCTTAGCCCTTTGTCTTATAATATAAAAATATGTACCTATCAATTGTTTTATAATATAAAAAATATCAAATCTTCTTTTTATTTACAATAGTGTTTCGTTTAAAAAAAGAAAATACAATTTTTGATAATCATGATTCCTATGTGCTCAAACTTCCAATTGTGCGAACGAGATAGCTGTGGCACGACTAAAAAGCCGTTAAGCTACAAAACTATGTCGTCAATGTACTTTGCATTTTAAGATATACTCTTATTTGTCACAACCTAGGTAAATGTTTTAAAATACTGCGTGACGAATCACGCGTGTTAATAGAGATCGAATATTCATCAGTTGCATTTAACTTTCAGGGTTAAGTAAGTATGTTAAAAACGATTTTATGTAGTTTGTGCAAAAAGCGACACTGTCGCTGGGCTACTTTTTGTGTAATTTAATTTGTGCTTACGGTCATTGGTAATTTTATATGACGCAGTGGCAGGCTTCCCTAAGTTACATAAAATTATTAGAAAATTTTAAGTCAATTTTCAAAGTAGCCGAACTTCGTGGACAAAAACAGCATTTTGATTTTCATACAAGAAAACGTTTGACCACTTTCACCTTTAATCATTTTTATTTGACGCTGAATAGGCATGACGACCGGGTAAAAAAAATATTACGAATTGTAATTAGTCCGTCAGTTAGATTACAAAAAATATATGACACGATTTTTTTACTTTGCCAATCAAACAAAAAATAGCGAAAAAATCTAATCAATCAAAGTTTGTGAGTGGGGCCCGACTTCAAGGCTAGAGCGCGCGAGCGTACTACAGCCACGTTTTGCACATAGCGTCGCTAGGGCTGCGCCGCAATGCTATAATTGAATCAGTCGCCCTGTGGCGATGCGTCCGTTAACTGCGCTGCGCCTTTCAACGCACACTAATGCGGGCCGCACCGCACCGCAACGTATAATAAAAATGCGCTTAGCAAGCTATCCGTCAGTGCGTTGCGATGCCACACCTGTAGTGTGCGATAGACATATTCGAATCCTTGATAGATACCACCTCGAGTGCCTGCGCGACATAATGAATATCAAATGGTCGGATCGAGTGAGAAACACCGAAGTACTTCGGCGAGCAAATGTGAGCGGCATCAAAGCATATCTTATGCGCCGTCAGCTGCGCTGGTGTGGACTCCTGTCAAGGATGCCCAGCGAGAGAGTGGCGAAGCGCATTTTCTACTCTGAACTCCAGAACGGCAAGCGTAAACCCGGCGGTCAGTTCTTAAGGTTTAAGGATGTGCAAAAGAGATACATGAAGGATTGAAATATTGAGCCCTCTTGCTGGGAGTCCAAATCCATCCTCCTAAGAACAATAACCAGTTATTGTTCTGAGATATCTTCATTCTTTGTTTGATTGAGAAAGGAAAAAACGTATCTATTAGGCCCGATTTTAAAGGCGCCATCGTGATTATAATAGCAATTTAGAATATTCCTGTTTCTTTTTTACTATATGCATTTGATAGAGAGAACAATATTTACATTGCTATTAAAATTACGATGGCCCCTTTAAAATTGGGCCTTATAATGTTTAAAATCTAACTAACGGACTGTTTATTTTTAGTCGTCTAGCACATTCTCGCGAAAGTCGTTAATAAAAAAACATTGTTGATATATACCTATAAAAAGGAACAAAAAATATTTAAATTCGAATATTTATGCATTAAAAAATAAAGATTCAAAGGTGCATGCGCTTTTTTAAGAACTTCAGTTTTAATATCGTCAGGCCTTATAAGGCAACTCATTTAATAAATTTTATTGATAGTAATTTGGTTTTAAGTAAGAGCAGGAATGTACGTTGTGCACCTTGTTACCTACCTAAGATAATGTCTATTATAATTATACGTAAGGATAATTTATACAATAAATGTGATAAAACAGAATTTACTTATTTTTTCAAAATTGATCCTCTGTAAATGTTCCAACTAGTAGGCTCAGAGCAAATAAAAACATCAAGAGAAAACGTCGTTGAACAGTCAAGTAAAGCCGGTTTTTTATACATGTGTGAATGCGTCACTGCCGCGCCGCCATAGTTAGACTGACAAGCCAAGGCGTAGTTTCCTTGTATGGTGATGTGTGTGTCATTGTCTTTACACGGCGAGGCGTAGTTTTGGTCGGCCTCACTTGTTTGTTCACAACATTCTCTCTTGATTTTTTCATTTGCTCTGAGCTAGTAGGTATAAGCCGAATCAAACTTTTTGGCGACTGTGATATTGGCTATATAGGTAGCGCCACACAAGTCGGCGGATAGGAAGTTAGGCGCAGAACGCTGCGCCCAAGGCAAACTAAAGGTATGCGCGGGAGCCAGAGAGACGCCGGGGCACACCCGCCCGCACATCTCATGCCTCCCGCGCGCTCACTACGCCCGTGCTCACCACTACGCCACGCGGCGTCGGCATTATGCACACATGCGCAATAATTAGCGAATTACGGCGAAAGTGTCATCTGCGGTTAAGAGCTGAGGTGGTCTGTAATTTTCCATACAAACGTATTGCGCTGTTTTCTTTCTGGACAATGCTTTTAGAGTTACAATTTTTTGCCATAAAATTAAATTTAGCTGTTTAAACTACCCTGTCTTTTCACTTTTTTGATAAATTAATTATCAGGCAAAATATGATCCTTCAAAGTCTCAAAAAAATTCACCATTTTTACCGACGTCTTTAAAGACCCCCCAGAATAAACTTATTAATTTCTAACAAAATATGAAATGACATAATCATGAACACATATTTTTTGTAAATTTTGACATAAAAAAATACTTGATTAATTTAGTTTTTGATGAAGAAAACAGCGTAATACGAAACGTTGTTTTGCCAAGATTTTTATAGGTATAAATTGCTCTGAGCTGCAATTGTCCCTATCGCACGATGCGGAGGTAGGGTTGAGGTGAGGGAGGTTCAAACCTATACGTACACATGCCCTAGGGATGTAGTAATAGACGATATTTTTGTCGATGCTCTAGTGATGTCCATCGATATCGATGTTTATTAAAAATATTAGTTAATTTTTCAAATCTTGTAATTTTACTGATGTATCTTTGTTACTTTCAAATTTGTGTATTATTTTTTTTGTTTATATATATCGTGTTGTATCGGCAGACATCTAAATGGTTTAGGTGCAGAATGACCAATTCTCATAATGCCCAACTAATCCGGGAATGATCAATTCTGCGAATGCCTAATTCTATTTAATTTAATTTTAATTTTATGGCAACATAATTTCAATTAAGAATTTCTTATAAAAACTTACTTTAAGAGATTTGTGTATTTGTTTAAAATAGCCAAAACTACTTTTTTGATAATAAATCAGCTAGATCGCAAATTTTACGTCCTCAACATAAATTCAATATTCGTGTAGTACAGGTAAATAATACTTTGTATCATTGAAGTTCATCTAATACAGCCATAAAAGTGTACAATAGTCTACCTCTTGACATAAAATTTTTAGATGCAAACAAATTTAAACATAGCTTAAAAATGGCTCGCTGAAAATACCTTATATAGCATGAAATAATATAATGAATGTACAAATTCTGACTGATAATTATGATCTCATGTGTTACGGTATATAGGTCTTTATGTCATACTTAGTTATGATAATATAATACATATAATATGTTAGTTGCTTCAATAGTAAAACTTGCCTAGAAATTGTGCTTTAATTACCGGTGATTTTTTATAAGAAAATGTGATTTTCCCATTGGAAATTATTTTGTCATATTGAGAATTGAGCATTTTTAGAATTAACCATTCATAAAATTGGGCATTCGTAAAATTAACCGTTCTTGGCATAGTTCCATTGCCATTATTCTTACTACTTCATTCATTACATTATAATACTGCGTCTAGGCCGAAATAATAGTTCTGATTAGGAAAATCACGTGCTCTCTAAAAATGTATTATAACTGTAACATATAAATCTATCCTTAGTCCACTTAAGCAAAAATCGTTCTTTGCTTGCCAGTACGTGAGATCCATTCGAGAAAACAGCTCCATCGGCTATCCGTTCATTGAACTATGTGCCTTGCCAGCTGTCAATTTAACTTGCCAATCCGCTGAGTTTTGCTAAAAAGTTCAATTAGAAGTGCTTTCAATGCTTTAATCTAATAATAATTGTGGATGTTCTATCCTGTATTACTACTATATGTGCCCTACCCACTGCTGCTTTAATTAGCTAATTATTTCAATTTATTAAACGTCTTTAAAGTAGAACCAAACTATGACAAGCTGTTCTCGAAACAGTAAACCTCGCATTTGTTTAATTGAATCCTCATTCATTTTTATACTATGGGACTAATTTCGGAATACGGCTGTAGGTACCTACAATATAAAAGGCAAGAAGTTTTAGATTAACGAGACCTTATTACTAAGACTCCTCTGTCCGTTGGTCACTAGGCTGTATATCACGAACCGTAAAAGCTAAACAGTTACAATTTACACAGATGATGTATTTGTTTCCACTATAACAACAAAACTAAAAATAGAGTAAAATAAATATCTACTTCAACCGTGTAGGTACAGAATTCGCGAATAGTGCGCACGGATCGATTATTGTTGATTTATCAAAAATGGCTCAGCCCATTTCAATAAAATTTAAATGGGATCAATTTCGAAGTATATTCTTTCCAATGAAAAACATTCTAACAAAGAATTATCAAAATCGGACTACTATGTAAAAAGTTACGCTTGGTTATAAATAAAAAATATACGCGTCAAATCGAGTACCTCCTTCGTCGGTCAAAAAATAGAATGAAATAAATATCTTTTCATGCCATACAACAGACGTGATTTTTTGCACGATTATTATTAATGTACACAAAAGGTAGACGCTTGAAATATTCTCAGAATATTTAGTAATACGAGTATAATATATCATGTATATAAATGTATCAATTTAAAAAATATATAATTGAATCGAAATAATTGGCTCGCATACGGTATGAAAACTTTCGAGCGCGAGTCCAACTTGCATTTGGGATATTTATTATAGACCGTAGAAGAACGACGTAATCTAAGATATTTCCATAAAAAATAATTAATTAATACTTAAAAAGAAGTAATTTCAGTAAAAATATATTATGTAAACTGCAGCACCTACAGATATCAAATATCCAATTGTATATGATGTTAGTTAGGTACATTTTACGTTTTTGTCAAACAATAATAATTTGAAAGAAAATAAATAAGCATATAAAGAAAAATTAACCCACGTCACAAATAATGTAGCTTCCTAATGGCAGAAAAATAAATAATCTTTAAAATAATTAATCTTTTATCTTTTTGTTTGCTATCGATCGCCTATCTACCATACCTACTAGGTAACCAGAGCATACGTAGAATACGCGCAAGATAGCTCTACGTACGGCCAAAATCAGGAACCAATTCAATGCTGCCAGGGAATACAGAATACTAGTGATATAACGTACGTGGCGCCACGACTCGCGCGCAGAATTATCTTGCGCGCACCCTACGTAATATCATATTTTGCTACGATTCAAAATAAAATATCGGTCGGCCAGCGAGTTCGTTGGGGCGCAGGTAGGGTGCGGGGAGAGTTCAAGCGCAGTACGCACACAAATACAATTGCATCACCACACACATTGAAGCTCCCTGGTTTGGGCGCATCGCGACGGCAATAGTTTAGTCCAAATACCTATTTCTCAATTTCCTCGTCACTAGTATTTCGCCTTAACTTCTCATCCGCCGACTTGTGTGACGCGGCTTATTCAAGCTGCGCAATACCCAATCCTTTCTAAAGCTCCCTGAACAGCTGCGCGAGGATTGAATTTTGCACAGCTTGCAGCAAACTTCACAGCCGCTAAGTTTTATTAATTCAATTTTTTTGGGAGCTTTTGTAAAGTCCATACCAGCCCCAACGTACACCTACCCTTGTAAATAAAAGCTTATTAGGTACACATTTATTATTATTACACGAAGATATTATGAGCCAGCGTGGCAGTCTCGCGGACTTGGCGTGATTGGAAGAAAGTTTCCACCAGTCTGTAAATCATTCCAGCCTCCTCAGAGACGGGGTTACATAACAAACTATGTACTCGTATTTCCCCCACATTGGATTTGGTCACTTGAAGTTCTGAAGACCGCCAAGGAGATTGCCAATTACATGTGCATTATCCCTTAGATATTCTCGAGTAGAACTTAATAAGTATTCTTAAAAAGTAGGAACTTGTCAAATGAGTGGCTGGTCGATTGTTATTATTCTATAGACTAAATTACGTTTTTAGGACGTAAGTACTTATGCTTGTTTCTATGGTACCTTCTATAGCCGACGCGGCTGTACTGATTTGATGCGCGATGTACCTATCATAAATCATAAGATAACGTTTATTTTAGTCAATAAGTTGAATGGTTTGATGTTAGTAAAAGTTGATGATGATGATGCTTAAAGTAGTGTGAGTAGGTACTTAGATTAAATTTACAGACTTCCAGAGTAGAAACCTAAATCTCACACTAAGGTGGACCTGTGTTGTGGTTTAGTCTCTTCAGTTTTTAAGTTAGGCATCTCATACTTATTAGCAAATGTAATGAAAAGTGTGATTTATTGTAATTTTTACTTAACTCATTGAATTCATATTTATCATCGAGTAAACGGGGCTATTTTTCGGTCGAATTTATTTTGTCTTACTTTCCATTCTCATTTCGTGTCTCTAATGTTTATATTTAAATTGCTTGCAACGAGTTTACGTCGTCGCAAAAATAAATATGGAAATGTGTTGAGAGAATCGTTCTCCACAGGGTTTCCACATAGTCTAGCCTTAAATGGTGTCTGATTCTTCGTATGCAAATGGCTTAGATCAGATGAGATTCACACTTTCTCCGCTCAGACGGTTATAGGTACGAATGCGACGCCTAACGAGCGTTCAGTCATTGACGACTAGATAATTTAAACGCCGCTCTCTAAACTAGATTAGACCTACCTTTGCTTGACAGCTCGTTAACTGAGGTAGACAGAACTAAGTTTTAATATAGGTATTGGTATAAGCCGCGCCAAACAAGTTGAAGGATGTGAAGTTAGCTACAAGCTGCGAAATAACCAATCAACGTGCGGCTTTATGTGAGCTTAAGTCAGGATTGGATATTGTGCAGCTTGTACCTAACTTTACATCTACCAAATTGTATGGCGTGGACTATATTAGTGTAGTTAGGTAGAAACCAGAGGCAACGATAACTATAGGACGAAGCGGTGGTTTGTTCCCAGTGTTTGTTTTTTTTTATTTATAAGCATAATACCAACTTAAATTCGGTTTAAAATACAAATCTGTCATGTTTTGTTCGTTTTTGTTATTTTAATTTTATGGTAGTAACACGAGCAGGTAGTAAGAATGGTAGTAACACTGGGAACAAACCGACGCGGTTTGGTTAACTCGTTGGTATGATAGCTTTTTAAGTATTATTCTAGCTTTGTGAAATTTTGATTTTAGGAATATTCCCCAAGAATCTTTTGTTTTTCCGGAATAAAAAGAAGCCTATGTCACTCTCCGACCTTTGAACTATATCCATGCCAAAAATGAAGTCTCCGATGCTCTATTGCTGCGTGAGAGAGTAACAAACTTACCTACTTTCGGATTTATAATACAGCAAGGAAGTAAGATTATGGCTTTATAAGGTTTTTTTACATCAGAAAATGTAAACGAATTGTATCACAGATATAATAAGGTACTGCCCTATGTAATAGGGCCTATTCTGTGTAAGGTACCTTACCTATGCTTGCCCCTATGGGGCGGAAGGGTTTTTGATGGTCAGTCAAATCTTACATCGTTCAAATCCCAAAAGAACAAGACTAATAGATAATATGCGATACTGTAGATAGTAGGTATGTAAACTGGTGACAGGTTCCCAAAAAAAAAATACGTTTAGTACACTTCTGTAAAGGTATAGGTTATCTGCTTGCTCTATTTATACCAAACCGAAAAGATGATTAAAACCATAACTATCCAGATAAATTAAAAAATAAATTGAATTGGAGATTACGAATAAGAATCATTTATTGCAGTACTATGTACAATACAAAGATGTTTATTATAATTAGGTAAAAATTTACCAATTTAGGACATTAATTTAGGTACAGGTAGTAATCTTACGCTATTTGAGGATCATAAAAGTATACCTAATTAGTACTTAATAGGGTACTATTTTATTAGCATGAGATCTAGAGCAGCAGATAATATGTCCACCGATATTTCGCATAAATTCGTCTGTAAAGCGTTAGATAAGCATGACCGCCTTTCCACTGACTTCAAAACTTTATAAAATAAATTAATAAAACGGGCACAGTGTTGACTATCAGTATCAAATTAGCGAGATATAAGGCTCTAGGCGGTCTCGCCGAGTAACGAGAAAATAATAAGGAAATTGTCTTGTTAGCACGATAATTTACCAATGTGAAAAGTGTTTTATAATGAAGGCTTTTGTCGATATAATATGTACCCGTACTTCGTAACATTCCATTCTTTTGTAGTTTTAATGTGTAAATCAATGAATTAGTTTTTTTAAGTATTATCACAAACCAAGTAGGTACTAAGAATTAAGTGCTAACGTTCATATCTTAGGAGATAAGTGCTTTCGTTATAGACTGATTAAGTGGCTGGCTAGTCCATTACCTAGATATCTATCCCCGGCACAACTTGCAAGTAATACTCTTTCCACTGAACAGACATTTAGATAGAAATTCAATTATTATATTAAATATTATATTGTATGCTCACACGTTATACTTATAAAACTACAATAAAACAGAAAACCGCATAAGTAAATGTTTAGCTTGGTTGTAAAGCTGAACATTTGCCGTCTCTGACTTAGGTCGCGGGAAGTACCAACAAGAGGAACAAAAAAAACTTGTGAAAAGTGCTGTAGTTATACGTAAGAATTTTCTTTTCGACCTAAGTTGTGTTGGCAGTGTTTGCTACTTTTTGCCATAATTTAGTAATCCAGTATCAAACCATTTCGGGATTTTCAGGTTCAAGATATTTAGATATGGTTGCAAATATTGGATCTCTTAGGCTATGCCTAAGCTTAGGATATGTATGCTTAAGTATTCGCCAGAATTGAGACAAGTTCGTATTGTTGCCGTCTTTCAATTAAGGTTTATAATCCTACCGCTTAACCGAGTCCTCGCCTGCGCGGTACAGGGGCGTCGGGGGAGAAGACAGGAGAGGGCGCGTCCCCGCCGCCGACACCTGTCTCTGTGCCCGGGCCCAGACAGGCAGGTCTCGCAGGCAAGGACTAAGTTAAGCGGTAGGATTATAGTTACAGATAATGACAGCGAAAGGGGTCTAGAGAGAGGAGATAAGTATTGTACTTTTTAACTTTTTTACATACTTACAACAATTTTAATTGAATTTTGACGTATGCATATTGGTCATCTTGATTATTATTATGTTTATTTTTATTGTATGTATTATTAGAAGTATTTATGTATGGCTATTATTATGTAGTTTATTTTACTGTTGATTAGAAATTTTTAGTAACTTTTTAACTTTAAGAAAGTTAAAAAGAACAAAAAAGGCACAAGAGTGCCTTTTCTGTCTTTGTTTCTTTTGTTATGTTTTCTTGTTGGTGACAATAAAGTGTTGTTGTATTGTATTGTATTATTATTTCGACAGAGCACAGAGTCTCTTCATTGAGGACATCAATATTTTTTTTTTATAAATAAATGTCGCTGTTATTTCTGTAGGTAATTAAGTTCCGTATATTATTCGTTTAGTCATTAATTAAATATGCACGAATCCGTACACCACGGCACATGTACTACAGTAATATTTTATTTCACTGGATGCAGTTTACCGCTCGTTTCTTCCTTCATCACAGTTAAATTACGGAATGAAAAATGGCAATCAGTATAAACAGTAAATAGTTTTTCAAGCGATCTGAATCACAAAACTGTTACAGAGAACGGTTCGTCTGAACAATACAGACAGGTTGGTGGCGATGGTGTGCCTGTTAATTTGTTTTTATGGATCACTTCTCTGCAATCGCGTGTCGACCCGCACGCAATGCGTTTGCAAAAACTTTGCACGTCGCATCGAGCTGATGTCAAGTCTCAGTTCTATTTTATTTATTTTACTCTATTGTACTTTGGCGGCGCTCCATTACTGCTGAGGCCCAAAGCATCGGACTGACTTGGAGCGAAGTGAAACGCAAGGCACAGAACAGAGAGGAATGGCTTAACACTGTATCAGCCCTCTGCCCCGATGTGGGGACTTAGGATAAGAAGAGATTGTACTTTACCGGGCTCTTAATAGTGCTTATACTCCATAAAATTTAACTTGATCTCTGCGACAGCTATCAGAAAAATCACGCCTATGAAGTCCTGAATTTCTTAATAGTACAGACAGTACCTGTCAATGTCATACTTTATGGGCATGTCAATTAGTGATGGGCGACGAATGATAGTGACCACAGAGTTTTAGATAGAGTTTTATTTAAAATATCGATAGTTTATACTAACGATATTTTAAATAAAACTTAATTTATCATTAATTTTTTTGTATATTTTAATATAAGATTTTTTACATGTGTAATTAAATTAAACCCAATTATATGTTACATTAGCATCGATAATAGTGAAAAACGTCGATAAATACTACCGTTCCATTATTATGAGTATTTAATTAATATCATAACATTATTTACATGTGTACATACTTGATCTTAAATAATAGTAAGTAAATAAAATCTAAATTCTCACCTTCAACTACTCATTCGATTTCATTACAACATTGTTTGAAAATCGATTTTTTCCACCACTATCGCAACTCTAAAAATGTCAATCTTCTATTTCAATGTCACTGTCGCAGAGATCAAGTTAAATTTTATAGAGTATAGTCCTGCTGAACTTAGACCTCTCATGGTAATAATTATTTTTCCCAAAAAATTGCATAACCGACTTCAACCGTGTAGGTACAGAATTCGAATAGTTAGCACCGATCGATGTAGTACTTTTCACATTATTGTTGATTCATCAAAATGGGCTCAGCTGATTTCGATAAAATATAATAGGACCACATTTAAAGTATGATCTACGAAACATAATAAGAATTATCAAAAACGGACCACTCAGTAAAAAGTCATGCGTGGTCAAACAAAATATACGCGTCGACTTTTAAACCTCCTCTGTTTCGTCGGTTAAACAAGATTATTTTTTGCAAAAATTAGCATGACCAACTTCACCCGTGTACAGAATTCGCGAATATTTCACACGGATCGATGTAGCATTTTTTCACATTATTGTTGATTTATCAAAAATGGCTTAGCCGATTTCGATAAAATTTTAATGGGACCAATTTCGAAGTATACTCTTTCCAATAAAAAAAGAATTATTGAAATCGGACCACTACGAAAAAAGTTATGCGTGGATATACATAAAAAAATATACGCGTCGAATTGTATACCTCCTCCGGTGGTTCGTCGGTCAAAAAATCGACAAACTCTCCTAATAAAAAAGACAATAAATTCAAACTTGGGCTTATCCACGACGGGCGATATTCGCCACGCTGGCCCAGACTTCTGTGGTCCAGTCCGCTGGCAGTCCCATGAAAAGTGTATATTATTTTAAGGCTCGGTGATTAGATATCGGTGAATACCTTCGAGATTGAAAAGTAATATGCATATTATATAGGATGTAGTGATATGTGAGTAAAATATTGATTATTCCTTTCTAGTCAAGCACCAGTAATTTATCTTTATCAAGTAGATACATATTGTATATAATATCTCTATGATCCATCCAAGCAAAGAGACCGAAATATAGATTAGCGCACTCGTAAAGTTAGATAAGCCAAGCCCTCGTGAAGAGAGCTTCAGATATTATCTATCTATATGCTAATAAAAAAAGTCATAATAAATTAGGTTCCGTGCACAGAGAGCTGTGTTTTCAGGGTTCTCTTCATCACTACATAATTTTCAAGCAAAGTTCCTTTTTATGTGTAGGTATGTCTATGTATATAACAGATTGCAACGAGTTTTTCACTATCTTTGAGATTATTTTTTCGTCCAGAAGGTTTATAATTATATGTAGTAGGTATACGTTTAGCCTAGTGAAGCTAGGACGGGCAGTCAGTCAGGCGCGGCAGTTTACAATAAATTTCAACTTTTACCGCAGGAAGGCTAGTCTGTCTAATACATATTTTACCAATCTAAATATCGATTCGATTAGGTAACTCTGAAACCAAAAATTTCAGTTCTCTCATCCCAGAGAGATCGGTCGAGTGTCAAGCGACTCTCTCCGGGGAGTGAACAGACGGGCCCGAGTTGGTTTCCAAGCGTCAGTACATCGCCAGTACTCCCCTGCATGGCAGCGAGGCCGCACGCTCCCGCCCGAGCGCACATTCCGAACACACGCACGCGGTAGAAAGTCGCGCTACTAATCCAATATCTTAAAAAGACTTAACAACATATTTCATTACCGTGTTTTGTGACTGGAAATAATTTATAATTATTTATTATTTGTACCAGGTAAAAGCTGATTTACGATTCAAATGAAATTACCTGAAATTCAGGCACGTTATGCATCAGTTACATTTTTATAAATTCTGATTTCTATTGCTTTTTTGGAATTCAATTAAGGTTGTTAAATGTTGATATTAAGTATTGAATTTTTACAACGATATCGTGAGTATTATAATTAAATAGGGCACATAGATGCTTCACGCCACGCATATTTCAAAGCATAATAAATCGCGTCTGTTACACGCATCACATTACGCAGAAAAATTAATGATCTTACCATTTATTTTCATCAAGTATAATAGTACGGATTTACATAATGGTATCACATTTCGGCGGGTCCGTTTTTATTTAGTGAAAGCTCTGCGCTTCGTAAATTACCACTGTAATACAATTTCGCCAAATAGTTTTATGAAACGTGAATGAGTCTGCGAAACAAAACATGCGCACGCTATTGTTATTAAGTTCTGACAGCTATTAATGCTAATGTAGCGTAGAGTTGCGCCGGCGCATCTCGCGTTCACTTTCTCCGCGCAAATGTAACCATTGCCGAAATAAATGTACATAAGGTTAATTAATTAACGACCTGGCATCTTCATGGGCCTTTGTGTGCAGTTTTTATGTTATATTAACCGCTAAGAGCTTGATGAATGGGGCCAAGTATGAGGTAGTCAAACTCATAAATCTTTGGGATAAGTACTTAACTATCGTTTTTTTTAAACAATTGGGAGAATGCAATTGAAAAATGGTGCTCAGGTTTCAAAGGTCATTGAAAGCTAAATAATAGTCTTGCCTAAAAGTAAACGATTTTACTAAGTATTTAGAAGTAACTCTACCACAATTGTCTGTATAATTAACTAGACAATTTTTCGAAAACAATAAACAACGACTTGATCAACTCGTTTTATATTTCTAGGCAAGCATTACAAACCTATTAGAAATAACAATCATACTTCGTGGATGGACTATAATTTGAGTGGACTGATGTGGACCAAGTGAATCTGTGGACAGTACAGCACGTCCAGATTGAGTGAAAGTTTATTGTGGGACTAAAAGTGGAAAGACAAAGAAGAGACGTCTACGACAATGGATCACCTGTTCCGCCAACGTCGGATAAGCGTGCCTAAGCGGTAAGCATATTTTACTTCCCAACTTGTATGTACAGTGTACTCAATTAAAATCTCTATATAGTATGAAACAAAGTCGGTTTCCGCTGTCTGTACTCTTATATATTTTAAACTACGTAACGGATTTCTTGGGGTTTGCCAAAGGGCAATGGAGCGCAGTATGATAGGCATCAAACGGACGGACAGAGTTCGAAACACAACACTGCGTTCCATTACAGGTGTAGTTGACGTAGGCCAAAAAGCTGCTAAACTAAAATGGGATTGGGCGGGTCATGTGGTTCGTATGCACCCCGAGAGATGGGCTAGGATGGTCACACGATGGGTACCGGAAGGCAGACGAAGGCAGGGAAGGCCTAGAAAACGTTGGTGTGACGATCTTGACACTTTCCGGGAAGGTTGGCGGGATTTGGCCACAGAACGCGATGAATGGAAGGAAATGGGGGAGACCTTTGCCCAGAAGTGGGACAGCATAGGTTGAGAAAAAAAAAAACGGATTTCATCAATAAACAGAATGCATCAAGAGAAAGGTTTATGGCAAGCTTTTATTTAACTTGCAATGGATGTAAGTTTAGGTGGAATCTTGCAAGTTTAATTTGACTAAATTCCCGGTTTCCGATTGAGCTCAAATTTTGCACTCATATGTATATCGCGTGACAATGCAATAATATGGTACCATGGAGCTTATCTAATGATGGAGTCGGAAGGTGGCCATAAGAACTCCTTCCTGTACTAAACAAGATAGACCCTCGTTTTACTTGTCTCGGCTAGCATTCTGCTGCTATATGATATTCAGGATCTTAAAAGCTTTTAGGTATGTATTTCAAAAATTATATTTTCATAATAATTTACATGTATAAAACATGGATATTATAGTAGGGAAAGTCCAAAAATGTCATAATGGTATCGGGTGCGAAACGATGGCGGGTCGTTACTGTAATAAATAATTTATTAACCGTATGACACCATAAGTTACATGTAAATTCTTTAGACTTATACCCCCAAATAGTTTATTTGATCGATAATATATTTATCCTAAGTTTCTAACTAATGTATGTCAAAATTAGTTTATGTACTTCTTGAGCTCTAGTAAAGTAATTAGCTGTAGGTACTTGACTACTTGAAGACTATGATCAGTGATAACTAAGCTTTGATTACGATCAATCAATATGAGTCTGGCGAAAAAACTTTTTACTGAACTGCAAGTATCGGAAGATTTACGTAGGTACAGTAAGGTCTGTACTGTACCAGCCTTTTTTAATAGTCCACTGCAGGACGTAGGCCTACCCACGAAGGGTGATTGGGCCATATCCACCACGCTGGCCCAGTGCGGGTTGGTGGATTCACATACGCCATCGAATTTCTTCTACGGACGTATGCAGGTTGCCTCACGATGTTTTCGTTCACCGATAACATATTTCATTAACGACAAGCCAGTGATGTGAAATTCCGTACATAAGTTCCAAAGAACTCATTGGTACGGGACCGGGGATTCGAACCCACGACCTCACGATTGTAAGGCGGGTGTCACTACCTCTTGACCACCACGGCTATACGGTACAGTAAGGACGAGCAGCCAATTACCTACGTTAGTCGTTATTAGTTTAGGACAAATAACGCCGATCATTGACTTTAGAGTTCCAGATATATACCTATACTCATCTTTTTTTCCATAGCTTTCCTATTTATATTATAGATAGGTATTATTTTTCACGTTTTTCGTTTTTCCACTCATCGTTTTGTTAGAAATATTTATTCATCCTGTCCACACTGTGCAACTCTTTACGACGGTTTCCGTAGAAGAGTAGTTTTGTGAATGATTTTATCACTTCAATAGTCAGAAATGCGCAAATGAGACAGCGGCGACGTTTCACGCTGGATTGTGTTCGTAATCAAGATATGAGATTTATCTGCAGGACAAGTAGAAAGGCCTGCCAACCATTATAAGTAACTGTAAATGTTCTAAATAGGTACATGGAAATGTCTCTATCTACCTACGTTTCTGATCCGAACGAAACAGACTAGGTATTCAGGGTTATTCGTTTATCCTGTACTAAGCCCAAAGAGGGTATTTAGACCATCATTACGAACAAATTTTACTACGGGGCCAACGAAAAATTCGAGAAAAAAAATAGCTGTTGTTTTGTACATTTTGTCGATTCCGAGTTGCAAATTTGTATGAAACATCTGTTTTTTTCTCGAATTTTGGGTTGGCCCCGTTGTAAAAGTTGTTCGTAATGATGGTTTGAATCCCGTTCGGCACAGTACAGGGTAAGCAAATGACTCTGTATAACAGAATTTCTTCTTTCTCGAGAATTTTTTTTTAGAATTTTATCGATATTGTCAATATTGCAAGTCGAGCTTGGATAACACTGACGCAGGATCGAGGCAGGTGGCATTGGACGAGAGACGCCTACTACCCAACAACGGGATAGAGAAGATCTCTGAAGCTTTTCAAATTTAACTTTTCGACTTGATTTTAGATACATATCTATTAAGTCTGCATATACAGGGTTATTTCTATTTTTTTGAGTTTTGACGAAAGTCATAGACCAAAAGTTGTTAGTTTTGATGTGCAGAATAATCCCCTAGAAGGATGCCAATTGATTAGAAATAACCCTGTATATGAATGTCAATGTATGTACGTACCTAGTACACAACGACGTTTCATAATAGGTATATAACTTATCTGTTGATCACTTCAGACGCGGACATGTTCGACGGTCATGTTGAAGAAATTCCTGTAAAGACCAATCACAGTTTTATGTACTTACGAAGGCTTCCGGAGCAGAATTACGAGATACGTTTTACTGCCCAATCAATCAAGGCTTCTCTGGATAGTTGGATACCCTATTAGAAATTATATTACAAACCGTTTACGATCTTGTGGATTGTCATATCACATCATATCTCTAGACGTAGGAAATATTCTAGGAAATCATTTTGATCATTGTTACTATGACAATTTTTTCTGTGAAATTGGCTTTTTCGTTTTTATCGAAGTTAGATTTTTTGTATGGAGCAACTGATAGCTGTCGCACTTTCCGGGTTGGTCCCATAGTAAAAGTTGGCCGGGATCATGAGTACTGTATGACAAACACCTATATATCTACCGATTTGACACCTGTCCTACCGACCTATCGAAATCAAGTAGTTTTTTGCCACAAATTTTCCCGAGTTTCGTACCTGATTCCAAGTTTTCAGCAAGTCGAGACGATAACGAGGTTATGACTATGGGTCACTTCTGGCTACATAATAGTCCATCCATCCATCCATCAGCCGAAGGACGTCCACTGCTGGACATAGGCCTCCTCTATGGATCTCCAATAAGACCGGTTGGAAGCGGCTTGCATCCAGCGCGATCCTGCGGTCTTAATGAGGTCATCCTTCCACCTTGTAGGTGGACGTCCTACGCTGCGCTTGCCGGTACGTGGTCTCCACTCGAGAACTTTTCGACCCCATCGGTCATCAGCCCTCCGCGCTATGTGCCCCGCCCATTGCCATTTCAACTTGCCAATCCGTTGGGCTATGTCGGTAACTTTGGTTCGTCTACGGATCTCCTCATTTCTGATTCGATCTCGCAGAGAGACTCCGAGCATAGCCCTCTCCATAGCTCGTTGGGCTACTTGGAGCTTACTAATAAGGCCCATAGTGAGAGACCACGTTTCTGTGCCATAAGTCATCACTGGCAACACACATTGGTCGAAAACTTTCGACTTGAGGCACTGAGGTATGTCGGACGAGAAGACACTACGCAATTTTCCGAACGCTGCCCAGCCGAGTTGGATTCGGCGATTGGCCTCTTTGTTGAAGTCGGACCTACCTAACTGGACTACTTGTCCTAGGTAGACGTACGAGTCAACGACTTCAAGAACCGAGTTTCCAACAGAAATCGGGGTGGGTAAAACATGGGAGTTACACATGACTTTCGTCTTGTCCATGTTCATCTTATCACACCTGACACCAGTGTTATCTGAAAATGCAGTTATAATAAATAAAAATATCTAAGCATGGTTAGGGCGTGTAGCGTGTATACCAATATGTCCGGCGAGGTTTTATATCTATATAAGTATGTAAATAATGTGTACGTATGTAATTTGTTGTTGACTGATTTAGTATTTTATTTTTGGTTTGTTTGTTTACTTGCTGTCCGCGCATTATTTCGGGCGTAATGTCACTTGCTGGTTCCAACAGAATACCAGCGCTGGTTGCTCGCAAGCGCAACCAGCATTACGCTGAGTTGGGACCAGTTTTGTGACAGGGATTTTAGGTATAATACTGTTGTTTTTGTTTGTGTTTTATGATTTGTTTTGTTGTATATTGTTATTATTGTACCTATTATTTTTGTTGCAAATAAATTTCTTTCTTTCTTTCTTTCTTTCTTTCTTAAGACCTACCTGTTGAGAAACCCGATTGAGGCCTTCGAGCATTATGCTGAGCTCTTCCATCGATTTTGCCATGACTACTATATCGTCGGCAAACCGAAGGTGAGTGAGGTATTCGCTATTGATGTTGATGCCGAATCCTTTCCATTCCAGGAGCTTAAAGGCGTTCTCCAAAGTAGTTGTAAACAGTTTCGGAGAAATTACGTCTCCCTGTCTTACGCCTCTTTTTAAAGGGATCGCCTTGGAGCTCTCTTCCTGTACTCGGACCGACATAGTGGCTTTATTATACAAGCACTTCAACACTTCGATGTACCGATAGTCAATACGGCATCGTTGGAGAGACTCGAGCACAGCCCATGTCTCGACCGAATCAAAGGCTTTTTCATAGTCCACAAACGCTAAGCAAAGTGGCAGATTATATTCTTCGGTCTTCTGTATAACCTGCCGCAGCGTATGAATGTGGTCCATGGTGCTAAAGCCTTTTCGGAAACCGGCTTGTTCGCAAGGCTGGAAGTCATCAAGCCTGCGCTCGAGACGGTTCGTAATGACCCTTGAAAACAGTTTATAAACATGGCTCAGAAGCGAGATGGGTCTGTAGTTTTTCAATAAGGTGTTGTCGCCTTTCTTGAAAAACAACACCACCACGCTTCTGTTCCATGCTTCTGGCGTGATGCCCTCGAGGACGACGGTGCCATAATAGTACTTAACATTATTTATAGTTTGAAACCTTAAAATCTTGTCATAGCGATTTTCGATACCAATCTTTCGATATTTCTTGGCTCAGACCAAATAAATAATCAAGACAGAACGTTGAGAACAGATAAGTGAGGCCGGTTTTTTATAATTGTGGTGAGTGCGTTGGTGTTGCGCAGTCATAGTTCGACTAGCATAGTTTCCTTGTAGGTACGTTTATGTTTGTGTATTTGTGCCTGTACACGGCGAGGCGTAGTTTTGACCTCACATCTTGTGTTGTGTTTTTGTCTTCATTTTTTTATTTGGTCTGAGTTTCTTGGCAGTTCTACCGATTTCGCATTTTTTCGTTTGCGGCCACTGACAGTAGCACCTCTTACCTTCATACAACCTGCAGAACCACGGGCGGCTGCCTACAGTATAAAAAGCCGGCACTGAGTATTGAATATTAATATTTATATAAGAATAGTTCTACATGCCAGTTGCAGCTAGTTGAGTGGTTCTTCCATACAGAGCTATATTGTTATTGCGGCTTCTATTCAAAATACGCTTTGTTCATGAATGCCGGTCTCGTTCGACTGATTTATGGCCCCTTGCAGGGAGAGTTAGGAGTACGAATGCGGATGCGAAACATGCTAAACTTAATCCTGGATTTCATATTAGATGCCAACAGGTTTCTGTGACTTAGTGCTTACTGAACGGTAACTGGTCTTTAAGGCATCCACAGTATTTTAATACGCGCCAATTAACTTCTACAAAAGTCTGAATTATCTAGTGATAAGTCAACGTTTATTTTATTTAATCATGATAAATAAAATCAAGAATATCATCATCATCCTAGACATGATAAGCGTCTCTCAACAATTCAAGATTATGTGAACTTATGAAGGGTGTTCTCTCCATCGAATGCCTAAAGTGAAAATAAACAAAAATACTCTAAATTGATAATATAACTACAATGGCGCCTCCATAATTGGGCCTAATGCTTGTTTTCTCGCATCACAAATTTTTCAAGATTTTTGTCACAGAATAGTAGAATATCAACGAGTCTTTTTAGCAGACTCTATGACCAAAGAAGGCTGATTACAAAACTTGCTACTTATCACTTCAAACGAGGGTGTAATAATTAATTTGTCGGCGATACACATCGCCTCAGCAAACGAACACATTTAAAAGCTCCTCGTGCCTCAACAATAGTCCATAGACAAGACATGACTCCTGGGTAGAAAGTCCGTTGGTAATTCAGAAAGCGCAGGTTAATCTATCTTTAAAGTCTATTTAGTATTAATGTACGCCAGACATGCACCAAGTGGGAGGTCTTTGTCCTGGAGAATTAATTACCAATAAGATTCAAAATTGATTGTGGGATATGTTGTTGTGCAAAGAGAGATGAATTTGATTTGTGTATTGCAGTAACCAATGTAAGTACGTATACAAATACAAAAGCATATTATATATAACTTTTGTAAAATATACATTACACACATGTATACTTTACTAAACTTATAAATTTAAAATAGGTACCCACAATCTTTTCGAAGGCTATGATACGGTACCTACCTACTGCAAAAATAAGTCACTTGTGTTTAATTGTTGTTAAAATACGTGAATGCAGATACACCTTATTTTCTTCTTGTTATATTTGTTTTTGTATTAATTTTAGGAGTCTATCATGTCATAATTTTAATTACATATTGTTATAACCATAAATCGCAATCTTTTAATTAGAATATAATTTGGGTATTTCTCGCGTATAATGCTAAAGTTAGGCAATACTTTCGACTACAGTTTCAACCGCATTCGGCGATCTTTTTTTCAAAATGAATGCTTGCGCGCAGACTCTTCTCGTTTAACACCCTCGAAAACCACGTTAGTTTCCATAATCAAGCAATAACATTTTCCTTATTCAGACGAAAGTAGCTAACCAAGTTGGATTTATGCAAGATTTTTGTATCAAGTTCATCGATTAGATGTAAACAGCGATTTCCTCGGGGTGAACGACATCAGACACGCCGTCAGACGCTGCACGTTTTTGCAGATATCGCGATTGTTAGCTGACAATGGCGTCAACTCGGATCCGTGCCACCTGCTCGTATTTGAGTCATGGTTGTGGAACGCTTTCTTTATGACTAGCTTCTTGGCAGTATTCCACTTTTGGTCATGTGTTCCGTGTCATGTTCAAACGGAAACAATACTGATGTATTGTGATGGTATAGGTGATGAGCTTTGGAAATTGTTTACTATGGAAAACAACTAAAGTTTTATTACATTTTACAATGGAGCGAGATTTCTAGTTTATGAAATACTAGCGACCCGCCCCGGCTACGCACAAGTGTATTATACATGTAAACCTTTCTCTTGAATCATTCTATCTATTAAAAAAACCGCATCATAATCCGTTGCGTAGTTTTAAAGATATAAGCATACAATAGGGACAGACAGACAGGGAAGCGACTTTGTTTTATACTATGTAGTAACCAGCTTTAGCCCGCGCCCTTACTACGTGATATCGCCTTTATCACTCTCATGCCTTCAATCAATTTCAATACGCGGGCTCCATTGCTGCGTGAATGAGTAATTAACAAAGCAACTACTACACTTTCGAATTTATAATATTAGTCCTACTATCTTAATATATATAAATCTAGTGTCACAATGTTTGTCCTCAATGGACTCCTAAACCACTTAACCGATTATAATAAAATTCGCACACCATGTGCAGTTTGATCCAACTTGAGAGATAGGATAGTTTAAATCTCAAATTAAAGTCGCAATTTTAATTTATTTAGCCACAGCAACGCGTGGCCGGGCAGCTAGTAATATTATAAACGCGGAACTTTGTGAGTATGTATGGATGTTTATTACTCTTTCATTAACAAACGGTTGAACCGATTTAGATTAAATTTGGTATGGAGGTAGCTAAAGAACTTGGATTAATACATAGGTTACTTTTTATCTCGGGCTAACGCGGGTAACGCCGCAGGAAGCAGCTAGCAAAGATATAATACAGGTACGGTACGTGTAGGTTTCTATAAACACCTTTTCTATTTCGTAGCAATAATAATTCGGTATTTAGCGCGATTGGTTCACACGTCTTAGCATGGATTCATGTTCCAAAAAAGAGCTGAAACGCCGTGAGAAAACCACGATAATATGGTGTCTATACATATTATAGTGTTTTAGTACCATGCCGGTTAACCACCACCACTGCCTTTTAAATGAAAATGTGTAAAGTAGATTGGTACACTCCGGTATTCTTTGGGAAAGTCAGTTTTTAGACTAGTGTGTTTAAAATATTCCACAATCTTTCTTTAGTTTAGGTTAGGTACATTCAATTGGATTTAATTAGTTTTATGAGATTGAGTGACGAGACGAGCTATACGTTTGCCTGACGTTAAACGTTGTCTATAATCCCTGTCATATATTTGCATCACCCAGAATTTTAAACTATAGGTACCGTACCAGTCAATATCAGTGCAAATCCCTACGCAGCTCAGTACTGTAATCGTAAGAAATAAAAAAAATATTGTACTATATTGTGGTCTTACTATGTTCTTATTCAAACTTACTTCAATCATAAACCATCCTCACACGAAATATATTTATATTTGACTTTTACATAGTTAATAAGCCGTGGTGGCCTAGAGGTAGTGACACCCGCCTTACAATCTTGAGGTCGTGGGTTCAAATCCCGGTCCCGTACCAATGATTTCTTTGGAATTTATGTACGGAATTTCACACCACTGGCTTTTCGGTGAAGGAAACCATCGTGAGGCAACCTGCATACGTCCGTAGAAGAAATTCGATGGCGTATGTGAATCCACCAACCCGCACTGGGCCAGCGTGGTGGATATGGCCCAATCACCCTTCGTGGGTAGGCCTACGTCCTGCAGTGGACTATTAAAAAAGGCTGATACAGTACAGTACTTACATAGTGTTAAACCGTGCTGATATATTTGGGTGTACATTTTTAATAGGTGACATGTAGAGCTACCTAATACTTCAACTTTTATTATTAATCACAAGACACACATGCATACTGAATTTAAGTTCATAGTCCTTAATATATTTCCTCGTCGTAAAATATAAGATGTTATGAGAAAGTTAAACAAAGCTCATTTGCATCCCGTCCCATTCGAACATTTTATTTCTAACATCTAGTTAGCATTTCGCATTCACTCAACAATTTTATTATACTCTCAGTAGGTTTATAAGGCAGATTATAATAGCTTCAATGCTCTTACGTTTCTGACGAATAATTACTGTCATTAGCTTTCGAGGAAAGAATCTTTTTATATATGAGCACTTTACACATGTTCCTCATATTTCTTTTCTCAGTTAATTCCTCGTTGACGTTACGTTGATTGTTTGTTAAATTGTGGAATTAAGTCAGAGTTGTATAAACGGAAGTTGCTTTTATTAGACTTGTTATAATTAACAGCAGTACGGCAATTACTGAGTACTTATTTATTGTTACAGGCACTTAGCCGGAAAACTAATTTTTAAATATAAATATCGTTAGTGTTTAGTTGCTTTAACCGTTTAATTAGGAGTTCTCGTCGAAAGCGTGTAATTGAGAAATCGCGTCAATTGAGTGAATTGAACGCGGCTAGAACTGTCTTTAGAAACTGCTTTCATGCTCCAGTTCTAGTCTAGTATTTAATATTTGAGTTGCATCTCCTTTTACCAGTCTATCAGACTCACAATAGAGATGTGTAGCACCTACATACATCATGCTCCGCCGTTCCGCTCTCTGCTCTACACTCGAATAAAATATACTGTCATCTACAAACAGCTGTTCACAAAATCTACTGTAACTTTCTCCGAAACCATTATGTCATGTTACGACGAAAAATTCGATAGTAAATTATGTATCTGCGACGAGTTCAGCGGAATGATTGATAGCTATTAACTCATGTGACTCGATTACGTAACCTCCACGAGTTCCACATTCGATTATTCGCTTGGTGTCGTCGCTGGCGCTCCTCTCTATTCTAACTGGTCGATTTGGTATGGTAGACCTGATTTTGCGAATTGGTAGGTAACTGTTTCAGGTTGAATTAAGATTCTGGCGAGTGTCATTGTCTCGAACGTAATGGTCGAGGTCTAGGCCGCCATGTCCGAGGCGGCAGACAGTTATCGCCACGCTTCACTTCCTACCCTCACCTCAGTAACGGGTGCACTGGCTCCTATCAATAATTACGCTAATGCTTGATGCGGTTAAACTTGAGACTGATTATTCATTCATTAACATTTCCGCGCACTTTACATCCCCTACACACGATACCTAAACGTATTACAGTAGCGATGTTCTCACAGAACAAAAATGCAGATTGTCTTAACGCGTTTTTTAGGGTTCCGCACCTCAAACGAAAAAAAACGGAACCCTTATAGGATCACTTTGTTGTCCGTCTGTCCGTCTGTATGTATGTCAAGACTCTTTATCTCGGGAACGCGTAAAGATATCGAATTGAAATTTAAATTGTATTTGTACATCTATGGTTTCTTGCAGTTGGGTAAAAGAAAAACTTCTCAGTTATCGTATAAAAAAGTTAGAGCCGTTTATGTCGTAAAAAACCGCATATTTCGACACTTACAAAAATCAAAACCTACAGGGTGTTTCCCGTTGACATAGAACTATGAAACTTGGCGAGAAGCATTGCTTTAGAGTACACATATAGGAATAAATCTGAAAACTGTACATTTTTATTTACAACACAAAAAAATAAGGCCCCGAAATTCGCAAAATATGGGTTCTAAATTCAAAGTGAGTAAGTCGTATCATGTAAAAGAACATCATGAGCACATGCTAAAACAGGTTTTTAATTATTATAACAATGTGTTTGTACGAAACCCTCGATGGGCGAGCCTGACTCGCACTTGTCCGATTTTTTATCACGCAATACATCATTTTCAAGTAAATTGATGAAAAAAGTCTGCATTGTGTTCTTTGTATTGCATCGCGTAACAAGGATAATTCCTTTGTATTAGGTTCAGCAATGCGAAACTTAAAAGTCCATTCATGTCATTATAACAACGCTCGTATCTCGTATGGCATACCTACATGTAGTTAACCAACTTAGTAGACCTGCAACAATGGAATCGCTCGGATGGATAGGAAATCGCTTAGTACGCTTCCAATACTCAACCCAGAAAGTAAGTTGATCTCATTTTGACACGTCGGAATTTTAAATTTGAATTCTTTATAATGGCAGCTTTTGTTGGGAACATACGTGCAGTGCGTCCGAAAATTGAGTAACGAACAGTTAGATAATTTCGTTCTCGGGGTCAGTACATGAATCGTGTTTTTGTTACTGAGAGTTACCGTTCGATATCCGAATGCTATCTGGTTATGATGTCTGTTTAAGTGTAATTTGACTTCACATCTGCGTATAACTCGGTTAATGGGTCAACGAGTTTACCACTTCCGTCCGGGGAATACTTAGGAGTTAAAGTAAATGACTCAATAGACTTGCTACCGTTGCAATCGTAGGGCTATGACTGGAGACAGAGATGAATGTCTAAAAGATTACTATACGTAAAAACACTTGGTAACTCTAGAAAAATATCATGTTTTAGTTTGTATTTTGATAGTAATAATATTTATGTCAGAGTGTGAATCTCAAAACTACCAAAGGATACCAAAGTTACCAAAGGACGACAAACGCAGCCTATAATAATATTTTTTCGCAAAAAATGGCAAAACCGCTTTTTTAACCGCGGTTTTTGAAGCAGTGAACACAATTCGAACATTTTGCTCGACTTGCTTACATTATTATTGTTAATTTTTCAAAAAAAAAAACCAGCCGATTTCTGTTAAATTTAAATGGAACCACCTCGAGAGTGTACCCTTTCAAACTAAAAAAATAATTTTTCAATTCAATTCACAATTGGCGAAATTGTCGATGAACATACAGACAAACATAGAACCTCCTCCTTTTTGGAAGTCGGTTAAAAAGGTATGTAGGTGCTAGAATCTATGTCACCATTCGTTAAAGTTTCCCAATGTACTTAATTAAGAGTCCGCTCGCCCTGTCCTTAAAAAGTAAAATAACAAGTCAATGGTTGCAAATCATAGCTGCCAAAGCTCATCATTTTTATAAAGTCGTTACGACATTGCCGAAAAAGTAGCATTAATGGCGTGAGAAAGTAAAATACTGTTCGGACGAATAAAACTCTGAGATGCAAATCTTATATAGGCTGATGGTATTGGTAAAGTGTGGCAGCAGGACACAGCAGTGTCACGCGCAAGAAAGTTTTGATTTTTATTGCGTTTACCCGCTAGTAACTGTATACCTACGTGAACTTCTGAATAAGTGAGAGTGCTGACCGTTTTTTGCGCATGTAGGTTAACACTTAGTACCAATATCCTTCTTTACAATCCGAGCTTGTAAAACGTAATTAGTGTGAAAGAAATTTAATTGTAACTTGATTTTTATTCGACGTATATTAACTTGATTTTATTTTATTCGACTGCCTCGGTGGCTCAGTGGTTAGTGACACTAACTTCTGGGTCCAAGAGGCGTGGGTTCGATCCCCACCCAGGGCAAATATTTATGTGATGAACATAGGTGTTTGCTCTGTGTCTGGGTGTTATTTAGTTACTATCAATATAAGTACTGTACTGTACTGTACCAGCCTTTTTAATAGTCCACTGCAGGACGTAGGCCTACCTACGAAGGGTGATAGGGCCATATCCACCACGCTGGCCCAGTGCGGGTTGGTGGATTCACATACGCCATAGAATTGCTTCTATGGACGTATGCAGGTTGCCTCACGATGTTTTCCTTCACCGAAAAGCCAATGATGTGAAATTCCGTACATAAGTTCCAATTTTGAACCCACGACCTCACGATTGCAGGTCGGTTGTTACTACCACTAGACCACCACGGCTTTTCAATATAAGTATATATTTAAAAATAAGTATATGTAGTATATCAAACTCTGGCAGCCATATCACAAGCTTTGCTTAGTTTGGTGTCTGAGGCCGTGTGTGAAATGTCCCAAAATATTTATTATATATATTTATTTATTCACTGCTGATGTTAAATTTGACGCGATCTTAGTACTTCTGAGTGAGGCTTGAATTATTAATTAGTAACTTAAAATAAATAGTTTGCTTGTAGCTTCAAGGTATCCCAATTATAGCTAATTAGGGAAGCGAATGCTCTGGTAGAGAATTCCACAGCATAGCGGTTCGCATACTGCAAGTGGAATAAAATATTGGTCGGGTTTTGGAACTTAAGTGTTAAAATATATCGACACAACAATTACCGTAAAACAGACAGTTACATTGAACACTCAATTATTTATATATTAATGAAAGAGATAAACGCAGCAATTTTGGGAACGGACTTGTTGTTATTTTTCAACAGTTTAAAGCCACGCCGCTTAACTTAAATTGTCACCCAGTAACTAAATTGTTAAACTTGTTAACGTTTATATAGCCGTCGCGCCGAAAGCATTTATAATTTCTTTAGTAAGTATATTTAGTAGTCACTCAAAGTTCCTACTCATTAATTTTGTGCAGCCAAGTACGAGTCTAAAGCAAACTGAATACAAGTATTGCACAGGTGTTACTCACGTGTAATTTTAGTAGATATACAGGGTTATTTCTAATCAATTAGCATCTTTCTAGGGGCTTATTCTGTACATCAAAACTAACAACTTTTGTTCTACGACTTTCGTTAAAACTCAAAAAATAAATCAGCTGTTCCATACATTTTGTCGCGGGTGAACTATATTATTTTCTATGGAATAACAATTTTTTTTGAGTTTTGACGAAAGTCGTAGAACAAAAGTTGTTAGTTTTGATGCATAGAACAAGCCCCTAAAAGGATGCTAATTGATTAGAAATAACCCTGTATAGTAGCAGTTATCTACTAAAATTACGCGTGACTTACTACTACACCTGTTCTATAGTTAAGTTAAAATGTGTAAAAACCAGGCTTTCCATAATCAAACTGAATAGGTACTTTCTTTGACATTTCATAAATATTACATTTTTAGTTAAAAGAAGGCAGCAACACATGCTCTCGACCACGACAAACGATTACAAAAAATAATAAATATTATACAAAGTGTGCGTGTGAGTAGCGCGCAGTGAGAAAGAAGTGTGAAAATGTTCTTGGGCACAAATTCTAACTTTCCCATTACAATGATCTCCCTGATTAAAAAGTTAATACCATCATTTTTACAAACACATACACCTAGTTACTTCTCAACACTCAAGTTACCGAGTTTCACGCCTATCGACTTAAGTCAATGTGAATAATAAAATCGCACTGACTTGAAGAAAGTAGCACACGTTGTACGTTTATTTTTAGCTACAAAATTCTAGGTCAGGAATAGTTTCCCGTGAAAGATCACGATTCTGTAACAGATCTATTGATATGGAAAATTAGTTTTTTTGGCTATTCGCCGACCGGTCAGCGACAAAAGAGTGTCTTTGTAAAGAGTAATAATACGCTTTTTAAAAAGTAAATTGTGCAGATGCGCTGGTTAGAGGCCGTTATGATTGTTCATGTTCAAGTATCAAAAGATAATATGTACCATATTGAAAGCTGAAGGAACAAGGATCATATAACGATATCAGAAAAATCTGAGTAAAAAGCGAATGCGCCGTGAGAATGCGGATGTGGAGAACCTATTAGCTGCACATCTTAGAACATGTGTTTCTTTTCTGGAAAGTGACAGCTTAGGTGCTTTTTATTGCAAATTTTATAAAGAATAAAAGAATAATGTGAAATTTTTATTCTTTATTCTGGGATTTCTGCAGTTTACTACTTAATTATAACGGTCACAATTTTTCTACTGTTAAAATACTTCAAAACTACTTTATTTCCTACTAGCTTTTGCCCGCGGCTCCGCCCGCGGGGTATTCTCACTTTTGTGCTATCCGACAGGAACATTTTATTTTTTTGGTATAAAAAGTAACCTATTTCACTTTTCAGCCTTTGGACTATATCCATGCCAAAAATCAAGTCAATCCGTTGATTTATTGCTGCATGAAAGAGGAACAAACAAACAAACTAACAATTTTTTCAGATTTATAATATTAAAGTATGATTAGAGTGTTTTGAGTTTCGTTTCGATTAGAGTTTGATCCCATCTTGGATGGGATCAGTGATAGAATGCCGAATGATTATTTATCAAAAAGATTAACGAATTCTGCAATAGTGCTCTAAGTTCTATCATCGACATAAATAGTTCATATTCATAACAACTGTAGAACGCTTACTGCAAGACGTAAACCTTCCTTTACAGATTTCCAATAAGACCGGTTGGTGGCGTCTTACATTCAGCACTCGCGGTCTTAATGATGTCCGGTATAGTTAACGTAGGCTAAAAAATCACAAAATTAATGCATCCTGATGGTTGGAGCGTAGCACAGTTAATACTGAAAAGATAACGCTGTTTAGGGGAACTTACCAAACACTAGTTGATATAACAGTCTAGAATAGGTTAGTTGACAATATTTTTTGACGTCATCTTGTAAAAGCTAACCATAAACAGAGCCAATTAACGAAAACAAAAATAAATTCAACCTAAAAATAAAGTGCCTAAATCGCCGAATCCAACTCGGTTGGGCAGCGTTTGGAAAATTGCGTAATGTCTTCTCGTCCGACATACCTCAGTGCCTCAAGTCGAAAGTTTTCGACCAGTGTGTGTTGCCAGTGATGACTTATGGCACAGAAACGTGGTCTCTCACTATGGACCTTATTAGTAAGCTCCAAGTAGCCCAAAGAGCCATGGAGAGGGCTATGCTCGGAGTTTCTCTGCGAGATCGAATCAGGAATGAGGAGATCCGTAGAAGAACCAAGGTTACCGACATAGCCCAGTGGATTGGCAAGTTGAAGTGGCAATGGGCAGGGCACATAGCGCGGAGAACTGATGACCGATGGAGTCGAAAAGTTCTTGAGTGGAGACCACGTACCGGCAAGCGCAGCGTAGGACGTCCACCCACAAGGTGGACGGATGACCTTATTAGGACCGCAGGATCGCGCTGGATGCAAACCGCTATCAACCGGTCTTATTGGAAATCATTAGGGGAGGCCTATGTTCAGCAGTGGACGTTCTATGGCTGATATGATGATGATGATGAAAAATAAAGAAGTTAAAAGCATATTTATTTTCTTGGTAGACCAAGAGCGCACTATAGCAGGCTATGACGTCACCGCCCGTAAGTGTCATACATTCGCCATACTATGTTATGCTTTGCGGGACAGGGACAATGCATCCCCTGTCTATCCCTACCAAAATCTTCACAAGCTTTTATCTCTGAACTTGATCAGCCAATTTTAATTATTTACGAATCATAATTAATTACGGAATTCACTAATTCTAACACTTTTAATTAATTCAATACTAGTCAACCACCCTATTCCAGAGAGGTAGTAAATGGACAAACCTTGCTTCAGAGTGCCTACTGCCTGATACGATTGAAAGTTCGTACCTTTCTACTCCTATCGCTTTTGTCGAAACAATGATGCTGGTTGAGGAATTAATATGCACTTAGAGACACCTTTGTGTGTATGCACAACATAACCCTATAATGTATTCTATATTTCAAAAACAAAGTGCGAAAAAACACGCGATCTCATAACAGTGACACACATCTAGGATACCGACATAACCGTGCAACACAATGGCATTCAGCATAAACCGCAGCAGACCGTCACGACGCCTATGTTTACTTACATTAATCTCTATATCTTCACACTTAAAGTCTAAATTACTTCTTTAAAACATTGCAATCAACCACAAGTGAGTAAGACTTTATTTTGCGTGACAAAATCTTAGGCCTAGTTTATAAGTCTTACTCGTAGCATCGTTAAGTGTGTATCATTAATTACTAGCATTATACTACAAGGTTAATTTGAATGGATATTTAGCTTTATGGTTAAAAAGGTAAGGGTGGAAATCGCATGTAAGTTAATTAGAGCGTCCCGTGATAAACGTACAAAAGCGTTACGCATTTTCAATTAGGTTCATAATAATTTTTGCTCTTGTTTTCTTTAACAACTGTGATATAAAACCAAATACATATCTAAATAATAATAATAATTTTTTGCAAAAAACAGCATGACCGACTTCACCCGTGTACAGAATCATTTCATGGTATAAAACAAAGTCGTTTTCCGCTGTCTGTCCCCATGTGCTTATGTCTTTAAAACTACGCAACGGATTTTGACGCAGCTTATTTTAATAGATAAAGTAATTCAAGAGAAATGTTTATATGTATAATACACCTGTGCGAAGCCGGGGCGCATCGCTAGAACGCAAATATTATGCACGGATCGATGTAACATTTTTCACATTATTGTTGATTTATCAAAAACGGCTCAGCCAATTTCGATACAATTTAAAAGGGTACCAATTTCGAAGTATACTCTTTCCAATAAAAAAATAATTTTTGAAATTGGACTACTACGAAAAAAGTTATGCGTGGTTATACGACGCGTATATATACGCGTCGAATTGTATACCTCCTCCGGTGGTTCGTCGGTCAAAAAATAGTAAAATTGAGTACTAAAACCAAAGTTTATTACCAAAAGAAATAAAAATATACATTGCACTGAAACAAATTCATACACAACAAAATAACTGAATTTAAAAAACATTAATGCTACACGAAATAATATGCAGAAAGATAAACGTTTATAACATCAGCTCGTTAAAATAATAGTTTTATTGCTTAGAAGTATAATCGGCGATAGGTGAAAATTGAAGCAAGGTAAGCTACTAGGCCAGAGAAAATAGTGATAAATGTTTATGGAGCTTTCCTAACCCGTTAAGTTTTTTAAAGAATGTCTGGAAGAAAGCTCTTTGCAGTATAAAACGACCTCTAGCACAGTGTTATACTGTGCCTCTAGTTATCAGACAAGTATTATAAAGTCTTTACTTTGTTGATAGCAAATAATGTTAAATATATATATGTAACCTTCTTTTTTATACATTTTTTTGTATTATTGTATACCGAATACCTACTCATTGTTGATAACTAGGTACATACTTTAATCACGAGATTAATCTTTTATTGTTAAAACTCCTGATTTACTTATTTTCTCGAATTTTTTGTTTTTTAATTGTATGATTTTTAAATGTAATGAGTACATACCGACTGTACTTCAATGATCGCTAACGAACACCTAGTTAAACTACGCCAAGAGCACTACTACGTCGGAGAGTGCGTGCTCCCAGGAATTACACAATTTAGTACCACCCGCCCCTTTTTTAATTCTATAGTAAAACAAGACACGCGACCAAAGCGCCACCCTTTTATGTACACGTCAGAACCAAGAGTTTCAAATCCACATTCCTCATACAAACAGCCAGAATGTGGAACCCGTTACCTCAGTCTGTCTTTCTACTAAAGTACAACATAGGTGTCTTTAAATCTCGAGTAAATAGTTATCTTCTAGGTAAGTGAGCTACACCCTAGACCGCACATCTGTTTCACATCAGCCAGTAGTATTCAAATGCAAACCTATAATAAATACCAAAAAACGTCGTATTGCTAATGATTTGTAAATATAGTAAAAATGAAAAACATCACTTGTTAAACTATATTGCTACAGCGAGCGCGTTGATGTCTTTTGTAAGGCGCCTCGCAGCGCTGAGGCGTAGCGATGTCGTAGCGAACTGTATGATTGTATGTAGATTGTTTCATTGCAAGGTGCAGAGGCTTTCTATTTATTTATTTATTTCAGCAAGATCACTTACAATTATAGCGTATATCGAATTAGTTACATGTCACCCTGTTACATAGGGCATAGCTGATTTTAACAACTAAGAATACTTACAGTGTTATTAGTAGTATTCTAATAAATAGGTAGCAATTACACTGTAAGACTAGGATTATTAAAAAATGACTAAATAATAACAAAAATAGTTTTTTTTTTAATTATATATATATATTATACTAAATTTGAGTATTTTACTTAAAACTAGTTACATATTCCTAATAGTTATATTTTTAGCCTAAACTGAGATCAAAATTTATCACCTTGAAAGTCAAATAATAACATTTTTGTATTAAAAGATTTGTCTGAAGTTTCTTATTTTACTGTATCTGGGATTTTATTATAATTTTTTATGGACATATACCTTTATTTCGGAGGTATATTAATCATTATGTACAATATTACTATGGGATCAACCCGGTCGTCGTGAAAAAATATTAGCCATATTATTTTGTTGAAAGTAGTTGAACTCTTACTATGAAATAGATGATTTTTATTCGCGACGTTTGACCGCATAGCAAAAGTTGTTGGTTATGACGAGTTTATCCTTGCATTTGAAAAGTACACCTTGTTTACTAGGGCTATTTGGAAAAGGTGTAATAAGCCGAAAGGGTTAAAACCTATATTTATATAAAAGTTTTAAATATAAGCCCAACCCGGAATTCGAGAACGGAAACGCCTGTTTTACACATTTTGTCAATTTCGCGTTACAATCTTTTTTTGGGACGGCTGAATTTTCCTCGAATTCCAAGTTGGCTAGTGAGCCTTTTACTTTTAATTTAGTATTGAGTAAGAATTATTTAAAATGATGCTATGAATTACCCCCTTTCGGTTTAGTACATCTTTTGTAAATAACCTTGTGTGTAGCACTTTGCTGAGACTGTGACTTGGCTGGATCAGATTGCATTGAATTCAAATGTGGTTACGTTGAGGGCCTGATGTTATGATAGCGTTTCCGCCCGTAACTGTATTGGCACCTTTACCTTACAATTGCGTTTGTTTTACACAATAATGTTTTACTAGGTGCACTGAATCTGCCTTGCAATATTACCCGTTACTGTATACTATAGGAATTATTTCATTACATTACTATACAGTGGTGGTGGTGACTTATTTTATGAAATTCTGATAGAATATCAAAACTAAAAAGCGATAATTTACTCATTTGAAAATAAAAAGTGTTATAGTTTAAAGAATAATATAGTAAACAAGTGAAACGTAACAAAGTTAAAAAACCCGACTACAAAAAATCAAAATTAAAATATTTGTAATTATTCTTGATTAAATGTATATATTTTCGTTCATGGAAAATACGAGAGAATAATAAAAACAAACACAAGATACGCGCGAACAACAATACCTTTCTTTGACAGACGGGTAAATACGATATGATGTAAATGTCAAGCATATTACGAGTACTACATGAATTGCTTAACATAATACATGTACTTATCATAAAAAAAAATATGTACAGTCAAATATATTCTTGCCTGCATAAACAACTGCCACTGTTCCATATTTGTCACTGAGACTGTATAATTAATGGTACATATTATATTCCTCGTATAGGTAATTCATAAATATTTCATATATTTTTTCGTTGTTATTTTAAGTCATATTTTTATTTAGTCTTTCGCTGTTACACTTCATATAGACAAAATAAATGTATTCCATCTTATTCAGAAGGTGTAGGAGTGGTGGCGGCGAGGCTCTGGGAAAAGGTCTTATGAATAATCATTTACAATTTTACACGTACATATATTTGGATCATCGACACAAAGAAGAAGTGTCTAGGTGTATATTTTACAACTCATGAAGTTTCTCGTATAAACAAGAGTGGTTGCAGCTCGGTGCGCGTGCGCGTCAGCTTTCCACAATTATAACGACATTAATGACCGATTTACGCGCGCTACTGACTTATTTTACTGGACAATGTAATGGTTAATTATTACATTTTGTTCATAAATTATTATAGACTAGCGACCCGCTCCGACTTCGCACAGGTGTAATATACATATAAAACTTCCTCTTGAATCACTCTATTAAAAAAAAAACTGCATCAAAATTCGTTGCGTAGTTTTCAAGATATAATCATACATAGGGACAGACAGCGGGAAGCGACTTAGTTTAGACTATGTAGTGATATATTTTTAAAGAGCAACGACAATGACAACTGTGATAAAACTGAGACAACTGCCACTATTGTTTCTCCAAAACGAGAGTATTTTAGTACAGATAATGTATGAGAAATGTATGAAGTTTTTTTGTACTTATTATAGCTGGCGCGTTCTGGTACATTCTTGACACCCTGTCGAAACACGTCCTTTGTTCTTGTAATAATTGTTCTATTGTCAGTGCATACGCATAGGATTAACACTAATAAGTCAGGCATTTGACAGCTACTTTTATATTAAGACTTTGGTAAAGCTTTTCATTTTCACGTAACTTTCAACCTTAAAAAACCTTAAAATCTTTTTTTTTACACTACTTGTTTCGGTACAGTATACTTTAACAGTATAATATAACCTGAAAATTCTAATAACTTGGCTGTCTGAGAGTAAAATTACTACGTAGCTGTAGAGACTACCAGAACCTACTCGAATAATGTAAATGAGTAACTGTTACCTAGTTAGTATTCCTATAAAGCCCTATAAAGGGTTAAATAATTACTTACCGTGTAATTAGAACTATGTAGTAATTGGCGAGCAACAAAACCAAAGAAAGTTCCTGTACTTGTATTGATTATTGCTAACATGCTAACAGCAGTACAAGTACAGGAACTTTATACTGGATGTTCGGTAACGTTTTATCATCATTATCAGCCGTAGGACGTCCACTGCTGGATATAAGCATCCCTATGGATTTCCAATTGCCCGGTTGGAAGCGGCCTGCATCCAGCGCGTTCCTGTGGTCTTAATTATATCGTCAGTCTACCTAGCAGTTTGACGTCCTACGCTGCGCTTGCCGGTGCGTGGTCGCCATTCGAGAACTTTACTGCCCCATCGGCCATCAGTTGCCCTGCCCACTACTATTTCAATTTACTAATCCGCTTGGCTATGTCGGTAAGTTTGGTTCATCTGCGAATCTCATTCCTGATTCGATTTCTCAGCGAGACTCTGAGCCCTCTCCATAGCGCGTTGGGCTACTTTGAGCTTATTTATAAAACCCACAGTAAAAAACCACGTTTCAGTTTCATATGTCATCTTTGGCAACACACAACTGTCGAAAACTCTCGTCTTGAGACACTGAGGTATGTCGGATGAAAAGACCTCACGTACATATAAATTTACATGGAATTGATTTCAATCCACCGGCTTTGAACTGGTGAAAAGAAAATGTTTCTGTCTCCAATATGGAACACTGCACTGTAAGTTTAAAAAAAAATACATCAAAACAATGCGGCGCAATGTCGAAGGAAAATCGTTGTGCCGTAAATGTGATAACGTATTGGTAATACGTTTGACTGTGGTGTATAACAACAAATGTGTATAACAAGTGGATTTATTTTTCTTGTTAGAAACATTTATCATAGCTTGTGGATTCAAATTCCACAACTTCGATTGTTTTACTACGTTTTTATAATTTTGCTATGTAGCATGGCGTACTACGAATGTAATTTTGAACCAAACACCTTGTAACGGCAAAGTAAATTCAAAGTCAAGTAGTGAAGGAATGCTGTGCTCATAGATTTAAATTTCCAATTAAATTATAGTGTACTTAGTTAACCGCCATCAGAATACTGATGTGTAGCACAATGAGCTGAAATGTAAGTTAATTTTATACTGCTTCAAGGAACAAATCATTCCAGTTTATGCGTTATTAAATAAAATAAATAAATATTGGGGGACATCTTACACATAGTTTATGCGTTGTCTCGCTTATAGCACCCTCTCGCTCACATTTATATTTGTTTCGACATTTAATGACTGAATAGATTTACCTTTATAGTACCTTACTATTCTTTAGTTTACCTGTTGAAAAGTGCAGTGCCGAAACTGCCGAACATAGGCTTACCCAAAAAGAGTGACAGTGCCATATCCATCAACCCACATTGGGCCAGCATTGTGGCCCAGTGTGGGTATATTATTGTGCTGATTACGTTTACGTTACGTTTTACGCTTCGAAACAATAGACGCGCGAAAATTCGTACAAGTTCCAAAGAATCCATTATTAGTACTGGACCGCGATTTGAACCCACGATTTCATGATTGCAAAACGAACGTTACTAGGCCAAAATAGCTTCTTGTGGTCACTAAGCTAACTAAGTCTAAGCTGTACTATATATTTATATAAAAACTAGCGGGCCCACTGCAGCGCCATCTGCTGGGCTGATTTGTGAATCTAAACCATCCAGGGATTCCAGGGCGCCACTCAAACAAAAAAATCATTCTAATGTGTTTTAATAGCAGGGCAAAGTATTGCCCTAATCTCTACAATATGACAACCTTAACCTTTAAAGTTATTTTGTATGTAAACTGAAACACAGTTTATGTCATTTTGAATTCATATACCATTTTATGTATTCGAAAACGTTAAAGTAGACGAGCAAGAGAGAGAAGTTCGAAACTGACTATCCATTATAATAACTCATCAAACGTACGCTTTCTATTGCGTACCTACATGCCTTTACTTACGGAAATACACCAATGTTTATTCGTTTTGTGAGCCACATAATCATGGGTTTTTTAGTTTGAATTTACCTATACGCAGGAACCTCCGGTAGGTGACTGACCTCAATATAAATATTTTATGAAGTTATTTGCTGTTGTATTTGTAAAAATCTTAATTATTAATTCTATATACGGATATTTTAAATAATAGTGACGATTGTTCAATTTACTAACTATTTTTTGTCTCACAGAGTCATTGCTCTCGTTGTTTCCCACACAAATAAAAATAGGTACACACAGTTTAACCATTTTTTACAGCAACGACATAGCTTTGAACTAACATCTAAGAGATGTTACATCTCGTAGAACCCAAAAAACGTCTGTCTATAATCTAAGCAAAACCAATCAAAGATCATGGATGTTAAAAATGGGCAAACCAAAGTTAATCCACATGACGGATGGTATGCCAGCGGTTATGCGGTATTAGATGGGTATTAGAGACATTGGTCTAATACAGGTTTTTTTTGGTCTTGTCCATTATCTGTCAGTTTATATCAATAGGTAAAGTTTTGAAGGCTCCATTTGTATTGGCGTCCGTTTCGCGCTTTAAGCCGTTCGTGGACAAGGCGACGTTGTAATACTAAGGTCTTTCTCACAAGATGTTATCTTGTACAAACGTTTCACGCCTTAGCTGCGAATTCAACCGCGCTATTGTAAGTATTCGCTTTACAAATTCGCTTTGTTCCGCTCGTGACACGACGTTAGCGCTGTAATTATCGATGTCATCGAATCATGAATCAGCGGTTTGCCTGTTTTGACGGCACATGACACTGACATGACAGTAGTTTAACGCGTCGCGACTCGTGAAGATAGCAAGATTTATGTTGCACACTAGCGATAAACTAACACATGTAATGTAGTTTCATGTATGAACGGCTGTAAACCACGCATCATGTCACTGTCAAGGACCGACAAAAACAGCGAGTGGCTGATTAATGTTTGGATGATACCGATAATTGTAGCACTAACCTGTCATTATTGATCGAACTCGTCTATTCGCACTACATTAGTACCTAGTAAAAAAACGATTTCCAATCGTTTCTTTTGCGTTAGGGTGAAACCGTAAGAGCTCAGCGAGTTAGTAAGATTTAAAATACAAGGCGAATAAGCCGAATCAAACTTAATGACGCCTGTGAAATTAGCTACAACCGGCGCAAAACTCGATTCCTCGATCTGCTGACATAACGAATTTGCTATTGCGCAACGACTTGCCTCGTATTCACAGACGCCATAAAGTTTGATTCGGTCTCTGCCAACGTTGCTATATGATGAAAAGCTTAAACCTACAATAGAAAAAAATATTAAAATAAAACACACTTAGTAATGAAGTAAAATAAACGTACGTATATACATGATGTCTGGGTAAAAAAAATCGTTATTATAATTTATAATTATTAGTCTGTTAGTTAGATTATTTAAAAATATTGGACACGTATTTTTTCTTTTGTCAATCAAACAATAAATGACAAAGATAAACCGTGTCAAAGTTTGGGAGTGGGCGCTCGTGACGTCACTACTGCGATGTAGTCTGTACACTTGTAGCGCACTCGTGACGTCACGCGAAACTCCAGCGGGCCATATCTCCGTCAATTTTTATTTAATTGACAAAATAAAAAATACGTTTCCCATATTTTTATCCCATATCTGACTATAAATTATTTTTTTAGTTATCTGCATTTTGGAAGATTACAGGACATACTACTAAAAATACTCACCCGCCAACATTTTTTGAACCATTTATTGTCCTATCTTGACTGCCCAAGATATACCTAATCATTTAAGCTAAGTTATTCACATTTGCGTAGGATTTTGAAGATGACAAATACTGTAGGTACATTAAAAAAAATATTTTCTTAATATTTACAGTCAGAACCATTACGTTACTTATTTTAGATTTATTTACAAATAGAAAATAGTTTAAAACTACATGTAAAAAGCAGCATATAGGCATTTTATTTTCAAACAGGCTGAGATTCTGCATCGACAATAAATTCATTCGAATTGATTGTTAAACCAAAAAAATAGAACATTCGAGTATTTTAATTACTCTTTAGGCCTGTAGTGTGTTCAGTAATTGGTAATTAGTTTTTTTCGGCTCTACTTAAAAGCTCTTTGTAGGTACACATGTAGCTACTTATTTTTATGTAGCAGCTCTTATTGCCTCAAGTAAGTTTAGATTAGATTTCTATCTCATTCAAGCGCATTTTAAGTTTGCGTCAAGTGGTTTATTAAACTATCATTAATAAATCCAGTGATTGATTGATGGATAAGCTTTCGAACACATCATTATTATTAAGTATTAATTCATAATAAAGCCATTAATTTTGATTGCATTTGCTAAAGTACCTAACTGCAACATTGTTTTTAATGTATACTTTCTAAGTATGTAGCTTTTTAATACTAATCTATATCCAAAGACGTGATAATCCATGCAAAGGTGACGTCCACAAGTGGTATATTATTCAGAGAAAAATCGAACCAAGATTATATTTACTTCATTTGAAAGCTTGATTTATAGGCTTCTCCAAAATATTTAATTTCGATATTTTTATCCTTCCATTTTTTTTTAAATTCGAAAAATAAATTGTATGAACAATAATAATACAGCTCTGTATTATTTCTAGTTAAACAATAATAAAGTGCTTCTATCGTTATTTTACTTTCATTCGTAGCTGATTCTTCCACATTCATATCTTAATTTGCTAAAATTAAAAATTATAACCTACCAATGTGACCAGTTAGTAGGTAGAATATGACAAAAAAACACTTAGAAACTGTGTCTGATTCGTAAAAATGCTTCTATTTAACAATAACAGAGGTTACTTAACCAGGGTTAGGTACTAGATATACACTACCTATTGAGCCAAATATATTTAATTATCCTAATAGATTCAAAATTAATTTTAAAAAATCGGAGGGCTCTTTTTTGGTTTTAACTGATGTAATGGACTCAGAAAAATATTAACTTTCTCGAAATGTAACGAGTGTTTTGGTTAGAATTTTTGACTATTATTATACCAGCCTCCATACATTTTAACCTATTTTTCAAGCAACACGACAAAGGTATAGAACATTTTAACAATACTTTGCAATGCTAATCCGATTAGGTACTTGTATAAAGATCAATCAGAAAACAAAACAATTTGCAACTTTGGGTTTCAGAACCGGTAAAGCCGTTGTGGCGATAGGAGGTCACATCCATACGCAGACAGCTAAACCTAGAACATTATCCTCCTTTCCTGTGCAGTCAAGTAAAAAGAATCGGCCAAGTGCGAGTCAGACTCGCGCACGAAGGGTTCCGTACCGTATGGAAGCCCCCTATGATATATTTTATTTTGATTTCATTATTTATTTTTGAAGGGAATACACAACTTAATATTCTGTGATTATTTCAAGCATTTTCACAAAAATCACGTTTCATAAAAATCACGTTTCTTGTATGGTAGCACCCCTTAAATATTTATTTTATTGTAGTTTAAATTATTTATTTTTGAAGTGAATCTTTAACTAATTATTCTGTCCTGTCACCGTTATTAATATGAAGCGAAAAATAGCTAAAAATTCAGGTTTTTTGAGTGGAATATAAATACTTACTTTATTATTTATTTCTGTTTTTAGTAATTGTTGTTATAGCGGCAACAGAGATACGTCATATGTGAATAATTTCAACGTTCTAGCTATCATGAAATACAGCCGATAGACAGACAGACAGGTTCCAGTTTTTACCCTTTGGGTACGGAACCCTAAAAAACACTTGGCTATTAAAATAGATTGAACAGGTCATTCTTCTTGCGGTTTAAAAATAAGACTGTAACAAACGTGCGCAGGCGGACGAGTGCCGGTAAAAAAAGTACAAACAACATGTTGATTAATTTGAGCAGTTGTACGTGTAATTGAGTGTGGCGAGATATAAAGATATCAGTGATAAGATCTACTTCTGATGGGATTCCGATGAGCTAACAATTTGTTTATGTCGGGCACAAACGGACCGCGAAAGGGCAAAAAGTAGGCGTTAAAATTAAATGTCATTCGTCACGGAATCAAAGTTTGTTAGCAGTAATTTAAACTTGGCATTCTAGGTAGGAGGCTTAGAAATAAGATAGTTGTATTATTTCGTAGTTTCTAGGGCTCAAACTCAAACAAAGCGAAGTAGTGCGAAACTGGGCCCGAGCATTGTACTTTGCGTATTGCTTATTTGCTTAGAGAAGAACAAAAAAACAGCTTCGGGTTGCTTAGGACTGTTTTGTTTCTTACTAAGCAAATATGGCTTTTATGCAGTAGAGTCTTGTACAATAACACTCCAGCTAGCTCTGATTCGATCCGTTTTGATAGAGTGTGTGTGTAAGTAAAAAGAGGCATCTCTCCGACTCTATGATGCCTAAACGAAATAGGTATCGACTATCGTGGTCTCCTACTGCACTATAGCCGGAATATAATTATGTTTACTATTTTGAATGATAAAATAGCTGTTGCTCTAGACTTTGAAGGAAAAAAGTGTTCTGTTTTTGTTACACTTGTCTAACAACCGTTAGAATTAGAACCCGTATTGTTAAACTAAGTATTTCAGCAGCTCTTGTAAAAAATCTTTGTTCCTCTTTTTCTCTAGAAAGCATTGTATCGATGATCTTTTCAATGAGTTTAGATTTACGTAGGCATGACGTACTCCCACCGTTCGATGTGGGTTCAAAGTCCATTGGACTTCAGATGAAGGAAAACAACAAGGTGGTGGAGTATTTTGTGCAGTTTCGTAACTATACCTAACTAGCCTAACTCGTTAACCCGGTGCAATCATAATCAGTAATTTATTTACGTTACAAAAATAAAATAAAAATGTTTACATAAACTATATAAAAAAACCGGACAAGTGCGAGTCAGACTCGCACATCGAGGGATCCGTACAAATCCAGAAAATTTCACAAAATTGCCAAGTAATTTGTTAAATCTCTATACTGTAACAATCGACAAAAAATGGTTTTTTTTTTTCAATTTTATCGTCATACATCGAAAATTACACGTTGTTAAAATAATTACAAACCTGTTTTAGCATGTGCTTATGAAGTTCTTTTATAACCTTACATGATACGATTTACTCACTTTGAATTAAGTCCATATTTTGTGAATTTTGAGGCCCTATTTTTTGTGATTTAAATAAAAATGTACAGTTTTCAGATTTATTCCTCTATGTGTACTCTGAGACAATGCTTCTCGCCAAATTTCATAGTCTATATGGCAACGGGAAGTACCCTGTAGGTTTTGATTTTTGTGAGTGTCGTAATATGCGTTTTTTTACGATATAAACGGCTCTAACTTTTTTAAACGATAACTGAGAAGTTTTTCTTTTACTCAACTGCAAGAGATCATAGATATACGTATATAGTTTAAATTTCAACTCGATATCTTTACGCGTTCCCGAGATAAAGAGTCTTGACAGACGGACAGACGGTGATCCTGTAAGGGTTCCGTTTTTTCCGTTTGAGGTACGGAACCATAAAAAGGAATCTTAACACTACATCACAGCATAACCGCGATTTTGGTCAGCTTTGGCATTCTGTTTCTAAGAAACTAAGAAAAAACAACTACTTCAACTTATTGAAAAATTTAAAACAAATATTAGTATTGACGGTAGCATTTTTTTTTCTTATTTTGTTTTACTTTTTCATATTAAGTCAAAATTTACACACTCTACACAATGTATGTACTTACACGCAACCTAATTAACGTTAATTTATTTCTATGACATGTCGGCTCCATCTCAGCCTGATGCCGGCTGCGAACAACCGGCGCTGATCTTCCGATGGCGACGTGACACACACACGCGTCACAGTCAGTGACAAACTATGATCTAAGTTACAAGGAAAATAGCAACATTTTCGTTTACAACTGAATTTTATGCTACTTCCGAGAATAAACTAAAACTTAGTCCTGGTATTTTTGTAATGGTAAAGTTAAATCTTATTTTTGGTTCAAACTGTGGTTTACCTATATCACGATGCCATTGATGCCATCTAGTTTTTTTAACTTATGGGTATAGTTAAAAATAATAATAAAAGTAACTATTTACAGAACTGGAAGATATCAGTACTATTTTTTACTCTCCTTTCTTTTACGCCTGTCAGACCAGGCAGAACTCGACCTTTTTCCGACTAAGATAAGATATCTTTTAGTGTAAATGTAAAACCAGGTTTATTTTTATACGTCTACACTACGCATTTAGTCATTACCTTTGAAATTAATTATGCATTTATCGCAGTCGTCTCTGCCAACAATTTTTAAATAGCATGGCGTTTTATTTTCTGAAATCATAGCATGCATTGAAGACGCTACTGTAATTATTAGAAACTTCATACGGTTAAAAACATGCAACTCCTATCATAATAACCGGTTAGGAATGTAATAAATGGAAATTAAGAGTAAATATCCATTAATTCTACGCGTAATGTGAGGTTCCGTCTGGATTGCAGAGACCTTAGTCTAACATGTGATTACAGTCGCAGCGGTTGCTTAGTTTTATTACGCCCTTAGAAACTCGATCTGGGCGGGAAGCTTCGTGATAGAATTATTAAGTGTCCTATTTCGTTCCAGAATTGCGCTGTCCGATATCCACTTAGTGCTTTGTATGTTGTATGAATTCGTTTGAATATGCAATGAGATAAATTAAGCAACTCAAATGAATTAAGGTGTATGTAAACTTTTTAACGAAACTCAAGAGCTTCAGCAGTTTTCCTTGTTACAAAAAGTTTTCGTTAAATTGAGTCGATTCGAGTGAAGAAATTTTTCATCATCACACATATACAGGGTTATTTCTAATCAATTAGCATCCTCTTAGGGGCTTATTCTGTACATCAAAACTAACAACTTTTGTTCTGCGACTTTTGTCAAAATTAAAAAAAAAAATGTTTTTCCATAGAAAAATATCGGTCACCCGTGACAGAGTAATGTAACAGCAGTTTTTTTTTTTAATTTTGTCGAAATTTGTAGAACAAAAGTTGTTAGTTTTGATGTACAGAATAAGCCCCTAAAAGGATGCTAATTGATTAGAAATAACCCTGTATACTCAGTTTTTAATAAATTGAAGATATCATAAGGTCTAAACATTATTTTTCTATAAACATATATCTATTATAATAGTTAATTCTAAATTTTACCAAGGAAATCTACAAGATTCTTTCAAGTATGATATTGCCAAATATAATTGTCAACAATTTATTATTATATTATTTTGTTAATCGAAAGCTAGAGGCGTTTTGCCAACAGTGGGTCACCACAGGCTCATAAATACATATTTAATAAAAAAAGAAAAGCTTTTAAATAAAGCAACTTTTACTGTGACAGTTATTAAGCACTAATGTATGAATATTTTAATCAAAGTTGTATTTTTTGCGTGCGGCGCAGACGGGTCTTCTTTTTTGGCGGACTTCTTTTTTAATTCGCGTTTTGGCTTTCGTGTACAGTTTTTAGGGTCAATTATGGGTTTATTGTAACGGGATAGTCTAGTTATCGAAGGATCATTTGTACAAATAAATTGCAGTTTTTTTCTGCCGGAAACACCATAATTGTTATCATTGAAGTCGGTGCCTGCCTGCAAATATGTGGTTTGTTACCGCACGGCGTGAACACACAATAGTAATTGGATATAAATTATATGGGTACCTTTCCGAATGAGGTTCTAAACTTTTTGTTTACTACTTATATTGATTATTGAAAATAGGGAGAAGCAAAAGAGATATTGTTAAAATGTATCGAGCTTGGGTCTCGTAACGTACATACCTGAATATTTGTTTGGTAAAAAGTTTTCTCTATTATTTTATACAATAATAGCGATATTAAACAACAAATAATTTAATCACGGTCTACAGTTTAAATAAAAATACTTTTTTCTATCGTATTATTATTACAAACTCTGGCGGCAAAGAAAAAAAAAACAATTTAAAAAATATTTTTCTGCAAGGTAAATATTGATTTTTTTACAACCCATTTGGTTTTAATATTTGATGGACGTTTATTTTGAAGCAAGCTTGGTACAAAGTCTGAGCCTACAGTGAAATATCTCCTTTGTGATAAGTATGTCATGGCAAGTAAATCAATAAAAATACACAGATATTCTATTCTAGGCATTTCGTTAATTCATGCATGTAGGTTAGAGATTTTATTTTTGTTATATTGTCTAGACTAAAGAACCCCGTTTTCGGCTTATTTTTTTAATGTAGGTATATCTATTCTAATGCTGTACATATATTTACATCATATTTCAATCAATTTCCGAAAAATGATGCTATTACATAGTATGTTATTGTTTTTATTCGTGTAGATACTTTTATTTCAATGTGACGTAATAAGTTCACAAACTTATATCTTATATAATATCTTTTTTACCGACTTCCAAAAAGGAGGAGGTACTATGTTCGTCTGTATGTATTTTTGTGTATGTTCATCGATATTTTCACCAATTGTGGACCGATTCACAAAAAATCTTTTTTTTTCGAAAGGATAATAATATACTCCCAAGGTGGACCCATTTTATTTTTTTCGACATCGGCTGAGCCGTTTTTGATAAATCAACAATAATGTACATCGATATCATATGGACTGTTTATGTAATAGTATAATAATATGTCCATAATACCTATGCTATGCTTCTTAGGTAATGCTAGTATGTGGATCTTACTCATAGATAGTAGGAAATCTTCCTGGCAGGTGTGGCTTATTGCTTTATTACATAAATGACCAGTTATTTTATGTTCCGAATCAAGAGGCTTTTATAGAAATAGGTTTGATTAGATTTGTAGATTTATTATATTTTGCTTTTATGTATATTATACAACGTTATTCAGAAAGGACTATGTACCTACCTGTACCTGGGTACTTCTTCGAAGACAAAATTTTGGACGTCTATGGGTTTTTTTCTGAAACCAACAAACAAAACAGTGTGTAATTTTTTTTCTATACAGTTTACCTTTAACTCTACCTGGGACAAGTGATATTTTTCAAATCATTGCAGTCCAAGTATAAATTAAAAATATTTGAAGTTTGTTCTCCTGATTCATATACCGCGTCCGCTTCCCATTTTTCGAAAGAAAATGGTCGATATCGCATTTTCCTTTTGGTAAATCATTGTAAATTATAATTATATCAAAAGGAAATGAATTGCACTTTTACAAAAAAAATGTGCATTAGTTATAACTACCTTAGTATGTTTATAAATAGGCTAATAAGAAGTGTCCGGCATATAATACTGATTAATGTGGCGTATGCTGCGCTTGATCGTGCTTGGTCGGGTGATGATGATGAGAGCCTGACTTCTCGCGCAGGGGGAAGCCAGTCGTGCAACAGACGAGCCAAAAGGTGGATATACGGCTGAATCGCTTGGATCCCGGAGTTATAAAGATAAATGTCTGATTCATCTGTGCTTAGTTCAGGTGGCATTATGATTATAATGCCTGTTTTATAAAATTTATTTTATGGTTTTACAACTTCAATCTGTATTTCGTGTAATGCTTTTGGGTTATAGATTCAAGTAGAAAAATGACAATACTGAATTCAGTATGTATGATGAGTTATGCATGTATTACGGCTAAATCCTGATTCATCTGGCCTGATTCATATGGTCAAAACGCCTTATAAATCATAAAATGCATACTGAAAAAGCTTTGAATATAGCTTATATAGCCCAACAAGACCTCGATGACGACAGTTTTTGGATAGAAACTTCGTCAATCGATGAAAAAATAATTACTCCAAAATTCACCAGAGATGTCTTATCGACCCTTCTTCAGAAAAACGTGGATGATTGTTCAGATTTAAACGATGAGGGCATTTTTGTGTTTAAAAAGCTTCAGTAAAATAAACTTACAAAAGAGTCTCACACTGCTGGTGAAGGTATGGTTACTCAATCTTCCATTAAAAAATCAAGATCTCGTCAACAAGAAAAAGGTTTTAAAGATGACATTGAAAGTAGCTCGGGCCCTTGCAAAAAGCTAAAGATTTATTTCTTGTAGTACTTAAATGTGACTTCATTATTTATAGTTAACAATACTAAGAAAAATTATGTTTCTGTGATAGTTACCAAGGAAGATTACTGTCAAAAATTCCATTTAATTGAAGTTGATCTCATGTTTCTTACTTTAATCTTATTTTTTTCATTATAATTATAATAAACAGTATTCGTGAATTGTACATGGAAAAAAATAAACAGAGAGAATAATATAATGTACCAATTACTATACTTACTATTAGTTCAGTTCAGTTCATTTATTCTCACATAGGTACAATAATGCACACTTATGAATGTCAAAAGTAAACAATAAATATAAATTAACATAAAACAATAAAACTAACAGAATGAATACATTTTCATTTACAAATACTGTCACATGTCAGGTTACGCAATGAATTTTTGTCACACATAAAATCTTTTACACTATAGTATGCTTTTTGTATAAGAAAATCTTTGATAATATTTTCAAACTTTGTTTCATTTTTCTTAATTATTAACTTTCATGTACCTATTTATCAGTAACAAATATTAGTAATAGTTCATTTATGTAATTTAAAATGTTTTCGTTTACCCAGGTAATATAAGAATTATAATTAAGTATTACAATTTTTAGATTTCTAAAATGTAATACAAGAAATATTGTTCATTCGTCAACTTTTTTTCGTGCTATAGTGTCAAAATTTTATGTACGTATGTAAAATATAATTAGATTTCCCTATTACACAGCCAAATTACATAGTTTTTCATTTTCAGTTCTGTTCTGATTCATCTGGCCACAAAATATTTGAACGTAGATATCTTAAAAACTACTTAATAAAAACAAGTCCCTCATTGAAATATATGTTCTTTAGTTACCTTTTTTACATATGAACATGTGCGACAGAGCTGAAAGTGAAATAAAATTTTGGCCAGATGAATCAGTCAAAGAATGAAATTTCGAAGAAGTACCCACCTACTAAACCGAAAGGGAGTGATTACGGTCGGCGTTTTGAACGATTTTTACATCGGGGCCAACCCAATATTCGACAAAAAATCAGTTGTCCCGTGTAAAAACGCAACTCAAAATTGCCAAATGATTCAAACAGATGTTTTATTTTTCGGATTCCTGGTTAGCTCCAAGTAAAAGTAGTTCATAATGATGATCTGAATCATCCCCTTTCGCATTAGTACCCCTGTCTGAATAAACCTGTAGTTACTGCACTCTCATTCCATAGATTTGTTTTCTTTACTCGTAAGTCTCAACATTATTCATCTTCAACGAATAGCCGTGCACTTGTTTGGTCCAGCCATTGCCCCATAAATGGACATGGTATTGAAGCGCTTTGAACTTGTTCTAAGATCAGTCATTTGTCTTCGTGCTTTTTCAACAAAGCAACTATGCCAGCTGTCAGTGAACAGGTGGTTGCATAGCTTCAAATGCTGTTAAGTAAAATAAATGTACAATACTTAACGCTATGCGTTGCCATGTGTTTTCGTTTGAAAAGGGACAGACGTGAATGGCATAAATAAAAGGAGGTCTATGTCCGGTAGTAGGTTATCACAAGTTAATTATAGTGAAGCAGTGAGACGTAGACAGAAATAAATAGAGTAGTACCTATGCTTTAGCTCTGGACACTATCAAATTATCTTAAAATTCTTTGGTAATCCATATATTCATCAGCTATAGGACGTTTACTGTTGGACATAAGCCTCAGCTGTGGATCTCCAATAAGACCGGTTTGATGCGGTTTGCTTCTAGCGTGATGCTACGGTTTTGATGAGGTCATCAGTTGACCCTTTGGGTGGGCGTCTTACGCTGCGCTTTGGTAGTAAGCCGAATTTGTCTCACTATTGGCATTTTTTTACTAAATGTACCAATTCATTACGTTAACATCCTATCAACTTTTGGTTCGCGGTTGAGTTTAAAGCAGCTGTTAAGTTTATTGTAATGAGTATTGCAGTAATAAACATAAAAGCAAAGACATGCTTAGAATTTCTTTATTAGTGTTCAATTTGCACACTAAGGGGAGTTAGGTATTTACTGACAGTCGTATAACACTAGAGATATATTATAATAGCGCTCGAAACTTGCTTACTATGCAAGATAATTACATATTACGCTCACTTCATCATGAGATAGCGAATTAATTCTAAAATCATCCTCTTACCAGGAACATTACACAATAACTTTCCCTGTTATTTATCAAGCTCAGCACTTATGCGATCATAATCAAAAGTGACATCGTTTCAATGCACTGGCCGTCCATATGATGTCATATTGTGTTTACTTGTTCGCTTGAGAAGCCGTTGAAAGTAAAAGTGGTTAGATTGGGCGCTCGGTTCTTCAATAGAAATCATAAAAGCGGTTATGTGTCCCACGGACGCAAGAAAGTGAGAGGACGAGCACGGTTAAGAGGAAGAAAATCATTTTAATGCTGTGTAATTATTCGGTATTTTATTGTACTACTATCACTCAGTGATTTTAAGTACTTACGTATCATCTTGTTGTCATCTTCAAATTTACAATGTACTATGTAAATTAATCGAGAGCTTGTGCTAGGTACTTTATGAAATTTTTCACCCAATCTTTCTTGTACATCTATGGAGTTTGAAAAAAATAGTTTTTTCTGCATTTACTTGCTAGTTAACCAAACTATATTTTCAATAAACCATACAAGATGCCGTGGTGCTCTAGTGGTAATGACACCCGCCTTACAATCGTGAGGTCGCGGGTTCAAATCCGTACCAATGAATTCTGTGGAATTTATGTACGGAATTTCACACCACGGGCTTTTCGGTGAAGGAAAACATCGTGAGGCAACCTGCGTGCGTCCGTAGAAGAAATTCGATGGCGTATGTGAATCCACCAACCCACACTGGGCCAGCGTGGCGGATATGGCCCAACCACTCTTCGTGGGTAGGCCTACGTCCTGCAGTGGACTATTAAAAAGGCTGGTACAGTACAGTACATACAAGATTTATTTTTACAAATGACATTTATTAGTATTAGCTAGTTGTAAAATATAAATACAAACATTGATCCACATCGTTTAGACTTTGTAACCGTTTTAATAATACCCAAAACGTGTATAAATTGTTTAAATTATACAATCTATTATAAAATAATAAACCTTAACGAAGTTCGCGAAACATTCCAATCTTAAATGACTTTTTAAATGACTTTCATCGTTTACTTACAAATTACAACAAATACGTTGTCCAATAAATACGTTACGAGTATGTGCTGCAATGCACTTTCCAGTTGTATAAAAATCACATGATCGCCAGATCACCACGCAGCTTACAGAAGAGATGAAGATTACTCGACAGATGTTATCTAGATTAGGTTAGAAAGTTGGTTATGTAATGGACTGGAGTAAAATAAATTAATGCGGTCTGTTATGGGGGCTGTACATATCTAGGCGTCGAAAAGCCGCACCCGGTTAGGCTATTTATATCCGCATATTATTGTTATATGTAAATTCGTGCGTGGGATTATGATATTAACGAAAGCTGTCTTTATGTAACAATTTGCAATAAATGTAAGCTTCCTTCCACGGCTTGTTTTACTATAAAAATCGAAAATATTTTTGAAAGACTTACATCTGCTGTAAAGTGATAAATTATCACTTTTGTGAGTCCTTTCGCAAGTGAGCACGCAAGTGAGTTGAACTTGACAGCAGTGTACATTGTGTACATTTTTTTTTGCTACGGAACCAATAAATATATTAGGATAGGATTAATCTATTGTTGACAGACGATTTATTATGCATGAATGTTTCTACATAATAAAGACAGTTATGATTTTGATTTTGATAAGATTTTGAAGATTGGAGTTATATTTCCATGTAAGCTTATATGTTTCATTGCTTTCATTTGGCATATCTTTATTACTAAGATCTTTGATGTCATTGCAATGCGGTTACTTGTAAACCGATAAGCTGAGGCTGAATAAGGAAAACGAAAGCTGAACATAAGTGTATGTGTGAACAGTAAAGAAGGTCAGTGACTTCAGAGTTTAAAAAGAATACTAATAAGATGTTTCCTAGCGTAACAAGAGATTGTGAAAAAGTTTTAGTGCAATATATCTAGTCCTCTATTTGTGTACTAAGCTACACCAAAGTGAGAGCATTTATAAAACACCTATGACAAAGACTTTTACTTTATGATAAAAGGTGCTGTATGCTGAGTGTGAGTTTTGTCGTAAACATGACGCGCTCTTCGGCGAGCGCGTAAGCTTGTAATTTGTATGAAGAAATGTACAGCGCCACTAGCGGCGCGTTTTTGAAACACAACAAGTTTATAAAAGTTACATGCTTACGCGCTCGCTGAAGAGCGCGTCATGTTTACGACAGAACTCACACTCAGCATACAGATGACTCAGCTTGGTCAAATGATTGTTGATGGTTTAGCTGTAAGCTCCGCGCTGTGGGTGTGTATTGTACTACTGTCTGGATGTCAGAGTATTGATCGACTAAGACAGTTGTAATCTCAGGTTGTATCTAATTGACTAAAGTTAATGATGATAGTAATTATGTATCGTAAATTCTGACTTTTCAAAAAAATCTTATTCAAAAATCTTTATTAGTACATATAGTTGTGTGTACATGCTTGTGATTGAACCTACAGGTCTCGAAGTAGTTAAAACTGTGTTTCGGAAATGAACTACAAGATTTTCTTTTCTGTAAAGTGCTTTCGAAAATTAAAAGAAAATCGAATAACTACGCTTCCTTTAGTGTGAGTACCTTACTACAACTCGGCAAAAAAGATTTGGCGCCTCCTTCTACAATACAAGTATGTCTGATTTCCACAAACGCCAGAGTAGGTACAACAAAATAGTTTAACGTCAAGGAGATTCCATCAGTATGACTCCATGGCTACTTCAGTAATTTATTATATTCTATGCATTGACGTGATTCCTGTAAAAAATACTTGTAGTAATTTTGCCAAGATACTATTTTTGAGTTTTGACGAAAGTCGTAGAACAAAAGTTGTTAGTTTTTGATGTACAGAATAAGCCCCTAGAAGGATGTTAATTGATTAGAAATAACCCTGTATAGGCTCCCATACGATACGAAACCCTGCGCGAGTCCGACTATCTTATCTAACAAGCCAAAGCGTAAACACTGGCTGAAAATTTAAATAAAATAATTCCACTCATACTTTTTTAAATTTCGAAGGTCAAAAGTGACAGGACTACATTTGGGGCTTCGCCTCAGCAAAGAGAATACAAAACTACGTAAACCTCAGTTGCAGTCGCAGTTCGGCTGTTTGACTCATTTGAAAGGTTTTAATGGTGCAAGAAAGAAAAATGTAGAAGTGTAGTTATGTGATGTGAGATCGACACCAGGAATCTAATGGAAATGGTGAGCAATCCGCTTCTTCTGTATACTCAACATATTTTGTAGATCGGCACACGCTTGGGTTGGCCCTACTGCGTAAAACTTCTGAAAAATTGAGTTAAAACGCATATAAACTGCTCATTGTTATCAACTACAAAACTAGTCATACTAAAAGACTATTGAGCTATTCATCAAACACCACATTGGCGTTAGCGTAATTTGGCGGATAAAAAAACTTCAAACAAAATCAAGGTGGAGCTTATTTTTGTACGACATATTACTAAACGCCGAAGGTAAATTTTATAAATCCATGCATTACCTACCCTTACACCAGACAGTCTTTCTTGACATTCTTGTGCTAATTTTGCCCGTGATACCATGCAGGTTAGTTTCCGTGTCCGAAAGCGGATACGTGATTAATGGCAGGTAATTAGCTCGGCCGAGATGCAACTCGACGCACAAAGCTGTCGCTCCACTCAATTGATTCTCTAAATACCTATTTGGAGCGAGGAAACGAAAACCGAACCTACAAACTTTTTTTATGTCTTGCGTGTACTCTGTGATAAAACTTCGTGGGACAGTTGTGTAGAGATAATGATAGTGGACTTATTTTACTAAAATTAAATATGTGCTAAAATTAGTCCACTATCAATACTTATATCTATGATTTATACTAAAAAAGTATGTGTTAATGTCGGATCGCAGTCAATTTTAGAAGTCAGTATACTAAATCGATCCAAGAAAGGGAATACTAAAATTGAATGAAGCTCTGAAAATCTTAATTGAGAATAAATAAAGATATTCAATTTCAGAAAAAACAAAATTAATATATTTCCTCCTCCAGAAATAGGCTCGATGACTGGGAAAAAAAAATATCAATAATATAATTAGTTCGTAGGTTAGATCATCAAAAAATATTGGACACGTATTTTTTCATTCGTCAATCAAACAACAGATGACAAAGATAAACCTTGTCAAAGTTTGGGAGTGGGGGTCGTGACGTCGCTTCTCTTACACTTGTGACGTCACGCGGAACTTTGACGGGCTATATCTTCATCAATTTTTGTTTAATTGACCAAAGAAAAAATACGTGTCTAATATTTTTTGAAAGTCTATCTGGCGGACTTGTAGAATTCTAAACCATTTCTGAATAATTATGGCTTTAATCGACAAAAATACGGCGTACAAGAATATTAATATTAAGTAATGACAGCTAGTTACAGATCTGGCATAAGCGATGTAACAAGCTATGGTTTCTAAAGTAGGTTGCATATCACCACAGGACTATAATTAATTATATTTTTAGCCATCATGCCTAGTTCGCTAGTTGAATGAGCTTTTGTAGGTACTTACCATTGGCAAGGCGCTTAAAAATAAAAACATGATACATACTTAGCCAGGTTTAAGTTTTACTACCTAGGTAATTTTGATTAAATGATGAGATAATAAAGTTTACGACCAGTTTACTAAGTAGGTATCTATTAAAATGACGATTAACTACTAGAAAATAAATGTAAGAATCGCTAGTTTGTTCTTGCTCGTAAATGCATTATGATTTCGTCGAATAATGTTATTTTAATGAGAAGTGCATCAAATGAACTATGTTGGTTTATTGACTGATCGAGTTGAATGCAAACTGCTTCATTGGAAGATCCCTAAAATAACGATTGCGTTATTTTAGGGATCCATAGGAAAGGTCTGTGTCCAGCAGTGGACGTTCTATGGCTGAAAGATGGTGCTAACTAATTCGGTTTTTGTTGTAACATATTTATTTCCGTTCATGCTTACCTTTACCTTTTTAATGATTTCATTACCGTGCCCGTCGTTTACCGTCGTTTTATTTGATCGTGAAAATACGATTACTGAAGTTTTTCTCGACAACTTTTCTCTATAAAACAGGGTATTCATACAAACTCACAGAATTGACTTTCAATAAACCTAGAACGGAATATTATATTCCGAATATACTTATATAGAGCAAGATACCTCAAGGATGAACAGTAAAGTTAACTACCCGCATATGAAAGCGTGATGTTAATCCACGATTTCTCGTGACACCGTACGTCTGCTCTCACATAGGCACCAAGCAGTTATTGTCCAGTAAAAAGCTAAAAGCCGTTAGATGTACATTTGACCTTACACTAGTTAACGCTTTCATTTGCCCATTACCGACTGCCGGTGGAGTTACTGGGCCAGTTAATTCGATCAAAACAATGGCTTGAGATCGGCCCTTACAGTGAAATATTTAAAGCTCAATATACTCTGACTAAAAGGCCTCATTACTGGATGCTTTATTTTTCTTTAAGAAAATTAATCTTGTTTTGAATTACAATGAAAAACTTTCGTAAAAGAATCTGAAGGAAAATTAGGAACGCGAAAACATTTTATTTGTTTTCCTCTGATTCAGGTTTCTAAAGAATAAGCCATATTCATTAGATCTTTTAAAGCAGGTATACAAAATGAGTAGCTGTTTTATACAATTGTATTTGTTTAATTTAATCAAAAATAACAGCATAAACAAAAGGGTATGTGCGCAGCTTGTAGCTAACTTCACACACGCCATTGAGTTTGATTCAACCTGTACGATGCGATATATTATTATACAATTAGCATACAACATCAGCAGTTCACACGACAAATCTGTATAAACAGTAACATAACATAATTAAACAACAAAATTACCAATATAACTAAACGCACTTTCATAATCATGCTCATAAATCATAAAATATATTGAACAATCCCCATAGGATGGCACATGAAGTGAAAGCACGGGCACCATAGTAAGTACTAAAAAGCTAAGTAAATAATCTCATCTATGTCATCTTAACGACAAACATTTTCCGTTTTATTAATATGCAAGTCAGCTGTGATTATATTAAATAGCTATTAGGGACAATGTGCATACATGATGGGTCCGTTGATATCAGAAAGCGCAGCATGGAAAGCCGGCGGGTTGCCGCTCGCAACCCGTTAGCTGCACCTAACTTTCCAAGTGCATCATGCTGGCTGGACGCCCAGACTCTACTAAAGTGGAGCTGATCGGAGCTAAGCAGACAGTTGTAGTCCATAACGCCGTTGCAGAAATGGTTGAAACAAAACAAAATCGTTTTTTTAATGACATATAGCGGTTGGCTATTAAGATTAGGTCACAGGGAAACTAGCGCAAGGGCATCTGAGAAGGTACAGACCTCGGTTTGGGCCGTCACCCGGCTGGAGAGGTCAGACTTGCCCGGGAACCTCAGAAGGGGCGTGCTTTGTGGCGCCAATCGGCGCCATAGGGTTGAGCTGGTTGATTATTTGGATAGAATCTGACCGATCTTCTGACAGATCCGGAAATCGTCTAAGGAGTGGAGCTGTGTTTTTTTACGTAGGTACCTACCTAAATATTCAAGACACATGTTCATCCATTGTTTTTTTCGAAGCCATTCAGGCCATTTTCGGCTCCCTGTAAATGTTATGGAAAAGCTTAGAAGCTTGAATTTAACCGACTGATTTTACATCCGATTTCATTTTTTTTTTTTTTTTTTTAATTTTAATATAATGACAATACTACATTACTACTACATATTGCAATTGGATCATCCACAGACCCTTGAAGGTCTAAAGATAATCCAAGTGCTCAAGCCCACTGCCAGTTGGCAGCGTGCCCAGCATGCTGGCAGCATTGCCACGCTGAATGGCAATGCTTATACGTTGAGCCAAATAAACACCAGCATTTTGGTCACGCGTCGCGTCCACCAGACGCTCAGAAAGACTTTTGAAAACCAGATGAGCTCCCGGCCCCCACGGACCCAAAGTCTCAACTCCAAATGGCTCAAATATGTAACCACTGCCGAGGTTAGCATATTTGCGCCGCTTGTGCTGCTCAGCCGAATTGGCCGCCGCTCCAGCCCTACTCTGAGTCTCAGGAAGATGTGACGGTGCCAAAGTATCGACGCAAGTTGCGTCCCATACTAAGGGCCGTCCACACTTCCATGGGACCAGCGTCATGCCGTCAGGCCTTTTGCCATCACCACGCGCCAACCCACTCGGTTCGAGTACGGCTGCGATATTGGCGGTGACAAAAGCCCTGCGTATGACATCGTTAAGGCTGGCGTGGCGTCCAATCCGACCAGCGCTTCTTGAGCAAGAGAGACCGTGGTGACCGAGCTGGTCAACTGCAGTACCACACTGACAGCGATGGGCTTCACAACACCTTGCACCCAAGCGTAAGCTGACAGCTAGACGAAATGCAGTTGGGTCTAAAAGGTTACCAGTATTGAAAGAGGGCAATGCTTGCAACCAAAGACCGGACTCCCATACAGAGACTGCAAGGATACGAGCGCGATCCGCGACGCTAGGACACGTGTCTAGAAGAGATTTCCGTGCTAGTTCGCAGATCGGCCGATCCCACAGTCTCTGCGACGATAAAGTCTTTGGAAGCTCGGTATTTGGGCAAGCGACCCTCCAAGCATTCGTTGCCTCATTCAAATGAGCTACATCTACGCCAGAATGGCCTAAAGAAGGTGCGAGGATTTTTTCAATCAAGTTCTGAGTACTATGAATGGAGGACAAGAAAGCTGGTAAAGCAACACTTGAAATTTGGCGGACCCCTAACCCTCCAAGCCTAACAGGCAAGGAGGCTTGTAGCCACGCCCTTTCACTCATGTCAATATTCAAAACCGATACTAGGGACTGCTTTACAACATCGTCTAAGCTCAAAAGGAGCTCATTGTGTTTCCACAATGGACTACATCGTAAAGCGTACATAAATTTTGGAACAAACAGACAACATCTTATAATGGTAAAAGCCATGTGGGCGTTAATTTTGAGTAGCCTATCAGAGGCACTCAAAAAATTTTGAATTTTTTCTTGAACGAAAGGCGGAAAAGACTCATCTAATATCGGCGAACCTAGAAGGCGAAGAGAACACTTGTCTACCGATTTGATGTTAGGTGCCAAATCATTAAATTTGTTAAGTATCAAATCTTTATCCGGACATGAGTCGCAAACGAAAAGTTCGCATTTCGAAAAATTTAGCTCCAAACCAATTTGACGAAACTCGTCAATAAGAATTTCCAAATCACGTAGGACTGTGCTCGCATCGCCACCCAAAGTCCCGTCATCCAGATACCAAACGTTGAGTTTAGATTGGAGACGTTGAACAATTGGATGAATGGCCAGGCTGAAAATGGCTGGTCCGAGAGGGTCACCTTGTTGACAGCCAACGGAAGATAGCAAAACATCATTTTTGTAAATTAATTTAGTGGGTTTGCCGTAGCATTGCCAAAGAAAATTGAAAAGATCGGGAATTTTGTCTTTGACCTGTGCCAACAAGGCGTCTCGATTAACCGAATTGAAAGCATTTTTGACATCCACCTTAAGCAACACCTCTCCACAATTTTGACCGAGAAAAGTACGAAGCGAATGAACAGCAGCCTCACATCCACCCCGCGAACCAAAGCCAAGCTGTATTGGTTGAAAAAGGCTACTCAAAAGAGCAACCTTTTTTCCACAACCGGCTTTGGCTGCGAGACGACGATATGTGGTGCCAACAGCAATAGGTCTGATGCCACCATCTTTTTTAACAAGTGCGCATAGGTTAGCGCCATACAAGACTTCGATAACGTCATCATTGACCTGCCCAGATAACATGAGATTTGCCAAACCCGTTAATTCTCTCAAGAGAGACTCAGCCACCTCACCAGAGCTAAAAGATAGAAGATCTTTTAGATGTTGAGGCGAGAGACCATCTAGGCCTCCGGCTGAGCCGCTCCGAAAAGAAGAAACGGCCGCTGCAATCTCCTGAGCTGACACTTCAATGACAACGTCATCAGGGTGTGGTGGCTCAGGCAGGTGGAGACATGCTGCCGGCGGATGCTTGTCACGGAGTGACTGGACCGTATCGGGTGTGTGGGGGGCAATAGTGTCGCTGGAGAACAGGACTCGTGCGGCGCCTTTGATATCGCCATCACTAATTTTGCTCTCTACTATTTTAATGGTAACCGAATCGTCTGTTTTTTTAGAATTTGGTTTATTCTGCCTTGTTGGCGGAATAATGCTTTCAAAATCTAAAGAGTTCTCTTCCAATGCGCTGTACTTTACGCAATTTTCCTTTACCCTAGTGGTAAGGGATTTTTTGTTTGTTGGGTCCGAATGTACGTAAAGCACAACGTAGGGAAAAGTCAAGAGGTGTTCCCAGGCGACTAAAGAATTTTTAGAAATAACATTCCGAATAGCAGCAGATAAACACTGCGCAACCGAAAAACGTGCACCACGCGGGATGCGTTTTAAAACAGGAAGAGAACTTTTGAGTGAGCTAAGAACCTCCCAAAGCGGTTTGGAAGGAGCAGCAGCGCTCACGGGACTGCTGCTGGCTCCATCAGAGCCTGCAATAGGGGCCGAAAGTGTAATTTGGCTATTTTTATGGCACCGCGTACGGTGAATTTTGAGGCCTTTCTGTCCTTTAAAAAATCGCACTTGGGAACACTCTAGGCACTGAATCATGTCCCCCTGCGACACATTAACGTATTGGGAAACTGCATTTGGCCCGGCCGGGGCGCAAAATGCCATGAATAACAAGAATTATACTACAAATATAAATAAAAATAAACTTAGGTTCTATAAGTGGAGACGTCAGGACGTCAGACCGTGACGTGGGCGGTCTGCGCAGACTCGGATGGCGTTGACATGGAAAAAAGAAAACAACAATGAGCCGCGACTGTCAAAAACCTACCGAATATTACAACACAATAGAAAACAATTATTTGACTATCTCTAGCTCTACAAATATTACCTCGAAAGAAAATAAGAAAAAAAGGAAAGATTGGAGTAGAATTTGACCCGCTAGAGCAGAAAAATCTGAAAAATAAGGGCCGAGAAAAATCCTGCCAACATGCGTTGACAGCAACTTTTTTTTTTCCGATTTCATTATTTGATATTGATATCAATCCATCATTAACTTATATGCATTAGGTATATTTTTTGCTGCAGAACTGTGAGACTTGAACTTTTGTACATTTTATGTTGATACGGGAAATGGCATTTTTAACCGACATCCAAAAAGAGGAGATTCTATGTTCGTGTGTAGGTATGTTTTTTTGTGTATGTTCTTCGATAATTTCTCCAATTGTAGACATAATCGAAAAAATCTTTTTAATTTCGGAAGGATATACTCACGAGGTGGTCCCATTTAAATTTAACAGAAATCTAACAATTTCAACAGCTTCAAAAAAATCAATAACATTTCGAGCGAAATATTCGAACTTTGTATACGATAGAAGGCAGTTTTGCCATTTTTTGCGAAATTCAATTATTACAATAACGCCCTTCCTAAAGACCTAGACATAGTCACAATCCATTGGCGTAAATTAATCACACATGTTCTCTCCGGTCCGCTTTAGTGGCATAAGCCTTAAGCCTGTCGCGATCTATCAAGAGCTTTCTACGTCTGGAAACTTACAGGAGACAGCCGATGCGAATTTAGAGTGTTGTTGTGTGCCTTAAGGCCATAACAGTCCCTTTCGCAAAGCTACGTGCACCATTATGATTTTAGACGATATTCAAGTAATTTAATTAATGTCTAGGACTGAACCTAAGCAGTGTAATATTCGATTTAGCTAAAGTTATTTGGAAATCATATTCAACAGAAAATATGAAAATTAAGTTACATTTCATGACCATGTGATGCAAGTTAAAGAACCACAAAAATTTGTATGTTAATATATACGAAATAAGTATTAGTAATTTGGTCCAATCCAAGATTACAATTACACAGAGTAATCGTTCTACTCTTACTCTACTCGAAAATAGCTCTTTAGCCTAGTTTAGACTTCCCTTTCATTGAGCTAGACAATAAATACTTATAAAATATTAAAAAAAAAATTGAAACATTATTCCTTAAATGCTATTTTTCGTACCGGTAGGTAAGTAAGTGTAAATGCAAACTGTCTGAGACATGGACATTGAATAAGCCATTATACCGAATGGAATCCTTCCCGCTTGTCTCACACCTACTCCACTAATCGTGAAATAATGTGGCTTCGTGAAAGTAAATCTAGATCTGGATCTACATTATTGACCAATTTCATACCCGTTTCACCCACGACTATTCAAATTTTTCACATTAAGTTAGTATTTATCGATTTAAACTCGGAGCTGAAGGAGAATAGTGTGTCAATCTAATTAAGACGGCATTTCACTCAAATATCTATAAAATTGTGATGAAAAGAATGCCATTTGTCTATGAAGTTGCTTTTAAATTTCATAGTCGTCGTTTCAACCTTCAACCACAGACAAGCAGAACAAAGTTTCAACCATAAAATATTTACAAAAAAACATCAAACACATAGCAGGATAGTCGAAGAAAGGACCATATTATTCTTCCACGAGTTCGCACTGTACACGGGGAGCGATGCGTAGGTCACGCGGGAGTACGAATTTACAATAAAATTCCAAAAGAGGTGAAAATGCCCATTCCTTTAATATTTTCAAAACTAAATTAAAAACCCACATATTGAACGATATGACACTACTATGTAAATATCTAAGTCTAACTGCTAACATTTTGAACTGTGGCGCATTCACGCACACAGCAGAGCTAGTATTTTGTTTGACTGCAACCGGTATTGATACACGACAACAACTCGTAGGACAGCGCAATATTGTAAATAAACATTCATTGTTTTGATTTAGGGTAGATAATTAGGTTAAGAAAAGTGTAGAATTGTATAGTTATTATATTATTTTTATATAATTTACACTAAACTACATAAATCATGCTTTATTTTTTGGTGTTGATTTATTTTGTCCAAATAGCGGGTATGTCACTTATATTTGTGAAAATTTTATTTAAAAAATGTTGTTACTTTCCTTTACGTACTAAAACTGTTTAACTTGATAAATAATTTATATTTACTATGTTTAAGACTGCTGAAGCATTGTATTTACAATAATAATTAAGTTCTCACATAAGTGAAATTGTTAATTTCTTGTTGAGAAAAAAAATCTTTAACCAGAACCATAGGAAGTTTAATGCTGGACATAAGCTTCTTCTCCAATATCCAATAAGACCAGTTGGAAGCGGCCTGCATCCAGCGCGATCATATGGTCTTAATGAGGTCATCTGTCCATCTTGTTGGTTGAAGACTCACGCTGCGCTATGTGGTACGTGGTCTCCACTCGAGAACTTTTCGATCACATTATCATCGGAGGACTGATCATAATGTGGTCGAAAAGTTCTCGAGGGGAGACCACGCTCTGAGTCTAGCTCACTTGCCTTTTCAACTTGTTAATTCGCAAGGTTATGTCGGTAACTTTGGTTCTTCTTGAACTTTTAAATTTGTCAAGAAGAAGTAGGTGTTATTTTTAAACTTTCGCGATTTGAGCACATTATCCCACTATGATTAATATCTAATGATTGATATCCTAAATTTGAGTGGTACGGCATCGCATTTAGTCTGCCCGTGACCACGACCAATGCAACTTGGTCGAAATGTCGGGAGAAAAAGAGGTACTTAATTAGTTGATATCTCAAGTTTTATTGCGCGATGAGTCCCATACCTGTCATAGTAGAATAAGAAGAAATAGGTACTTAGCTGGTAATTGGTTTCGACTATAAATTAGAATATTTTAGTGTTATAGCTGAGACTAGCTTATTTTTTCTCTATGGCTGAGATATTTTTAGAAATGGAAATGCGAATAAATCACTGGCAAACTTAAAAGACTGAACGGAAAGATAGTTTTCTCAGCACGACTCTACAAGAGTTCTAACACTGCAAAATTGTTTCTACTTATATCATTGTTGTTTACGGTGCAGAAGTTGTGAAATCGCAACCTTGAACAACTTCGTGCGTGACATTCCAGCTTCTCGACAAAATGAGCTTTTTGCTCGGCAACGTCGCGCGCAAAAAATGCACATCAATACAGCGAATTGGTGTCTTTAGCTCAAACACACTTTACGTACCTACTTGGAAATAAGTGGGCAGATAGTTACACTATTACGTCGTAGATGGGAATTCGCTGAAGCGTAGCCGGGGTCCCGTGGTGTCTCTAATTTGGGACGCTGCTTTTTGTCCATTAGTTTTACTAAAACTGTTAAGTTTTTACTCGAAAACTTCTTGAAACTGTACTTTTCACTCTAAACTCTTAAACAGTATATTTTTCTTGGATATATCTACGGGCCAAATTTTAATGTTGCTTAGGTATATTTATTTAAAGTACCATGGTAAAATAGCGACTACGTCCGTTGTTTCTTTTATTTTTTAAAACGCTTTTATTAGTTTCTCCTGTATGTTTGCTTGCTTGTAACCAACCCCTTTGAGTTCGATTTTGACCTACTTTGAGCCATCAGATTTTCTTTAAACTTGCACACCTATCAAAGACCGATGACAATGCATTTATAAAAAAAAAATGTTGATGAATGCTAAGCGTGTTTTTTTAGTTTTTTTTTTTAACTATATTTACATTATTTACTTGGTGATTCCTCGAAAGGCGTTTTTTAAAGAAAATATTAGCACTTTTTTTCTTGACTTCAATTCTCACGAAAACAAGTAAATATGATAAACTCATATTATTTTGTGTAATACTTATTTGAACACGTAATCATATGATGTCATCAATCATATGAAGTCTTAAATAAATGAATATTAAGAGTTTTTTTAATACTACAAGTTGACGATCAAAAGGAAGTAGTTAATACCAGTTTCCTAGAATAAAGTGTCACCAAAGTTAGCAGAAATTCAAAAGTAGCTAGACTATAGGTCTGGTAGTAACATCATGTTCATTTTATCATTAACAGTGGCCAAATCAAAACTGAGATTTTCGCTGCCGCTATTTGGTTTCGCGTATAATGCACATATAGAAAGACTTTCAAAATACTCTTCTCTGAAACGAAATTATGTTCACTCAAAAAATATACTTAATAGAAATACCAATTTTCTTACTAAGTAGAGATATCAGAGGCTTAAACTTTTTAAAACAAAATGTTTTGATCCTGGTCCATTAAGTAGCAGTTGATTCTTAGGCCGCTATATTATCTTATATTACCTATTTATCATCGCTTAATAGGCTTTAGGAACATAATAGACATATTTAAAACATAAGTAGTTTGATCCAGTATTACTTAAAAAAAAAAATATGTAAGATTAACGTGCAAAACTTTCAATAGCATTCCTTTTTTAGTCTCTTTTATAATAGAAACTGACTTGGTAACTCTTAAGCCCTTAATGGAAAGTAAATGATGCGTGGCATATACGTAAGGATAGAATTACGCAACAATAAGTCGTCGATTACGCGCCGTACCTACGTGCATTAATAAACTTGATTTTATGATTTATTCATCCATTACTATAAATCTACTCCAAAGTTTCTCAAATGTAGAGTAAGAAGAATGACAAAAGTACAAACGCAATTATGATGATGACAGGTGGAGCAGGTCTCTGACTGAATAGTGGCCCCGTGAGGGGAAACGCAGTCCCGGTAGACCCATACAACGGTGGCGTGATGACATCCTAAAGTTTTGCTCCAATACTTGGATAAGACTGACTGTACAGGTCAGGGATAGTTGGCGTAAGGGGGAGGAGGCTTATGCCTTGCAGTGGGCCGAAATAAGCTGATGAGGATGATGATGACAAACGCATTGAAGGCGAGAATAGAGAGAGGAATAAAAGCAGCTGACCGTCGCGCGTCGGTCGCTCAACATGTTGTGATACAGATTTGTCATTCAGCTAGAAAGTTCTTAGAGCCTGAGATTTTAATTTTTTAGTAGGTAATAGGTATACAATCAAAATTAATGTGTCACTAAAAATTATAACTCTCTAGAAAAAAGCTGCATTATTAGATTATGATATGAGTTAACCAGTAGAAATGAGCATTATACTGGTTAGTTAGATTAATTTATGAAGCGATCATTTAATTTTCTGTCCAGCCCCCCTACCGCCTAAGCAATAGCAATCGTAATAGCAATCGTTTATGACTTCATTTTAGTCATTTGGCACCGCCTATGTGACGTTAGCCATCAATTGCTTTGCGCGGATTGCGAAAGCAATCGTTGAATGAACAACTTTGATGGCTAATGTCACATAGGCGGTGCCAAATGACTAAAATGAAGTCATAAACGATTGCTATTACGATTGCTATTGCTTTAGGCGGTAGGGGGGCAGGAGGGCTTTTTATTGTTCAGAAGGGCCATGGTCTCAAACCAAAAAGTTTGAGAAATGATGGTCCAATCCAAGTACTGGAGTAATGCATCTCTCGCTGTGAGATTGATGTTCGAGTATAAAATACACTATAGGAAATATACATATGTTACAAGCTGACTGCTTACTTTTTAATATCCGGCGTGATATAATTTTTACATAACATTTAAGTGCTAGTTTAGATATGGTTTGAAAGACAACATTGTTTTGTTTATTTTCCGGTTATATGATTCCATTTTTTTTTTACACTAGACTTATGTTTATGCATCATTAAAACCGAGCGTAACCAACCCACTTAGTGATTAACTGATTATTCAACTTCCGAAGTAAGTAGCAGCTACTTAATTTGTCTGTGCATCATTTAGGTTTAATTTCCTTAGGGTTATTAGTACGGAGCACGCAGACTAAAGCACTAATAGATTAGACGCAAAGTAGGTTTGATTATTCGTGTAATAATTTTTGGTTGCCTATAGTAGTTTATAGTGTTTCGTGCCGACAATACTTGATTTACTTACTAAGCTTAAGTAAGTAGTCGGTCTTTCTATTCGTTTAACATTGGAAAGGTTAAATGTTCTGAATCGTGCATACAGATCTGTGATTAGGTTTTTGTTACGAATTTATATAATTATACTGGTTTTTATCATTTTTTTTGTAAGTAATATATTTTTAGTGCCAAATCGGTTTTTGGTAAGTTCTCGTCATTGTTTGTATTTTAAAAAAAGTAAACTAATACAAAACAAATATTATATTGTAAACTCTGATTATAGTCAAAATTTATTTATTTACCTTGAAATAGATTTATTTTTACTAGACAAAAAATGTTTACATAATTGCCAGATGAGACACCATAAAAGAAATTACAAACAAGAGTTTTTGGACGTACCTAACTGTGGTGTAGGTTCTAAACTCGGCTAGGCCTGTTTTTTGGTAACCCAAGTGAAGTGGAGAATTGCCGAAGTATACAAACAGTGTGCGCGCTGTTGTTGACATAGTATAATTACAGTAAAACGTTTTGGATACAATAATAATATACATTAGATAAAATAACATTGAATGAAATAATATTACCTACTTACTTGAAATATACACTAAACTTGGCTAACAAGACACGTACTAAATCCTACTTCATACTAATATTATAAACGCGAAAGTTTGTAAGAATGTATAGATGGATGTTTGTTGTTTGGAAAAATTCTGGTATCTGCGAGCTACTCGTATTCTAGAGTGCGCTTCTTGAAATGTAATCTAAGATGAAATGTCAAATAAAAAAAAAACAACTGTCGAATCGAACAACCGTCAAATCGTTTTCTTTTCTACCTCCTTTACTAAAGCTCGAAACATACTATCGAACGCGGCTTACGGACGCGACTGACAGCCGCGACCTTGACTATGAAAGTACACTGAGCCGTGCACACTATCGGACATAAGTCGCGGACGTCACCTTCGGACGTCCTTGAGCGTTCGGACGTCCGAGAGCGTTCTGGAACACCGGATGTTTTAAGACCTTGCACATTGCTAAGTCGTGACTGTCAGTCGCGTCCGTCAGCCGCGTCCGATAGTATGTTTCCGACTTTAGGGTAGGGCCTCGGGTTTGAAAGACGGAAAGTGACATAGTCTACTTTTTATCCCGGATAAATAAAAGGTTCCCATGGGACAGCACAAACATGAAAATTTCATGCGGGCGAAGCCGCGGGTAAAAGCTGGTAAACGTATTTAATGCTTGAGTCTAAATTACATTCATTGGATCTTGTGCCTACTAACCCAGCTTTAAAATGTATGTTAATCCATAATAGCCACTAAATATTATATGATAGAAATATTGTCAATACAGACGCCGCTAATAAAACAAATGTGCTGGTGGGCCGCTAAAATGATAAGTAGAGATATAAATAACAACCTTAAGCACATCTTTTACGACTATATCGACAACATCGCGGCAATAAAAAACCAAATTGTAAATAAAACTGCGCCCATAAAGCGGGTCACTCACCGGGTGCATTTGCGTAGGTATATCTAATGTGATATTGCAAGGTTCTATTTTGAGCATTATATCATAAAAAAAATCCAAGTACTCAGGAACATTTGTAACTGCTCGAATTCATACCGCATCTGGACAATAGAGTCTAGCAAGACTTTAATTTAGAATGAAAATTTATGCTATCCTTCCATACTAACTCACTTATTCTAATAACTAGCAGCTCTAATTAGTTAAATAGCATAAATCAGTTCTTTATTGCACGATACAAAAGCCGCTTATTAATATAATTGATATATAACAATATTATCATTTAAATATCATCATCATCATCCGCTTTCTTTATTCCACTGTTGGGTACAGGCCTCTCTCTTACGGTGCCATTTGTCTCGATCCTTTGCTAACTAATCAACTTACTATGATTAAATCTCTAGACTGCATTGTGATATTAAAATGTTGTTATAGCTGTAACTAGTTGTGAGCATTGTTAGTAATTTTATTGTGCTAGTGAAGACAGGTGCTCTTACGAGGCCCGATTATAGAGGCGCCAGCGTAAACATAATAGTAACGAAAAAAGCGTTCTCTCTATCGAATGCCTAAAGTAAAAAAGAAACAGAACTATATTTATTTAGCTATTATAATTACGATGGTGCCTCTGTAATCGGGCTTAAAGTCTGTCTTAACGTTCGAACCTGAAAAGACGATAAATTATACTTTCTTCACATAAAAATAGCAAAATGTATCGACAGTCGACACTTTAAAATCCACTAATACGAATAATCTTGATATTTGTTGCTGCATTGTTACATTACACATAACTGCTCTCAGTGAATGACCACCTTAAGGTTTATAGCATGTAGGTCAGTTCTACGTTACGAGTAATTCTTTGTGCTGTACTTTTGAAATAGAGTCACGGATGGTGCTCACTCCGTAAGTCGCCATTTACTCTTTGGATCACGCACCCTGCGCCGTGGGACCACTTTCTATTTTATTTTCTCGTATCTACTTATAAGGAATATATATCTGGTTAAGTAGCAGGATATGCTCATACGGTCACGGAATTTTTCTTATAGTTTGTAAGGAAAAATATATTTACTTCTTGCTTATTTCATTGAGTACGTAATACTTTTAAATATGGAGCTTAGAATAATTGTGATGTCTAATTTAAATTTATAAAAGAGGTACCTAAATGGTTTTTAATGATTTGCAAAATGTGATTGCATAAACCTAACACATTTTTTTTTGTTATTGGGATGGTATATATACAAGGTTATTTCTAATCAATTAGCATCCTTCTAAGGGCTTATTCTGTACATTAAAACTAACAACTTTTGTTCCACAACTATCGTCAAAACTAAAAAAAAAATATTTTGTTGTTCCATAGAAAAATATAGTTATAGAGTAATAAATATAGTACACAAAATGTATGGAACAGCTTTTTTTTTAGTTTTGACGAAAGTCGTAGAACAAAAGTTGTCAGTTTTGATGTACAGAATAAGCCCCTAGAAGGATGCTAATTGATTAGAAATAAACCTGTATATGTGCTCTTAATATAATTTACTTAGTTTATCGTTATAAAATTCTAAAAAATCAGAAAGAAGGCAACCAAATTTTCAGTATTATTTTCCAACAAAAATTTCTATAAATTATTATAAAAATATAACTTTTTAAAAACGAGCGTTTGAGATCCTGGATATCATTTGTAGCAGCAGAGTGCTTGCCATTGCCAAGACAAGTAAAACGAGCCCAAACAAGACGGTTCTATCTTGTTTAGTACAGGCGTTCCTATAGCCACCTTCCGACTCCATCATCAGATCAGCTCCATGGTACTTTATTATTATTATTGCATTGTCACGCGATATGCATATGCGTGCAAAATTTCAGCTCAATCGGAAACCGGGAAGTTGGTCAAAAACTTGCAAGATTCCACCTGAACTTACATATATAGGTGCATCCATAGCAAGTTAAATAAAAGCTTTTAAAACTTATGTGACGTGTTATCCTTGCTTGAGTTTGTCTGTCTCCTATATGTATATAATAGAGCACGCTATTTTTGGAATCATTTTAGATGCAACATTAAATTGTTAAGACAGTTAAGTTCTTCACAGACTAAAGTTTATTAACATAACTAAACAATAGGTAACTTGCCGCTAAAATTCCCCATTTCATCGTGGTCGTCGAAATGTAAAGCTTCGTATATGCAATTATGTGAGATTGCCCATTAATATTTAAATTATTTGGCCCAAATATGCAACTAGTAGGTGTGCAGTAGAGATGAGTCTATAATTATTTACATATACGTGGAAAGTAGAACCAAATAAGTACCTACTTAAATATTTATGTGGACAACGTAACGGGAATACGACAGTTGCAAATGGTAATTTTGTCCGAAATTAATTAGTACTTTTAATGCAACGAGTATACCTTGTGACCTAGATAAGTTATTTATTTCTTTGAATTCTTTTGGGACTTAGCTGTCCAAAAAGTGAAGGTTCTCAATGCAACTGAATAAATATATTTTGTGATTATTATGCGGCTCTTCCGCCTTTTCGATTAATATGTTTTAAATGTTGATGAAGAAACTTAGATTTGCAAAATAGCCTAACATTTTTTAAAATTTATATTTATACTAGCTTAAAACTCACGGCTTCGCCCGCGTTGTCTTAGTACATAGGTACTTGCTTAAAATGAAAACAGTTCGCGGCTTCACCTACGTTGTCTTTGTACTTGCTTATAAATAATATTATCTAATAATAATTATAATAGCCTGTCATTTGGCCCGCGTTGTTTTAGTACTTACATGCTTAAAATAATAGCCCGCGATTCAACCCGCATTATTTTGACACTTACTTTTAATAATATCTAATAGTACGCGGTCTAGCCCGCGTTGTCTTAATACTTCCTTAAAATTATAATTGCCTGCTGTTAGTCTGCGTTGTTGTATTACTTGCAATGATAATAGCCCACGGTCTGGCCTGCGTTGTTGCGTTGTCTTGGCACTTACTTAAAATAATAATAGCTCGTGGTTAAGGTTCAATAGAGAGTACACTTTTTACGTTGCTATAAAATTTACGTTGGAGCCTTCATAACTGGGCCTATTGTCATATTACTTGCAAGGATAATGCCTACGGTTTAGCCTGAATTGTCTAAGTATTTGCCTAAAATAGCCAACGGATTGGCCTGCATTGTCTCCATCCATCCATCAACCATAAGAAGTCTACTGCTGGATATAGGCCTCCCCAAAGGATCTCCGATAAGACCGGTTGGAAAAGGCTTGCATCCAGCGTGATCTTACGGTCCTAATGAGGTAATCCGTCCACCTTGTGGGTGGGCGTCCTACGCTGCGCTTGCCGGTACGTGATTTCCATTCGAGAATTTTCGACCCCATCGGTCATCAGCCCTCCGCGCTATGTGCCCTGTCCATTGCCATTTCAACTTGCCAATCCGTTGGGCTATGTCGGTAACTTTGGTAATAGATCTCTTCATTTCTGATTCGATCTCGCAGAGAGACTCTGTGCATAGCCCTCTCCATAGCTTGTTGGTGGGCTACTTGGAGCTTACTAATAAGGCCCATAGTGAGAGACCACGTTTCTGTGCCATCAGTCATCATTGGTAACACACACTGGTCGAAAACAGCATCGTCTTAGTATTTGCGTATTTAATTTACTCGTACTTGTATCTAAAGCTTATTACGGAGTTCGTGAATTTTTGTAATTAATTCAATACTAATAATAATTGTATGAATGCCAATGTTAGAAATTTCACACTATTGGCTTTTTATTGATGGAAAATATTGAGGCAACATGTATAGGTACATCCGTAGAGAAAAATCAGTGTCGTATATAGATTCCGCAACCCGCGCTCGGCCGGCGTGATGGATATGGCCGATGGCCTAATCACCCTTCGCGGGTAGGCCTACGTTCAGTAGTGCACTATTAATTAAGGCCGGTATATGTATTCGACATGTTTCATTCAGTCATTAGAAGTTTAATTTCGATTACTCTGAACTCATGTTTCCCGAGAGATATTGTGACAATCTCGCCCAAAACCGTTCACCCAGTTAAAAGTGATCGAGACACTTGTAGGAGTTTCAGACGTTGTCTGACCCTAGACAGATGAAAAAATATATTTTATTATTTTCGAGAAACACATAGTGTATAATTATCTAGACAGTCAGTCAGTTCAAGGATGCTATTATACTCATCATTTGACTAACTTTTACTATGGTACCAACCCCGAAATCACGTATCAATAAAATCAACTGTTCAACGCAAAAAGTTCATTGACCCGCGACAACATGTATGGAATAGGTAGGTAATCTTCGCTTTTTAGGGTTGATCCTATAGTAAAGTACATAAATATTGACCCGTATGTACCCTAAGCTTAAGATTATTGGCTCACAAAATAAAAAAAAAATCGTCAACTATTAGGGACCCATTTTGCCCCATATAAGGATAAATCATTATCTTAATTCTATTCTAGATATTTCACTATATTATTTTAAAAAAACTTTGTGATTATTTTTTACGCTTATTCAGGGTTACGATTGGTCTAGCGCACAAGGAATACGGGGTTTTTCCCAGAACGTCAATAGTTAGTAATTAATTAGTTAAAATGGTGGCTATTTTAACATAAAATTGAATTCATTAAGATTTTCAAACAGTTTTTAGTGTTTTTTTTAAGAAATCGACATCCCGAAGGACCCACTCAAATTTTCCGGGATAGCAGTACCCTAAGTGGTAATTTGTGTTATTGTCTAGCTTCGTTCCAAATTTCATTAGAATTCATTTAACCATTTTAACTTAGCTTTACATTATAATTATAACTGATTAATTTTGGCTATCCCTAAGAAACCTGACGATTTTCCGGGATAATAATAGTTCCAGTAATAAAACATGTCGTGTGCTTTCTACATACCCGTTTTCATTCGTAACTTTTCTGTAATCGATGCTTTTTCACCAACTTTATTATTCCTTTATCTGACCCCTAAGGAAGTTTTTTTTATGGAAAATTCAGAAAAACAGGAAGAACTATATTTTTTATTTAGTATCAAAAGCATCTTTACAAAGTTTCATGTCAATCGGTACAGGAAATAAAACGTTACATGCAAACGAAAAGGGCCCATTTATCCTGTAAGAGGTCGATTTTTCAAAATTTTCATCCTTTGTGCTTCATGATGTTGTACGATGTACGTATATTCTAAATTTCAAGTTTATATCATCGACGGTTTGGGCTGTAGCCTCAACTGATTAATATTGGCTATCCCTCAGGAACCCTACAGATTTTCCTGGATATTATTAGTTCCTGTATTGAAACCTGCTGTGTGCTTTATTCACACCAGATTTCAACCATAACCGTTCAGCTGGTTGGATGTAATAGACGCTTTTTTCACCAACTTTGGGACCTTATTTGACCCCTTAGATAAGGAAAATTCGAAAAAAACGTAACTTTTATTTTGTTTGAAAAACATGTATACGAAGTGTCAAGTGAATCGGAACATGGAATAAAAAGTTACATACAAACGAAAAGGGCCCGTTTTACCCCCTTAGAGGTCGAAAGTTCAAAATTTTGTCCTTAGTGCTCCATTACGTAGTACAATGTACCTATATTCCAAATTTCAACGTTATATCTTTAGCGGTTTGGGCTGTAGGCTGTCTGTCAGTCAGTCACTCAGGGAAGCCTTTTATATAATAGATTATTCACTTGCTATATAGCTATAGTTTTCGATAGTTACATAGGCATTATGAGTTTTCTAACAATTTTCATTTTATTAATTTTAATAAGGACGATATAAGATAAAACCTAATGCACCTTGTTAGACTCTGTTAATTCTGTTCAATAAATCTGTCATTTCAACTTGTGTTTTTATCAATAAATCCGACGTATTTGCAAATCGCATAGATGCATGCAACCGATAAATGACACCGTACAAGGATTCACTTATCTTAATAAGAAATGTAGGAACATGAAGTGACTCAACTTATTTTTACTTATTTTAATTTTGGCTCCGGTCTGAATTGCTGGCGTAGAGCCAGCCACGGTTATAAGAACTTATATGTAAGGCACCAAGAAAATTTTCATGTGGTGCCGTAATATCTCGTTACAGCGGTAGCGTTTCGTTTCGGTTTGTTGGCAATTTCGGACCGTTACACAACATATTTCGCATATAGCCCTTTCAACAGTGAATATAATTCGATTTTCTACAGGCACTAAGTCAACAGTAGCTTCCTTATCACATATTGTATATAGCATTGCTTCACGCCGCACACGCATCGCTATCAGTGACGGTTATATTTTAAGAATCGTCACATTTAAAAGGTCGATATAGCCCATAATTTGGCATTTAGAGTTCTAGTTACACAACACTATTTGTAGAATGTGACATTTCTATTCGTTTCCGTTACATTATAACTTGTTTTATACGCTCAGATTTTTCACACGCTCGCTTCCTTATTGAGTGCTATCATACTTCTCTCTCAACAATTAGCGAGATATCAGTTGAGTCATGGGGCTAAAGATGAAGATTTATATTAACAGTTTATCATACGTTCGTGTTTCTGATAAGAAACTTGGTAAGATGGTTTATGCACAGCCACTTAGTCGCTCTTGGAGATGTATGTCCCTTGTTATTTACCTATGCTAGGATATTATGGTTTACTTTAAGTTTTACCACCTCTTATGACATTATGGATTGTAAATAAATATGAATATGAAAAGTTTAGTCTCAGAATTAATTTGAAGAGTTTGATTAGGCAAGTACCTACCACACCTGTATATCGAATAAATCGAATGATTTATAATTAAAGGCCCGAAACCAAGTTCAGATGGACTACTCATTTGTCTTACCTAATTAAATTATCCTAGGTCTGAAGTCATGATGTTGATTATTAGTTTCCTTTCTAGTACTAGCAAAAGTTTAGTGCTAGTAAGAAAAGTGGTCATTGAAGTGAAAGGATAATCTAAAAGGCGCTTTTACCTTTAATTTTCTCTCAAGGGAAAGGGAAAAGAGAAAATCTACAATAACGCAGCGTGCAGTTAGAAAGGGCTTTTGTAAGCAAGCACAAAAAGTGCAAGACGGTAGGTACACTGCAAAAACTGCATTTAGTTATGGAACAAACACTACAAACATAACAACGTCGCGTTTGTCAGTAACGGTTGACAAGAAAATAAAATGCTCTTAAGAACTTGCAATTGTATTTCATTAGCCTCCTTGTTCTTTTGTTGGACGTATCGTTCCATTTAATCTTCTCCAATTAGACCTTACACAAGAACTCCTCTAGTCCTCTGCATTAAAAGGCTTTGACTCTTGTTTATAATACTCGGCCTTAAAGTCTTTGATGCAAAGGAAGAATTAGCTCAAAAGTGTCACGTCCCTGTACCTTACCTTGTATATCTACCCTTATGATGTCTGATCGTCTTTGTCTTTGTAAATGTTCTGTAGCACTACCGCCACAAGGGAGCCCCTATGAGTGGGAAGTGTTATTTATTTACCTTATCATAGTCATAATTGGCAGCATTGTTCAGCCTACAGCAGGGCATAAGTCTCCTCCGTCTCGCCAGTTAATTTATTTACTTAATTTGACAATAAAATATAAAGTTTTCTTATTAATTGTTACAGAACAAGCGAGCTGGTCGCGCTGGTGGCGGTTTCTTGCACGTTGTTCCTATTTCTGCACACGCGAGAACTAAGCACGAAGTTGCGACGCATGCAGAGGCACGAGGACGAGACGGGACCCAACCACCTCATTGACAGTGAGTCATTATATTTTCATACCACTTCTGGGATCGGGTGTTAACTCTAGAGTATCGCTACGCTCAGGGGCCTGATTATCCATCGACAAAACGTAATGTGAATTTTGTTTGGAGAAATGTTTGATAAATGTAAAGTTAGTTAAGTATTTGAAAAAAAATTCCCATGAATTTCTGAAAAACATAGACCACGTCAGAGCGCGTTACGGGCTTGTTTTCATACAGACACACCCACCAGGGTTCTATATGTCACATGACACAAGACACAACTTCGTTCTCTATGTGCATTATTTACTATAATAATCACAAATATCAAATAATTATAATCCATACCAAACACAGAACAAAAGTACTTTACAGAGATAATAATGAAAAACTAATTAACTAAACAACTGTACTAAAAAGTTCCCAAACTAGGAACTTCTTAAATTTTAGGCCCTCTATCGCTAGTTAGTTAGCACCAGTTTTTATGCTAAGAGGGGAATGATGATAATAATATTATTGATATTATAGAAACACTTTATTCATAGGCTTTAAGGCTCTTTGCCTCTTCCTCTAAGGATCTACACAAAAAGCCTACAAAGGGGAAACACCCGAAGGGGTATGAAACGGTTATGCAAGCGTATAAAAGCCGTACTCCGTTATTGGGCTCGGCAGGTTTAATAGGGTTCGCTGAGAGGGAAATACACAAAACATCTCAAATGTCAGTGTTGTCAGCGTAGGTCTTATCACTTCCATCTATAAATAATTAAATGGTCTTAATGTGTCATGTCATGAGTATGTTCTAGTTAATTTTATAAGTAATATCATCATATTTTCGAAACAAATAATTTAAATAGCTTTACATTTCTTATGTTCAGAAAGTGTTCTAAAAATAAGAAGACAAGAATAAATTATTCTAATTTTGTTATTAAAGTAAGTAAATGTAAACATTTGTATTCAGGATGGACTCGTAAATTTTTTACAACTTAAAGCTTGTCGCTAATCTTATTGGAGCTCGCTGATAAAAGCTTGTAAAATAACTTGTTTCACAAAAATATATAATAAATATATATATATGTATATAGTAGAGCAAGTAAGATTGGATGATCGAGTTTTAGCCCAGGCAATATAAACGAAATAGTCGTAACTTAGCCAAAATTCGCATAGAGTTGAAACTTAGCATAGACTTTATGTAAACCGTTACAAGTGAAATGTTAAAAGTCCCCACCGATCCCAAGAGGGTAATTTTTTTTAATCAAGGTCAACAAGGTCACAAATAGTTTCTTGCAAAATGGGACCAAACTGTGAGAAATAGCTCAAAAATCCATTAAAATATGACGAATAAATGTGCAGAGTAAAATAACGGCTTTGAATGCTTAATTATTAAAGCATTTTCTCCAAAAAATGTTTTGATACATTTCTACAAACGAATTACTATTCGTGAGATATCGTGATTATAAAAGTTGAAAAAGTCATATTGCATCCGGACGGCAGCCGGACTAGAAGAGTATTATTATATCTTCTTTGCTAGTATTCCGTAAGTTCTGTAACCGCATCTACATAGTGCGTACGTAACCTTTAGGCTTAGATAACTCTTCGTTTATTAATAAGGTCACATATGTTTGAGCGCAGAGCAAAAAAGCTCAAATAACGACGCCGCCGACGACGCTCAGCTTTGCCAGCTAACGAGCCCCAGACTGGAATGTGATTTATTTAACAACGCGAGTAATGTCAATTGTGTCCTATTTCACAGCTCCACAGCCAGCATAAATATAAGTAATGCCGTTTTCATAATGAAGTGGGCTCCATAAATATTGTAGCTTCCGCTGGCGTTAGACATCACCGTTAAGGTATCCACTGACAGTACGTCCAAATGGACGTTGGTGGCATCCGAATGGACGTCATCAATGTCGCCAATTTAGTGACTTTGTAGCTAGTAATTACGACTTTTCTTAGCATCCAAATTAAAGTTTTGGCGCCAAAAATTGTTTAGCGATATATAATAGTTACAATACAATTATTACACAATTATACAATTTTTATTACATTTTTCTGTAAATAGGTACATTGTATTTTTGGATATTTACATTTTTAAACAATGATTGTGTAAATCCATCCGGACGTATCGTCAGTGGGGACCTTTAGCCATCACCATTACTCTGACGAGACTACGAGTAGGTACAAGCCGTAGCGCCTTCGTACGTACTCACGTCTTAATCTACAGAGATCAAATGTAATGGATATTAGCCGTTTAATGAACGGTTCGCACTTTACGTAATATCATATTATTATTACGTAGTGATTTATAAATGCCCATTACGTACCCACTAGTTACCTTTGCCCGTGGCACCGCTAACGAGTTCTTTGACTTGGACTGATTTGTCTAAACTGCCTGCGTTACTCATTGGGCACGTAGATTTCTTGCTGTAAACAGTTTTATTAGCACGTTATAATTGCTATGTTTAACAAGAGAAATGAAGATCGTTCCAAAGTTAACAGTCTATTACTAAGTCCGACAAGAACTATACAACTAAATTGTAGAGTTAGAATAAGTACGCTGAGTAGAGATTCCGTTTATAAATTAAATTACATAAATTTTCTTTGAAATGTTTTTATATTGAGTTTCCGATATTTTAGACAGTGTTATTATATCTATTCGAACTTTAAATGTGCAAATTAATGTCATAAGTAGGCCACGAAATGTGCACTACGTGAAAGCACTATATTTAAACCTAATAAATTACTAGAATTAGATAAATATCAATTTAGTACATTATAGATACTTGGCCACCATAAGAAGCATTACCAGTGGTCAGAAATCCAAGTATGGTATATAGTGGCATCAGTAGGGCTCAAGCCAGCCATCGAGAACTTTTTGTACTATTATATTATTAATAAAAAAGCTAGACTAAATCTAATATATTTATAATAAAATAGAATCTATTCAGTAGAGTGTAAAATCAAAAACAACAAAAAGTATAATGTTTGGATAAGTTTAATTAATAAAAACATCGGCATTCTGTCTGAAGCTATGTTATTATGGTTATAATATCTTCACAATTACCTACCATCACCCTACTCTTCAGTACTGTGTCAAATTAAATGTTTGGAACATTTTGTATTACTCTTCATGAGCTAACCAGATTTTGATAGAGTTACAAAGTTGTTGTAAAGAAAGGTATTAAGTTCATCTGCGTGATTCGGCGACTTCATATAATTGAGTAGAAACTAAAAAGCGACCGCACGTCTTCGACCTTTTTTTGGAAATACATTAAGATTGAAGGAACTCATTCGAGCTACCGGTTAATAACTTGATAATGACATCTTATGAAGTGAAGCCGGGATAAAAAAGAAGTAAAACAGAATAATGACCCTACTTGAATTACCTTCGGTATTCCGGTTCGAGAGCGGGTACGTTAGGGAAATTTGTCCAGGAAATTGTTGTATTCTCTTGGGTTTTGTATCCAAAGCCTGATGTATATTCTTTTGCTTGGTAGTATGTTACTGTCACGAACTAAAACAAAACATTTTTTATAAGATTAAAATAGTTGCGATGTGGCTAAATAATTAAGTAGGTAATAGCATTATCATGTTTAGGGCTCTACAAAAACCGTTCCGATCCAAAATCACTAGTACGGAAGCAACTTGCACGTGACCACTTTTTTAAATCTATTGTATCACGCAACACTCATCTATTCAATTTAAGTAAGAATATAAATTAATCAGTCTTAAAAATAGCAAGCAATAACCATCAAAACGCAATGACTCAAGACAAAAGTGGAGTAACTCGAAAATTGTCGTTTAAAGTTGCGTGACGGTTCTTCATTACTACGCTGCCCATTGTCTGTGCGTGCATCTCTGGCTACGGGACTCCAAACTTTCACTCGATAAGAAAAAAAGAAAAAATTGTATGGCGTCTCAGTTCCACGTTTTACTCCGATACCGTTCACTACCTGCCGCCTTTTATTTTTGAACTCGTCCCTGTGGTTTAAGGTAGCGTTTAGATTAAACGATAAGAACATTTTTATGTTTTCTTAGATTAAAGGGAGTGTCTGATGTAGGATAAGAACCATATTTTAAAATTCAATGCTTAAGTTCATCATCCAAACATCACCTCATCGTACCGAAATACATACCTAGATTGAAATATATTTGTAGATCGTGGATGAAACGAAAGATAAATTAAACCTTAAATTTTACAGTAACAAAGTATACTACTTAATATATTACTCATTGTAGATCTCGCAAGATCGAATATGTCGTCTCTATCTAGTGGAGACCCTATTTCACACGAAAATCACAACTTTGTACTTGTAAGTAAACTAAGTGCCAAAGTATCGCCGCGAGAGTCTCATACTAAATCCCGTCTACACTTTCAAGGGACTAGCGTCATATCTTTAAACCTTTTACTTTTCTCACCTGCAAGCTTACTCATACTAATTAAAATGTTGTCTCACATAAGTTCAACTTCATCTGTCCTCTGGTTTTTTTTTTGGCGATAGGTAATTCGCTCGATGGCTATTTCGTCGTCGAAACGGCGAGCATCCGTCGCAGTGGTGACACTTCTTCATCTATACTCTGGGTTTTTGAAGTGAAACCTCTAATGCGACGTCCAACAAGGTTGCGTTAAACGTTTAACGCTGCCATGGAGGGAGTATGAAAGCACTGTTGCGTTAAACGTTCAACGTTCCAAAATCAATTTCTACTTCTTCCTATTTTCATTTCCACATTATGAAGTTTCATTTCGGAGGGACTCCACGCATATTTTTTATTCGCGTAAGGTAATTCGCACGATGGCTATCTCATCGTCCATACGGCGAGCATCCGTCGCGGTGAACGGAATACCTACTACTTTATCTTTCCTCTGAGTTTTTATTGGCGATAGGTAATTCGCACGATAACTATTTCGTCGTCCAAACTGCATCGCGGTGGGACGGTGAATAATCGATTACATCTCGCGGGTTCGAGACGTCGTTCCGTATCGATGACTTATTCGGAACAATTAAGCGAATTGCATTTATTGCAATCATAACTTTCTTCCAACCGTTAAATAAGTTTTGTGGTTCCGTTTCTCGAAAATAAAAAAGAGATAACAAAATGGAGTTGGTTGTTTTTAACTACAGTTTTTTGATTACTAATACAAAAACATTAATGAAAATTGTAGCTTTCGAAAGTTCGGAAAAAATTTACTAAATCAAGTAAGAGTTTAGGCGACCGGCGCGCATTAAAACTACTGGGATGATTTCAAAAAATCTTTTTTTTTTGGAAAGGTCCTACTATAACTATTCTTGTCGAGTAATTTGGGTACCTATCTGGTCAAAGCCGGGACGGACAGCTAGTAATATAATAACTATTTGAAACTTACCTATTTCATATCATCATTAACGTAAAGATGTGGATAGAACCCGTTAAAAGCATAACATAAATATTAGGTTCCTGTGGTTTTCTTTTACATGCAATCGGTTAAATATAATGTGCATCACAGTTTGCGGTGTGCTGCGCGCGAGTTGCGCGTCACCGCTTGCGTGGCCAATCTGTGAAATCCCGTTTGTACCACCATGGCAACCGCATAAACGTTTTACAATTCCAGTTTGAACAGAGTCACTAGGTAAAGGATGAAATTAAAATGACTTGTCCTAAGTGTAAATGCAATTTTTACTCATTTATATATAGAATAGAGAAATTCATGAATTATAGACTCATATTTTCAAAAAATATTTTTGGTAACCCATAGGGTAGGCCTTTGTCCAGCATTAGACGTCATATGGATAATGGATGGATGGATGAATTTTGCAAACTTCCAGATCGAAACTTTTTCACTTGAGAACATTTCGTCCCTATCATCAGTCCTGCGTGCCATATATCTGCCTATTATTGATTCACTAGTTTTTACCCGCGGCTTCGCCCGCATGATATTATGATTTTTGACGCAATATCATTATAATTTATAGCCTATGTGTTATTCTGATATATAAGCTATATTATTGCAAAGTTTCATCTCAATCCGTTCAGTAGTTTTTGCGTGAAAGAGTAACAAACATCTATACATCCATCCATCCTCACAAACTTTCGCGTTTATAATATTAGTAGGAAATTACTAATTAGCTTCTTCATTATCATCATCCGCAGCGTTCTCTATCCAACTGCTGGGTATAGGCTTCTATCTTACGGTGCCATTTGTCTCGGTCCAGTGGTAATCGTATCCAGATTCGAGCCGCGATTTTCACTATATCGCCGATCCTAATATATCAAACAAACTACTTTTTATAAAAAAAAATCTCATTAAAAAATGCTAACATGTGGGTGTGATACAAGTACGAATGCTTTTACATGCACCTTTTTCGCATTAATGTCTGGAGCGGGCTAATGCTTTAATTATTCCGTGTCGTGAAAGCTCGGATATTCCGCCTGAAATATATCGGTCCTTAACTTCCCGTTAACTCAGGTTTGCGCTCATGTTTCTTTAATGAATGTTTGGTTACAGTAGAGACACGTTAAAAAGATATCATAATTACGTAGGTACAATTTTCAAAAAAAGAAATACATTAAAAAAGCGCCACTATCTTTTGCAAATATTTTTAATCGCTACCAATTCCAGTTATTTCTTATAAAATCTACGATTTTGTCGGAAAAGTTTCTTATGGCAATATCTCGCTTTATTTGCAATACTTACCATAGGTACTTTATGATATTTAAATACTGCTCAGACAAAATATGTTATAATGAATTTATAGTTGCTTAACTTATTTGAGCAAGACAATTCTGCAACAGGCTAGATTGTCCTGCCATGAATGGGGATCAAGTATGGGGCCATACTTTTAATTGTGAATATAACCAGGTAGGTCCATCTAGCTGGTTGATGTCATACGCTGCACTTTCTGATTCTAAGATTATAGTTTTACGACCCTAACGTCCGCTCTAGGTAGATATGCTATGTGCCCTGTCAGTGCAACTGGCCAATCCATTCTGCTATCTATGACAGTAATTTTGGTTCGCCACATTCGTACCCAACAGCGTAAATACCAATAGGAGAATGGGATCTACTCAAGAGTAGGTGTAGGTATCTGGATTAGGTTAATGTTTTGGGCTTGTTTCCACGTGGGCGTGGGGAGGCTGGTGGCGACCGCAGGACGGCGCGAGCGCAGCGCAGGGCACGACCCGCCGTCGCCACTTCCTTATTGGGCGCTCCAGATTGAGACTATTACGTAAATTGCCAATTGCAGTCGTTTATAATAGCAGCTTTTGAAATGTGTACTTACGAAGAAGAATTTATTACACATACGGGATGGGCCGGATTACATCAGATTGTTTGTGTTTTTTCACAAGAGTAGAAAATGTTCGCTAACTTAGCATAAGGTTCACTAATTTGATTTGAATTTTTATACAGGTATGTAACATATGGATTGTCGCTACTAGTACCATGAACAGTTCCGTGATGGAGCTACTGTTAAAAATTTACAACACGATTGTACTAGAGACGCAATAGGCTTAAAAACAAAACATACATCCACATTATTATAAAAGAAGAATTGATGTAAATTTATAAATGGCTCAGCTTAAAAAAAAAGAAAAACTACTTAGCCATTGACGCGAGATGAATGAATGAATTATAAAATATATTTACATATTAAATTATCTATGCCATTCTACGAAATTTAATCTAACAATTCTAAATTTCCTAGCCGCTATACTGTTGTAGTAACGTTCAACAGTCTCACCCGTCACAACTTAAACGATCAGTTTTTTTGCACTAATCGTTTATATTTCAAAAAGCACTTGTCATAATATTCACTACAGATCGTATCTATTGTGAGTTTTTGTTTACCATACGCTGCAAAAACTACTAGATAATCGTCCGTTAAACTGTCAGAGTATCAAATTATTTCATACCCGACAGTTATCGCATAAGCGCTGTAATTACTGGATCTGATTGATAGGTTGACTTTGGTGAGAACTCATTACACTTACTCCCAGTTGTCTGACATGTGTTAAGAATTTTCTATATTTTATGCCTCAGAGCAAATAAAAAAATCAAGAGAGAATGTTGTGAATAAACAAGTGAAGCCAACCAAAACTACGCCTCGCCGTGTATAGACAATTACACACACATCCAGGTAACTATGAAACTATGCCTTGACTTGTCAGTCAAACTATGGCGGCGCAACAGCGACGCACTCACATGTGTATAAAAAACCGGCTTCACTTGACTGTTCAACGACGTTCCCTCTGGATTTTTTTATTTGCTCTGAGATTTTATGCACTTTAAAATATGTTCAAAATCATGTATTTTATTTATGTATAATATTGACTATTGATTACTTTTCCTGAAGAAAAATGTTGTCAACAATAGCTACAGTACAGCAACACTTTTTTAACAGCGAAACTGAGATTTTTAGTCAAAATGTAATTATCATTTACAAAGCCTAGCTCGTGGGCTTGAGACATTAGGTCAGTTTAGTAGGTCATTTCGTTAAAAATATCGAATTTCGTCATTATTATTCTCATGAAATCCATTTAAACAAAAGCTTTATAGTATCATAAAAAAATAAACATCTACAGTTATTTTATTTTCGTGCCAGCTTAGGTGGTGTGTGTTTTTTTCATTACGTTAGCACAAAGAATTCGATACGTTTTAAGCTAAAGCTGGAAGGTACTCACAAATATAAGGCTAACTACTCCTTATTAACTATTCCTAAGCGGAATTTTATTTGTTCTGATTCTTGTGGTGAAGATACGATTATCAAAACAAATGATCCAGTCCAGCTTTCCCTAAACGTACCGGCACCTACTGCGCTAGATAAGTAGGTATACATTATTCAGTGAGAAAACACGTGTATAAGTGGTGTTCTAGTTCTTGCGATGGTTAGCTACTCCATGATCAGTTGCATAACTTGGGTCATTACGGTAATACCGCGTTATGAACTGTGAAAGGTTTGTTTACTCTGAGAACCAACAACGTGTTATTGAATAAATGGTCAAGTGCGCGTCGAACAAGCAAACAAAGAGTTCCTTAGATAAATAGAGGATTTTTTCCTCATTCGGTAGCAATAAATAATATAATAGTTAGCTAGCTAAATCTTGATTAGATTGGGGATGTATGTTTCAAGTCCTTCTTACGCTTAAATTATATTGCAGTAAAGTGTGTAATATAATTTTAAAATACGTAATTAAATATGTCATTTTGAATTTTTGTGTTTACATTATATAATTACAGTTTTTAAATCAGGTTCAAAACAAAAACGTTGATCGTCGAAGTGGCGTTATGCTTTTAGGGGATATTGAGTTCAAAATTATTTTTTTTGCAAGCCATAAAAATATTGACAATACATTCATGCATTCTCGGCGCCTAATTGAACTTAAAGTTGGTGACTTAAGGTTTCGATCAAAATTACAACCGTTACCTACATCTGTCTAAACACATTTCATGAAATTTATTGCCTATCACTTGAAAAAAATAAAAAATGTGGTCTTATGGAAAACGGTAATCCGTGTCCTGTTTTTACACTTTGGATACGGAACCCTAATAAACACTGGTTTAAGCTTTATCATAGTTATGTAATCAGCAGATGTACAGATGTAACATGCTTATAAGAAAGATGGTAATTCTTATGGCTGGGTAAAATTGAATAATAAGTAGTATTTTGTTTGGTTATAAAGTGTTTATGCAAGAAATTACCTTTGGCACCTCTGATGATGTGTAAAAGACTCGTGTTTGATGTAACCGGATATATTATTTATATTATGTGTAATTTAAAATGTTCACGGAAGCTATTTACTATGAATAGTTGAAACAGTCTAAACATCTTCAGTTGGCAAAATAATTTTGTTCGAAATCCTCAAATAGTTTTGATAATTTCTAATTTCAAGTTCTATCAAGCGCCGAGAATGTATGAATAATATTTTATCTACAAATAGTCAAACAGATCAACTTACTAGGACCACAGAGCACACCCCTTCTGGGGTGCCCGGGCAAGTCTGATTCCCTCGCTGGGTGACGGCCCAAGCCGAGGTCCGTACCTTCTCAGGAGCCTATGCGCTAGTCACTATAACCTAATCTTAGGGCTCAGGCGCCTTCTGCGCTCGCCCAAGTCCGGTAAGCTGTTGCAACAGCTAGAAGTAATTCACAAATAATATAAATATAATTAAAAAAAACTAAAAAAACACGCTTAGGAGTAATAATTTTTTTTTATATAAAATCATTGTCATCGATCTTTGATAGGATAAGTGTGCAAAGTTTGAAGAAAATCTGATGGTTCAAAGTAGGTCAAAATCGAGCTCAAAGGGGTTGGTTACAAGCAAGCAGGTAACAGGTGAAACTAATTAAAGCGTGTTAAAAAGAAGTATAATATTTCGTATACTTTCGAAAAAAAATATTATCGAACTTATCACTAAAAGTATTAAAAAAAGTGAAAAAAGCACATTTGTCATGAAAATGCAACTTTAAATATACAATAGGCCCAATTATGAAGGCGCCATCGTAAATTTAATAGCAACGTAAAAAGTCTTCTCTCTATCGAATGCCTAAAGTGAAAAAGAAACAGAAATATTTTAATTAGCTGTTATAATTACGATGGCGTCTTAATAATTGGACCATTAAAATAGCTTTAATTAAGAATGTAAATAAATAAACATAGCCTTACTTTGTGCTGTATGTTATGCTTTAATAAATAAGTGTAATATAAGCTCGCGCGCTATAAAAGCCTACACCGTTGTGGTTTACAGTTTAAAGGCAGCCTTTTCCATGCTAATATCTATCATTTCGGTAACTGTGTCTACCATTACTATTATAATAGGGTTCTGTCTTGGTAATAAAACCACTTTTATTTACTTTAATAGAATTAATAATGCTACGTTTGACAGAACTGTAGATTAAGTTGCCAGATTAATTACCTAGTTAATTATTACCCTGATGACCTGTTTGACCGTTTATTATCCATAAATTGTTACATAGAATATTGATTTCACATCCCTGTCCCGGACCACTGGTTTCTTTAATATACAGGGTCATTTCTAATCAATTAGCATCCTTCTAGGGGCTAGGGCAAAACTCAAAAAAAATCAGCTGTTCAACCCTGTATAATGTACAGAGTTTCACTCTACTAGTTATCAGTAAAGGAATCCAATCTCAAGAAAATTGCGTAAGTCTGTGGAAAAAATCTGAAGGCATATACCTACATGTGAATCCACCAACCAGCACTGGGCTAACCCTTCGAGGGCAGACCCATATTCAACAGTGGTTTATTAAAAAGGCCGGTATAGGTCGAATCATACAACTTGGCGGCTGTGATGTTCGCTACAAGCTGCGGATAGCCCAAACCTGAATGAAGCTTAAGCTGAACTTACAGCTGCTCGAGGATTGGGTTATCCACGGTCACAACCGCCTAGTCATATCCTTTTTCTTCTATATAAAATCCTATTCATTCCTATGTACCTCAAAGAACCCTTTGAATTCATTCAGGGTCACTCCAATTCTTTGAGGTCCTCCCGTGCGCTGAAACTAAAATTCCAATCCTCCCACTCCAACCTATCCTACACCAAATCCTTGTTTGCGAGCTGTCCTGCTGTGGAACGAACTGCCTGTTGCTATCAGACAGGCTAAATCCCTCCCTATATTTAAAAATCTAGTTTATCAACATTACTCTCTCATTGTGCTAGTTATAATTGGTATAAATTATGTATTTATATACATGTATGTATTTTATATGTTTATGTATTTTTACACGTTATTAGTATATTTATAAGATATATAGGTATAATATTTGTTTCAGTATATATACACCGCCGACCGTATTCCTATTATTTAATTTTTCTCCAGTCCATACAAAGGTTGCCTGGTAGAAATCTCCAAAGGCGATAAGGCCGCCATTGTACAAAATTTGTAAAAATCTACATTCATGTATTTGTTATATGGTGTACAATAAATCTACATTAATGTATTTGTTATATGGTGTACAATAAAGATATTGTTTGTTTGTTGTATGATTCGATCTACACAGGCAGTTACCACAGGTACGTAGTAAGACACAGGCGCTGCCGCAGACTAGGTGACGCTGGCTACGGAATGTATCTCATAAAAATAGTAGTGTAGCGGTCACTGTAGTCTGCTGCTGTACGCGCACTTGGTTACCGAATTATATCTTAATGGTTATATCAAGTCAAATCAAATCGACGCAGGGAGCCCATGTTTGATTACGGTAGCTGTGTCCATTGTAGAGTCAGATGGAGTCCCGTTAACTGCGTGTTACGCGCTCTATAAACACTATTTATGGCCATTTGTGCATACTAAAACAATTTTCCGCCCTTTGTACGCGTTTCATTTGTGATAGATAAAGATATCTGGTGAACATAATTCATAACTCCACTGAAGGATATGATCGTCAGCTGTTCTACCTTTTAATACTTTGTATTGAACTCAGTGTTGCTAAATACAATTCACAAAATTAAATTGAATACAATTTATCATAGTAGTATCATCACGATATCAGACATAGGACACTACCGGCATAATAGGTTTCCTTTTTAAGCCGATTCAGAATTTAGATTTTTTTTGTTGCTGAATACTTGTACCTACATTGTTCAAGATTGTTGAAAGCCTAGCAAATCTTTACTTATTGACCACTCCAGTTGTTTCGCATACCTACTTTTTTTTCGACGTGAAACTTCTAATGCGACTTCCAACAAGGTTGCGTTAAACGTTTAATGCTTGGTAGCATTGTAGCTTCCGCGCGAAGCATAAAGTACGAGTCAACACTGCAAAGCGTACCCCTCTGCCAAAAGTACGCGACCGGCGGCGGCAGAGGCGGACTAGCAGTCTGAGCCGCTCTAGGCCAGCTTATCTGGTACACCCCCGCCCGTTACAATTGCATTTAAAACGTTTTTAGTGACCAGGCGAATATACTCTTCACATATTGTTGAAGAAAGGTAGGTAGTATGTCCACTTCCTGGATTTCCACACCGTGTTAAGTGCTTAGCTAAAAAGGGATCAAATTCAGAAATAAGCTCCAACGACATCAAATAATTCCCATTGTGTAATGAGCCGATTTTTTTGTATTTCTCTCTAAATGCTAATCAACGTGACGCGAGCGCTTTTACACACACTACTACTCTTTTTAAGATATTTTTCCAATAATTAATTTCTTCATCGTACTGAATTGTAAATGTTTGGTCTATGCGACGTAAAGCGTTGCCTCTATTTGTCTCTTGAAGAACGGATAATTTATGTGTCGGATAATTTTCATGACTCTTTGATGCGCATTTTTCCAGTCACTAAAACTTTTTTTTTTTTTTTTCTTAGCCCGTTTAGAATACTCAGCTCCACTTAGTCTTATTTTTCCATCAATTCATAAAGACATGTTAAAAAAATATCCACTTCGGTGTTATCGCACTTAGAAAAATTGGCATTATGCATTTTATTGATTTAAGTTATTGACTTATAATTACACGTAAAATTACAATCAGAGGCACATGAAATCTGTACCTCATACTCGGTTCAAAACTGACTGAGATACCTACAACATGAAGCGTCGTTGACCATGCAGTAAAAACCAATGTAACCCCTCTTGGCGGATTTTTTAGAAAACTTTCAAAAGTACGTTTTATTCGAAAGACAATCCTTTCCAGAAATATTTCATTTACAGCTTTATTTCTAGAATCCTAAAGCTTAATTTATGATAACGCGTTTAGGTAAAGCACATGTTAGACACGTGCTGAAGAACAAGTGCGAGTTATACTGCCCTCTCAAAAAATACAAAATGTTGTAAAACCCTCATAAAATTCACAAAGTGAAAGATTAAGGCAATTGTTAGCAACTCTTATTGTTATATTATGGCTCTCCAATCGTAAATTATGGTAAAATAATTACGTCTTTGGGTATTGTGCAACGAAGCACCCCAAAAATTATAAACCTTTTTTTCTTGTGTTTAAACATAAGTACAGCAAAGTATTTCCGCACACGTGTGTTCCCAACTACAGCAATGAGCAACGAGCATCGAGCTAGAATGTGAACTCTGTAAAACTTGCCTTAAAGAACAATTTTGCTTTTCAATATGTTGGAGTTAACAATCATCACTGACCGCCCGCTGATAGGGCAACTAAATCAATTCCACTGTTTTTGTGGAATATTTTTCAAAGGATGGGATAGATGAAACAAATATATTTTGCAGTAATGTGACAGTTTTGTTAGTGTTCTTTTTATAATTCTATTATGTTACACACACATGTTTTTGGCCGCCCCTAAAATCCGGCCGCTCTAGGCCCAGGCCTTGTCGGCCTTTAGGCAAATCCGGCACTGGGCGGCGGTCATGCTCTTTATATAAATATATGGGTCTGGTTGCGCTTGTCTTGCGTTAATTTTCAGCTAGTGTTAGTTAATTACATTTGTGTGCGTGTAAACTTGCTTATATTTTGGTTTGTGTGCGTTTCTTCACCCCCCGTTGACTTGGCAGACTTCGGTGCTTAGGCGTGTCGACTCCTTTTGGTTAGGTACCTTATGACGCGGAGGGACTCCATGCACTATTTTTTTATTTTGTATTCATTTAAGACAGTTCTACAACTTTAACTCGTATGTAAATTAAGTAAAATGGTAATTGCCAGTACTGTTTAGTAACTATTTATTAATCTGTGGTACTGTACTGTACTGTACCACAGATTAATAAATAGTTTACTGTACCAGCCTTTTTAGTAGTCCACTGCAGGACGTAGGCCTACCCATGAAGGGTGATTGGGCCATATCCACCACGCGGGCCCAGTGCGGGTTGGTGGCTTCACATACGCCATCGAATTTCTTCTACGGTCGTATGCAGGTTGCCTCACGATGTTTTCCTTCACCGAAAAGCCTGTGGTGTGAAAATTCCGTACATAAATTCCAAAGAACTCATTGGTACGGGACTGGGGATTCGAACCCACGACCTCACGATTGTAAGGCGGGTGTCACTACCTCTTGACCACCACAATTGCCAGTGATTTTACGTAATTGATACTAAACTCAAATACCGTATGGAAGTGCTCGTCACTTGTAATACAGTCGTAAGATGCCCATCTTGATGTCGCATAAGATAAAGAGTAACCTGTCACCTGATCCTCGTAATAAATATTCTAAATAATTGTTATCTTACGCTCGACATGACATTTATCTAGATCATACAGATTAAAATGTTAATAAGGAGTGTGTGTTTGTTAGCTGTAATATATTACGACAGGAGTATGCGCCGAGATATTAATATGACTTAATTTATTGAGACGTGAGGGTCAGTTCACACTTCACGCTAAAATGTAGCGTTCGCAGGCTTTCAAAACTAAAACTAAGAATTGGCTTGTTGACCAAGCATTTTATAGGCTGGAAGATTTTCTACCAAAAGTAGAGTAGGTAGTTCAATTCAATTTCGCATTGAATCAATTTTTCAAATTGAATTGAAATTGAGTAATTGAGTAGTAATTAAATGTATGTATGTGATGTTTGTTTTTAATTTCATTGTTTATAATTATTTTTGAATTAAATTATTGTTTTTTATAATTTTTCATAACGTAGAATATTTTATAATTATTTTTTACGTTTTAATTTAATTTTTCAATTGATATAATTCTGAACTGTACTGTAAGATTAATTAAGTTGACATGTAACATTTATCTGTTATGAATAAAAGTATATGAGTATATGTATATGAGTATATGCGTAGCGTAGTTTGACTAGATATTCATTGGGGATAGTCGAAGTTAAGCAACTTTCAGCACGGCCAGTCTTCGGATAGGTGACCGCGGGCTAGCGCTATATTGGCTCGGATGAAACGTCAAATTGTAAATAAATAAATATTAGGGGACATCTTACACACGGTTTTTGACACCAAACTAAGTAAACTTGTCATATGGCTACCAAAAACTGATATACTGCGTATACATATATTTTAAATACATACTTATATAGATAATACCTAAATAACACCCAAGCACAGAGCAAACACCTATGTTAATCACATAAATTTTAGCCCTGGGTGGGAAACGAACCTACGTCTGTTTGATCCAGGAGTCAGAGTCACTAACCACTGAGCCACCGAGGCAGTCCCGCAGAGTAGGTCCCGGATATTTTAACCGTTTAGCCATGTCAGAGGGCTTCAGGCGGCTTTAAACTCTGACTCTAGGGCTAGCCACCCGGCCTATACAAACTAACTTACTGAGATGTAACCCGGCGGCGGCGCGGCGCCTTGAAGAGATCAGTAATATGGACTGCAAACGGCGAAAGTGCTTTCCTTCGTTGCACTTTATTATTTACTAACATTCTTGCAAATAAAAAAATATAATAAAAAATTTACCATGAATAAATATTAAATTAAAATCACTTGACGTTAGACGTTGGCACTGTGTTAAACAATACGGTATAAGCCCTTCCATTCATTCGTCATCTCAACCATTATTTGTTTATTATCACATAAAAACGCTTAATCGAAAACACTCGAAAGCTTGCTAATCGACCTCCATAAAGACGATTGATCTCCGTCGATCTGTGGATCTCCGGATGCATTTAAAGAGCACTCAAGCCCTCAAAAATATATTAAAACACAAATATTGACACGATTCGAGTGGCATTGTTATAAGTTTATCATTTTCTGTCATTATTTTTTTCTTTTCACTTCTTTGGCGGCGTTGTGCACTATTTGGCTCCCTCTACTTGGATCCACAGCTAGGCTCCACTTGTGGATCCACGGTTACCTTTTTCTCCTCTTAAATCCACCGTGGATTCATACTTTGGGATGTGTAAAAAATGGTAAACGCGCGTCCAGACACGTGACCTTGATCGAAAATTCGTAAGACGGCGCAGGGCGCTTGCGCAAGTGTGCGTGTGTGATATCATATTTACCACAATGACAGTACTTTTTATGTTCAAGTTTTCACTTTTTCCGGCACTCCCGGAGTGCAACCCGTTATATTTTTTAATAATGCACTAGTTTCCATCTCACTATTCATGGGTAACCTGGCTGATGTTTGTCCTGGAGGCACCACATTTAAAATGTATTATGTAATCATAATATTCATTAATTCCCGGCCCGTTAATATAATCTATACAGTCCAATTAATAGTAGATTGTATCATATGGGAGCAAAATAATATTTTTACGGCTAGGGCGCTTTTTTTAATCCTGAACGTAGCGAGGGATTCACAGTACGTCGCCCGAGTAGTACACTCTACTTTTCATAACCTCTATGAGAAAACTTTACTTTATACTTTTTACCTCATATTTTACTTTACTTTATGTTATTCTTTAATGAAACGTAGAGTAGCAACTAAATTGAAATTAAATGGTATCTAATAATAAAACAAATGAAAACTTATATTTACATTCTTTTCATTCATTTTCTCGGCGCTGAACGCTAACATTACAAATACTTCCAAATTTAAAAAGTGCGCGGCAAAGATCATTCCGTCGCACTTATTTGTTCCAAATTCAAAGAAGTGCGCGGCAAAGATAATTCCGGCGCACTTATAAAGTTCCTTATAGAAAACACATCTTTTGGGCGCACTTAAAGGCGAACCAAGTAGTACTTTTTGAATAGATGTGATGAAAAATAATAAACACGACTGTGATGAGCATGACCTATCAGCGATAAGGCCGCCATTTGTGGCACTAATTTAATTTAAGATAAATTAAGTATCTACTCTGTACTTTCTATCATAGACCTCTCTTCTAGGTACACACTCATCGCAGTTCTGTATTGTAAAATGTAGAGATTCCGGCGCATGCCGCTAGCTTACCTTAGTACCTAGGTACTTACCAAGTTTAGTGACAAACAAAATTAGTAGCAGTTTTCCTGCCTAGTGATTACCTGTCATAGGCATGCGTGATACTTAACATCAATCTAGCTTCATGCTCGCTTCGTCACTCTATACTAACTATACTGTACCGGTCTACTGATGAAAATAGGTCTACCCACATAAGGACAGGCAGGCCTTATTCAACATGCTGCCTATTACGTGTTGGTGGATTCACATATATGCTATCGATTTTTTTCTACGGACAAATGCAATATGCGGGTTTAATCCCTCAATTTGTATAAAAATACATTTTTCTACAAGCATAGCTTTTGAGCAGGTAGGTAGGGAGGTAAGTAGGTCTCAGGTATTTATAGCACTATCACATCTAGCTTTACGTAGTCACTGTGTAAGTTTACTCATCAAAGTACTTACTCCATCTGGTTGATATAGAAAGGCGAGAAATGGAGCGATCGCTTTCTAGTCAAACATCATCTGATATCGGTGAACGAGTGCCTCTCGAGCCGAGTAATATGATTAGTGAAGCCGTCTGTAGGGCACGGTGTGATGGAAAACTAATAAGTACGTAGCCATTAAGTGATGCAAGGTTATTTTGTGTCATTATGTAGGAAGTAGGTAAAAGTAATTATAGTCATAGGTGTGTATAGAATACATTTTTATTAATATGACTTTCACTGGAAGGTAATATAATATATTTACAAAAAAAATGAAGAATAATTTAAAGATCATTTTTGCTTTTGCGATCTAAAGAAAATACTGCCTGAAAAAACAAATAAAACATGGAACAAGGAAAACAATTAGTCAGGAAGCCCACGATGGGATTTTTGTGTTTACTTATATGGAATGGAAGATAAACATTGTATTAACATAACTTTACTGTATAAACCATCCCGTAATATCAAAATATCGTAAATCGACCTCACCACACTACTATTAGATAACAATCTAATAGTAGTGTGGTGAGGTCGATTTACACAATCATATCTATTACGGTAATTATAGCAATGCTTCTATGACCCTTTATTTTAATAATATCCACACATAATTAAGAAACTTGTGAAAGTAGCAATTACTTCATAAATAAACACTTATTGATGAATGATGCGCTGATCGCAGCGCAAACTACAAAGGGAAAACAAGATTCTAATAAACTAGACCTTATTAAGTAAAAACTTTCGTAGGGTACCTTCATCAAGCACGCAGTAAGTGCCTATAAAGTAGTACAGTTGTCATGAAACGATGGACACAATTTAGTCAGGACAGTTGAGTGCACCATTATGACAACTTTTACAATGGAATCAAACCTGGAGCCGCGAAAAAATCAACTAGGTATTTATACATTTGGACGAAAGTCAATGAGCTTTTTGTTTGAAACATATGATTTTACGTCATTTCAGAGTTAGTTCTACAGTAAAACTTGGTAATAATGACGAGTATTGTACATTTTATATCCTAAAATACGTCCGTATTGTTGTTCGTTTGAAGAAATACCCGGTGTAAATACGTTCATAAAATATCTACTCGCATTAACAAGCGATATGTGTGTGCGGTACTGCGGATCGTAAATTTGATTTCACACCGAGAAAGTTTAGATTTAATATATAGTACAATCAACCCACAAATCATGCTTTAGAAGATATAAGCGAATGGAGCAGCTCGTGTAACATTATATTTGCTGCGAAGTATGTACTTATCTAATGCGCTTATAAAGAAGATATACGGGTGTTTGGTAAGTTAATACAAAATTTAAAGGGGTGGCAAATGATAAAATTTATCGAAATTATATTACCTAATTATATTTTACGGTTTAACAATTGGAATAAAATTCGGGTCACCGTATTTCATATTTTATGTGTGGTGAACTGGTGACGTGTGAAGCTTTTGTGTTTTCATTATCCAGTATCGTAGACTAGAATTTATAAATATTTTATAGAAATTTTCTCCCTTTTTTGCTTATAACTTCTTAAATTTTTAATTTAGGCCAAAAATTATATAATTTGCTACAAATTATGTCTTGACAATTTTTTGGAGGACGCTGTTTCCGAGATATCGCGTAAAAGGTGTTTGCACCTCTTTTTCCAAGATGGCGGCCGGGGGACAAGGGCGACAACCCCACAAACTTGGAGTTAAGCTTCTATTAACCAAAATTTCTCAAAAATAAAATTGCGTCCTATAAAAAATGTAATATTAGGTGCTTAAATTGTAACATTTCAATGGACTAGACGTATTTAGACATTATTTGGAGAATCTCTTTTTTCAAACATACCTACATAATATTTTACGCTATATCTTTACCGGGGATTATAACTTCGTTATTAAAAGCAGCGGACATCCTGAATCTGATAAAATTATAGTGATGAAGAAGTTACACATTATGACAGTCTAAGCGTAATCATGAAGAATGAAGGTATTAAAATTATAAGCATATAATTACATCAAAATATAACATTATATAGGGCCTTAACATGACTTGTCAGCCTTCCTTCAATTATACCCATAGCACGCCTGATATTTTCCCGGTTGATTTAATTGACCAAGTTCAGCAACCTCCCAAAGGCCCGGGGTGCATGCACTGCATGCCCCAGCTAGCCCGGAGTCCAGGAAGCGGACACGATCGTGACTCCTTTATCGACCCCGAGCCAAGTTCACATTGTCTTGTCGAGTAAACGCTTTATAAGGTCAACGTTAAATACCAACACAGGTCTCGCGAGATGAGACTTGTTCTTGTAATCTAACGGGGGCCTCTTGAAATACTCACAACTAAGCGTATTTCAATACGATACGCACACATGACTGTATTCTTCGAGACTATTCGCAGCGGAGGAGATAATGCAAAAAATCTGTCGAGCTTGTGCTATTACCTTGTCCCGTTTTCAATTATTTGGTTTGGAATCTTTCCTAACAATCTTGCTTTAAAGGAATTTCATAGTTTTGTATTATTATATCTTTTGACATTACTTGTAAAATACGGCGGCGTGATGGCAGCCTTGAACAAAAACCAAATTAGAAAATATGAAATTCCATTTAAATAAATTAAGCATTCAATGCGGTTACTTTACTTTGTGCAAATATTAACCCATTTTTAATGGATTTTTTGAGCTACTGTACACAGTCTGGTCCCACTTTCCAAGATCTTCTTTACCCATATCAAAATGTGCGAGTATCCGTATAAATATAAATGTATGAATGTGAAATACTCCATATGCAACTAGTCCCCGAGACTAAGATTCGTGTGTGCGTATCGCAATGAGAGACGACAATTACACGAGTATTACCTACTTTTAGATCACAATAAATATTATTCATACGCATGTACCACACTGCATTCTACAATATTTCATAAACTTGCATTTTTCGATGTATGATTTTTCGCTTCATCGCCTCTCTCTAGATCTCTATGACCAACACCATATACGTACAATAGAGATTGACTGCAGAAACCCTCTCGATTGACTTCTGTTCTATTTAAGTCAAGTTAGATATATCAAATGAAGTCGTTTCGAGAATGGAAATTATATTCGTACGAGCTGTCTCGAGCTCGTTCTGTGTCGCTACCGTGTATAGATGAAGAGATTTATTGGATGCTTTTGAATTTATTACGTGTAAAGGTTGAAGACTTAATTTACATAATTAGTACAGCCTGAGTTTGTTCGAAAAAAATCTTGTTTGATATTCGTCATTTCGTTTAAGTATCAAGTAGTAGTAGTAGTATACGTAAGAACTTACAAAAATACTATGTTTTGCGCTGTTTATCTCGTAGTTAATTTGTGTAAATTACATAATTAACAAAACTTCCAGTGAAATTATTTTATGCTCGAAAGTGATGGAATCAGAATAAAAAGCTTAAGCCTCCATCATGAATTCATTAACTTTACCATAGAAAATTCAGGCAACCTAAAACTGATATCTAGCCACTCGACATTCGAATTTAGGTATTGAATATCAGCATCGTCATTGTTTGAGACCAGAAACAAATATTACAACGCTATCCTGCCAAGCAGGCAGTATAAATCGTGCCAATTCGATGAGGCGATAAATCCCGCTGAAACATTCTGTGTAACGTTCGGCCGTGAACCGCCGCCGCGCCGCGGGCTCGGCGGAGTCACGCTTCTAATGTCATTACCATGGAACCGAGCGCAGGGATGCAGCCAGGCTGTCTACAAATGATCGCAGATGAACCGTGTCGCTGCAGCTACAAATACTGATGCTAGAAGAAGAATAGGTAACTATAGTGAATTACGGAGTGTGGCCAATTTATAAAATGTATGAAATACTTTGTAGCGCTGCGGCGGCGTTTGTGTCTGGGGCTCACACTCTTATGTAATTTACACTTGGTTGATTAGTATGATTATTTCTTTGTGAGAATTTTTAATGAAGATCTTACGCACTTCGTTGGTAAATATGAAATAATTATGTACGTTCTTGTACGAAAAACCGAAAATTGGTACAAAATTTGAAACTTGTTTGGTAGGAATTGTAATGTAGTTTATACATAATATTGTACATACTTAATCAGGCTTTTATCAAAGCTTAAAACAACTAATGTAGGTGTCTATCTTTACATTGATTATTATCTAATTTTAATCTATTTAATTTATTTTGAATTGTAAGCCTCTTCACAGCCTACGATTTTTTTTTGCAATTATTTGATTGACATAATTACTAACATAATGCGTATTTTGTCAATGAATTTAATATTTTTTATGTGAAAATTTTTTTAGATGACACTGCATTTCGTATCTACTCATTACATATTGGTAAAAATGTTAAACCTGACGAGCATGTTAATAAATCAATATTATGCAATATTTTTTGTAATATAAGTTATATTAACATCAATAAAGTTATCTTATCTTATCTATAGGCATTTTATCCTCAACTTTTCCGTGAGGATTTATTACAACAATGGGGATCACGATTTACGACACAGACAGAGCGGAATGCTCCGCGTAGCGCAACGCGCGTAGCATTAGCCTAAAGCCTAGTTGCTTCATGATTCTATTGCCCCCGGTCGAGACCCTAAGAGCGCTTGTTCACGGACGTTTTTTTTCACCAGACAACGGACCGTTTAAATACGGATACCCTTGTTCACGCATATTTTATTTACCGGATGGATGACCGCTTGGAGGTAGTGCCGTCTATATGCGCTAAATTCAGTCAGACAGATAAAATTAAATAAAGGAAGGACATTTTACAATTATTTCCGAAAAAAAAAACGTAGGTAGACGCCACTTACTTAAAAAAAACGGCTATGCGTCCGGCATCTTCAATAAATTCCAATACATTGCCTTCGATGACCGCGATTTCGGACGCCGCCGGACCGGTGTCCGTCGCGCCGACGTGCATCCGGCGAAAATTGCTCGCCGGGTGTATGTCCGGTGCGTCAACACACGTTCATACACTACCAATACACCACCGTGAATCCGGTGAAAAAAACGGTCCGTTTTCCGGTGAATAAGCGCTCTAAATCCGGCCCTGGTGAGCACATGATCGTCTCGTTGGTACGTGATGCTCGCACGGGTCCCGGAAGTTACGCGCTATCTCCACGGATACGAGTTTACGCACGTCGCACCTATCAGCTGAAGACAGGTTCCTTCGCATTTGCGTGTAGAGATGTGGGAAAAATTAAGACGTTACTTGTAAGCTTGAGTTAGTAGCCAAGTTCTCAGTAACTTGTAAGTAAGCTGTCAGGTTCTCCTGGCAGTTGCTTTGCGAAGTGCAAGGAGTTTCAGAGCTTGATTTAATAATTATGAACAACTTTTAACATGAAGTCAATCTCAAAATTGCGGAAAATAATCAATATTTTACAAATTTTGACAAGAGTAGATAACAATTTTTATTATTTTATCTATTTCAGGATTGACTCCACGATCAAAGTCTGTAATAAATTGTCTAATTGATATCCATACAAATACAATTGACTTCAAAATGAAGACGGTTGTTATACTTTTATAAAAAATATATTGAACTTCTATTAGAAAATCTGTAAGACTGGTAAATCTAGCGATTAATTAATCGCCGAATATTTTCGGAACGGGTAAGGTTTATAACTCCTAATACCTACTAACAATGGAGCACGACGACGCCCTAGTCAGGGCCTTGTACCTCGTTAACCGGCCTGTATCGGTTAACCTATCTAGCCGGGGGTTTACGAGGCCTGCTGACATTATATTGCTCTTCCGGCTAGTGTTATCTATTCAGCATATTATATTAGTACAATTTTACCTCAATACATGTTAAGCTATCGGTTTAGCAAATATGAGAAAAAATATAACAATGTTTAAGTTATTTTGTTTAATTAAAGTTATGAATGGTTGCTCTTATGTAGGGTTTATAGTTCCTATTATAATGGAGCAGGAGTCGTTAACCGAGTTGCGATACAAGTCGGTTAACCTATCTAACCGGGGGTTTACGAATCCTGCTGGTATTATGTTGATTGGTGTCCCTTTTTCGTCTATTCCGTTACTGATGTGTACCGTATCTACTATCTACCTACATGTTAATGTATTAGTTTTGCAAATATGTAAAATGAAATGTTAAATTATTATCGAGCTAAAAGTGGTTTTTCTATTGTGTGTGGTTTATATATAGCCCTTATTACTAATAATGGGCGACTATTAGGACCTTGTACCTCGTTAACCTACTTGAATCGGTTAACTTATCTGACGGGAGTTTACCTGATATTACGTCCCTTTTCCATTTACTTAGAGCTGTCTTTACCGCACATTATCTTTACAGTAACTGCCTGTTAAGGAATCGGTTATAGGAATGTAGGTACCAAATTATTAAAAGTGGACTAACTAAAGAATAAGAATTGTGTGTTATGATAACAAACTCCACAAAAGAGAGAGAGTGACTCTCTGTCTGTGTATTTATATATCTGCCTGGCAGTGTCGCTCCGAAACGAACATACCGATTCTGATACGGCTTTTTTGCTTGTAAACGGATTTAATTTTTTGAAAGTCACTGAACTATTTTACTAATGCGAACTTACCTTAACCCTTAACAATATAATATATCAGAGCTATCATATAGGGTCTTGTACCTCGTTAACCGCGCTTGTATCGGTTAACCTGTCTACTTAAATCGGTTTCCGGCCATGGCCCTTATTTCCGAGCATTCAACATTTATTCATGATTGTCTCATGAATGATGATAAATACTTTAACAATATTGACTAGAAAGACCACTATGATCATAGATCTAAAATAAAATCGAGAATTCGAAATGCCTATAGTAAACTTTGAAAACGACCTGAAAAATTAGATACGAAGTTATAAGGTTTTGTTTGAAATTGACGGTTAGGTTTTATAGACTACAGTTTTGTATCGGACTTTCAGTGTTATTTAGTTTAAAAGAGTGTGACTATGTTTGTTCATGATTGATTTACCGTGCATTTCGGTGTGGGGATACTCGTACATTACAATTTGAATAAAAATATCTATCAACGTACATACATCTATAAAAAAAAAAACAATTACTACTACCGCGTGTGTTAAAATTTCGGAAATTCTTGAAAAATTAGAACCTTAGGAAAAAATTTATCTAAAAGCCAAAACTAGAAAAAATCGTAGCTAGAACTTTTTAAAAGACTTTCAGTGCGAACAACGTTCACCATGTTGCCTAATAAAATACAGTAAAAAAAATGTTTGTTTAAGGTAATCGTTTTCGATTTCTGCCGACACATAAATGCTCGTTTTGCTCTCGGAATGTATTTTTATCCCGAAATTAGTATCCGTGAGACAGTTTTAGCTATCGAAATTGCCCATCAATTATACACGCACGAGATAAGATCAAACGCAATAATAAAAGTTAAAGTTAGTACCTCTTTTTATTATTTCCATTACAAGCAGGACGACACTATAACAGCTCGCCTATTGAAGGCGATAAGTGCGCCTCTATAAGGCTCTATGTCTTCTTACGTCATGATGCCATGTAATTTTGAATAACTAACCGAACTAGTTTTGCCTGTGTTTTCCCATGACAACTTGAAACGTTTTATGGTTATGAAAGTATAAAATATATAATATTTGCATATGAATTTTCCTGTATAGATAATATCATTTCATCATTCATTTTTTCTAATTTCCTGCAAAGTTATGGAAGAAAAGTATTTTTACTAATACGCAAAAGTATTGCTAGTAGTGAACTATACTCTATAAAATATAGCTTGATCTCTGCGACAGCTGTCAGAAAAATCACGTCTATGAAATTCTGAATTTCTTAATAGTACAGACAGTACCTGTCAATGTCATACTTTATGGGCATGCCGATTAGTGATGGGCGACGAATGATCGTGACCACAGAGTTTTAGATAGAGTTTCATTTAAAATATCGAAAGTTTATACTAACGATATTTTAAATAAAATTTAATTTATCATTAATTTTACTGTATATTTTAATATCATAACATTATTTACATGTGTATATAATTAATCTTAAATAATAGTGAGTAAATTGAATCCCAATTCAATTGATTTGGGGTGTACTCCCTTAAGAGAATAAATGTATTTTTTATTAAAATATTCGTTTGATTTAGTAACGTTTGTAATTAAATTAAACGCAATTATATGTTACATTAGCATCGATAATAGTGAAAAACGTCGATAAATACTATCGTAACATTATTATATTTTATTTAATTAATATCATTACATTATTTACATGTGTAATTAAATTAAACCCAATTATATGTTACATTAGCATCGATAATAGTGAAAAACATCGATAAATACTATCGTTACATTATTATGAGTATTTAATTAGTATCATAACATTATTTACATGTGTACATACTTGATCTTAAATAATAGTAAGTAAATAAAATCCAATTTCTCACCTACAACTACTCATTCGATTTCATTACAACATTGTTTGATAATCGATTTTTTCTATCACTATCCCAACTTTAAAAATGTCAATCTTCTATGTCAATGTCACTTTCGCAGAGATCAAGCTATCTTAATGCAGTATAATTCATTAATTTATAATAAGAGTTCTTTATTTTAAGTAAGTAGGTTTTAATTGTCATGAAGTGAACATTGCTCAGAATTCAAGATTTAGGTGGGTGAAATAAGACAGTAAGTACTTAGGTAGATACTTATATACGAGTGATAGGTATTTTCTACTTTCCTAGATTTATTACATAAGTGTACATTTTTTATCACAAGTACTGTAATTCAATTTGTTACTTAATTAAATTCAATGGGTGCCCATTGAATTTAATTAAGTTACTTAATAAAACCCTAACAATTAAAACTATTGTGAGTTAATTGTTTTTTTTTTGCTAACATGTTGTTAAAGGTCCAATTCTAACAATACACGTACGCATGTATTTTGAGAAACAGAGCAATCTTCCTAGTTAGCCGACCATCCATTTTGTCGTACTGAGAACATTAAAATGTCGTTACTAAAATTACACTTTTTATAAGCTTGTTTGAAGTAAAATATTTCCTTATTGTGCTGTAAAATACAATTATATGTAGTAACTATGTAGGTAAGTTAAGACGTTACGTTTTTGAAGCCTTACGAAGTTAGTACCTACTTAGATGTTTGACAGTTGCTAATTATAGCTAGAATTTGAAACTATGAATATTGTACGCAATAATATACTTAGTCTATTATTTATTGTCATTAAAATTATTATGATATGACTAGTTAAAATATTATTTTTCTCACTACATATTACATAAACGACCTGAAGATTTTTCATTGTTTCAATAAATTTGCTACAACTTTTCGAATAAAACAGGCATCTTGATAACTTTTTTTTATATGGGGAAGTGCCTTTATTAACTACCACTAAATACAAGACATAATCTAAAACTACACAAACTACTACATGACAAGCAATTGGATCATCCATAGACCCTTGAAGGTCTAAAGATAATCCAAATACGATAAGATAATCTTGATAACTTTAGTTTGCAAGGCATAGAAATTAATGTACCTACAATATTATAAAACGCCTTAAACTGGTAGATATAAAGGTTTTTTATAGCATATAAAGCTCTACCTAAGTATAATGTAATAGAATCTCGTTTTTGCTATTTGAGAACGGAATCTGAAAAAGTTATCATCAAGTACTAGTGGGTAACTTTGTAAATATATGCCTAATTACTTGAGTTCTCAGATTCTTCAGGAACCTAATCATACTACCTACATTCAAGTGTCAAGTCATACACTACTTTCTTTATATATAGTCAGTTGGAATACCAACGTACCTAGCAACAGGAGTAAAAACTTTAGTCACAGTGACTTTGGACATATTACCACAGAATAAATGATAGTTGTACCGTATATAAAATTATGGTATGGTCCAGTTCACTGACCCATTAAGCATTTTATTCGTTTTTTGCTCTCTCTATTAATGCGAAAAGTAGCATTAACTTCGCATTGAGCATAATTTATGTGTCGAATCAATAAATTTAAAGAGTAAATACGTAAGTAGGAGAGAAGTAAAAACCTGAAGTGCTTATTAAGGACAGTCATATAGGTATGCAAGCGGGTTGTTATTGAGCAAAAAATGCATAGATTGCTCGCACATTTCTTCTTTTGAGGTTGACCTATCATCATAAAATAGACACAATTCACCTCCATTTACAACTTTATCTCAATTAGAGAAGATCTATATCATCTACCAATCTCTCTCTATAATTTTATATTAATTCTGAGTTATGAAAAGTACTCGAGATCGTGGTAGACCCCCTCATTCCACCATAAAGTTGATGGAGCCTGGGGCATCAGGCCCTCTACTGACAGATTCATCTAAGATAATTGTACAATGTGCTCGGGGCTTCAGAGAATTTCTAGCTATGTCTTTTTGTGCTTTGTTAAAGTGCGTGCATTTAAAATAATGAAAGGATGCGGTTGGTTATGAGGCTTAGATTCGTTGAACTCGTAATATAACTCTATTGGGCATCTAAGATGTGAGAAAAGGTATAATAGATAGCCCATGGAGATCTAGAGCGAGGCCTTCTCTTTAACCGACGCGAGAAAAGTATACGAAGCAAATCGTCATACACCGCAAATGCAATTTACATAACACACATTGCAGAATGGAGTGTTGTGTGAGCGAATATAAGTGCATCGGTGCTATATCGGTACATATGTATTTGGTGTTCGGGTATTTTTTCAACATTGTTGGCATATATAGGTATATTCGTTGTAGCATATATGAACAACACAAAAAAAACCGTCTACACGAGTCGGCAGATACGGGAGTTTGCGTATTTACGTATTCCTTTCGATCGTTGGAATACGCAAATACCAACCACTTCAGATTGTTTAGACAAATGAGACAAATACGCGAAAACGAATAGCGATGTCAAGACTCAATGAGTTCCGTGCGTGATTAGGTCTTAGCCACGTCAAGACATTGCCCATCTCGCGACACCTGAAACAATATTATCCCTTTGCATATAGTAAAGAATCTGTAAGCGTAGCAGAGCGAATTGGACAAATACGAGCGTTACGCTAGAAACTTTACGGTCACGGCATAAAGTAGTAAACCCATTTCATCAGAAGCTCTCGAGACTCAAAGCTATTCCAAGTTGGATAGGTAATATATAGTTTACCATAAAATACCAATGCGAAGTTACACGGCATCGGATCGTAAGTTAGTTCAGCACCGGGAGAGTCTTGAACCTCTCTGTATAAATAATGCTCCCTTGAGATAGGAACAAGTACGACTCGACTGCCCTGAAGCAGTGTAGCAAGTTCACGTTGTAATGATTTTTGCTTTGAATATCATAAATACCATCTCAACTCGTTGAATATAAAAGTTCTACAGACTGTTGCTTTGCAAAGGGCAGGGACTTTCAGAGACTCGTCTAATATTATGAATAATTTTTACTATGGGCCAATAATATGCCAAATGCATGCAGATCGCAAGAGGCAGACTTGAATGGCAATTGCTTAAACAAATGGAGGGCTATGCTCAGTAGTGGGTTATCAAGGGCTAATAAAGATAATGATAAGGCCAACGCAGAAATTTGGTATGGAATTGTTGTCTAAATATGTCGAGACTATAATTATTGAACACTATCAAACCTAACTACGACCGAATCACAGGTGTCTCATTTTAACCTCCCTCCCGCCTCCTTTGATGGCGACCCTGTCAGGATAGTTCAAAGCAGCAGCAAAAAGCAGCTGTTCGATAATATTATCGAGTCCATAAACTATTTTTATTGATCAGCTGATTATTTCTTTTTACATCAGATTTGAAATACATATAAAGCATCTAAATCGGTCCATTTGGTTTGGATACTCATACACAGACATTCCCCGCCCTCTCTTTCTTATTCAGGTCAGGAGTTAAAAACAAACAAATTCTTTAATCTAAACCGTCGTATAAATCAAGATCCCAGTGCTCCAGTAAAATATTTTCTAGTAAAACCGAAGATGAATGGCTTCAATAAAGTTCGGGGAGATATCGAGGGGCGAGACGCGACGCCGACGTAGTATTATTTGTCAAGCTTGATTTACTGTAGCCGGGTTTTCAGAAATAATTACAATTATGGTAACCAGGAGGAAGTCGTAAAGATAAGACTATTATTTACGATTTCATCTATTTATTCAATGTCGCAGTAATTTACTATGTGTAATTGATTTTATTACACACATAAATTAATAGGACCTGGAAGTCTGTATCCTGACCAGTTCGAAACTGGGAAAAAAAGCAATGAATAATAGGAGAGAAAAGAAGCACCACTTTATATTTCAAGGAAAAAAATTATAGGCTTGAAATAATTATTCGAATTATTCTTACATAAAGTTAAACTAAAGTATTCTATTTAATTAATTATAAAAAAAACATGAACGTGGGCATAGCGTGTAATACGTAGCAGAAAAATTATACGGGTAAATGCTGTAACTCAACGGCAAATCAACAGTTCTGTACTTTCCGTTACTGAAATTGATAATAAACGTGAAAGAAAAGGTTTTACTATCTATATTTGATTTTACGGAAATCTTCTGGCTGGAAATTAATAAATTTAATTCTGATATCTCAATCAATCAGCTTTACAGGTTTTAGTACCTACACGTAAGTATAAGTAAGAAGAAAGTAATTATAATTTCTTTTAATGATAATCAAGTAGGTAGTTTCATAATTGAATGTACATGGATATAGGTACATAGTTTAAAATTAAATAATAAATATAATTTATATTTGAAAAACATACTTTCTTATAATTTGACTTGGCCAAAAATATGTTCCTCTTCAGCACAATCATATTCTGATGCTATCTGGTGCACTTCTAGGTATAGGCCGCACATTTAGCAAAAAATTCTAAAAGGTATCGTAGATTTTCACGATGAAAACAACTACAAAGTGTGACTATCCCCATAATGGGTCTGTACTGCAATTAAGAAACCGCAGCCGGGTTTCAATGAGAGAACATAAAAACTCGGCTCTAACATCCTGCGACGACGGCAATTACACAAGCCGCTGGTATAACGTGTAGTTTTTCCGGGAAACTTCATGATACAGCAAACGAGACGATATATGCTGAGTGTGAGTTTTGTCGTAAATGTACATGCTTACGCGCTCGTCGATGAGTACTGACAAGCGCGTAAGCATGTAATTTGTATGAAGAAATGTACAACGCCGCTAGCGGTGCGTTTTTGAAACACTTTGTGCAAGTACAAGTTCATACAAATTACATGCTTACGCGCTCGCCCAAGAGCGCGTCATGTTTACGACAAATCTCACACTCAGCATACAAGTATTTGGTAGACATCAGATATTTGTTATCATTACGATGGACGCTTGTATCATTTTGTTGCTCTGTGAAGATTTACTTATGGGTAAGAATGCCTGGAAAACGTGAAAAGTTAGACACAAAGTAACCATAAAATAGCACCACGTCTTTAATTTATGCAATGTTGCAACAAATTTGTATTTATATGCACTTTTTATATTGTGAAATCAATCAAGCAACAATGTAACGAAGAAAATAAGATATAAGGAAAAAAATATAGAAGAAGAAATCGAAGTATCCGTTTCAGCGCAATACACAACTAAGAATATACTTAATCGTATTTGAAAAATAATCTACTCAAACAACTAGAAACGGTATCTTGACTCGTCTTTTTCTCTGTAGAAAGTAAATAAGTTAATTACATTCCTACGTTATTTTTCACTAAAACTGAATAAAGATTCCATAAATAATTAAGCAAAAGGTCTTTTTTCGAGTTTCAAAAATAAACCTAGAGAAAGAATCCAAACATTGGCTGGCTTTGGATATCATTACCGTCAGTCAACAAACAAACAGTAATTTCAACTTCCCGACTTTAATTAAATTTGAACAGGATCCTGGCGACTCTCGGCCGTCTTGTGTGGTCTAATTGCTTACAAATCACAAACAATTTCAATTTTGTACACAAATCACGGCTATAAATACCTACTATTACATAGAATTACAGCAGATAATCTCTGTTTATCTAAATCTAACTTGTAATTACGAGCTCTTGAGCTTCAGTTTAGTTTTATGCTCGTATTTTATCTTAAAGATTTTCTTCGTTATAAAAATGTTGTTAAGAGTGAGTCATGCTTGCACTGTAGGTTCTCTACCACAAAAATAGAATGATTTTATTGCCCTTATATGTATGAAAATAGTTTATTGCACTGGGCAAGTCACAATTCCACTCAATTCAAACAAAGCTAGTAATAAAACAATGACAGTTTTAAATTAAAAGAATAACGCTCAATGTTGCACAATTTTTTTTTAGCTATTGGCATACCATGAATGTTAATTTATCGTAAAAAGAATGATTAAATTTACTGCACATAAAAATACCACCCGATTGGTAAAAAGCCTTTACTATCTGGAATGAATCTCATTCCTGGAATGAATCTCATGGTGCGTTAGGATTACATTCAATTTGTGTAATATTTTTTTGCTACGAGGGCTTTTAACAGTGTTTCTCAGCCTATGGAATTTAAAATGTATAGAATATTATTTTTTATGGCGTTTTTGGAGAGTTTTATTTGGGCACTGAAAAATACAAATTTTATATAACTAATCACTATAAAATTAGGTATATCAATTAAATGAGAAATCCTAACTTACGACACTTGAAAATTACTAAAATAACCTGAAGTAATCAATTCAAACACGCTATAACAACCTGCCCTGAAAATAGTAGGTATACTTCCTAAAGTTATGTAAAGCCCTATTTTTAGGGTTCCGTACCTCAAAAGGAAAAAAACGGAACCCTTATAGGATCACTTTGTTGTCCGTCTGTCCGTCTGTGTGTATGTCAAGACTCTTTATCTCGGGAACGCGAAAAGATATCGAGTTGAAATTTAAACTGTATACGTAAGTATATCTATGAATTCTTGCAGTTGTGAAAAAAAGAAAAACTTCTCAGTTATCGTATAAAAAAGTTAGAGCCGTTTATGTCGTAAAAACCGTATATTTCGACACTCACAAAAATCAAAACCTACAGGGTACTTCCCGTTGACATAGAACTATGAAATTTGGCGAGAACCATTGTCTTAGAGTACACATATAGGAATAAATATGAAAACTGTACATTTTTATTTAAATCACAAAAAATAGGGCCTCAAAATTCACAAAATATGGGTTCAAAATTCAAAGTGAGTAAATCGTATCATGTATAAGGTATCATATAAAAGAACTTCATTAGCACATGCTATACAGGTTTTTAATTATTTTAACAATGTGTAATTTTCGATGTATGACGAGAAAAGTGAAAAATAAAACTTTTTGTCGATGGTTATATAGATGGTATAGAGATTTCAACAACTTACTTACCAATTTTGTGAAATTTTCTGGATTTGCACGGAACCCTCGGCATGCGAGCCTGACTCGCACTTGTCCGGTTTTTATTTTCTTTACAATGATGAGGTGCATCCCAACCTATTAATAAATTTACTGCAGGTATCTACAATAAAACACGGGCCAATCGTCTTTGGAAATCTCTAGTTTATAGAGTTCATGAAGGATCTAAATAAACGGTTAATGTACTACACAACAAGAATACACACCTAATCTTTGTTTTAGAATATTCTCAGTTCTTTAGAATTATTTGTTGACTGATTCACTTTTCCATTCATTCATTCATCTAGTGTCAACGGCTAGAACTTTTTTTTTTAATAATAAAATATATATTGCGACTGTTTGTTTCAGAAAAATCTTTCTCAAACAAAAGAGATAACTTATCAGAAACAAAAACCTACAATGATATTACGAATCTTATTGACAAGAAAGTATGATGTAAACGTAGCTAAATCTCACTTTATGCTTGCACTTACTATCCCATTAGTGTGTCATTAATCGACGATCTGATTAAAAGTGTGCTGATCTATCATACGCTCTACATTTCACGATTTGCGCATGCGTTAAACCTTTTAGACGTATATTATCGTACATGATACGAGTATAATTACAGATTGAACTATAGAAATACATATATAGAAACTCAATTACTCGAAGCGGTTCATAACGTGACGAAGAACGCAACTGATTGCAGTGATTTGCAAATCAGAAGTTTTTGCGTTGATCGTGTTACATATAATTTTATAGTCAATGAAACTTGGGAATGGTAATGCTAATTACCTTTTATGAGCTGATGTAGTGTGAGCTAGTTATTTATTGGTTTTATATGGCCATTGTTTTATTCGCGGTAATTTTATGCAATTGTCAGCAAATTACTATTATTTAATGTCGATTTATCTCTTCAATCGTGGTTAGGAGTTGGAAGGTGAGAAGTACTTACGGTGATTGTTATTTGGGTGTTTTATTAGGTTTGGTTTTTTTTTATTAGGTCAAGGTACGATTTTGGATCTATTTTAGTAAGACATGGGTTAGTGTCTTTTGGAAATTTTGGTTAGATCTGACTTCTAGAAATTATGTTTTTGAATAAAAATTAATTTAAATAAAAACACGAGCTAACTTTCCTCATTATTTTCATAGCTTGCAAAATCCTAGTACTTTCACATTTCAATATTAGGTAATTAGCATTTTCATCGAAAATATTAAGAATGTGTTACTTTACTGTTTAATAGATTTGATTATTTTCTATATTATATTTCAAGTCTATCATAATGGTTTCATTTAGTAGTAATTACATGAAATAACGATGTAATAAATATTTACTTCAAAAGTACTTGATTTTAATCTCGCTGTTGATAAGCAATTCTAAACCTTGTAACAGTACTGGAGTTTACTGGAATTAGTTAAAATAATGATAATTCCCTATTTAAATTAAATTAGTTTCTAGTCAAAGTTCACCAACACAGAAACGTTGTGATACGATATAATAGAAAAACAAAGACTCAAAGAAACGTTGACTTATTTAGGACAAGACAAGTTATTCCTAAGAAAAATTAACCCGTTAATTGCGGTCGAGCATTAGCTCTTCGGTTCTAGTTAAATCGTGACCTCACGACATAGGCACCCTCCGCCGGATGCACTCGCGGTCTCTCATCTATCCGCTACACTTAATACATTATTCTTTCACCTTTTTTTACTTTGTCAATTTCATTATTCATATTCTATAACCATGTAACAGATTGATAGCTCGTGCGATCTATTAATTTCTAAAGCGCCACTTGAACGATTTAGCAGACTTGTAGAGTATCTGAGAACGTTTAAGATTTCTCATACAGATAGCTTGGTAATTGATAGACAAATATTAACTAATACGCAAAAGTTGAAAACTTGTGCATTAATTTTACTACTCGTACTAGTGTTGTTTGTATGGTTACGTTACATAAGGTATTTAAAGGAAAACTGTTTATTTCGAAGCCTATAATCGTTAATCGTGGTTTTAACACAGTGTTATCTATGTATATATCGTTAGCGTAATTAATAGCACATTAATTAATTAATCACCACGTTACGTCGTGCGCCCGGCACGTCGGGTGGTAAACTCCAATTCAACGTGTTTTTTTTTTCTGCACGCGCGTTCAACTAGTTTTATTATCTGTGCCCACATATCAAAGCTGCCGTCTTATTTATTTTCCCATTCGCCGTTATTATTCGGAATGAAGATGTAGTTTTTGCGGTTCAAACAGTTTATTAGTATAGTTCACGGTCTAATGGTAATCAAATGGCTTTTATTCGGCTTCTTATTGCTATTTGCCGTTAGATAATGGTGTCTTAAAATATGAACAAAGTAAATAATGATGGGCACAGGCTATTTAACTTTCTACTTTATGTCTATGATTATGATAGTTCATGGTTTTGGTTTCTTCTTTCAGGGTTCCGTACTAAAATAATGAATCCTTTATAAGTCGGGTCCTTCCGTCCAAATGTCACACATGAAATGTAATTATTAGATGCATTATAAAATCATTTCTAAATTGAATGATAAGTTTTACTGAGATTATTATGTATCAACTCTAGAATTTCTAATATTAATACTGATAAACCATCGAAATGGCATTTTTTTCTGTTTTAATATTGATAGGATAAACTTAACCTACATAAAAGCCGTGGTAGTCAAGAGGTAGTGACACCCGCCTTACAATCGTGAGGTTTTGAGTTGAAATCCCCGGTCCCGTACCAATGAGTTCTTTGGAATTTATGTACGGAATTTCACACCACTTTTCGGTGAAGGAAAACATCGTGAGGCTACCTGCATACGTCCGTAGAAGAAATTCGATGGCGTATGTGAATCCACCATCCCGCACTGGGCCAGCGTGGTGGATATGGCCCAATCACCCTTCGTGGGTAGGCCTACGTCCTGCAGTGGACTATAAAAAGGCTGGTACAGTACAGTACATAAAATGAAATATCGAAAACTTAGGTACATTGTAATAAATTATCTTGGAGAAAACCTTATGGAGTTTATACTTATTTATTCTAGTTGTTTACGGAAACCTTTCACAGACATTATGAGAAGTTAGATACTTACTTTCTGAGATGTAGACCTCATTATTTTTTACAAAAGAAAGAAAATAACGATGCCTTTAAGATAACAACGGGAAAATAATCTAAGAAATGCTGTATCGGACAAGTCGTGAATAACAAAGCTATATCTCTTTGTCAACTTAGCAAAGTTATACGATTGCAACAAATGTAGCGGTTTATAGCTAGAGTATGTGCAAAAACAGAACCGTCTTAGCGTTATGGTGAACTAACAATAAGATTTTAATCAGCAGCTAAGGTACATACTATTTGGTAGACGCGAGTCTACTGATGAAATCTGAATTGGTGTCTACCAAGTATCAAACTCTTTTAGTTGTACCAGCAATGACAGAGCAGTGTTTTCAACGTAAGAAAATTAGCAAAATGGCACACGGGCGACCTCAGCTGCGACGCTTCTCTTTTTGCACTAACTCTATCTTCTTGTACATCGGAATGTTATTTAGGCTTTAATCTATCCTCATGATCTCGACTTTCGAGTTACATTTATTTTCTCGTTTCAACTATAACAAAATAAACCATAAAATTTATTTACACAAAAAACTTATAAAACATCAAAACAAAACTTAAATAAATTATCCTATCTAAACTAAATACCCTATCTAAAGAAAACTAGTTAAAAATTAGAGAATGTTTAAACCTAAAAAAGGTTTAAACAGTCTCTAATCTCAGGCAACGTGCCCAAAATGCTGGCCGCATTGCCTCGCTGAACTGCGAGGCTGACTTTTTGGGCAGAATTAATTAAAATTAATTTAATTTTTATTTTTATTTACAAAGTTGATCTGTGACGTGACTATCCTTACTAATAATTACCGACTTCCTAAAAGGAGGAGGTACTATGTCCGACTGTGTATGTATTTTTTTGTGTATGTTCATCAATATTTTCATCAATAATTGTGAGTCGATTTAAAAAATCTTTTTTATTTCGAAAAGGTATATGCTCCAAAAGTGGTCCCTATTTATTGAATTGCCAAAATTGTATCGAAACCGGCTTAGCCGTTTTTGATAAATCAACTATAATGTAGGTCCATAGTTGTCACATCGATTCGTGCAAACTATTCGTATTCTGTACAAGGTGGAAGTCGATGGTGCCATTTTTTGTATAATTATAGATTATATATACTACCTAAATTTGAAATTGGTTTGTTGATTTTTTTGTTAAGTACTCTTTCAAGCAGCGACAGAGGAAGGGGTCGACTTTTTTTTGTATGGAAATAGTAAGGTCGGAAAGTTTCATATACAACTTTTTAACTTAAACAATTAAAAAGTTCCTATGAGATAGCACAAAAGCTAAAGAACAACGCGGGCCAAGCCGCGGACAAAAGCTAAGGAAAATATAAAAATACTTAATTCACGTTGTAAGATTACAATGGTAATTGTCACGTGAAGGCCGACTTAACAGGTAGCACGTGATTTGATAATTGCTGATATTATCTGGCCAATTGTTATTTTATCTTGGCTTTTACGGGCATGATCTGTGCTTGATCTGACAGACGTCTCGTAGAATGAAGTCTGTCAGCCGTTATCAAATCATTGTGCCAGTGATGTAAATTTATAGCTCATCTTAAGAGCAATTGGGAGAACTTACTTTTTTGCACGTTTTTATAGTAAAAATTAAAAAAAATAAAATATTTGGGTTGGGATGAAAAAAATATATGTTCCGGATAATTTTCAGCTGTTGTTATTCTATACAAAATATAAATTAGTAGGAATATGAATTTATTTCATTAAGCCTTGTTTTTTTACCTATATTTATATTTGGTCATTGACCTTTTTCACAAAGCTCTCTCATTAAAATGAAGTACTGTCCGTATATTTGTTTTAAAGATGATTCAGTCATTTGGTAACTTAAGCAACTTCTGATGTTTGCAGATAACCTATTCCGAACACTCTTATTCTCAAAACATTTCCAATGTATCGAAGAGTGCCATAGATTATCTCGAGTATTCACGAACATCTGTACTTTACCAGCCTTTTTAATAGTCCACTGCAGGACTTAGGCCTGCCCACAAAGGTTGAATGGGTCATATCCACCACGCTGGTCCAGTGTGTGTTGGTGGATTCACATACGCCTTCGAATTTCTTCTACGAACATTTGCCTCACGATGTTTTCCTTCACCGAAAAGTCAGTATAGTGAAATTCCGTACATAATTTCCGAAGAATTTATTAGTACGGGATCGGGATTTGAACCCACGACTTCACGATTATAAGACAGGTTTCTACCTCTAGGCCTCCACGGCTAGTAAGAACTACGAGCTCAGTATGATTCTGTATGAAGGCTTCGTTGAGATGGCATCAGGTAGCTTCATTCACGTCTCCGCGTTTGACGCTGTGAATGATTGCTCAGAAGTAACGTGTTTTTATGGATTTAGGTAAATACAAAAGGTCATTAAGGTAACGTTGCGTATCGAACGGGATCATCAACAGTTGGTTCCGGAGAAAGCAGCCGGAATTCACACCAATATCTCGCGTTTCTCGCGTAATGTCCGCACTCGACAATACTGCACCATCGCACTGCAAATGTGAATGCATTAGCCCAGATTTCACGCACGATCTTCGCACGGTGCTAGCATTATCTCTCTTCAATTCGAGTAATTGTTTATTTATCCTTTTAATATATTTTTGCTTTCACATTGAGCACCACGCGCTGTGACCAACGGAAGAAAAACAGTTTTTTGTCGTGTTTGAGATGCGCCAGCCATTTCCGTGGGTCTATTTAGTTAAGTCCGTTGCTATTTATAAACAATAGTTTACACAAGCATCGATATCTTGATCTTAAAAATATTGATGGGAATGGAAAACAACCCCATTTTTTCACGATAAATCAATAAAAAATAGCTATTCCATATATTTTTGCATAAATGGTGAACTATAGAACAGTTGTGTTTTTTCACAATAGGCTTGTTGACTAAAAATATATAATTAGTCCAAATAGATTATTAACAAAATATTAGACACGTATTATTATTTTGTCTATTTAACAAAATGAAGATATTATAGCCCGTTAAAATAAAACAAATTTAACGCACTATTGACGTCACGAGCCCCCACTCCCAAACTTTGTTATACTCTTAATAGCGAACCAATTATAATAATGATTTTTATACCAAGTAAACATGCCTATTTTGGGGTTGGTTCCATAGCAAAAGTTGGACATAATGATGAATTCAATGATATTCTAAAATACCTCTTTCGTCTAGATTTACACCTTTACCTATTTTAAAATGAAATCACCGAGATAATTGAGAATCTCTTTCTAATTCAATATCAGTTAACATTTGAGTTATGCATAAGATCTAATCGAAAATGTAGAGACACAAAATATTTAGTAAATCCCTTCCTACTTACTTATCTACTGAACGTTTGTTGTAGGTACCGTAAATTTTTTCCATGTTTTTGGCAAAAACGTAGTGCAGAGAGTTTTATCTTGTGATAATCTTAATTGTTCGTATTAATCTTAATTAACGGTCTTTTTGCTTTTTGAACAACCTTTTTGAAATCAAGAGCCAACTAACTCTTTTCTTTGTTTACTCTCCAGCTTTCATAATATCTGTAATTAAACGTACTTAATTGTTATATAAGTAAGTTTACGCTCTTATGGGCTCACTTTATTTCTTAATTTAAGCTTAAGCGACATGATAATTTTAAAAGAAGTAAGTAAGGTATTTTAATTACATTATTGAGTCGTTAATATACAGGGTTATTCCTAATCAATTAGCATCCTTTTAGGGACTTAATCTGTACATCAAAACTAACAACTTTTGTTCTGAGCCTTTTGTCAAAACTAAAAAAAAATCAGCAAATACATTTTGTCGCGGGTGAACGATATTTTTCTATGGAACACCAATTATTATTTTTTTAGTTTTGACAAAAGTCGTAGAAGAAAAGTTGTTAGGGGCTTATTTTATACATCAAAACTAACAACTTTTGTTCTACGACTATTAGCAAACGGATGCTAATTGATTAGAAATAACCTTGTATAGGCTCCATTTTCAAAAAACTTTTACGATGGGACTAACACTAAAATCGCGAGAAATAATTCACTGTTCCAAAAAAAAAATCAAATGAACTTTTTGTATGGCAAGCCGTTTTTTTTTTTAATTTTGGGATTGGTCTTATTATCTTATAGTAAAAGTTGTTCATAATGATTTAATTGATGCATAATGTCAGTCTTACTGCGACTTTAATAAACACGTTGCAAATCTAGTCAAGTTCTAGAATTTATTTCTTCCAAAATTGATCCAAGAAGCGATCGTTAGACCATGCGACTTTGTTCAATATAAATAATTAATAAAACGTTTAATACCGCCTTACCACAAAAGACTTAAACACGCCTTCAACACTGTGTAACCGTGCAATTTGTACTGTTAAACATTGTCTAAAACGTGCGTAAAACTTTTGTGGTAAGACGGTTATTGTTCTAAAAAGTTTTCACAAACAAGTTGTGCACTAGATCCCATACATACTAGGGCGACCTGTGTCGTGGGACCTAGGCTCTTCCTTATTATAATATTCTGCAATTGTACAAAAACAAATATAGTGCACGATGACCCGAAAAGATGGAAGCTATGAACAGTTATGTGGTGTAAAGTACAATAACTGCGTATTATCGATTCGTAAAAGACAATTTATACGAGAGGTCGTGCAGAGTAAATGTGGAGACGCATGTCGCCATTATCATCAGGAAATAGGATCCCAGTGAAGATTACCACGTGTTTTACCGATATGCGAGTTTTTTAATCGATATCCAAAGAGGCGGAAGTTCTACCAAAAAGGAAGAGCTTATATAATTATTCTATGTATATTTTTTTTGTTTATGTTCATCGACAGTTTCGAACCGATTTAAAAAAAAAATTGTTAAGGGACCAACCCTCAAATCGCAAAAATCTGTAGAAAACGTCTTAATGATGAGAATTTAAGTATAATGATATAAGTATGTCTTTCGTCTAGAGACGTCGTCGTAAATTGAGATGAAGAAAAATTCACCAGGATAAAAATTATAGTTTTGAACTTTTGACTAATAACGTACCCACCTTAAGTCCAGGACAAACAACCATCTGGAATCGTGCCTCGCTACGTAATAAACTCGAGTCTGCAGCATTCATCCACTCAGGTAATCAGCGTAATCAAGGCATAGCGACTAAGTACAATAATCTAATTTACAGTCCACTTACGCTAGCCTACAATAAAATTAAATAATGGATCGTCGAGACCCAGCGACTTTCGCATAATTGATTTGATCTGTGGTGTAAGGATAGGGTTTCCCGAACTGTATGTCGCGACGGCTAGAGGCAGTCGAAGAAGTGACAAAAAAAAGTCATCGTAAAACGAATTAGTAAAGCCCTGGCTTAGGATATGTTTTGATTTTAAACAACGTGGAATGTGTAGCTTATATTACGCGTATCGGGTAGTGCTTAAGGTAACCAGCGCTTTTTTAATAGGATATCCTGATTAGTGAATACCAAAAATGCATTTTCATCACATCTATTCGAAAAAGACTTGGTTCGCCCTTAAGTGCGCCCAAAGGAGGTGTTTTCTATAAGAAACTTTATAAATGCGACGGAATGATCTTTGCGAAAAGAATGTTTAGGATATACGTTTTCATTTGTTTTAATAATAGATACCATTTAATGTCAATTTAGTTGTTACTCTACGTTTTATTAAATAATAATATTATAGTAAAATATGATGCGCCTTTTGTTTTCTCATACTTAGAGGTGATGAAAAGTAGAGTGTACCACTCGGGCGCAAAATATATTTTTGGCTCGGGCGACGTACTTTGAATCCCTCGCTACGTTCAGAATTCTACTCCCTCACTTCGCTCTGGATTCAAAAAAGCGCCCTCGCCGTAAAAATATTATTTTGCTCCCATGTGATACAATCTACTATTCTTTAGCTACACAGCTTAGCTAAGTCGAAAAGCACATTAAAGTTGCACGCATGCCTATCCGCGCCGTTGGAATCACATGCTCTACACTACAGTCACCAATTACGAGTAGTAGCGACTGTAGCGCTCATAGCGTAGTTTGACCAGATGTTTGTCAGCGATCATCGTTTATAAGCATCGTCAGTCTGGATGACCGCGGATGGCACTTCTATCTGAGTGCTACCGTGGGTCGGATGTCACGTTAGATTGTAGGTCCCGGTTGTTTTAACCGTTTAGCTATGTCAGAGGCCTTTGATCTTTGACACCAGGGCTAGCCATCCGGCCTACACTAACTTACTTACTTACTTACTTACCAATCTTCAAATGTAACCAAATACGTTGTCTACCTATTCGCGTCGCTCAAGCCGCATTACCGTCAAATGCTGTAGCGTCTACAGCATTTGACGCAGCAGGAAATGTGTCTACAATGTAGACGTATGATTTCAACGCGATACCTAAGGCTTCTGCAGCGCGGACAGATACGCGTCACCTGATAACTACGTTTGATGTGAACACAGCCTTTACTACTGGAGGGGTTGATTAGCGTAGCTGCGCCGAATGTCTCGTGAAGTCGTTGACTCGTACGTCTACCTGGGACAAGTAGTCCAGTTAGGTAGGTCTGACTTCAAGAAAGAGGCCAATCGCCGAATCCAACTCGGTTGGGCAGCGTTTGGAAAATTGCGTAGCGTCTTCTCGTCCGACATACCTCAGTGCCTCAAGTCGAAAGTTTTCGACCAGTGTGTGTTGCCAGTGATGACTTATGGCACAGAAACGTGGTCTCTCACTATGGGCCTTATTAGTAAGCTCCAAGTAGCCCAAAGAGCCATGGAGAGGGCTATGCTCGGAGTTTCTCTGCGAGATCGAATCAGGAATGAGGAGATCCGTAGAAGAACCAAGGTTACCGACATAGCCCAGCGGATTGGCAAGTTGAAGTGGCAATGGGCAGGGCACATAGCGCGGAGAACTGATGACCGATGGGGTCGAAAAGTTCTTGAGTGGAGACCACGTACCGGCAAGCGCAGCGTAGGACGTCCACCTGGACGGATGACCTTATTAGGACCGCAGGATCGCGCTGGATGCAAACCGCTATCAACCGGTCTTATTGGAAATCATTAGGGGAGGCCTATGTCCAGCAGTGGACGTTCTATGGCTGATATGATGATGATGATGTAGTGATAATCGAAGTCATCAAAAGTTTTTGTACCTGCTACGGATACAGAACTATTATGCACGCTTAACTCGCAAAAATAGCTTTTTTCTTGATTAGGTAAGAAGGTTCTGCATTACAATATATAGGATGCTTCCATTTAAACAGCTTGTCTGTGTTAAGTACTTAAATATTAAAGATTACCATTGACCCATACTTAATTTTCACATTTACATTATTAACATTTTAAAACATAAAACACAGCATAAAATTCTACATCCTCAGCCCTTGATAACCCACTGCAGGGCAAATTCCTTCCTTTGTTAGTGCCATTTATCTGTATCCCTTGCAAAATAGCATACATTTGCTGTCCAATGGTCGCTTGGCGTGACGTTTTAAGGTTAAAATATATCAATCTCAATGAATATTGCCAAAAATTCTAAATTGCTACATGTACCTACATAATGCACTTACATTAGTTAAATATCATGTTAGCCTTGCTCTCCCGAGTTCACATTCCCAAGCGCCCTTCCCGCGAGCCCATAACTGTATCTCCAAATAGTGAACGAGCCTTATTAGCCCAACTTGAACGCGAGATTACACGACGATGGACATAAAAGATAGCCCATTATACTTGGCTAAGGCCCTTAGACGATAGATAGCAAATAGCCGTAAACCGAGGATATTGTGCTGGCGCTACGCCTTTGGCAAGAATCGACAACCATAAACTTTATGCATGAGTGTAAGTAACAACATTATCTTATTAGGTTTAGACAGGATGCTTTAGTCTTCTATTGAAAATTATTATAGAGAGTAGGTTTAGCGCTAGTTGAATATTAAATTTTAATGGGCTATTGTTATTATTGATCTCGTCACTCAATAAATGAACAATATACTCAATAGATACCTACGCATGATAATTTTGCTTTGATATATGCCATTGGCAAAAGTAATATGTTAAAAACTATTGGGTTTTTACATGACTGTCTATTTGAAAGGCATTCCTGCCTAACGAAGTTTGTAAAAGCTAACAGGAGTTTACATTTTAAAATAACAAACGTGTAGCCCTACCATTATGTTTTACAGTAAAACGGATTTACGTAGCTAGATATTGTGATTTATGTTATTAACTGGCAGTTCCCTTCAGTTTTACCCGTTGTCGTACAGTTAACACTTAACATAAAATCTTATCCTGAAAATGTAAGTATGTAGGTACCTATGAAAATTCACCCGACAAATGACAAATATATCGTGATTTATTAAGTTTTTAAAAATGTTGAGTGGGAATTATTTATAAGCGCTGAACGAAATGCATAGCATAGGTACTATTATGATGATTATACGACTTTGTTTATTATACCATTTATACTAATCATTAAACATAGTGTGAATTATGTTTCGATAGCGTAATGATTCGCGAGACCTAGAAAATATGTTTATTGTTGTGTGGTTTTTTGGGCTAATTTTTCTGCGAGCTTACAACTGTAAGTTACAGTTTACTTCACCATAACTTTCCGTTGAATGTAAGTAATAATTACGCATCATAAAAATCATACAAAACTACTCGAATAGGTACTGATACTCACTGGAAATATAAAATAGTTTTTCATCATCATCATAGATCGCCTTATCGCTTTCTATCTGTTTTGATCAAGAATTGATGTACTATTTTGAATCATTTTCATTCAGGTGTATTATTTATAAAATATAATACTCGTACGTAACTTATCTTATTTAACTACCTGTTTCATAAGCAAATACCTCACAATGTTTCACATGTTGAAGTGGCTAACTAGCAATTTTAATGGTCGATTAGTTCTAGAGTCATCAGCCTTTGACCATAGTTTTTTTTTATGGAAGCAGCGCATTTTTCAAAGCAAATTAAAACATGCATCAAAATGTTGAAAAAAATCTCTTACATGAAGTTTATACTTTCATTGAAAAATATTATCAAAGGATTATTTTATGCCGTAGACTTTTATTTTTTATTGTGCTCTTGCTCTTTGGTTGCATTATTTCAGAATATAACGCTTATTATGAGAAAAGATTTTTATTATAAATAAGAAAAAAGCTTTTAAGTACGTCAAGAAAGAATGTTTAGCATGTTTTATTTTCAAAGAAATTTTAAGTCGACAAAAGAAACGCGCAGAAGTTTTCTTTGATCTTTGTATTTTACTTTTATTTTCATTTTGGCTTCTTCTTTCGTTCAGATACTTACACAAAAAGTATTTTAATCTTATCGGAAACTTTTCATGTGAACTGAAAAATGAAAAATATCATTGTCAAAAGTCTTCGTCAGCTTTAATTTTTGCTGTTGGCAAAAGTAGGAAAAATTAAGATTAAGATTCCATGACAGTTTACTATTTTTACTTCATTTTTACATACCTATAATATAACAACAACTAGGCACGTTACAGTGCTAACTTGAACTTAGAAAATCATCATCATCGTCGTAGCCTCAGGATGTCCACTACTGCTCATAGGTCTCCCCTCTACGGCCCCTTGCCCTGATGCCGGGGCACTAGAATACGGCATCGGTATCCCCTGCCTGTAGTAAGAGCCTACTAAAAGGGGACCCCTGGGCTCGTGGGTGGTTAGAGTTGGGGCTCTGGCCATCCACTCAAGCGGGCCCGAGAAGGACGGCAGCGTTGTGGCAACGCTGTCGTACTGGACCGCACAAGCCTGGTCTACTACCAGGCGAGTAGACACACGAAGTGCCGGGAGCACCGGTGCGTTCCTTTTGGAGATCCCGGGGCTCCCAAGAAGGCACATAGGCTGGCCACCGAGGGGGTTTTAGTGGGTACAATCCCACATAACCCGACTGCACCCCAAAGCGGTCGGGCATCTTTGGAAGATTTCCCCCTCGTAAAAAAAAAAAAAAAAAAAAGGTCTCCCCTCTAAGTTTCCAATGTGACCAGTTGGAAGCGGCTCGAATTCTATCAAATCTTGTCAGTTGTCGTGACTTGACTTGGGCTTCATCTAGTCCTCATTCTGAGGATAGGTACCAGCTTCGAGGTTATTCCTTACTGGGGCTGGACGCTGCAAACAACTATCGGCAGGGTAACGCTAAGGGAGCCTGCGAGTCCCCTCCCCGTCCGCGAAGACGGTATCCTTGAAACTGGAACCTTACTCCAACGAGTACATGGGGAGGACAAGGACCACAAATGAAATGTAAGGACGCGAACTCAATCCCGCCATTCTAGCAAACTTGCGTTGGCCGTCTTGGCGTTGTGGATCTCTCGGGATCGTAGTCTTTCAGTGACTGTCCTCCGCTCGTTGTTCGTTTAAAATATTATCTTAACTTAGCGGAATACTTAGCCAAAAACTTACCGATTGCCCTTTGCTCCTTTGATGAACTCACCTAAAATGTAGTTTTGTATTGTTTCAGGAACCGAGCGAACGGAACATGGCTATGCGTCTGCTTTAGAACACAAAGAAGCTCTGGACGCGATACGGAGAAACACGGGAGTGGTGAGTAAATCATTCCAACTTTGTTTTATGCCCCGGACTCCAGGGAAATAGCTGTGACACCATAAGCTTTCATAGATGTTGCGTTTTGTTGGACCCAACCGCACACCGACTCCAAATCAGATCGTGTCGATTATGTAAGGTGATAGGTCCTACGTTGTCTATTATTTTTAGTACTGATTGGAGCTCTCTAGCTAGTCCTACAAGCTAAACGTACGTCGGCACGTTGAATATTTGTCTCGTTTATGAGTTCTTTATCTGCGAGTATCGCGTGGGTCTACATAGATATCAGTTCGCTGTGTATTCAATGGTTACGCAGAAGGATAGACAAATTATTAATTATACAACATATTAACGGATAGTCAAGTAATACTGAAACCACACATTACACCATTACTTATTTTGTTATTTGTAGGTACTTACACCATTATGAAAATTTGTCTCATAGTGAAAGTTATTCATGTTAATAATGATGTAACTGATTTGTGGTTTCAGTATTACATGACCTTTCGTAAGCACGTTGCTTAGGAAAGCTGTTGTTTATCATATTTGGTACAAATTTAATGAAAGAGCAAAATACTGCTGTCTTAAATTTTCTCAAAAAAATAGCTCTTTGTATATAACAGCAGATTTTTTGTTCAGTTTCAGGATCTGTGCATAACGATCACGAAATGTACCTATTTACTTCTTTAAAAATAGCAAGGATGCATACATTTTACACAGCGGCTAAAGACATCAAAGTCATCAATGCGCTAATGATATAATTGTTCAAACTATTCCCTAGCATTATCTAACACTTACCGCTCTTTTCACATTCCCAGGAGAGAAATAAACCTCAACGCACTTTGGAAGCGGAGCCAGAAGAGTCCCCTGAAGAGGCAGAACAGGCCTACCTGGATGAACTGCTGGTGCCGGAACCATGGGAGCTCAACAATACTGCCCGGGCTGGGATCGACATACTGTTCTTCAACAGGGTGCCCAAGGTCGGCAGTCAGACCTTCATGGAGCTGCTGCGCCGGCTTGCCATCAGGAACCAGTTTGGTAAGATATATTTATTTCACTTGCGAAGGGAAGATTCAAGATGGGTGGCCTTTATTAGTCTTTCTGAAAATACAAGTTGCCTCAAAGCTTTGCTAACACATTGACATATTGATGTAGAATAAAGTGTAGATTTCAGATTTAAGATTGCAGATTTTTATTCAATAACAGATATATGTTACACGTCAAACATTACATTAATTATGGAAAAAAAATCCAAATAGGTATGCCATCCATCCATCCATCAGTCAAAGGACATCCACTGCTGGACATAGGCCTCCCCTATGGATCTCCAATAAGACCGGTTGATAGCGGCTTGCATCCAGCGCGATCCTGCGGTCTTAATGAGGTCATCTGTCCACCTTGTGGGTGGACGTCCTACGCTGCGCTTGCCGGTACGTAGTCTCCACTCGAGAACTTTTCGACTCCACCGGTTATCAGTCCTCCGCGCTATGTGCCCTGCCCATTGCCACTTCAACTTGCCAATCCGCTGGGCTATGTCAGTAACCTTGGTTCTTCTACGGATCTCCTCATTCCTGATTCGATCCCGCAGAGAGACTCCGAGCATAGCCCTCTCCATAGCTCGAAGGGCTACTTGGAGCTTACTAATAAGGCCCATAGTGAGAGACCACGTTTCTGTGCCATAAGTCATCACTGGCAACACACACTGGTCGAAAACTTTCGACTTGAGGCACTGAGGTATGTCGGACGAAAAGACGCTACGCAATTTTCCGAACGCTGCCCATCCGAGTTGGATTCGGCGATTGGCCTCTTTATTGAAGTCGGACCTACCTAATTGGACTACTTGTCTTAGGTAGACGAGTCAACGACTTCGAGAACCGAGTTTCCAACAAAAATCGGGGTGGGTAAAACATGGGAATTACACATATATATTACACAATAGGTATGCAATGTTCCTTATTTCGTCGCATTGGTGGTGAACAGAGGTCAACCCACATTCTTAGTCAAATTAGTTACATAGATAATCACCAATTATTATATTAAAACGGGGATTCAATAAGGCTATTTTCTTTATACGACTTTAATTTTCATCAAAATCGGACCAATGGTTTAGAAGATATTATAAAAAATACCTATATTTTGTAGTTGACCGTTGTCCCTTAATTGCTCATTATCTCAAAACTTGATTTTGTGGGTAGCTCTCTTCACCGCCAAAGCGACGATTTATGAAAGTACCAAAAGATACGAAAAACGTATTTTAAGTATAACCGTACAAACAATTTTCTTAATTGAAATACAAAATAATATCAATCGCTTTCTAAGTTACCCTATGTCATTACCCACCATGCTATTTAACATCATAACATTATATGAGGGTAATAGCCGTATTTAACCTGCCGTAGAGTAATGGCATTTTTATTATAACAAAACGCTACAAAATAGCACAACCGCAAATTATGGTTGGCACGGCACATACGCCATTTCATACGGCACCGAGTGAACCGACCTCTGTCATTATTTAAACCTCAATTATCATTAAAACATATTAAATTCCTGAAATTATGTCCCACGCTTCCATAAAGCATGTGTAGATTATCTCTAAGCGAATTAATTAAATAGTAGGACGTGTTACGGTACCGCATAGTTCTGTGTAGGTACCGCAATTTTACGGAAAAGTCCCGTACCGTTTTTTTTGCTCGCGCGGGGACATAAATTACTTAGGTTAGATTTGCAAACAAGGTAACTAATTGTGGTTCTCTTGAACTGACAAACGGCTACGATTACAACCAAAGAAGGGAAAGGAAATGCTTTTTTGCTTATCGCCGCGTTCAAAGCAAGATAGAATCGGTAATAAATAACAACAACGTGTTGAGAGCTTTAACTATGGTGTACCTATGAGATTGAGTTTTTTTTTAATAGTAATTTTCTTATAAGTATGGTATCAAATGAAAAGAGCAGCATTTTGTCAATTTTTGTCTCACTGTTAAACGTGCGGGTAAGTACTTCTTTATCTGTATTTTACCCTGTTTCATGTGTTATCATCGCTACTTCCCTTCTCCTCTTTACTTCCAGAAAAACCTACTAATATTATAAACGTGAAAGTTTGTATGTATGGATGTTTGTATCTTTTGCACGCAAAAACTATACGGATTGAGATGAATACCATATTATGGTCTAGGTTGTCCAGGCCAATTCAGTAAGTAAATGAAATGTAGAGTCCATTCTAAGTCAAGTAATCACTCTTAATTGATCTTACCTATTAGGTACTAATTAATGAATAGCGAGCGGGGAATATAGGCACCAAAACCAATCGAAAGGTTTTTTTTTTATGATTTCTTGTGTAGGTATATTGTAGTACTTATAATGTAAATGTTTTTTTATCAAATAAAAAAGTAGAAGTTTGGTGTAGTGTATGTAGTAGTAGTAGAGGCCCCTGCGCAACAGCGGTTTTAGCGGTTCTAATACGGGGCCTATAAGGATGTAATCTTGTGCCTAACATGGCCATTCTTTACAGCTTAATTCACTCATTAAAGTATAAATAAGTTATTAAGATCCAAATTGCATCAGATAATTACTAACTAATTAAATAACAATTCATATTTATGGGTGCGTATAGTTCTGGCCATACGTTAGACGCATTCAGAAAGCGTGCAGCGTACAAGGAGTTACTGCAACTGTGAAGTAATAAATATTATGAACATTTATTTGTAGGCATGTTCACTTACGCAAGTTTCCTAAACGCGTGCAGATCGTGCCCATGCAGCTCAATTCGCATTACCACTTCTTAGTTGCAACATACCTTTTAGTTAATAACCTAATGTTCATGCGTAGCGCATAACTAGTGCTCAGGCACTTCAGAAGCATCACGAAATACATTCCGTTCAACTCGTCAACCTGTCGCAAACATGCATTCATCAGATCTCTACTGCGATGTATGATAATTATATAGCTCGGGTGATATGTATAGTTGTATACGTTAGAGCGGACGCGGAGTATCATCGCTATGAGTAGGTACTTAACAGTTGTGTACAAGCTTCGCTTTTACCTTAAATATATTATGTACATTTGTACAATACTAATTAAGAAATTTCAAACATAAATTAAAAAACATTATTATAATCGTCTAAGTCCGTGCGTCCGTCCGTAACATTGGGTCCGTGGGGGCCGGGAGCTCATCTCATTTTCAAAAGTCTTTCTGAGCGTCTGGTGGACGCGACGCGTGACCAAAATGCTGGTGTTTATTTGGCTCAACGTATAAGCATTGCCATTCAGCGTGGCAATGCTGCCAGCATGCTGGGCACGCTGCCAACTGGCATTTGGATTATCTTTAGACCTGCAAGGGATTTTTTGAAGTAGTAGTAGTGTAGGTAGTTTTAGCATATTGAGTAGGTAGTATTGTATTTTGTTGTACCTAGGTACAATACTAGGTACTAAGTCGTGATATGCCACTGCTGATTTTATATGGCCTTTTATATCCAAAAACCCATTACTAATTGCGTTACTACAATCCTCTTATATTATTTTGTTTTTTTTTTTATTCCGTAGCAGATATGCGGTCTAGGGTGTGATTCAGTCGGGTTGGTCGTTTTACAGTGCCACCTTAACTTACTATATCTATGGTTATCTGGTTACCCTGTACTAAACCAAAAGAGGATGATTGAGGGGATGTGACAAATTTTACTACGGAGGTCAACCCAAAATTCCTGTAATAAATCAACCGTACAAAATTGCAACTAGGCATCGACAAAACGTAAGAGACAACTGATTTTTTTCTCGAATTCCAGGTCGACCTCATAGTAAAAGTTGTTCATAATGATAGTTTGAATCACCGCCTTTCGGCTTAATACATCATTTCTGGATAACCCTGTATAGGCATAAATCCCGTCAACCATTACCCATAACATAACATTATTCCTGATTCGATCTAATGAATAGAAAAAAATCAATTAATTCCAGAGCCAAAAATTGAAACAGTAGGTATAATAGTAAATGTTATTTTGTTTGGATCAGGGTTCCACCGCGACGCAGTGCAGCGGGTGGAGACGATTCGCCTGGCGCCGGCCGACCAGCAGGTGCTGGCGGGGCTGGTCACCGCGCACGCGCCACCGGCCTCCTACATCAAACACGTCTGCTACACCAACTTCACAAGGTATTTCATTAAACTATCTTAACTTTCTTCGTCGTCGTCGTTTCAGCTACAGGGCATCTCTACTGCTGGACACAGGCCTCCCCTAAAGATCTCCAATAAGACCAGTTGGTGGCTTGCATCCAGCGCGATCCTGCGGTCTTAATGAGGTCATCCGTCCACCTTGTGGGTGGACGTCCTACGCTGGGCTTGCCAGTACGTGATCTCTTTACTCGAGAACTTTTCAACCCCAACAGTCATCAGTCCTCCGTGCCTCGTCCACTGCCATTTCAACTTGCCAATCCGTTATGGGCTATATCGGTAACTTAATGGTTCTTCTGCAGATCTCCTTAGCCCTGATTCGATCTCGCAGAGAAACTCCGAGCACTATGTCATCTTAAACTATCTTTAACTATCTTATCTTAAATATAATGTTCACTGTGCAGCTGCGTTACGTTCTTTGGATCATAATCATAATAATTTATTTCATAATATTCATTACATGTCATAAGTGTTAACCGTGATACATTATCAAAGTAAATTTAAAAAAAATCAAATCAATAAAAACCTGCATTATTATTAAATAATCAGTCGGTAGTGTCAATATTATTAAAATTAAATTAAGTAAATAATTAAAAAATGTCATAAAAAATTTATTAACTTAATAAAATAACATATAACTTATGTTATTTTATTAAGTTAATAACTGAAGACTGAGAACTGTGTACTGATTCTCAATCTCTCTTTATAGTTAAGAAATTCCTTATGGCTGTAAAACGTCTGCTCGACAAGCCATCTTTTGAGACGATGCTTAAAGCATACGAGACTCGTAGCAGTGGTGACACTGTCAGGCAACTTGTTGTACACAGCCGGCCCCATGACGTGAGTGAGTTTGTCGGATTTAGCTAGCCGCCTAGGTATCTGTTTTAGCTTCCCTGCACGTCTACTTGAGAGCGTTTGTAAGTCATTGTGCCCTGTGAATTCACTGTAAGTATGTAAATTGCTCCTTACAAACAACGCTATTTGTAGTATGACTATGCAGGACAGCGTAAGGATTTTGAATTTTTTGAAGTACGGTTTTGCCGACTGGTCGCTGCTTATTCCTGCTATGGCGCATATCTATCGCGATCTTCTTTTGACATGGAGTAGAGGCTTGCTGGTTGCTGACACGAGGCATTCCATATTTAATTAAACATACATGGTCCTGTAATCCTTTGCAAAAACACCCCACGCGAGACGTCAGTGCATGACTCATCACCCCTCTACCACCACGGCCCTCTACCTGCAAGTGCCGTAGTGTATATGGATTTGTTTGCCGACATAATAAGCAAAATTAAATGGCCAATAGAAAAGATTTTACTTTAAAACATTTTAGGTCGAAGTTATCGAAAAAATATGAAATTAAACTCTTGAAATCACTGTTATTCTATTTAATTACATGTTCCGTGGTGTGTAGAGCCTCTTACCAATAAAATTGCGACGGTTAAGCGGTTAAACTATCAGTTTTCATCATATTTTCATTATCATCATTTCAATCATAGGATGTGCACTGCAGGATATAAGCTCGCCTATTGATCTCCATTGAGGCCAATTGGACGCGGCTTGCATTTAGTGGTCGTCTGGCCACCTTGTCAGTGGAGTTCTACACTACGCTTGCCGGGAGATACGTATTTTCCTCTCTAGAAATTTTCGACCCATCAGTTATTATTCCTCTGTATTATGTGCCCTGCCTACTGCCATTTTCACTTGCTAGTTCACTCGGCTACTTTAATTACTAGTTGAATACAGATCTAATTTATTTGTACGATGTTGCAGACTCCTAGCATAGCCCTCTCCATTTACTAATTGAGCTACTTTGGGGCTTACTAATAAGGCTCATATATAGTGAGTCTATGTCGTACTACCTACGTTTCATTGCCATCATATTTTATGAGCTAATTAAACTTTAACACGCCTACTGTTTATAACAGTCACAATATGTAGTACAGGTGAAAATTTATAGCCCAGCATTGTACTAAATCTGAAATGAAGCCACACATTTTGATTTTAATTGTTCTCTTTTCTCTTGATACCTGCAAGCAGTAGAAGATCATTATAGCTAACAAATCGTGCTAGTGCCAGTCCAACCGTGAATTCGGGCCAATCTCAAATTGAGCTTTTCTTGAACATTGGACTAAATGAGAATTAGACCGAAAGCGCATTCAACGACCTTCGATCAGAGCAAGCACGAGTGACTTTATATTAAGAAAATGTTTTTTTTGCATATTTTACGCAAAATAGTGTTACTACGTACTTGAGATTATGGATTAGTACCTGCCTAAATACCAATTTTATGGCGGTCGTCAAAAAAGAAACACTGCAAAATTCAAAGGTCGGTCATTTACAAAAAAACAGCGACATAAGAGGTTTAGGGGTAGTAAAACGATTAGGGATGATAAAATATTTACGGGTGGTAAAACGTTTCCAATTTTATGCTATAAATAGTCAGGAGTAACTTTGCAGTAGGTATATAAGTACTCTAGTAACGTCAATCTTGCAAGGTCAATAAACCAGTTGGTTCTAGAGTCGGTATTTTTTAGTGTAAAGTTTATCTCCACCGGCAAATGTTCAAATAGCATTAAATCGATTGTAATATAAATAACAGTTTTCAATAATCGTCTCAGTAAATCATCGATGTTATTCGCAGTCCACATTTTCGCTCCTAGTGTTTGGTGTGCGAACCCATACACCGATCATTAATTTGATCATTATCTTTCATCGGCGCTCATCAATTAAAACTAGGTTTCATTAATAACATACCTATATGTTTAGAGTTGAGATTAAAGAAACCGACCGACAAGATGCGAGTGCAATTTGTCTACTCGCATCGTTTTATTGTTCCTATTTGTTTTAACCTACTTACCTTTGGAAAGGTGATATGGTTTCCGATGAGCATCAATCAAAATACCTACTATTAGGGTTGCTCCAACCTTTTTATCCGAGTAGGTACCTACGCGATATTGCCTCGGAAAGATTGATTGGTGAAAGAAACGCCTTGACCTGAGCACAGCGTGGAGTTGTTACAGGACAATAGAGATGGAAAATTTTCTTCTCGTATTTCAATGTTACGCTATAATTCACTGTGCTCAAATATAAGACTTAGAAATTTAAAATTATAGTATAATAGGTAAATAGTTTAAGTAATTCTCAATACTGACAATTATTGCTTATGCTATATGACCCTCGAAGAACGACGAATGCGTGGAGACCTAATTGAGACCTTCAAGATTCTCAATGGCTTTTATAATCTTCCGCATATTCACGAAATGTACAACTTAAACGAAAATATGCGGGATAGCAGACGCCATAAATTTATCTTGCAGCCTACACCATCACAAACCAACACTGCACACCACATCCTATGCAATAGAGTTGTCTACAACTGGAATAGGTTGCCTGAGAATGTAATCTCAGCAAGAACTATAAACACATTTAAGAATAGACTGGACCTTTGGATAAAGAAGGAAAAAAATTCTTTAACAGATAAATACTAATTTTAATTGATTCTGCTTGATATAGGTCATGGTGAGTAGGGTTCAGAACCGGGAAATCCCGGTCTCGAAAGTACCGGGAATTCCCGGTTCTTTTGTCAGTAAAATGGAACCGGGAAATCAAATTTGATTCCCGGTTCTTTCGGTACTTTCGGGAATTTTATTTTTATTACGCGATTCACACTAGTTCACACTACTATTTACTTATTTACTCTTACTTTACTTTTCCACACTTTCTACTATTCAAACATTCAAAACTAACGTGAATAATTCAGCGTTAAAAGAAATAACGCGCGAAATTAATGGTGCGCTCGCTATAACCAATAACTACCTACACTCGCTCGCTTTGCTAGGAAGCTACTTTTCTTCCTACCTTCGGAGTGTCACTGGAAAATGACATTATCGCTAAGACAACAGACGGATGCAGTACGATGAAGAAAGGTGGCAAATTTTTGCCATCCTATCAACTTTGTATTGCTCATGCACTCCAACTTGCATTTGCAGATGTTTTTTACAAAAAAAATACGAATGAGACAGAAGGAGCCGAAGAAGAAACTCAGTTCGTAATAGAAGACGACGATGACGATATTTCTTTGGCAGCACTAAGTAGGCAAAGACTTCAAGTGAACATGGAATCTTTAGATGAGGATTCAGATTCGGACTCGGACAGCAAAGCCGATGGCGCCGAAGTCTTGTCTTAAAATACGTCACCAGTTTCAGAATGTCAATTTGAACACGGAGATTTACTCTTAAAAGTAAAAAAAAGTAGTAAACCTTTTCCGCAAATCTGCAACTAAAAAACGATGACGTTCTGCAAAACTACGTCATCGCAGATTTTCATAAAGAATATTCACTAACCTGTGACTCAGTAACACGTTGGAGACTTGGAGTACCCTCGCTTTTACACTTGAACGTTTCTTGAAGCCGCGAACTTGCTTTGTGAAAGCATTAATTGATTTAAAATCCACAATAAAATTCTCAGAAGCAGATTGGGAACTAACTGGGAAGTTATACGAAGTTCTTGACATAATCAAAACCGTATTAGAGGCTTAATGTCGTCGCGATTCTACATTATTGACAGCAAGTGTTGCTATCAAATTTGCATTTAAAAAAGTTGCGAATATCCAAAATAACTATGTAGCCGAAAAAATGTTCATAATGTTAAAAAAACGATACACAAAACGGCGTCTTAACGTTGCAGCTGCGACTCTGAATTACTTGCAAAACCAGAAAGTTATTTTCTCCAACAAAATGATGAAGATTCATTATTTTTTTCGCGGCCAAGCAACAATGAAATGTGCAACGCAATAGTTGACACTATTGCTAAGTCGCACCAAATCCTCAACAACTCCGGTATCTCAAGCTGAACCCCTACAAACCTCACAAGGTGAATTTGACTCTGATGTGCTTGAAGTTCAAAACGTTGCTTTGACAAAAGACGATGAGTTAAATGCTGAGCTTGCAAAGGCTGTTAGTGAAAAACGCGTTAGATCTTCTGCTCATGAAGATCTCTCTACGAATGTTAGGATTAAAATGGCTCTTTTTGAGAATGGAGGAGATCGTGGGCGTTACTTGTCTCAGGCATATGACCATCTATTAACGATTCCGCCAACCAGTGTTGAGCCAGAAAGAATTTTCTCTTCGGCAGGTTTGCTATGCAACAAAATAAGATCTCGTTTGAGTGACAAAAGTCTAGATGCACTGTTGTTTTTAAGGTCCTATTATAGAGAAGAGAGAGCTAAAAGCTCTTAAAAAGATAAACTTTGGTTACGCCATATTTTATGAATAGGTACTCGGAAAGAGATATTATATTATGTTTAAATATTTTTTGGTAAACAAGTTTAATTTTGTTTTCTTTGATGTTTAAGATATTTCTATATGTTTAAGGAATCTAAGGTGACTGATTTAATTTTTACCATTTTATTGACAGTAAACACTTACTTAAAAACCTAACAAAAACACTGTGATTGATTATAGTCTGATTTATATATAATTACTTACTACTAGGTTAGGTATGAGATAAAAAAATAGTTTAATTTTGTTGCCTTTGAAAAATGTTTAAGATAATTCTAAATGTTAAGGAATCTAAGATGACTGCCTTATTTTTACCCTCTAATTGACAGTAAATACTTGCTTTAGTACCTAACAATAACACTATGATCGATTATAGTCTGATTAATATATAATTATAATTACCTACTACTAGGTATGAGAATAGAAAATAGAAGAAAAAAAATCGAATTAAAGTTACTGGAATACTATAGTTTAGTTTACTTTTGAAGCATATCCCTTGTTTTCTATAACAAAAACTAGCAAGAACCGAAAATACCGAAAGAACCGGGAAATCCCGGTTCCGTTATACAAAAGTACCGAAACTCCCGGTTCTCAAAAAGAATACCGGTTCCGAAAACACTAATGGTGAGGATAACTCTTCCAAGATATAGGTACATCAGAATACACTGCTTGCCTATAAACAAATAAATAATAAAGATTTCAATTAATTATTAGTAACCTAGTGAATAAAAACCGGATTATTTCTTTACAAATTAATAAGCTCCAAATTATCCCATCAGTTACGAAGAGAGAATTGACACAACAACTAATAGGATCTAATGTATTGGGTGTAAGCCGAAAACACCTCTTAATGAAGAATACGTGACTCGGCAACCCTGCGATTGTCGGCGGAGTTCACAGACTAATGAAGAGTTACTACCACGTATCGACCTTACGTGATTAATGTTAACACATTAACCGTAAGGCGCTACACATATCCCTTGTTAGATGTAATTACACTGGCTTGCCCGCACACCTGTAAAAACTGTGTTAATTACACCATTGTCTAGTCAGATACACTCAGATTGTAAGCCGATAATTATGAGAGCATAAATACGTTTTGGATTACAAATAAATTATTATTTTACGTTCTATTGTTTACATAAACATTTGAAGATTACAGATATTGCAACGGCAAAAAGGGAAACGCTTTGTGTTATTGTACTGTGGTTGCTCCAATCTTAGAATAATTATTCTAAGGCTCCAATATTGTAACAATGTTTCGTTCTGTGAGAAATTACCGGTAGCTTAATACATCGTATGTTCAGTTTTACGATTGAGTATGTCGTTATTTTTTTGTTGTTCAGCTGGCTTTGTTAGTAGCGCGTCTGCTGTGTGAGTTTGAGGTTCGGGGAAAAGTTTCAGATCTGCTCTCTGATTGGTTGAGCAGCTTCTCTTAAAGTTTATTTCTTGATATGTGCAACCCAGCAGGATATGCTCACGAAACATTACATTTTCATATATTTTGAAATTTACTACGTCACTCATTTGTCAATTAAAATGTCAAAAATAAATCCGAATTCTAACATCAAATGATAATATATAAACTCTATCAAATATGTAATAATGACTTTCATTTGTATTATTATAAAACATTCCACTGCAAATGTATTATTATAAATTACCATGTTAGATGCAAGATTTTTAATCAAGCTTTTTCAAATCTAGCCAAGTTATTAACGGTATAAATAGTTAGATAATAGAATAATAAAAACTAAACGTGTATACAAAATTTCAGCTCAATCGGTTGAAGTTGAAGATATCTACTTCAAAATTGAGTTCAAAGATTTCACCCGAACAGACATACTTACATACATACATCCATTGCAAGTTAAATAAAAGCTTTTAATAACGACTATTTCCCTGCTATTTTCCAGATTCGGTTACCCGTCCCCAATATACGTGAACGTGGTGCGCGACCCGGTCGAGCGCGTGATCTCGTGGTACTACTACGTGCGAGCGCCGTGGTACTACGTGGAGCGGAAACGGGCCTTCCCCGACCTGCCGCTGCCCGACCCTGCCTGGCTCAAGAAGGTACTTGTCATTTCTATTTTTTTTTTGTTTCAGCGGACGTCCACTCATGCTGGATACGTACCACCCTATACAGGGTTATTTGCTTACCCTGTACTAAGTCGAAAGGGGGTGATTTAGACCATCATTACGAACAACTTTTACTCAGGCCAACAAAAATTACGAGGTAAAAAATCAGCTGTTTTATACATTTTGTCGATTCCGAGTTGCAATTTTGTATGTTTTTTTTTTCTCGAATTTTGAGTTCGCTCCATAGTAAAAGTTGTTGGTAATGATGGTCTGAATCACCCCCTTTCGGCTTAGTACAGGGTAGGCAAATGACCTTGTAGAGATTTCCAATGAGACCGGTTGGGAACAACCTGTACCTAGATTCTGTTGTTTTGATGAAGTCGCCTGCCCACTTTGGGGATGGATATACTGAGCGCCACACAAATCGACGGATGGGAAGTTATGCGCAGAGCGCTGCGCAAAAGCCGATATATAGGCATTCGCGGGAGCCAGAGAAACGAGACGCCGGGGCACGCCCGCCCGCCAACCTCATGCCTGCCGCGCTCCCTACGCACTACGACACGCGCCATCGGAATTGTGCATACATGCGCAATAATTAGCCAATCACGGCGAAGTGTCATCTGCGGCTAACATCTCATCTGCCGATTTGTGTGGCGCTCACTAGGTATACGCCGCGTATAAAAATGTTAAGTGAAGTAAAGTGAAATAATCTTAAGTAAAAATTGCGTACCTACAGTGGAATGTTACTCGCTGAATTAGAACAAAGTGGACTATCGGGAACTGTTGGGTATACCTACTTGTGCGAGTACCTTAGTAGTCGTATGATACCTCGTTGTTACCCGTATCAAAAAAGAAATACTTATGTAGGTACTACTCAACAATAATAAGACCAAAAGAACTTATACCACTTCAAATAAAAATGAATTTACTTTCGGGTTGATAAATTGAGTCGTATTACGGAATATTGACGTACGACTACCCAACACACATAAAAAGACTAGCGTTTTTGGAAATCTATTGAAATGTTTCCAATAGCCGTATTGATCTTCGCTGGCACAGGCTTACGAAGTGTGTGAATCGACGATAAGAATTTGAATTGTTTCTTTGTGAAAAGACTGAAACTGTAACCAGGAGTTGCGAACGCGGAATGCTTTGAAAGAGATGTTTATCTCATAGCTACTTTAAATTTTTCACGGAACTTTCCAATAAGATAAATAATAAGACCACATAGATCACTTGCCAAGTTTAGCCACAAGCATGGATATATTATGAGTAATAAGCTATGACCAAGAGTAATTATCGCCATTAGAAGGCAGTATGATTCTGAATAGTTTTTTGTGCGTAAGTTGTTCAGTTATAATTGCCAAAAGAAAAGCTAAATAGAAGATGCCTTCAACAATTTTATGTTGAGTTTGTTTATCAAAAGACAAGATGGATGGTCAAGGAAGTCATGGGTCAGCTATCAGCCGTCAATTTATAATGAAAAGTACACAATGATCACGTGCTGAACTGAGGAAAAAAACTTGAAAAGCATTGCGTGACGATGCTATTATTGCATAGGATTTATTTACTGATAACTATTACTTATCGCTGCATCTCTTACATCAATGTAATTGGAAAATCTTAGCGTTCATTGTGATCGTTATAAAATAGCATGATTGAATGCAGTGCAGCGAGTTTTTGTCGCGTTTTGATACATGCTACTAGCTTCAGTAATATTTGGCTATATTTAGACATTTCATGTTGTAGAATAGCTTAAAAATTGACTCTTATCTGTAGTTCGAGAAAACAATTTGAAAAACCGGTGGAATAAACCACAAATGATATCCAATTGACCTAAATTTAAAAATCCCACAATTTTGCAAATAACTTGAACGGTCACGGCCGATCGAAACGGACCGGATTGTGTCGATCGATTCCCACCGACTTCGTTTCGGCAGCTCGATTTCGGAAACCGAGTGTGACGAGTTCCGTTATAGCGCCATGCCATGCTTCCACGGCTCTACTAACTACCAGCTAAACTTGGCTAAACTGTTCCATATCTGGGCAACTATCAGCTGATCTGTGGCTCCATGGTGAATCCTACACGGTCAGGGGTTCAGATTAGCAAGTCACGAACCACGATTGTGATTCTGACGCGCCACGATCCAAGTTAGCGATCACGATCTTCGACAGATAATAAGACGAGAATGGAGGCAGATTAGATCCCCGATTGATGTGGTTAAACAGCTTTTGTGGAGCAGCTACTTTTTGTACTTGACCTTTGCATGCCTCGTAATCTGTACAGCGAGCTTTCTGAGTGCATCTTATTATGGGGTCTTTTGATTGACCAGGCCGAATGCAAAGATAATTTAACAAACTTTTAAAAACTGGACGTATCTTAACAACGTATTGTACGTACATCACAAGTGATGAACAAGGTTAGAAGGGATTAAATGCCATAAGTGGTACACACGCTCCATAAAAAGTCAATGCAAACTTCACATGTCTTCAAGAACAACCTGCATACGTCCGTAGAAGAAATTCGATGGCGTATGTGAATCCACGAACACACACTGGGCCAGCGTGTTGGATATGGCCCAATAACCCTTCGTGGGTAGGCCTTACATCCTGTAGCCTGGTACAGTACCGTGCTAGTACACTATGTAATTTGTATTTCATAGAGATAGGATATGCAAGTTCAATTTGATTTTGTTCATCATCATAAATTTAATTAACAATGTTAGACATAGAGCTAACAAACAGCAGCACCTAGGTATCTACAAAAACTTAATAACTAATATAGTATAGCTAAGTTATAGATCCGACATCGGCTTATTAAGAAAATTAATGATAGGTTGCGCAGAGCTAGCATAGATTTTCCTGGTTAACGTTCTATTGTTCTATCAGGGTAACCGCTAATTAGGTGATTAACTGTTAATTAGCGAGTTAGGAGATTAAACTATATACATACTTTGATGTTTTTATGGTTTTTCTAGAGGGCGACTGAGCTTTGCTCTCAAGGAAAACGGCTCTGCTGCTGGACATAGGCCTTCCCAATGGATTTCCAGTAAGGCTGATTGGAAGTGGCCTGCATCCAGCTCGTTCTTGCGATCTTAAGTATATAATATATCTTCAGTCACTTAGGTAGATGTCCTAACACTGCACTTGCTGGAACGTGGTCTCCATTCGCGAACTTTGTCAGCCCCTTTGACCGCCTATCCGTTTTTCGAACAATGTGCCCTGCACTCTGCCATTTTATGTTGCTTATCAGCTTGCTAAAGGGATATGTCGGTAACTTTGATTCGTATGCGGATCTCCTCATCCCTGATTCGATCTTGCAGAGAGACTCCAAGTATAGCTATAGCACGTTGAGCTATCTTGAGCTTGGTCATAAGGCGCACAGTAAAATACCAAGTTTCAGTTCCGTTTGCCATAACTGGCAATACACAACTCAATAAAAGTATACGTATATACTCTTACAATATTAGCTCGTTTAAAGGTTAGATAATAAACTAGACCAACATAAGGCATCATCCTGAATAAGGAAGTGGACAGACATAGTGAAATATCCTGATAATATAAGCCAAAGCCAAAATTAATCTTTACTGTTTTCATGGATTGTCCTTTAATATTATGTAATACTTTATCATATTTTTAAAAGGTAAATTTAACGTACCTACTCCTACGTACCTACTAAGCAGAAATCAGGAGCTCCGAAAATACAATCACGGACGCAATTTTGTGATGAGTAATGCTTAAGAAGTGGTCTGGCATCTTCCCAATGCTCTACAAACTACATAAATCGATAAGGACTTATACAGTAAAAGCTCTTTATTCGCGGGGTATATGTTCCATAAATATGCCGCGAATACAGAAACCGTGAATACAGAATGGTTATTTATATGGGATTATAGGGGATACGTTCCTAGGTGACAAAATAAAAAAAAAACAAATACATAAAAAAATAATTTCATTGAAGTTTTTGAACATTTTAATTAATTATCTTAAGGCTTAGGCAATGGCTTTTTGGTTGTGGTCTTCGATCCATAATGACAACGCCACTTCCATTTTTCTATTGCTGGATCACGAACAATTTTCGCTGACAGTGAAGTTGAAGCTACAGGCGACCTTATTTTATCTTCGGATTTTTTATCGATCGTACAGTTGATTCGTTGACATTGAATGAGCGTGATATGGATGCAAATGACTCTCCAAGGCATAAACGATCAAGCATTTCTATTTTCACCTTAAGCGGTAACACAGATTTTTTTTGTGTCGAAACTCGTTTCTCATTTTTTTCTAGTTGACATTATAAACTAGGAAGAGTGCAGTAGAAGTGTTACTCGATCACAATTTTTGTAACGAATGTGAAAGACGAAACAATAAAACACGCAAAGCGGCTTTTACTATAAACGGAACAACAACATTGAAAAATATACTTTATTTATTTAGACATAAGGTTGCTCTCATTATGTTTGTTTACATTCTCAAAATCACCGATCGCGGCGAAGGCGGCTTGTGTCAAAGGCCTCGGCTCATTTAACAACATACTTTAGGCAAACATGTAATAAGATCTATTTTACTAGAATATTGTGATGGATACCTATTGGAATAATTTTATTATTATGTATGTTCTTATTAGATCCGCGAATAAAAAAATTTTTAGTCGCGAATATAGAAATTGGGTCGCAATTTTTTAATCCGCGAATAGTGAAAACGCGAATAAAGGAAGCGCGAATAAGGAGCTTTTACTGTAATATGTAGATATAGGTACCTATACTCCCCTGCAGGCTCGCCGACGCCTCACCTTATGAATCTAGTTACTTTTGCACGCAAAAAATAAATTAGCTTTATGGCAACAAAAACGTTGACATTATAATTAGTTTGAGGCAAAAACCCACCCTGTTTAACGACGTTTAGTGGCCGGCAGCCGATAGACATTTCTCGTGTGGGACTTGCAGCTCGTAATGGGCTACTAATAGATAAATTGCGTGACGATGCGAGGAGTTGATTGAACTGATTAAATAAACCGTCCATCTGCCTGCTGCGCGGCAAATCGAAGCTCTCGATAGGTACTGGATACTGGTGCTTCGAGCAAATATCTGTAGCGTCACAATCGTGCAAAAAAGTGTCCGAGGCATAACTCTGCCAAAGCTATGTGGCGGGCAAGCTTTTTAGATAGTCGTAAGGCGATTGCAAATCGACTACAATGCCGCGCGATGCCAAAGCGCTCTGTTACTACATAGTGAAGAATATAATTAGACAAGGCGCTAAATAATAATAATAATTTAAAAAGTAAGAGAAGGCGAGATGTGCAAGTATAAAGAGTGAACAGGACGAAAGTAATACCTTTTGTCTCTATTTGCGTATACGTTTTTTTTTGTCTGACTACTACGCACGGCCTAGACGTTGTAGTCAGACAAAAAAACTACTGTTGAATTTTTGATGAAATATGTACTTAAGTAAATCAACATATTTATGAACTATTTTCCATTTTCTATCACTTCTATTAATATTATACAGGTTTTTACTATTATCTAGAGTCTGAATATGATAAAAACAAAAACATATTATTTCTCACACCCTATACGCTAGTAGCTTCTCTAGTACATACTTGCTCCAAGTGTTACAAGCACTAATTGGGTGACATAACGTCGAGATTCTAAAAACGGGTCATTGTGAATTATTTAATATAAATATCTAAGTCGGTATGTATGACGGCGCTTGGACATTTTTTTACTACTTTCACTTAGGGACTGTGGCTCTGTAGATATTTGCTCGAATTACTGGTGTGATTAACCCGTCTGGTTTGTCAACATACCTCAGTTGTATCATAGCTTAGAGCCTTAGATACTAAGTAGTGTGTGCTATGATAAAATGACATTCTTTCATGGGCGTATGATACCTACTAACATTATTTTCACACGCTTTACATATTGTAATTTAACGGAAAGATAGCCTCAGGTAAAGTGTTCCATATTCTGGCTGTTGGTATGAGGAATGAGGAGTTAGGTACATACCTATACTCAATCACACCTGAAATAAAAGAATACTAAATCGATACCTTCTGCAAATTAATACCTAATTGAATCGACAAACCGTTATTAAATTACATATTCTTTTTTTGCTACAATAAATGGTCAATTCCTGTCTTCTAAATATCTTATTGTCAACTTAAAATAAGGTTAACAATCTTCAATCACTAATAAACTGTGGTTTTCTGCGAGCAAGCTGCTTCCAACTGATGCTTTTGGAATTTTATAAGGGAGGTCTACATTGGCGTAGCAGCGTAGCTAGGGATTTTATCTAGGGAGGATTTTCTTTCTCTTTTCTCTCTACTGTACCAGCCTTTTTTAATAGAAAGCTGTAGGAAGTAGGCCTAGGTCCCACGAAGGGTGATTGGGCCAAGGGCCACCACGCTAGCCCAGTGCGGGTTGGTGGATTCAGATACGCCATCGAATTTCTTCCACGGGTATTATGCAGGTTTCTTCACTATATTTTTCTCTCTAATAGCTGCTACATTCTATTTTACTGAGGCAGTTTTGCCTATTATACAATACACAGTAATACAATGTAGCAGAGTCTCGAAAAATAATTTTATTGACCTTAACCTTATTGATTGGACAACTCCCTTTAGACGGCCTAAAACCTGACATTTTTCGTTCTAACTACCCAAGCAATTTCAACTTGCTCTTTAATAGTATCTTATATTAAATGTTCCAGGATTTCGAGACGTGCGTGCTGAGCGGTGACCGCGAGTGCCGCTACATCGAGGGCGAGACACACGAGGGCATCGGCGACCACCGCCGCCAGACGCTCTTCTTCTGCGGACACGAACCCAACTGCACGTAAGGACACATTTCATCTAAACAATAGCCACGATGACTGGGGAAACAAATCATTATTATAATAAAATTAGTCCGTGAGTTAGGTTTTCAAAAATATTGGACACGATTTTTAGGGTTCCATACCTCAAACGGAAAAAACGGAACCCTTATAGGATCACTTTGTTTTCCGTCTATCCGTCTGTCCGTCTGTGTGTATGTCAAGACTCTTTATCTCAACGCGTAAAGATATCGAGTTGAAATTTAATCTGTATACGTATATCTATGGTCTCTTGCAGTTGTGTAAAAAAAAAACTTCTCAGTTATCGTTTAAAAAAATTAGAGCCGTTTATGTCAATAAAAAACCGCATATTTCGCACTCACAAAAATCCAAACCTACAGGGTACTTCCCGTTGACATAGAACTATAAAATTAGGCGAGAAGCATTGTCTCAGATTACACATATAAGACTAAATCTGAATACTGTACATTTTTATTTAAATCACAAAAAATAGGGCCTCAAAATTCACAAAATATGGGTTCAAAATTCAAAATGAGTAAATCGTATCATGTAAGGTATCATATCAAAAAACTTCATTGGCACATGCTAAAACAGGTTTTTAATTATTTTAACAATGTGTAATTTTCGATGTATGACGAGAAAAGTGAATAAAAGCTTTTTCGTCGATGGTTTTTTTGTATAGAGATTTTAACAACTTACTTCCCAATTTTGTGAAATTTTCTGGATTTGTACGGTACCCTCGGTGTGCGAGCCTGACTCGCACTTGTCCGGTTTTTCGTTAATGAAACAACAAATGACAAAGAATAAACCTTGTCAAAGTTTGGGAGTAGGGGTCGTGACGTCACCTCTCTTACAGAAGTATATACATTTGTATGGCACTTGTGACGTCATGCGGAACTTTGATTGACTATATCTTCATATTTTTCTGTTTAATTGACTAAATAAAAAATACGTGTCTAATATTTTTTGATAGTCTATCAAAGTTGCCTATATAATAATTTGCCTATTCCAATCAACATCATCATAATCGTAACAGCCCTAGGACGTTCACGGTTGGCCATTGGCCTCCCTAATACATTTCCGATAGGATTGATTGTATGCTGCTTGCATGCAGCTCAATCCTGCGGTTTCTGTCCACCTTGAAAGTAAACGTCTTATGAGATCAAACCTGAAAAAAATGAAAACTAAAAAATTTTGCTGTAGGTACTTACGTACATCTTGTCGAAACTTTTTAGAACTGCGGATTTTTTCGATTATTTATTTTTTATTTTTGGATTGATCCCATAGAGAAAGTTAGTCGTAATTATGCGTACATAGAACATTTAAGTCGTCAACAAATGCACCCCGTAAAAAAATATGCTACAGCCTAAAAAATATGCTCAAAATCCTGATAACACTTTGTATGATACAGACTCTATCTGATTGTTTGGATTTTTATTTATATAGCCTGGCCATTTTATTATAGTTCAGACTAAAGATACTTGCTATTTTGTTTTTGACAGGTTCCGTTTTAGTTAACGCCATATGAACTGATTTTGTTGCTTCGGACCCTCAAACTTTTTTCACTAAAGGACAAGTTTAGTGATTCATGATTTTCATTCTCGAAAATATCTGTTGCGATAGCCACAGTTTCGATGCGAGTATACCATTAAGTACCTAACCAGAAGGAATCGACACAACAAAGCGTACCCCTCTGCCAAATAGTACGTGACCGGCGTTCATGCTCTTTATATAAATACTAGGTTTTACCCGCGGCTTCGCCCGCATACGCAATATATCATTATAATTTATAGCCTATGTGTTATTCTGATATATAAGCTATATTATTGCAAAGTTTCATCTCAATCCGTTCAGTAGTTTTTTGCGTGAAAGAGTAACAAACATCCATCAATCCATCCATCCATCCTCACAAACTTTCGCGTTTATAATATTAGTAGGATATCGGTCTGGTTGAGCTTGTGTTGCGTTAATTTTCAGCTAGTGTTAGTTAATTAAATTTGTGTGCGTGTAAACTTGCTTATATTTTGGTTTGTGTGCGTTTCTTCACCCCCCACTGACTTGGCAGGCTTCGGTGCTTAGGCGTGTCGACTCCTTTTGGTTGGGTACTTGATGGAGTATACTAAGGTACTAACGAACTAGCAGTGGCAATCAAATCGACCTATTCAACTGACCTCCGAAAAGGATGTTTTCAATATGTAGGTATGTCTCACGTACGTCAGTATGATTTTTTTATCGAGGTATTACCTAATTTCTCTGGTATTTGTAGACCGATTCTCGGTCTTTATTTTTTGCCTTCGCTAAATCAGTTTGGTTAGGCCGGGTTCCCACTATGCCGGACCGGTAGATCTGACGGAAACCGGACACCGGACAGAGTGTTCACATTACACCGGATCCCAGACGAAAATAGGACAGTCAAGTACTCACCTCAGTCGAATTTGGAATGGGAGCCGAATGACGTGAGGGGAGCACGGGCGGGGTGAGCGGGGGACATAGATCCGGGGCAAACTGGTTCACATTACACCGGTCCGGGTGTTCTACCGGCGCTTCGTAGTGACAAAACGCTCGGTAAAAATGCCGGGCTCGGCAAAAATGCCGGACCCGGGATAATGTGAATAGCTTCATATAAATTGTACAGCCACTAGCCCTTCCGGCAGATTTACCGGGGCGGCAGATCTGCCGGTCCGGCGTAGTGGGAACCCTGCCTTAGGGAACAGTTGGTTAACAGCAGTTTGGTGGTTCGGTGCTTTTATAAAGTAGGTTGTTACAGTTTGTCAAAAAAATAATTAAGCTGCCACTTTTCGCTCACTTCTCTATCCAAAATAGCTAAATATAACCGCAGCATTACTTCCACGCAGTTATTATTGATACGGCAATTGCCGTAATGTACGGTAATCCATGTTGTATTTCTAGAAAATACGGCAGAACTTTACTAATATAGGCAATTTCAGACTGTCGTAGCATCTACTGGGCACCCCTCCGCCCTTGGATTTTGCGATTTTAGCGAGCGTATATGGAATTTTTTCCCCAAATTGGCCCAAATATGACAATTTGAAAGTGGGGATACGACAGCCCAGTTTTTTTTGATAGTAGCTCTGCTTCCATGTTCCAGGCCATTCAACAGCGCAGAGGCGCTACAGCGCGCCAAGCGCGTGGTGGAGGAGCAGTACGCGGTGGTGGGCGTCTTAGAAGACATGAATGCGACGCTCGCCGCGCTCGAGCGGTACGTGCCGCGGTTCTTCAACGGCGCTGCTAGTCTCTACTGGGGTAAGTAAATAAATAAATATTTTAAATAAATATTTTGGGACATCTTACACACGGCCTCTGACCCCAAACTAAGCAAAGCTTGTGATATGGCTGCCAGAGACTGATATACTACATATACTTATTTTTAAATACAAACTTGAATATATAGTAACTATAACTGTAACTAATAACACCCAGACACAGAGCAAACACTTATGTTCATCACATAAATATTTGCCCTGGGTGGGGATCGAACCCACGCCTCTTTGATCCAGAAGTTCACCATACCTAAAATCAGTTCACGGGTGGAAACTGAACTAAATGTGGTGGAGCGTACATTCCGTGGATCTTTTATAAAACACATTTTTAGCATAATTAGACGAGGTGTTTCTAACTAACCACCAAGTAAAGCAACTGACAGTTTTTAGATTGCAAGCATGCATGTTCTAACCATGCTTAGCCATGTCAGAAGCCTTCAGGCAGTTTAGAAACTCAGGCACTTGGTCAATTACTAGGTACTTGTCTTACTAACTTTATCTGCTATAATCCTACCTAATATTATAAACGCTAAAGTTTGTGAGTATGCATGGATGTTTGATACTCTTTCACGCAAAAACTACTAAACGGGTTGAGATGAAACTTTGCAATAGTAATGCTTACCTATACATCAGAATAACACATAGGCTATAATTTAGAAAGATACCGCGTGAAACGAGGTTCGCTGGGTCAGCTAGTAATATATGAAATCTATCTGTCATTGTCTTATCTTTCTTGTCATCAAACACACCCATCCATGACACATCATCCATGACACATCATCAATGACACATCATCCATGACATTAATCATGATGGATGATTTAATGACAACAGATCTTATGAAATTTTGTAAATTGTTAGTAAGTTGTTACTGTGCTACACTGCCACTTTATCTTTACAGATATCTTACATTTACATATCTGGTAGATAGCAACTTACCTCTTCAAACTTTTTCACATTACCCTTTATTCTCCTATATCCAGATGAACTGAGCACCTTCAACCGAATCAACCGCAACGCGTTCAAGCCGCCGGTGTCGGAGGCCGTGAAGCAGATAGTCCGAGCGAACTTCACGCGCGAGATCGAGTTCTACGAGTTCTGCCGCCAGCGGCTGCACCTGCAGCTGCGAGCGCTGCGCGACCCCGCCGTCACGATACCGCCGCTCCGCAGCGCCAGGAGACGACGCGCTCAACGCAGGCTCGGTAGACTGTAGTCATAATACTTACGTAGTTGAGAGTAAGAACTTTGCTAAGACATAACATGACACGACTTGTGTTGTCCCGCGTTAGAACTACACATGATGTGGTCAAATGTATTTACAAAGTGGCTGAGACTAATAAAACTAAGACAGAAATGACTTGTTGTGTATTTTTGAGCATATGGACTTTGCTAAGACAGCCACATGTCTTGTCTCCCGTAAGAGCTTTGCTAAGGCAGACATGTCTTGTGTAGTCTCGCGTAAGAACTTTGTAAAATGTATTTATAATGTTGCTGAGAGTAAGAATTATTAAGTTGCTACGAGATATTTTCTAAAGTAGTCTCGCGTAAGAGCTTTGTAAAATGTAGGTATTTGTTGTAGCTTGTAGCTGAGAGTAGAAACTTTGCTAAGACAGACATGTCTTGGATAGTCTCATGTAAGAACTTTACAAAAACAGAAAATTCATCTTTGTGTTGTTGCTGTTATAACTACATAGGTACATTTTGCAGTTTACAGCTGTAGGTCTCAGAAGAGCGTAGCTGTAAGTGTAGCTTATAAGGTCGGAATATGAAAACAGTTACATGTTATAGCTACATACCTATAACATGTAACCGTTTTCAAATTCCGAGCTACATAGTTGAGTGTTAAAACTTTATAGAGACAGAAACATCACTTTATTTTGTAGAGTAATTTTTTTATCAAGACAATTATTATATTGATGTTCTTTATTTATTAATATAATGGTGTGTGTGGCAAGCAATTTATCTAAATGGTTAAGCAACAACAAAAACATTTTAGATGCCACGCATCTAGCACGCACGGCAATTAAAGTTTTGGTTAATCAGTTAGGTTTTATTTTTTGGTTCCTATTCATAGTTGGAAAACAATTTATAAATGAAGAAGTAAGATCATGTACCTAGCTAAGCGTAAGAAAATTTAAAAGCTATTTCTAACCACAGTGAATATATCCAAAGTAAAGCGTTATTAGGATGACAAGAGAAAAGAAATACAAGGAATTTTTCGTCAAGTTCGTAACTTGTTTTAAAACTTTTGTAAATACGAGTAATTTTTCTATCTACGTAATTAGATACTTTGGATGCATAGGTACCTAGGTATTTAGATTTTAGGTTTGTATAGTGATAATTATATGATTGTATGCTTGTGACAATTAATTTAGGCCTTGAACAATGACACCCGCCTTACAATCGTGAGGTCGTGGGTTCTAATCTCGGGCCAATGAATTCCTTGAATTTTATGTACGGAATTTCACACCACTGGCTTTTCGGTGAAGGAAAACATACGTGACTCCACCAAGCCGCACTGCGCCAGGGTTTTTGATATGGCCCAATCATCATTCGTGGGTCAGTCTACGTCCTACAGTGGACTATTAAAAAGGCTGGTACAGTACAATACTGAACTGTGCAATAAAGCGAATGTTCTGAATGAAAATGTATCTACTTCTAATATAGTTTTTATTTATATATTTTTGTAGCGAATGAATAATATCGTCTGATGTAGATAAATTGGAGTGTAAATATAATAAGTTGAACTTAAGCCTAACTTGCTAATTTTATTTAAGTACTTAAGAAGAAATCAATTTACCTAAATGTTAACATTCCATCCCTACCTACTGATAGTAAAATACTTAAAAATAGTAAAAAATATAAAACCATCAGCAAAAAAATTGTATTGTATAAAAAACCTTCTGGTGGGCACTCTGGTTCAGTCAGCAAGGAGACGGCCCTCTGGGTATTAGGTTCCGGGTCTGTTACCGGACGTGTGGATGACGATTTAATTAAACTATGTAAATGATAAATTTCCTTGAAACTGTTGTAGTACAGCTCGTCTAACAATCGTGAGGTCTTGGGTTCATATTCGGTTCTGTACCAATGAGTACTTTAAAACTTACTCGTATTACACATTTTCACATCACTAGCTTTTCGGTGATAGAAAAAGTCGCGTGGAAGAATATTAATAATATATAAGATACATACATCCGTGGAAGAAATTCCATAGATTTGTATCAACCTGCAATGGGCCAGCGCGCAGCGTGGTTGATATGTCCTAATCGCCTTTCGTGGGTAGGCCTATGTTTCCCAGTGGACTATTAAAAGACAGAAGGTATTAGAAGTGTCAATGATGAATTTAAATAGGTATCTACTCGGATTGCTGTCAGTAGATGTTTTTGTACAGACGGTTATAAAATTAAGAAAACTGTGTAGGGCGTTGAATGTTATAATACATATTATGCTTCTATTCCAATATTTTTTTAATAAGTATTGTACCTATTTCCTAGTAATTAATTAAGTAAAGTTTACCTATAATAAGTAAATTATTTGTTAATAATTATTGTTGATTAATTGTCATATTGTGATAATTTATCGCTAATGAAGCGGTAAAGATATACCTAGATGAAAATATTAATAAATTACACTTATTAATAATAAGCTTTTATTAACTTACTAGATGACAACCCGGCTTCGCTCGGGTGAAATATGACTTATAATACACACACACTCATCATAATTTTACTTGATCACCATCTTCACGAAGAGCTCTTCGCTGCATCAATTTTTTACAATCATGACAATGATTACCAAATGCAAGGAGCATAGATGAAGGAAGGATCGCTTTGCTCTGAGCGAAAACTTATCCTTCATCTATGGCAAGGAAATTAGGCTGATAACAAAATGATGAAGGTCAAGCAAAACAATTATGAAAGACATATATTAAAAATAGGTAATTTCGGAATGATGGGTGTAAACAATATCCCAAAGTAATTGCTCAAAACTAAATGAATAAGTACTGAAAATGTATCTATACATTCTGATAAAACGAAAAGAAAGGCAACGTCAACTTTAAAGATTAGGTATGGCAAGTATTATATTTTCTATGATTATCTATCTATCTATCAGCCGTAGGACGTCCACAGCTGGACATAAGGCTCATAGATTTCCAAAAAGGCCGGTTGGTGATATATTATGATGTACTTTATGTAGCCTGTATCCTTTGCTTCTCCAGTGGAGTCTGATTACTACATTCACAAAATTAATAGCCTACATTCCTGTCCTATTTTATGTTTCGGATCATTGAAAACATTAAGTAGGTACCTAACCTTCGGTTAGGTACTAACCTAGTATATTAGATATCTGTGGTACTAACTAAAGGTTGGACCTTAACGTGACTACGACAGTGACTATTTTGATACAAATTTATCAAAAATTATTAAAACTTAATACTTGACACTGGCAAATGCACCAAAATGCGACGCCAAAACATAAAAAACTTGACTGCTCAAGATCAGTGATGCCAATTTAGCATTTTTATGCTAAATTTAGCATATTTTCATCTTGTTTAGCATATTTATTTGCAATTTAGCATACGTCATATTTTTAGCATGTAAAATAATTGTACAATTGTACAATAAGTTATTTACCATTAAAATTACATGCAGAATTGCAGATTTATGTCAGCAATATCGTTTTTAACGCTACCACTTTCAAATGACGAAATTGAACGGGTTTCTTTTAGTTTTAATACATTCAGTATTAAAAATTATGCTACGCAATTGTTTGTCGTTAAAAACTTTAAATGCTATTTTTTTATACTTATAAGATTCGACTTAAAAAGGGCAAGGAAATGCTGCTAGTCTTACGCAGTTCCAGAGAACGCACTACGCTCTGTAGGCAAGATCCAAGACCAAGATACTTACATTTTATTTGATAACATAATAATAGGTCATAGTCGATTAAAACACATATTTTTTAATTAATAATAATTTTATAATTATGTTACGTTTCATTTCATATTGAAAAATGTTATCACAATTTTTAGCATGTTTATATAGCATTATTTTGTCACAATTTTAACACCATTTTAGCAGATTCTTTATTTGTGGTGTTGGCAACACTTCTCAATTTATGTCATCCGTCATCCGGTGTCAATATGGACACCGTGTTTTAGTTTGTCAGCACCGTTATAATTTATTAAAATACTCGATAATCCGAATTTTCCGGATATATGTTGTCGACTCGAAATCATTATTTTTTTATGTTTTATCATTCAGATAAAGTTTCAATCGAGTCTACCGTACCCCTTGACGAAATTATTAATATAGACTAGATGACAACCCGGCTTCGCTCGGGTGAAATGTGACTCATAATACACACACTGATAATAATTTTGCTGTTACTCGATCACCATCTTAACGAAGAGCCCTTCGCTGCATCCATTTTCCACAATTATGAGAATGTTAACAAATGCAAAGAGATTCAGCTGTTAACTAAATGATGTAGGTATCATCAAGCAAAACAATGATGAAAGATCAATGAAAGACATTCATTTTAAGAAATAGGTACTCACGATTTTTTACGTATGTGTAATACAATATCCCAAAGTAAAATGTTTTGCTCAAAATTAAAATTACTCAAAAATAAATGATTAAGTAGGTCGCTACTACTGAAAATGTACATTCTTATATTACGTAAAGAAAGTCAACTTCAACTGTAAAGATTTTAGCCAGTATTATTTTTTATATGGTTATCTATCTAGATAGATCAGCCGTAGGACATCCACTGCTAGACATAGTAGGTCTCTCCCACGGATTTCCAATGAGGCCGGTTGGAAGCTGCCTGCATCCATCGTATTCCTGTGATTTTTATTATATCGTTAATCCACCTCCACCGACTGGTGGACATCCTACGCTGCGCTTGCTGGTCCGTGGTCCATTCGATAACTTTACGGCCCCATCAGCCATCCGTTCTTCGAACAATGTGCCCTGCCCACTGCCACTTTAATTTACTAATCGGCTGGGCTATGCCGGTAACTTTGGTTCATCTAGGGATCTCCTCATTTATGATTCGATCCCGCAGAGAGACACCGAGCATAGCTCTCTCCAGAGCACGTTGGTACCTATGGTTATACCATCGACTTGGCATTTTTTCTTACATTCCAAATTGATGGTAACCCAAACCTTCTATAATCTAATGGTTATTGATAAAATATTATCAAAAATTATAATAACTTAATACTTGACACTGGCAAATGCACAACAATGCGACGCCAAAACATAAAAGAAGAAGAAGAATGATTGCTCAAGATTTGCTCAAGATAATATGTCATGTGCCTGACAATATGGAGACTGCGATTTGTTTGTCAGAACCGTTATAATTTATTAAAATACTCGATAATCCGAATTTTCCGGATATATGTTGTCGACTCGAAATCATTATTTTTTAATGTTTTATCATTTAGGAAAGGTTTCAATCGAGTCTACCGTACCCCTTGACGAAATTATTAATATAGATTATCCCATCACCTTGACGATGTTTAATTTATTGGTTCATATTTATTATTATTGTTCAAATGGTTCTACAAGGCAAGAAAATACTCATTTTATTTCAGACTTCAAAACGGAGGAAGTACCTACTATGTTCGTCTGAATGTATTTTTTGTGTATGTTCATCGATATATGTGTCTGGGTATTATTTAGTTACTGTCCAATTGTCCAGTTGAAATCCAATGGCCAAAGCCCCTACAATGGCCAAAGCCGGTAGGTACACCCATTGAAGTATAATACACGAGAACTGAAGATTGTTGTCTATGACGACGTCAGCCAACTGCCGGCGTACGCCGGCGAAGCGCGCCGACCGGCCTTAGTCGCGATTAAACAAAATGGTTGAATATATCAGACGTCAAAATTTTATTTAAAAAATTAAAAATGGGGAAATGTGTAGTCAAAACCTTTTAATCCCGTTCTCAATTTCTTCATAAAGCTTCTGGAATTTATTTCCACAAGTAAATACGGTTCACACTATTCGTATTAATTGAAACTATCACATAAAATATCATGATTTTAAAAGTAAATAATTTTACAGTTGGTGATGCCAGGTGAAACATAATTTTGTTTCCCCATAATTATGGGAGATTTCGACTAATCGATAATTACTTTTTTGATACTATAGGATATCCGCAGACAAAATACGTAAAGATAACGATAAATAATGGATAAAAGCCATTAGAATATTACGAAAAGAAACTGACTGGATAATAATAGTAAATAGTGAAATAGTAAAATTACAATAGATTACAATATAACTTCAATAAATACTAAAAATTGTTAAAAAGGTTTGCAATTGTTTACTTTCAGACTGGCTGGTATGACAGCGTGAAGTATTTTTGAATAGAGCGTGAAAGGTGTTCTTTTATTTTTTCATTGACGTCAGTCGTGCTGTAAAATTTGCCATGTAAAGTCGTAAATATAATTAAATAACTTTATTATATTTCTGTGTCTATTACAATACTATTCCTACTCTGCTATTGTGTGAGGAGCCTAGAGAAATACCTCTCACACAGGTTATGGGTTGTCGCCGCGAGTAAAATAGAAAAAGTAAGACATGAGCACACCGACCACATCGAGTGCGGGATCCGGTCACCCGGCCATAGAAAAATTGCAAGGGAGTAGCAATTTTGATACATGGAAATTTGACCTTGAGTGCGTACTTATTCATGATGATTTATGGCAATATGTACAAAGTCCTCTTAAGACGGAAGATGCTGCAGCTAAGCGTGGTGGTCAAAAGGCGCGTTCAAAAATTTGTCTGTCAATTGAAAATCACTGCAAGGTTCATGTACGTAAAGCCACATCTGCGTATGAGACGTGGAACAATTTGAAGGCAGCTTATGAGGATAAAGGCATCAATAACCGATGCAGGCTACTATCAAGGCTGGTGAGTCTGAAACTGAGTATGTTCAATTCGATAACTGAATATGTGACAGAGATAATGCGAGTAGCCAATCAACTCTCAGATTTGGGAAAAGAGATTGACGATGAACTCCTAGCGGCGCTAATGCTACAAGGCCTACCTGAGGAATATGGACCTTTACGATTAGCATTAGAAAGTACTAACAGTGAACTAACTACTGATTTCATAAAGACAAAGCTTTTACAACTAGATGGAGATAAACCATGCAGAAGCACGAGCGCTACAGATCCTTCAAGTTCTGCACTTACTGTGAAACCAAAGTCTCCGAGACAGAATGTTCAGAGGAACAATAACAGGAAAAAGGCAGGGAAGCCTATCAAATGTTTTATTTGCGAAGAGCCACACAAAGCTTGTGATTGCCCACATAATCCTAGGCATACCAAGAAGGTTACTTTAGCAACAGCACTTGGTACGAAGTATGAAGAGGAACTTCCTGCTCAAGATGATTCCTGGATTTTGGATTCTGGAGCTTCGGAAAATATGAGCTGCAGGAAGGATTGGATGCATGATTTTGTAAAGGTTGATCGTAAGACAGAGGTAACTTGCGCGAATGGAGGTAAGATTTATGGTGAGGGATACGGAGTGGTAGCAAGTGAGAAGCTTGATATTACGGTTGATGATGTCATGTATGTACCTGGTCTCTCATCAAATCTTTTGAGTATTAGTAAAATTACTAATAAAAATAAAGTTGCTGTTTTTACAGGAAAGGAGTGCAAAATTTACAATGCGAGTGATTGTAAAATTGAGGGTAAACCACTTTTGAAAGGAGAGGTTGACAGAGGAATTTACAAACTTAAATCTTCTTCACAGGCGAGTGTGTTTGCATCTGCAGCGGCTAGTGGCGACATGGAGTTGTGGCATAAAAGGCTAGCGCACCTGGGTTTGCACAATCTTTCCTTATTGAGTGACAAAATGGCAACTGGGGTGAGTTTTTCTAAACATAATAATCGTGAGCTTGACTGCGTTGCTTGTCTTCTGGGTAAGCAAACCAGAGAACCATTTGAACGGAATAAGGCTACCAGAGCCAAAGATATTTTAGAGCTTGTACACTCTGATATTTGCGGGCCTATGTCAAATGATTCTTTGGGCGGTAAACGATATTTTATGACGTTTATCGATGATTATACGCGAAAAACATATGTTTATTTTTTAAAACAAAAGAGTGAAGCTTTTGAAACAATTCGAGAGTTTAAAATTCTTGCGGAGACTCAAACCGGTAGGAAACTGAAGGTGTTGAGGACCGACAATGGTTCTGAGTATGTTAACAAGAGAGTTAACACGTTCCTGAGGGAAAATGGCATCGAACATCAATTGACGATTCCATATACGCCTGAACAAAACGGAGTAGCTGAGCGTGCCAATCGTACAATAACTGAGAAAGCACGAGCAATGCTGCAAGAGGCAGGTCTACCCGTTTCTTATTGGGCTGAAGCAGTAAATACGGCTGTTTACTTGAAAAATAGAAGTCCGACCGTAGCAGTCAAAAATATGACTCCAGAGGAGGCATGGTCAGGACGAAAAGTTGACTTGAGTCATTTAAAAGTGTTCGGCTGTAGAGCGTTTGTTCACATCCCAGATGCGAAGAGGACCAAATGGGATAAGAAGAGCGAAGAGTTTGTATTTGTGGGCTATTGTACTGAGTCAAAAGGGTACAGATTTATAAACCCAGTAAATGGAGAGCTTCATAGAGCAAGAGATGTAGTATTCTTTGAAAACCAAATGTATAAAAAGGTTGCTGAAACTGAAAAGAAAAATGAGACAGTAACTGTCAACCCACAAAATGATGAAGATCCTAACATAAGAGATGTATCAACGCCACAAAGAGCCATTATTCAACTTGAAGAGTCAGTTCAGGAAGAAAACTTGCAGGAGAGAGATCGAGTTGATGAGAATCCTGAAACAGTTGAAGATGAAAATGAACATTGGACGTCATTTAATGAAGAGGATGGCCAAGAATCTTTAGAAACTGAGCAAAATGATACAGTACCAGAAACAGTGGAAAGGAGATATCCACTTAGAGACAGAAGGCCTACCAAATACTCTGATCATGTTACATATCAAACTTTTTCTGAGGAAAGTGATCCAGCTACAGTGCAAGAGGCACTATCACGTAGAGATGCAAAATTTTGGAGAGCGGCTATTAACGAAGAACTGGATGCGCTCCATAAAAATGGAACATGGGTTTTGGTGAAGCCTGAGCGAGCGGTAAATGTTGTTGATTCGAAATGGATATTTAGAATCAAGAAAGAGGCGGGAAATAAAACACGTTATAAGGCACGCTTAGTTGCACGTGGCTTCAGTCAGCGTAAGGGTATTGACTACGACGAAACGTTTTCTCCCGTGATCAGGCATAGTACACTGAGATTATTATTTGCTTTAGCAGTCAATCTCGAGTTAAAGGTTGATCATATGGATGTCACAACGGCGTTCCTAAATGGGAATGTAAATGAGGTTATATACATGCGGCAGCCACCCCAGTTTGAAGCAAAAGGAAAAGAAGATCACTTGTGCTTATTGAAGAAATCTCTTTACGGTCTCAAACAAGCGCCTCGGTCTTGGAATTTGAAGTTACATTCAGAACTAGAGAGTTTGAACTTCAAGCGGTGCAAAAACGAACCCTGTGTGTATACGCGGACAACTGGCAAGGACAGAATTATCCTAGCAGTATATGTTGATGATATTCTTATATTTTACAATAATCAGCAAGAGATGCAGAATGTGAAACGCGAACTTATGAGCAAGTTTGAAATGAAGAACTTGGGAAGAGCTGAGCTATTTTTGGGCATGAGGCTCAAACAAGAAAATGGCTGCATTACTGTTGATCAGGAGGAGTATGTCGAGAAACTTCTTCGCAAATTCGGAATGGTGGACTGTAAGCCAGTTTCAACTCCTGGAGTTCCTGGTCAGCATTTTAGAAAACCAGAAGGCTCAGCACCTAATGAGGCGATACCTTACAGAGAACTCATAGGTTCTTTGATGTATCTTGCAGTCTGCACGAGGCCAGACATCGCTCACTCAGTGAACTACATGAGTCAGTTCTGCAGTAACTATGAAGAGATTCATTGGACTGCAACCAAAAGAATCTTAAGGTATCTCAAGGGAACTAAAACGATGGGGCTCAAGTATTCTAAAGATACAAGTAGAGGAATACAAGGATTTGCAGATGCAGATCATGCCAGTGATCTGGTTGACAGAAGGTCTTACTCAGGTTATATTTTTAAGATGGCTAATGGAGCTATCTCATGGCAAAGCAATAAACAGCGGAGTGTTGCCATATCTACAGCGGAGGCTGAATATGTAAGCATGTCTGAAGCTGCAAAAGAAGCTGTTTTCTTAAAACGGTTTCTCGATGAAATAACGGGTAAGGAGGAGTTACCTATACCGATTCACAGTGATAGCCAATCAGCAATGGCAAATGCACAGAACCCTGTGAATCATCAGCAAACTAAACACATTGATGTCAGATACCATTTTACTAGAGAAGTTTTGGAAGATGGTATTATTTTACTAAAATACTTAGAGACCAAGTATATGGTTGCTGATGTTTTGACCAAGGCAGTTTCGAAAGGGAAACACGAGTTCTGTCGAAGAGAGATGGGTGTATGTCATTGCATATGAGTGATTTTAGGGCTGTCTGTTAGCTGAGTACAAGGAGCATGAATCGGTGAGGAAGTCTGATGGAAGCAATTGAGGAGGAGTGTTAGAAAGGTTTGCAATTGTTTACTTTCAGACTGGCTGGTATGACAGCGTGAAGTATTTTTGAATAGAGCGTGAAAGGTGTTCTTTTATATTTTCATTGACGTCTGTCGTGCTGTAAAATTTGCTATGTAAAGTCGTAAATATAATTAAATAACTTTATAATATTTCTGTGTCTATTACAATACTATTCCTACTCTGCTATTGTGTGAGGAGCCTAGAGAAATACCTCTCACACATAACCTGTGCGCAGTGGAAGTAAGATTTACGGTGAGGGATACGGAGTGGTAGCAAGTGAGAAGCTTGATATTACGGTTGGTGATGTCATGTATGTACCTGGTCTCTCATCAAATCTTTTGAGTATTAGTAAAATTACTAATAAAAATAAAGTTGCTGTTTTTACAGGAAAGGAGTGCAAAATTTACAATGCGAGTGATTGTAAAATTGAGGGTAAACCACTTTTGAAAGGAGAGGTTGACAGAGGAATTTACAAACTTAAATCTTCTTCACAGGCGAGTGTGTTTGCATCTGCAGCGGCTAGTGGCGACATGGAGTTGTGGCATAAAAGGCTAGCGCACCTGGGTTTGCACAATCTTTCCTTATTGAGTGACAAAATGGCAACTGGGGTGAGTTTTTCTAAACATAATAATCGTGAGCTTGACTGCGTTGCTTGTCTTCTGGGTAAGCAAACCAGAGAACCATTTGAACGGAATAAGGCTACCAGAGCCAAAGATATTTTAGAGCTTGTACACTCTGATATTTGCGGGCCTATGTCAAATGATTCTTTGGGCGGTAAACGATATTTTATGACGTTTATCGATGATTATACGCGAAAAACATATGTTTATTTTTTAAAACAAAAGAGTGAAGCTTTTGAAACAATTCGAGAGTTTAAAATTCATGCGGAGACTCAAACCGGTAGGAAACTGAAGGTGTTGAGGACCGACAATGGTTCTGAGTATGTTAACAAGAGAGTTAACACGTTCCTGAGGGAAAATGGCATCGAACATCAATTGACGATTCCATATACGCCTGAACAAAACGGAGTAGCTGAGCGTGCCAATCGTACAATAACCGAGAAAGCACGAGCAATGCTGCAAGAGGCAGGTCTACCCGTTTCTTATTGGGCTGAAGCAGTAAATACGGCTGTTTACTTGAAAAATAGAAGTCCGACCGTAGCAGTCAAAAATATGACTCCAGAGGAGGCATGGTCAGGACGAAAAGTTGACTTGAGTCATTTAAAAGTGTTCGGCTGTAGAGCGTTTGTTCACATCCCAGATGCGAAGAGGACCAAATGGGATAAGAAGAGCGAAGAGTTTGTATTTGTGGGCTATTGTACTGAGTCAAAAGGGTACAGATTTATAAACCCAGTAAATGGAGAGCTTCATAGAGCAAGAGATGTAGTATTCTTTGAAAACCAAATGTATAAAAAGGTTGCTGAAACTGAAAAGAAAAATGAGACAGTAACTGTCAACCCACAAAATGATGAAGATCCTAACATAAGAGATGTATCAACGCCACAAAGAGCCATTATTCAACTTGAAGAGTCAGTTCAGGAAGAAAACTTGCAGGAGAGAGATCGAGTTGATGAGAATCCTGAAACAGTTGAAGATGAAAATGAACATTGGACGTCATTTAATGAAGAGGATGGCCAAGAATCTTTAGAAACTGAGCAAAATGATACAGTACCAGAAACAGTGGAAAGGAGATATCCACTTAGAGACAGAAGGCCTACCAAATACTCTGATCATGTTACATATCAAACTTTTTCTGAGGAAAGTGATCCAGCTACAGTGCAAGAGGCACTATCACGTAGAGATGCAAAATTTTGGAGAGCGGCTATTAACGAAGAACTGGATGCGCTCCATAAAAATGGAACATGGGTTTTGGTGAAGCCTGAGCGAGCGGTAAATGTTGTTGATTCGAAATGGATATTTAGAATCAAGAAAGAGGCGGGAAATAAAACACGTTATAAGGCACGCTTAGTTGCACGTGGCTTCAGTCAGCGTAAGGGTATTGACTACGACGAAACGTTTTCTCCCGTGATCAGGCATAGTACACTGAGATTATTATTTGCTTTAGCAGTCAATCTCGAGTTAAAGGTTGATCATATGGATGTCACAACGGCGTTCCTAAATGGGAATGTAAATGAGGTTATATACATGCGGCAGCCACCCCAGTTTGAAGCAAAAGGAAAAGAAGATCACTTGTGCTTATTGAAGAAATCTCTTTACGGTCTCAAACAAGCGCCTCGGTCTTGGAATTTGAAGTTACATTCAGAACTAGAGAGTTTGAACTTCAAGCGGTGCAAAAACGAACCCTGTGTGTATACGCGGACAACTGGCAAGGACAGAATTATCCTAGCAGTATATGTTGATGATATTCTTATATTTTACAATAATCAGCAAGAGATGCAGAATGTGAAACGCGAACTTATGAGCAAGTTTGAAATGAAGAACTTGGGAAGAGCTGAGCTATTTTTGGGCATGAGGCTCAAACAAGAAAATGGCTGCATTACTGTTGATCAGGAGGAGTATGTCGAGAAACTTCTTCGCAAATTCGGAATGGTGGACTGTAAGCCAGTTTCAACTCCTGGAGTTCCTGGTCAGCATTTTAGAAAACCAGAAGGCTCAGCACCTAATGAGGCGATACCTTACAGAGAACTCATAGGTTCTTTGATGTATCTTGCAGTCTGCACGAGGCCAGACATCGCTCACTCAGTGAACTACATGAGTCAGTTCTGCAGTAACTATGAAGAGATTCATTGGACTGCAACCAAAAGAATCTTAAGGTATCTCAAGGGAACTAAAACGATGGGGCTCAAGTATTCTAAAGATACAAGTAGAGGAATACAAGGATTTGCAGATGCAGATCATGCCAGTGATCTGGTTGACAGAAGGTCTTACTCAGGTTATATTTTTAAGATGGCTAATGGAGCTATCTCATGGCAAAGCAATAAACAGCGGAGTGTTGCCATATCTACAGCGGAGGCTGAATATGTAAGCATGTCTGAAGCTGCAAAAGAAGCTGTTTTCTTAAAACGGTTTCTCGATGAAATAACGGGTAAGGAGGAGTTACCTATACCGATTCACAGTGATAGCCAATCAGCAATGGCAAATGCACAGAACCCTGTGAATCATCAGCAAACTAAACACATTGATGTCAGATACCATTTTACTAGAGAAGTTTTGGAAGATGGTATTATTTTACTAAAATACTTAGAGACCAAGTATATGGTTGCTGATGTTTTGACCAAGGCAGTTTCGAAAGGGAAACACGAGTTCTGTCGAAGAGAGATGGGTGTATGTCATTGCATATGAGTGATTTTAGGGCTGTCTGTTAGCTGAGTACAAGGAGCATGAATCGGTGAGGAAGTCTGATGGAAGCAATTGAGGAGGAGTGTTAGAAAGGTTTGCAATTGTTTACTTTCAGACTGGCTGGTATGACAGCGTGAAGTATTTTTGAATAGAGCGTGAAAGGTGTTCTTTTATATTTTCATTGACGTCTGTCGTGCTGTAAAATTTGCTATGTAAAGTCGTAAATATAATTAAATAACTTTATTATATTTCTGTGTCTATTACAATACTATTCCTACTCTGCTATTGTGTGAGGAGCCTAGAGAAATACCTCTCACACAGGTTATGGGCCCAGCACGCTTCCACTGCGAGTACAAAGATAATAACAAATCCGGTACCTAGATTAATGGGCGGCATTAACGTCTACAGCGATTTTAAATAATACTAATAATCATTACTATTTTTATAATTATTGATAGTTATGAATCAAGCAGCAGAATCAGGCTTAAATAGGTTACGTTTTGTAATTATTAGTTTAATCAAATAGCTCGACGGCAACAGGTATCTATGTCCGGAGATTGAAGTACAGGTATAGTATAACATATTAGGCTACAATTTTCAAAGAAGTTTTACGTGATACAGAGATACTGAAAAAGCGCTGCGTGGTATAGGTACGTATGAGTGACACAGACTGCACGCGGGCCGTGCGGGGTGCGTGGTAACTAGTGGTAAGAGCTTACGAACTCGGGCGCGGGTGGCAGTGTGGCGGTGTGGCTATGCTAGCTGTTAGTCTGTTATATTTATTATTGTTTATTATAATTGTTTACTCCAACGGTTCCAGAATAAAAAAAACATCACTGCAATTTTATATTGTAGATTCTTCATGCAATGCTTTCGAATTTTCTTATGGAATATCCTGTCCTACAATATGACACGTTTTTGATAATTAAGTATTATTATGGCGATAATTATTTTAATTATCAAGAACGAATAAATATTGGTCGGATAAATGAATAAAATATTATTTGTATTATAACTTTATTCATAATTACATCATATTATATTTGATTTTGATTAATGACTCAAATTCATAATGTTATTACTAAAATGTTGATTATTAAAAATATCGGTTTGTATCACTGACATTGAGAAGATATCGTAACATTTTGGGGAAATTACAATCTAATGAACTGGCACCCTAAGTAGGCATTGTCCGACTAAATTTAAAAATATTGCTATTTCTGTCATTTTCAACGTCTTACCGTACTTTAGCAACTAGTGTAACAGGGATAGAGATATGATTCTTTGATTACCTACCAACGATATTCGAGCGGTTAATGTGTCGCCATGCCTAGCAACGCAGTTGTTTGAGTCTGCTTATCTAGACATTAAACATCATTGGGTACACCTACTAAGTAAGTATATTATTATTGTACTCATCATTATGAAAATTTGGTTATAGGGGCATTTCACGCGAAGCGGACAGGTAAAAAAGATCGATGTTTTGGATTTCGGTAATATTTAAGTATATTCTACCTATACTTACATGTTCTTGACGCGTGTGCCAAATATTTTTGTAATATCATTAAGGGGCTTTGAATTTTTTCCAAACCGGTGGGCACGCAGTACTTCAAAACCGATTACCGTGTCATAAAATTATAGATTATTATAATTAAACCGCTGAATTTACTACTTAATTTTATGAGCTTTTTAACTGTATTTTTGGAAATAAAAAAAAAATTTTTTTTCGTGTAAAAAAATAGGATTTAATTTTCTTTTTTAATTTTCAGAAAGTTAGACCATTTTGATTTTTTTTTATTTTTTGTCCAAAAATAGCTTACGTTGTATAGAATATCCTCGCTAAGTTTTATAATGGGCGTGAAACTGGATTAGGAGCTAGACTGGAAATACTGCCGAAATGTGGTGTCCGTCATATGGTACTGGTAAAAATTGCAGTATTTTGAGTCTAGCTCCTAATCCAGTTTCACGACCATTATAAAACATAGCAAGGATATTTTGTGCAATATCAGCTATATTTAGACAAAAAAGAAAAAACAATCGAAATGGTCTAACTTTGTAAAAATTATAAAAAAAAATAATTAAATCCTATTTTTTTCATGAATTTTTTTTTTTATTTTCAAAAATATAGCTAATAAGCTCATATAATTAAGTAATAAATTCAGTGGTTTAATTATTTTAATCTATAATTTTATAACTTGGTAAATTCAATTTACGTCAACACCACCCTATACTGATGGACGACGGACACCACATTTCGGCGGTATTTCCAGTCTAGCTCCTGATCCAGTTTCACAAATTACAAAACTTAGCAAGGATGTTTTATATAACGTTAGATATTTTTGGACAAAGAATAAAAAAAATCAAAATGGTCTAACTTTGTGAATATTACCGAAATCCAAAATATCGATCTTTTTTATCTGTCCGCTTCGCGTGAAATGCCCCTATAATAAGGCTTCTTCCTGACGATCCCTATCGGAGCCCTATGTACTAGTAAGTTCGTATAGGACGAGTGGCTGGCCCTGCTGGCTGGCTGGCAGGCTTTAAACTGTCTCAAGGCCTTTGACATGGTTAAAACTACCTACAATTTAATGTGTCATCCCGAGCCACGGTAGCCCGGTATGTTCTAGTGTCTAACAGCACAGTGCATTACATTAAAATAGATTATTTGTTTTTTCATTCACTCACTTTTTAATCTTATTTAAAATACTATAATCGAAGTAATTATTTCATTAGTAAATAACTACAAGTAGGTACCAATTTTTTAAGGATTGATAAAACTGTGAGTAGGTATGATTCATGTAGTTTTTAAATGGATTTATCGATTTCAGTCAGGTAATTAATGTCAGCAGTTATCTCGATCTCTGACTTAACTTGACCTGTATAATTTGTACTCTATTTTTGATAATGATTTTAATGGATCTATTATATTTTATTTACTTTATATTTTATTTTATTTACTTACAAGTATTTCGACGAATGTTTCAAGAGATATTATATATTAAAATAATAAACTACACGCCTCCGAGATGGTCAAGCGGTTTGGTGGCCAGCAAATAGGTATAAGCCTAGATAGATAATACTGACACCCACCTTACAACGTGAGGTCGTGGGTTCAAATCCCAGTCCCGTACCAATGAGTTCTTCGGAATTTATGTACGGAATTTCACACCATTGGCTTGTCGGTGAAGGAAATCATCGTGAGGCAACCTGCATACATCCGTAGAAGAAATACTATGATACTTATATTATGTGAATCCACAGTTTGATTACCTCGGCGGTCTTCTGAGCTGTGAGGGGGACAGTGGAAAAGAGATCACTAGGAGAGTCCAAATGTTAGCGATGACAAAACTCACTAGGATATGGAAAGACCGCAATATATCACGCAAAACTAAAGTGAGATTAGTGCGCGCATTGGTTTTCTCAATCTTTTCTTACGGTGCCGAATCCTGGACGATAAATCAGAAAGGAAGAATGAAAATTGACGCTTTTGAAATGTGGTGCTGGAGGCGTATGTTGCGAATCCCATGTACCGCACGTCTAACAAACGTGTCAATACTCAAGGAGCTCGGAACAATCACAAGAGTTATTTTATTTATTTATCATTTTAATTCAGACAATAATTATCCATAAATCGTAAAAAATTGAATACAATTGAGTCATTCATTTTAAACATTAATTACAATATATATTATAATTAATTACATTAATCTGGTCCCCCCTGCCCCTTTCTTCTATCGTACGGCTAGACGGACGCGACCAAAGCGTCACCCTTTTATGGTGGACATTCCGCGCGTTAGAACCAAGCGTTTCGAGTCCTCATTCCTCATACGAACAGCCGGAATGTGGAATGCTTTGCCTGGGTCTGTCTTCCCGTTGAAGTACAACGTGAGTGTCTTCAAATCCCGAGTAAATAGGTATCTTCTAGGTAAGCGTGCTACACCCTAGACCGCACATCTGCTTAACATCAGGCAGTGTGTAGTCAAACGCAAACCTATTCGAAATAAGAAATAAAAAAAAAAAAAAAAAAAAAAAAAAAAAAAACAATATTTATTAATTACAAGCTTTATAATTTAGTGCCCATAACAATTAACATCCACTTATTCTGAATGGGGCAACCCAATCGATCAGCAATCATTTGAAGAATACCATTGCGACTGCCTCGTACTCTATATCGTAGGGACGCGACTTTCTTGCGAATAATCGCATGAAAGTCATCCGTTCGTGCCTCAGCAAACATTTCAGATGCACTACAGAAGCGAGGCAACCGCATCAGCATTCTAAAAATATCGTTATATTGGACCCGTAGAATGCTGGCAGCCCGGCGAGTATGACTTATCCACAAGCTACTCGAGTAGAATGACTGGCAATACGCCTTGAAAAGGGTAATTTTCACCTCCCTCGAGCAGCGAGCAAACCTTCGTGCGATCATATTTCCCCTGACTGCCAGAGCCCTACGTTCCCTCTCGATATCTGCGTCATCTCTAAGGTCGTCATTAAGAATGTGTCCCAAATACTTAAAAGTAGTAACCACATTCAAAGCCACACCATTTAGCATAATTGGCGGATCATTTGCTGGTTTGAGGTTTCCGCTCTTAAAAACAAGCACCTCACTTTTTTTAGAGTTGTACTTCAGCCCATGATCTGCCGCATACGCCTCACAAATTCTAACTAGTCTGCGAATTGCCCCTACCGACGGTCCCAGCAGCACCATGTCGTCTGCGTAACTTATATTATTAACGCAGACTCTATCTATAAAACAGCCCGCATGGGTGCTGCTGAGCTCGTCGATGAGGTCATTAATATACAAATTAAACAGAAGAGGAGAGGTTATGCCACCCTGTCTCACTCCACATCCCAAGCCATATGCGTCAGATAGAGCTCCCGCCCATCGTACCTGATTTCGCTGACAGCCATACCATAGTTGTAATATAGAAACAACTTCGGCCGGCACTCCTGCAGCCCTCACCTTTCTCCAAAGCCTCCGATACAGCACCGTATCAAAGGCCTTGGATATATCCAGAAAGCAGGCATATACCGGTCTTACTGTCGGTGTAGTACTTGACAGCCTGCTTAAGACACAATATCGCACTTTCAGTTGACAGACCAGCCCGAAAGCCGAACTGAGCGTCGTGCAGTTTGACGTGTTGAGATAGTATGTCATTAAGCAAGCTGTCAAGAACCTTTGCCAGCACTGCTGCCAGCGAAATAGGTCTATAATTGTTTCTATCCGACGCATCTCCATTCTTAGACTTGATAATTGGCACTACTATGGTCTTGGTCAACTCCTCAGGCAGGTACCCATGACAGAGACATAAGTTGTAGAACATGGAGAGTACGCGCGGCAAATGAACTCCCGCATATTTGAGATGTTCGATGCTGAGACTGTCATGCCCCGGCGATTTACCTCCTTGCATGGAGTGAATTACTTTCCGCACTTGCTTAGCATTAAAGTACACCGATCGCTCCGAGCTGCCAGCCTCATCATCTAGCATCTCCGCCTCGTCTAGTTGAGCCCCAGGCGTTACCTGGAAGTGATCTTTAAAGAGGTTTGCTATCGATTTATGATTGCACTCACCATCTACACTCACAGGGAGGCCAGACTTAGCATTCATTTTATTTGAGTCTTTCCAAAAATGTTTAAAGTCTTTGGCGGTATGGTGTGAAGCAAGAATGTCCATTTTTATTTGATCTTGTCTATTTTGACACCACTTTAACTGTTTTTTAAATGATTTCTTGCTCTCACTCATATTTTCATATATTTGGCCACAGTTTGGCTTACCAGCATCAATCCAAGCCAAAAACTTAAGTCTAGCCTCTCTGTGGTAAGGCGCTACGTATCGATTCCAACCCGCGACATAACCTCCCCTTCTTCTGGTTGATGTACGATCACATGTGGTTGTTGCGGCCTCTGACATAATCGTGACTATATCTACATACATTTTATGCAAAAGATCTCTATGTTTCACATCAGAGCAGATTCCGTCACAACATTGAGATAGCTCTAAAGGGAAATCAATCTCTCTCAATTTTTCATGACATAACTGCTGATAAGTCTTAATTTGATCTACAGTGCGCTCTCCCCAGATTACTTTATCTAGTGTCAGGAGTAACTTAGAGTCCACTGGGCTCCTACAACTCGAACTACATAGATCACATTCAAAGAACAATGGTAAATGGTCAGACCACACCGGATCAAGCATCACCCATACTTTCTTAATAGTCGCCAATGTACTTTTTGTGACCACGCAGTGGTCTAACCATCTCGCACAACCATGTGCGTCACTAACGTAGGTAAATGTGTCGGATCCAGGACCAAGTATACTCATATCCGCACATGACCACTCCTGATCCCCACAGAAATCCAACAACTTAACCCCGAAACGCGCAGTCGGATGAGAATTAAAATCTCCCAAAATATAAACTAAATTTGCGTCATTGTTTTCTTCTACTATTGCACTAATTTTACCTAAACATTGAGTAAATTCAATTAAATTGTCTTTTTCGCCATCTTTAGAGTCAGTTGGCATATATACACTAAATATTATTATGCACGTTATGGTAAATAGAAAAACTAATGGTAGTCGGGCACGCGGGCGTTCTCCTACCAGTTGGTCTGACCAAATATAAACACCTACTGGCCTGCCTGTGCCTATAACTAAAGCCATTAAGCCGCTCAGGACAGAACCGCATGGAAGAGCACGGTGTAGCAAAACATCCCATATTAGACACGACCTTCAGCAATGAAGATACCGATTCAGAAGATGTGAATCCACCATCACGTGGTCTTAGGTTTTTATAGGTGTTAAGCGAAAAGTTTCTTCGGTAGTTTTCGAATCCCTGTGATAATCCGTTACGAAATGAAATTTTCAAAATTACCTATTACCGTGATGCGTTGGTAGACATAGCTCCTTAGCGTGCTTAATTACTTTACTTGCTTACTTATTACTTCTGAATTAATGTTCTAAATATCAAAAATGCTTTGTATACTGCACATTAATTTATTATTATGTAGTTACAATAGTTATTCAATAAAATCAGGAGTCAATAATAAGAGTAACAATAATATTCTATAGGACAGCAGCGATTTCGCGATCAGTAGTAAAATTAATATGGCCACATTTCGAGAATTCAGGTACATACAAAATAGAAAACGGCCTAATAAATTACAATAAAATATTGCTTATATGATAAAAATAATTTAGTTTCGTAATTTCTAATAGTCTCATGTGATAAAATCTCAAAACCAAATGATTCACTAATTTATCAGTTCTGTGTGTCATGACTTCGTGATTATACAAAAATATAAAACGTACATAATATATTATTTATATTCAATTCATAACGATTATATAATTCAATTCTAATATAAAATAGTTTAGTAATATTCATTCTTTATATTTATTTTCTCAATCAAGTCTAAGGCTTTCTCGTAAAGTCTGGTCAGACATTAATTAAAATATCTACTTTAACAATTGAAGAAACTCTATAAATCTAACAAGATGATATTGAGTCATCACGAATACTATTTAATAACTATTAATCTATCAGTAAATTATTATATATCTACAGTTCAATTTCATAACGTACCTAGGTAAATGACGTGATCTAAATTCTAAACCTAACTATAAATAAGTGATGTTTCCGTTCTTACTTTTAACATAACGACTATTACATAAACGCTAATAGTGTCTGTAAAAGTTGTATTAAAATATTAATATCATTCAGAACTCGTATCTCTCAATATTTACAAGAAGGTTCGACCGGGCCGCAGGCCGCTGCCGCGCGTTTAGCCGCAGGCCGCCGCCGTGTGGCCGCACATCACACAATCACAATGTTTAGTCCTGCAGGACGAGCTACCGAACAATAGTAGGTAGGTACATACAAAATTAAAATTCGATTTAAAATTATATCAAGTCGATATTGCAAATGGCACTCTGAGAACGAGCTTTCGGCTCGTTTCATTTATCCTACACCTAAGCTAATAGTTTATATCACAAGACGCTCGACAACCGTAAAGCCTCAATGATTCGGGACGCAGGCGCCACTCGTGCTCGTACTCATCTCTCGCTGTCCCCCGATCGCGGTCGGCGCGGGCAGGAATGTGAGTGCAGCGCCCGGCGCCGCTGGGTCCGCACCGCGCACCGCGGCGCCCGCCGCCGCCGCCTCGGCCGCGACCGCTCTTCGATCCAAAACCAACGCTTGCGCATCTCAGCCGCATCAGTAGAACGAGGGGTGCCAGTCTACGGTCGGATGCAGCGGCCCGTTCGACGCCGGCGACGAGGCCGTCGTCACCGCGCCCAGCGCCAGGCAGTCGAAGCAATAGTTCGCTCCGCTGTTATTATCCCAGAACTGCTGGCCTTTGCATTGGAAGCGGACGGCGATCTCGAGCCTTTGGCCGGAAGATATCGCCGGCGCGTACAGCACGAACTGGAACCTGTCGCAGAAACCGTCGCACGAACCCGGCACGTAGTTAGCCTGCAGGTCTGTATACGTCTTCCACTTATTCATCGTGTACCGCACGTGCACTGTTTTATGGAAGTCTAAATTGCGCACGCGCACCGATCCGCACACCGTGACATGCACGCCGTCGCAAACTCGAGCGCTTTCCAAGCAGCAGTTGAACGTCTCGAGCTTGCTGGTGAGGTCGGTCGGCAACTGGAACAGCGGCACCAACGTGAGCGCGCCGAGTCTCGGCGCCGCGCGCACGGGCGGGGAGCTCGCCACGTCGCAGCCGGTGAGATCATCGTAGGCTGATTTGGGAATAACAGGAATTTCATCCATAAACGTTTTAACATCCGCAAGATCTAACCCTAGCACGTCTGCAAAGCGCACGATCTTCTTTCGCCCCGGGGTACCCGGTGGTGTTTTACCGGTTTTCAATGAAGAACAACGACGAACTCTTTGTGGAAAATCATCTTCTCCTTCATTGTGCTCTTTTTCTTCAATTTCGGACGTTAAAGCTGTGGATTCTACATCTGTCGCGGCAGATTCTTCTGTAATACTCAGTGTACTGTCGGTCTCGATGAGAATATCATTAGTTATAACTGGCTCTTGTTCGTCTTGTTTAGTTTCTGAGGATTCACATGGGATTTGTTCTTGGACTGCTACTTCGTTTTCTTCCTCCAAAATAGTTTCAACTTCTAAAAGTGACAGATTTTCGGCGCTGGGCGTTATTTCCTTTTCAAGACTGTTTTCAATTTGGAAGGTTTCATCGTTGACATCCGAGGGATCGCTCTTTGCCGATTCAAATTCTGAATCGCTATCCCCAGTGGACACACAACTCGCTGAAGGAAGACACAAACGTTCATTATCAATTACCGGGGACGGCCTCGCTATGCAGTCTATTTCATCTTGGCTATTTTGTCGCGCACAACCTTCAAACGTCATAGCCGAATAAAGTCTTTTATCCGCATGGCCATTTTCTCTCGGCGTCGGTTGTATTTTTACCGGCGAGTCCGTGTAAAAGGCTGTAGAAAACCTGAAGCCATTTTTCGTTTTGTTCGGATGCTGAAGGAGGAGTTTGGCCTGCTCTTTGGGGTCCGTTTCCGAATCGACGTCGTAGAAAGGGGGTTCCTGGTCGTCCGTGGGCGACCGTTCCGAGAAAGGGTGGTCGTATTCGTCGACGGGGCTGGAAGGGCTCTCGCACTCAAGTTCAAAATCGTAGAAAGTGTCGAGATCGCGTTGGTTGGTGGAGGAGGTGGGTTGATGTGCGTGCGCGGGCGCGGCGCCGTCGCGCGTCAGCCAGCTGCTCTCGGAGTCGTCGTGCGCGGTGCCGAGGTTGCGCAGGCGGCTGTGCAGGTCGCGCGCGAACGCCGCCGCGCGCCCGCGGCACGACATGGGCAGCAGCGACGTCAGCCCGCACTGCGGCCCGCCGTGCTCACCGTTCATCTGCGTCTGAAACGGAACATAACATTCCATTACTTAATGCTATTTTTGATCATCTAAGACTCTTTGATGTGGATACACATCGACTTGGCAATTTTTCTTTGGAGATACGATAAAAATTGGACTCGCACGAATCCTGAGAAGATTGATCATAGAATGTCATTAATGGTGGTCTTTATGTTGTATCATAGATACGTATTGGATTTGTGTCGATTTGATTTTTGTTTTGCAAGCAGAATTGCTTGCACGTTGAAACTGAGTTAATTTTCATGATAAATAGATAGTTGCAATGCTCAAAGTCAAAAGTGAACGACCTCGATAAGATAACTAAATTATGTGCTCGTTTCTCTACTATGATCATAATATCATACCACTTTTCAAGATAATAATACAACAAATAGTAATTTAATACCACCACTCAAAAGTAAGTAGATAATAGTTACCCGATAAATAAACAATTGTTAGAAAAATATTGTAGGATGAAGCAGTTCATTAATGGAATTATTTTAACTAGCAACAGTTATCTCGTTTTAATAACACTGCTTTGTCATTGATTAAACCAGCAAACGGAATGGAGTTTGTGACTAACAAAATTGTAAGAAACAGTACAATAATCACCTTCAAAATATTTCAAAAATCTATAACGTCACATGACTGACGACGAAAACTTGGCACAGAACTATGAACCTACGCACAACTCAACCATGAATGCAATCCAAAAATATTCACAATTATTAAGACTTTTATTTTTTATTTGCATTGAACAAACGCCACGGTTTTTTCAAAGCGCCGCCTGTCGCTGGCGGGAGACACCTCGCGGTGACGCGAATCGTTGAAGGTCGGAATCTGACCCATTTCTAAGGTAACGACACTAGCACAAACTAGGTCGCCTGGATCCAACCTCGATATACATAAAAAACTATTTGATCTAGAACATTGAGAACGTACTGGGAAAAGACGCAATTGTGCTTCAGAATCCTCAATAGGAAAGAAAAAATGCCAAGTCGATGGCCAGAATGAAGACGAAAATCGAAACAGAAATTAACTTCTTCACCAGCACCCGTATTCCGAGCCCGGCCTTTTTCTACGTCATCTGTTTGCAAGACGATGCAACAGAGAAAAAATGTGTAGGTGTACAAATGTCGAGCCAATTCCCGCGCTTAGAATACTGAGGTTGGACTAAATAATCACACTCACATCGCGATATTCTCGATTTGTTTACACACGCGAATTTAGCACAATGCATTTAAACTGCAGACAAGCCGGCAGTATTTCAGCGCCGCCCGCATACCGGCAGAGGTCAGATATTTCAAGACGGACGTCTTCTCATGTTGATACTTGATGAGCCAATGAGAATCCTAACGCGTTTACGAGCTCCAAAATTGATCTATATTAGTTGAGTACCAACAAGAGGAAAACTAAATTAAATGCACGTGATGAAACGACTGATGTGGGTAAAACAAAGATGGAAAACGTAAGACAGTTTCTTTATCCTGTTGTTCTCCTTTTCGCGTCTACCGTAATGACTAGTGTGACGAATTCGCGACGTACATCTGCCATTACATAAACAGAGAGCGAACGCCAAAAGCGTCATCGGAATGGAGGCGAGTCCAGAAGCATCCAACCATTTGGACGATTTGGTCTTGATTGATGTATCATACCAGCACCAGACAACGAAAATTAGAAACGCAAAGTTATATACGAACGTCGCACACTTTTTAAGGTGCTGTCTCTACCAGAGCGGAGATGTACGGAGCTGGGCAAAACTTTGTATACCCCATTGGAGAAATGCCATAGACTCTGCTCGATTACGATTGTGTTATATAATTCTCACCCAGCAACTGTATACACTGTATGTATGCGCTGGACTTTTTTAAATGGTTTACTGCTGAATTTAAGCCAACACACTAAACAAATATAAGATTGATGCAACATACGAATACAACAATCCGCCCATAAATAGCAATCTCCGCTCCGCTTTATCAGACTTTGGGCCTCCCCTTCTTCTGACTGTTAGTAAATAGGTATTCTGTAGCAATCGTTGCGAAACCTATTATAAAGGACCGATCAGCTCGTGTGATCTGAAGGTCTTGCCAGATAAATATAGTCCAGTCCTACATCCTACATTATCCAATCAGTAGGAGCAGCGGTCACCGCTCCGGCCGCTCGTTGTTCTCCATAAATCATTCGAATCCGCTCCTCATGTGTTATTATGAAACAATTTGCTGCACCAACAACATCCGCTAAAAACGTCTTTGCTGTCTTATTTTATGCGACTATAAGCTTCTTCATATATCAGACTCGGACACATGAGACGTATGATTTAGGTGTAGCGTCAAATGGAAGTGGGTTGGATTCAAGAGAATAGGGCAGATGAGATAGGTACTGCACTGTTTCATACAATAAGCGTTACGGGACGTATCTTTTTTCACCGATTTTTTGTTCTACAAGCTTTTTAATTTGCAATGGAAGTATGTACTTATCTACTTATGTAAGTACGGGTGGAATCATGCAAGTTAAATTTGACCCGGCTTCCCTGTTTCCGATTGAGCTGAAATTTTGCACGCATATGTATATCGAGTGACAATGCAATAATATGGTACCATGGAGCTGATCTGACCCGGAAGGTGGCCATAGGAACTCCTGTACTGAACAAGATAGACCCGTCGTGATGGGGTCGTTTTACTTTTCTTGGCTAGCACTCTGCTGCTACACTAATCCAGGATCTCATAAGCTTGTAATTAAAAAGTTATATTTATAAGTATAATAATTTATTTTAGATCAGATTTCATATTTTTTCTATCATATCAGGTATCAATTATGTAGAATTTGTCTGTATTTTTAGAGTTATTAGGGAAAATGTGTCGATATTTTAATGTTTATACAATACCAAATACTTTTGCATAAGGGTTGAAAGATTGACTGAAAACTGCAAAAAATGCACTTTTGCTGTACTAAAATTTAATTGTTGTTCTTTTCTTTCGGAGCTAAAGCCGTAATAATTGTTTACAGTGAGTGAGAGTTTTGGTATGTACCCTTATCACACTCATTATCAGGACGACGAACGCATTATTTATAATTGCATTTTAATCGCTGACACTGATATGTCAAATACAAGAGTTATTGGTGAAATGTGTTCAATAACAGAGTCTGTTTTCATTACATCACGAGAAATGCAGTTTGTAAACATTCTGCGATGTCTTTCACAACTGATTAAAGTTCACGGTGACACGATGAAAATAGAGAAAGTACTCATCGCTCATTACGATAATTATCCGACCAAAACAGACATTCTGTAATTAATAACAATATTATTTACTCAATCGGGGAATGTACCTACGTACCTACCTATAAAATACCTATAAGCCAATACCTATCGGTGCGATTCAGAATACTGTAAAATCATAGAGATTTATTATGATATGAAACTAGAATCTTTATTCAATTTTAAATAATTAATCGACTATTTAAGTATTGAATTTCAATATTTAAGATGAATTTGAGGTAGGTAAAAGAGTTTAAATCTTATTGGTGTGTAAGACTTGAGCTTTTTTAACAAATATCTAAGTAGTAGCATTAAATCAGAAAAATGTTTTTCAAATTACAACTGATTTTGTTTACAAAACTAATCATGCTACTCTATCGTAAAAAACAAATCGTGGGATAACCGATAAAACACAAAACTTTAATGTTTTCAAATTATCAGTTTTATGACTAGGTATTGTAAACGGTAGTATTGTTGATGCTAAATAAATAAAAGGTGACCCCGTTGACGACACTTATCACACAATCAGCCGATGTGACGTATTACAGATAACATTAATAGGCAACAACAAGCTAAGTAAGCATAAAAATACAAGTAGGTATTTTCTACTATATCTCAGTTAATCACAAAATAAGAACCAACTGGAAAAAACAAATATTTATAGTTTGATATACCGAAACTAGGCTTTGAAAAAGTACTTAATCAAGGTAGCATAGTTTGTAATGTAAACATAATGAAGGCTAATTTTATAAGTCAACTATTCCTACCTCCGGGAAATCTTGCTTGTACAATATGTAAAATGTACCAATAACTATATTTTAAATGATACAGGGTGCGGCTCTCCAAAGTGCAGTTTCAGGAGTCAATCAGCTCAGGTGATCTATACATTGTGTTGTGTCAATAAACTCTTTGTATAGAACAGCTGATTTCTTTTTCGATATTTTGCACGCGATTGCATAGTATAAATTATTCCTAATAATGTACCTGTGGCGTAGAGTCAGTATTGATTTTCTGATATATAAAAACAGCTTATATATACACATACTAAGACTACATAAGGCCTGTATGTTGTTATTAAACAATCATTGAACATTTCGTAAAAAATTATAAAAACATAATATTTATATACACCTTTAGTAAAAATAATATCAAAGACCATAGAACGGGTAGTTATTGATCATCATTACGAACTGTTTTTACTATGGGGCCATATCAAAAATTGTTACTTAACGAAAAGAAACATTGCAGAGTAACCTTGTATAATTATTGTAATAATATATTGTCATAAATTCTTTTACAGATATTTTCATTCACGTGTAGAGGTATTTTCGTTTATACCTAAGAAAAGCTGACATTAGTGCTGCTAGTACCAACACACAAGAATTAGAGACAGTGACGTCACAAGGAGCTCAATGAAGGAGCCGATAAGACGGTCATTGAACCGTTAGATAACGCAAAATTGCTTGCTGATATTACTAAGTACCGTATCAATATTGCCAATGAGTGAGTGGAAACGTTTATCATGGATGTATCATATTTGCCATGATCTAGTTGTATTTTCTATGGCATGCAAAATACACGTTTGAAAAAATATGTATAGATACTTAACCTAACTAGAAATAATTACTCAAGTTGAATTCCTCCTCTTTTATTAAAGTCGGATGAAAATTAAAAATAGAAATAATCGCGCCAGTAGTACAAACTTCCTTGATGTATACAATTTAACAAACAATAACAATTTACTAGACAAACAACCACATTACATAAAAAATAAATTACAGGTACCAAACAACACAATTAATAGGTTTCTAACTAGCGATTAGCTTTTGAGCGATTTCTTCTTAGCAACCAAGTTAGTAGAAACCAAGTCGTGCCCTTAGTTCTTAATATTTTTCAGTCCTGTACCTTTACATTATTTTTGATTATTTATTTTTGGGTTTTGACTGGCTTTTCGGTAATTATAACAATAACATGGTGAAAGTTAAAAATAAATCTCTTCTCCATATCTTTCTTGGTTATGTCATGCTGGTTTTATTTAGGTATAATAACTATTCATCAAATTGGATGATTAGTGTAGGCTTTACGTAAACACAACCTTACTTATATGTCGAAAATAAACCATCCTGTGAACTTTACAATCATGAAGGAAATAGTCATCAAAGAAAACTATTAGTCACAATCCAAATTAATAGTATCTGAAATCGTCTAAATTAGGTACGTCTTTCGTCTTATGGAATTTTGTATTTCTAATACAATCTTCTAAGCTCTAACCTTTTAGGAGAAAACAATGTCTAGACTAGTTTTATTACTTATTTTCATTGGTCTGCAGTTTACTACTGCAAAAGTAATAGCAAAAGTTTTAAACGCTGAGTCATAAAGTTCAATCATATACGTTGAACTTACTGCGTTAAATGCTGTTGACCCTTTCAATTTTTTACGAAGTATTCGTAGCTCGAAAGCTACAGGATTATTTAGACAGTGACAGGGTACACTAAGCCAAAAGAGGGTGATTCAAAACCATCATTATGAATTTTATACTTTTACTTTGGGGCCAAACCAGAATTTGAGAAAAAAAATCAGCTATCCCTTATCCTAAATACAATTCAGAATGTATATTTAAATAGTTCGGAAAATTGCGTAATGTCTTCTCGTCCGACATTCCTCAGTGCCTCAAGACGAAAGTGTTTGACCAGTGTATGTTACCAAGGATGACTTATGACACTAAAACGTTGTCTCTTACTATGGGTCTTATATATGTATGATAAGCTTCAAGTAGCCCAACGAGCTATGGAGAGGGTTATGCCCGAAGATGGAAATCGAATCAGAAATAAGGAGATCCGTAAAAGAAACAAAGTTACCGACATAGCCCAACAGATAAGGACATTAAAGTGGCAGTGGGCAAGACACATAGTGTGCATGGAGGACTGGTGACCGATGGGGTCGAAAGTTCTCGAGTGAAGACCTCGTACCGGCAAGCGCGACCGCAGGATCGTGCTGGATGCAAGCCGCTTCCTACCGATCTTGTTGGAGATCCATAGGAGAGGCCTATGTCCAGTCCAGTAATGCCTATGTGATAATATACTGATATGAATGTATATTAGCTAATTATATATATCTCGTAACAATAATAAAATTGAAGAAAGTAAGTAACCTTGACATGAGGAAAATATGTTATAAACATCTTATCAATGTTTTCGCAGAAGCAGATACACACACTTATTATTTATCAGTTATTTAACAGGTACTTGCTTTCCTACTTTCATAAGCTTAAAATGATAATAGAAGTGGCAATGTCGAACTATTAAATAATACCTCAGAATCAGAAATCTACTTATTTTTACCAAATAGAACTATACCTACCTATCATACATATATATTAGATAGGTACATAGCCAAGCGAAATACCTCTATATGAGTGTCAAAACAGGAGTCAAGGAACCAATAATTAAGGCTATTTAAAATTCGTAGCTTCCACGTGTTTAGGTTGATGACTGTTATCGTATACGCGAGGTTGCTTCACCAAAATGTGTTAGCATGGGCACGATGTTCTCAGAGGACGAATAGCGGTCATCTGTATGTTTATGCCGTCTCGACGAGGTGCTTACATCGTTGTGCATTGTGCGAACACGTTCCACCTCTCAATGTAACTACACAATTGCTGTCAGTTAAAGTAAGATGTCGTCTTGCATTCTTATAAACGCTAGCCGTCAGTCGCTTGCAAAAACAAATTTAGAGAAGCGTCGTGAGCAAAATGGTTTCCAAATTGGGAATCATTTGAACACCTGAAAGATTGCGCTCGTGAGAGCATTCTTTGTCACCGACACACCACTCCAGAATCTGCACGTGTTCTGGCACCCAACCAACACAATCAGATGATTTCCAATACAGAGAAGCAATGATGCTCAGGGTTGCGTTCAATTGTCGAATGATCGGCCGACGACACTAGTTGACATTGTAGGAGTTTGATGTTGTTTCATGTCTTTGAGGATATTGATCTTATTGAATTCAGCTTTAAAGATCATTTTACAGCAAACCATCTGCATCGAATTAAATACCCATATCAACTGCCTTTGTGAAAGGAGATTCATTGATTCCCAATGCATACCTACGTCATATGATCATGAAGAACAATGAGTAATAAGCCTTTAAGAGACGGTAAAAGATGCAAATATGTTGTTGGAGATTCCAAATGAGCTATTTTAGTCGTGACTTTCACTTTGTGTTCTAAAATAATCCGTTTAGACACATCCAGACGTAGTTAGGTATAAATAAAAGATGATCACGCGCTTGGCACCAGCGCCTTGACTCCTAGCTCAGGAGCTTCCCACTCAGGACGCCGTGGCGGTAATCATGTAAACAAAAGTTACGTGCAAATCTTATCTATGACATGCGACATATTGAATTAGCGTGCCGCGCCGTTGTTAACACGGCATGCAGACTTTTATATAAATAACGTGGTACTTTTATGTCAGTACCGGGTGTGATGCAGGCAAATCGCAAATGTAACAATTATTTTATCTTGTTTGTTTATTCGTTTATCTCATTGATCAAGGAAGATTAAAAGAAAGTAGACATTTTTTGCTTATCGGCTTATGTGTTAATCGGGGCTGGACATGGACGCCGTAATTAATCCAAGCTAGGATATAGCAGTTTCTATAACTTGTGTCGTTTTAAACGCTTGTGGATGGAAGGGATAAAATATCCTACACATATTGCTTACGCTCCAGCTGACTGATAAAATAAAGTCATGATTCATTTGATTCTTTTTCTTCTCGAAATTGTCAGATATATCTGCACACTATACAATATATTTTATCATATCTTTTACTTGCATTATCAATATTGTATTTTATTCCACGAAATTTACAAATTTGTAAAGTCGTATCGTCGTAATCTTCCATCACAGTATTTATTGTTCGACTTTAATTTACCGAATGTCCTATTACTATGTCTTCGTACCTCGAACAGAAAAGTAATTTATGTGTGTGTTCTGTAGTAAGTTGATTGATATTTGTGTCATGTTTCTACATTGCCAACGTGCAGTAGAAGTCGATTGTCAGAGGCCGACCGGTTCCGTAGAAAACTCAGTGCGCTTTCACAACGCGACATTTGGTGTCGCCTCAGTTTCCCACTAGGAATCTCGATAACAGAATACCCATATCGTGACCAACTACATCGTTAACTCGATCAACTATGTCAATCGCGATATTCTTAATTGTATTTAAACAAGATACTGCTTTTAAATCGAAAGGGGAGCCACTCGTAAACGTTTTACGATCAATAGAAATGTTTTTAACTTTCTTTATTCAATTAATTCAAGCGGCCCTGTTGGAATATTGGAGCGAACATAATTGAAAATCATTGAGCAATAACAAGCAGTACAGACCAATAAATCGTATTTTAGGTATCGGTCGGTGTACTTGTGCCAATCTACCGATGTTGGTATATCAATATTTGATCGGTCGAGTGCTCGACGCGCGATTGTGAATGCATACAGAGAGAGCTCTCGCGGGCCCCTTTCTGTTTATAAACAGTTATATAAAGTTTGACACTCGTGAACATGCAAGGACTCTTTATCAATGCTGATGTATTGAAAATATTTATTGTCGCATACCTACTGCGCTTTTCGTCAACCATTTTACTTCACTTTTACTTTTGATTTCATCTTCATTTCTTACGTTTCTTCTATTGGTAGCATCAATGAATGAAGTTCTGCCTAGTTCGTTACGATGCTGCATTCAATGCCCAGGTGAAAAGGTCACTGTAGAGTGTAGAGTTCAATTGATTTGCTATTGAACGCCTAGTCTAGATATAATTACCACATTACGATGTAGGTACAATTAGACAGCAACTAATTAAAATATTTCCCGGATCAGTAAAATGTAAAATTCACTGTGGTTATTGAACGTCATAGTTATTTCAATATTGCATAAACTCTGGACATTAATTCCTGTTTTATAGTTTTGACTTCCGAACGAATTTGCGTCAAATAAGATTTGCCAGCATTCCAGCTGCCATGTGCACGTACAAATGTTTATTACCCGGCGTATGATGTCGAATTTAGAAAAAAAGAGAGACATTATATGCAAGCCATTCTAGAAGTTACCGTCCAAGACATTGCATTATTACAAACCTTTTACAAAAAATCGTATACCAATCTAAATCGGTCAAACCTTTTTGGAGATAAACGAGAACATCCGTTTTTTTTTGCACACAAAAACTACTTCTCACCCTCAACGCATAAGAGCACCTCTATCCCTTCATAGTACGTAAAAGTTAGTTGGTCTCAACTTTAAAATATTATTATTTTTGTAGGAATCATTCTTAACTACAGTAAACTTAGTTTGAGTGTCGTTTGACTATTGTTAATTTAGTATGTATTTTTTTTAATAAGAACTTAAAATATAATAAACAAATAATGTACCTACTACAGGTAGATACAATATTTTATTTTTGTGACGCCTTTAGATACTAAATTACGATAATTTATTTATTCTATCAAACTATTGGTATCCATTCGCTATTGTATATTCAATTTTTTTTACCTGTCTTTAAATCCGCATTATCTGAGCATTGTCGGCTTTACAGTGACTTATAATTTGGACCTCCCGTTCTTACAAATTTTCTCTCGTTAGCTTGCTGCGTGGTTTTCAAGTGTGTTAGCGCTATAAAAGAGAAATAAACTAGTCCTGCGACTGCGAGTACCGCATGCCGGCGCCCTTGACAACTACCTGCATTCCTGGAGCCTCTTCTATTTATTCAATTTACTTTTATCTTATTTTAACTACACTTATCGGCGCGATGTTTTGTCTTATCGATGACAATGGCCTGACTCAGACGTCTCAATCTCATTGATTGTGTTGATGACTTCAGTCAGGTAGTCTGTACTATGTGACATTATAGGACAAATAAAACGTGCAATCGAGTTTAGCACAGTAATTAAATTATCGTTACTGTGATACACAAAATTCTCGTTTAGGTGTGAATAATGAAAATAAATTTGATTCATAAGTTTTAGGAATATAATTATGATACCACAATTCTTGGTATTGGCAAAGAAGATATAATAATACTACGTATAGAACGGCCACTCGTTACCCCCCACCCGTTTGAGTCTTCCTCACTTCCACCCCGCGTCAGGACATGATTTACTACTCTGCGCGCGGGCTGCACAGGCCGCTGCAAATACCCGTGTAGCGTTCGTGCGTATGTGTAGTGTCTGTGAATAAATATAGTGTTGTGTGCGTAAGACAGCAGATTTTGTATGAAGAAACGCGGAGTGTCCGGGCTGTGGTATTGGTACAAGTATCTAGTACTTACTTATTGCATTGTAATAAATAGGTACAATATTTGGAAATATGGAAAATAGTACCTACAGACTTATATTTACGAATCACCCGAATGCAATGTTCTATTAATAGGTAGACTAGTTTTGGAAACAAGTGTTTCAATTATTGTGTAACGTGTCGGTTATTACAGTTTACAGTAAAACATTATTATTTATATGAGCGTCTGAGCCAATAACAGTTGCAAGAACTGCAAATTTGTATTTACTTTGTTAAAACTTTGTACCTATAACTATGTGTACCTATTATTTTGGCATCAGTACTATACTAATATAGGTGCTCATAGTGAATTCTATTTTGTAAATACGAGTAACTGCAAATGTCAGGTCAGGTTAAATAATACACAGACCTACGAGTACATAAACAGATATTGATAATTATAATGACTGACATCTCTTCAAAAGTGACTTTGTTTTCAACAAACGTATAGCTATTGAGTCTAACTAGGTGAATTAATTAATTGTGTGCATAGGTCCAGTTAAAGTCTAAATTACTTTGTTGTTATCTATCTCGAGGTATTTGTACCGTTTAGTATAGGTAGAGACACTTTCCTTTAGCTATAAAGACGATATTTATTTAACCTGGTCTTATCATTTGACCTGTCTTGGAAGAAGTAACCAGAACAGCCATCTTACAAATGTGACCAGGTCTGTGTCCTAAATAAGGCGGTTCCAATGGAGCCTGGACACAGGGTGCAGACCCTGGAGAGGCGCAAATGCTAGGATCAGTATTAGGAAACCTTGGGGAGTCAGCAAGAGATTCGATACGAAATTGTGAGACTGAGTGGTACAATACTGATTTTTAGGTATAGAAATAGTTAAGACGATTGTGATTTGCCAACTTGGCCATACAAAAACAATATGCTGTGTTATTTACCTCTAAATATTATCAGATTTGAGTGATTTTTTTTCATCAGCACTTCAATCGCTAGGTTTATACGCCTTAGTTTTTACAGTTTCTTAAATGACCTTATAGACCTTTACGCAAAACTTTGGCTGAAGAGTATACCTACATAAACAAAAACTGTTCTAAAAAAATTGACGTACGAACGTGCAATATTTCTTACTTAAGCGAATGACATCAAAAACATAACATTTTGTTACAATTTAAGGGGGCGCCTAATGCCAAAATCGACTTTTTAAAGACGTGGTGTAAAGATAACGAACATAAATATCCATATTAAAAAAATACTATAGGAAAGGAAAGAACCTATAGTAGCAGAGTAATCGCGTAGAATTTTGGAAAATATTATGGTTACCTTAGAAAAAAATTAAAACTTCGCATCATAAAAAAAAACTTTTTTTTTCAAATGCTCGAAATTATCAGCGACAACACCACATTATTTTTGACAAATTACGTAGCCAGACTAATGTTCTAGTAGAGTAATCGATTAGTTTTTTTAATATATGCTTAAATTTTGAATAAATAAATAAAATATCACCTAAAAATGTAAGCGCGCACTCGAAGCCAAAATCATCGTGAACTGTGTCATGCGATTTTCAACTCTAAACAAAGCACCATAGATGATAGCGGGCGATGCAAGAAGCGCGGGTGAAATCTGTTTTTTTCAAGGCTTTAGGCGCACTCTTAAGGGATGAAAAGAGTTTTCTCCTGGAACGTAAATTTTATCAAATATGTACCGCGAATTTCATGATGTTCTACAGAAAATGCGAAAACACTGGTCGATTCACCATCCTCTTATCCTCTTAAAACAAAGTGGAGTTTAACCACGCTTACATACAATCATATTGACGACCGTTTGTTGTGGCAACTTAAAGATGCCCGTATTCTACCGATAACAACCGCGGAAGAGAAACACGTGCTGCCACAAAAATAATCTAATATCACACGTGTTATTGTCAATTTTTGCGTATTGGGCTTTGGGAAGTTTATCGCACCTAATTTAACGACAAAAATAAAAACATTGGATTCTATTTTCGTACAACTCAAGATCCGAGAGCTATGAAATGATCACGATGTGACACACCGCACGTCGATAACTCTGTGACACGCAGGGCAGCCGGCCAGGAGCATCCAACGTGATAGTTGTTGTTAATCTTGTTATTATTGCATTAGCTTCACCCTACAGCCGACACACTACACGTTACATCCGGTTCCAGTCTGGTTTATACACTCCAAAGTGCATTTAAATTAGGTTATGTTTACCTGAAAATTTTACTGTTACCTTATAATTTTTGTCGCTGACTGCATAACAGCAGCAGACTACGACCGCCGTGACACTACTGGTTCTATGTATTTCTATGAAATATTGTACGTAGCCCGCGAAACATAGTCTGTGACGGGACCTGTATACATAAGTGTATACATATTATGTGTCACCCGACGAAGCACACAAAGTAAGTTCGTATAAGCCCTGGCTAGCCCTGGTGTCAGAGTTTTTAAGCCGCCTAAAGGCATCTGACATGGCTAAACAGTTAAAATAACTGGAGCCTACAATTTAACGTGTCATCCGAACTACACTAGCGCTCAGTTGTAAATGCACCCGGTCACCCATCCCAAGACTGACCGGGCCGAACTGTTTGCCGGGCTGTTTGTTAGCTATCATCGAAGTTAAGGAACCTTAACTTCGATGATAGCTAACAAACACTTAGTCAAACAACGCTATGAGCTCTACGCTACGGAATTGGGATTGACAATGATAGCCAAGAATATTTTACGAGTAAAAAAGTTTACTCGTAGTCACTCTACTGGTGTAACAAAGCGGTGTAACCAAGAGTCCGGACCGGAATATTGCACGTGGTCTTGGCGAAACAAACTCTACAAATGGATTTGTAAGCGTGGACAATTGTCAAAAGTGTCAATTTGGATTTGTGAAAATAAACAAACGAAACAAGGGTCACAAGGCGACGGCATTCATGGAATCGTAACATTTGCTAGGGCCCAGTAGTTAAGATAACAAGGGCTCAAGGTAAAATTTCAATGTTGCACCACAAAAAGCTCATTTTGTACAAAAATAAACAATTACAATGCAGCAAGCGTAAAATAGTTGTTTTTCCTTAGCCACTTCTGAACGATTGCAATCAATGACGTAGGTTTGCGAGTGCAGTTGTTTATAATAACTTAAAGTAGTGTTGTCAAAATTGCATGTTTCCGTATCGAATCGTCTTACTGTAAGATACACATGAATTATTTATTTTTGTACAACTAATGTTTTACTTTAGTAACCTAATTAAGCATTAAAAGTAGGTAAGTTTGGATAGACAGGGTGGCTAGCCCTGGTGTCAGAGTTTTTAATCGCCTGAATTAATCGCAGGAATCGCACCACCAGCAGCCCGGCGCATGTCAGCCTGTGCTATCGAAAAACAACGCCAGGAACACGATAATCGTCTTCCACTATTCAATGCAAAAACATGTAACAGTCGAAAAATAAAACAGCACTGGAAGGTCTCCCCAGAGATGCTAGAATTGAAGCGTGGCAAAAATTTCACAGCCCGCCACCCAACAATATTGCACCTGCTAAGAACTTCCCCCTGTCTATAAGGAAAACTGGCCTGTCTGGAAAACCCAGAACCGAGTCCGTTCCCAAGTGGGACAAAGTCGAGACAATATGGCCAAGTGGGGCTTTATAGACAGCTCGGAAACAGCATGCGTCTACGGCTTTAACCCACAGACTATGCCGCACCTACTGAGCTGTGCAGCCTGCTCTCAGACGTGCACATCAGACGATCTTAACAAAGCCACGGAGAAGGCCATTGGGGTGGCCTCAGTTTGGTCAAACAAAATCTAAATACACAACATCTTATTTTTAACATAGCTTATATGAGAAAAAAAAATCGAAATTTCGACTCGAAAAGAAGATCGCCTGAAGGCTTCTAACATGGCTAAATGGTTAAAACAACCGGGACCTACGATTTAACGTACCATGCGAGCCTCAGTTGTAAATGCCACCCGCGATCACACATCCAAAGACTGGTTGAATTAAGTAAGCATTGATTGAGATCGCAAATTAATACAACATAACATTGTTATCCTACTACATTAATACAAGACTTATCGCGCAATAAAACATGAAATATGTATTAATTAAATACCTACCTCTTTTTCTCCTGAATTTTCAACCAAGTTGCATTGGTCTTGGTCACGGGCAGACCATTATTGCCACCAAGACTAGATCCGTGAACAGAACAGAATACCACTAGCCACAGTCCTTAGCCCTAAATATTAAAGACTGGAGTGTCATCAAAAATAGACAAGAGTAAAAGTTTTGGAACATCAAACATGATTTCAATAGCTTCCTGCGGAGTGAAGTGGCCTGTCCCAGCAGTGGGACGAATATAACCGACGATAGCAATAGAAAATATTTTAGCCACTGGGCAAACTATTTGTGTACAGGTGAACGACCGCGCGAGCTACACAATGTGACTCTTTAAATGTTACAATTGACATTAACATTGGGCTACTTACGTTTTACGAATACTGTAATTAGGGCAGTTTCATAAGCTTCTGTAATGTGGTTCATACGTATTACACATTTGTTACAAAAGTAAAAGTTATTTAAATTTTGTGTATTTACTTACTGTGTAATAGATATATTTACGCAGATATATGTATTGTTTTGTTGCAAAGAACACAACAAAAAGTACTTATAATAAAAAATAATAACCAAATATTCAGGATGCTCCTTTGCAAATTACATGGATTTAGAACTTGCCTGTAACTTTTATAATGGGACCAATCATGCTGTTCCATAATTTTTATCGGCGCTGTTGTTTCACTCTTTTTGTTCACAAAATAAATAATTTAAAATTACGAAAAATTCCCATTCTCACTTAATTCAAAAGCAAACGCTTTTCTCCAAGAAAGTACTGCATGTCTAAGTGGTTTTTGCCCAAGCATTTAAAATGTACACATTTAAAACGAAGACTGCCCATTCTGGTCTTTACATAATTAACAACATTGTAAACCGTATTACATAGAAAACATAGAGCTAAATATGTAGAGAGGGTTGTGCTCGAAACAAACAAGTGATTCTGCACGCATTGCAATACATTGAATACTAATGATGACGCAGACATGACTTTTAGTCGGTTTTAATATTTTAAGTTACAATGGACTCTCACGCGGGTTTCGATAAAAAACATTGAATCCTTGTAAATTGATCTCTTGACACTAGTCAAAATCTTCTAGAGTCTTATTTTATAATTTTTGCCTTTTCCTCTATTTTAAAATTGAGAAAAAATTTAGTCTTGCTAACAATGTCCTTGATAACACTTGATGTTTGCGCATCAACAAAGTAGCTTTACGAAATTAGGATAGTCAACTTGTTGTCACGGCCGCCTTGATTATTCGCCTTGTCCATAAGAAATAATTTATTTATAATTCTATGAAAAATGTATAGCTATGGCGCGGTCGCATCCTGTTTTAGTACAGCGAATACCCGAGTCACTTTATCGATATGATTACACGTCGGCGGTAGCTCACCCCGGAGCCCTAACTTATAGATATAGAATTATAGACCATAATAACAGGCCCGCAAGGCTCATAACTCAGTGAAGAAAACCTAATAATTTACAGGACAGCCCTAGAACCGGGTGGTTTCTACTCGGAACCCGCTGCGTCTACTCGTATGTTGCGGCGCTTGTAGCAGCTTTGAAATTATAATTTTATGTAAATCGATTTGGATCGATGCGTTTACCGCTGGACAAGAACATGCGTGGACATTTTCACACGCAATGTGAACAGTATACAAGTCTATGGCCGATAACATCAAAGCTAGGTACCTATATGTCGGGAGATGGACGGAAAGACTTATTATAAATACGAAAGTATATTTGTTAATTTATTTGTCACTCTTTCACGCCACGACGGAGCGACTTGACTTTTGTATTGATATACTTAGTTTAAAAGACAGTGTCATAGGTTAAAATAATATTCGGCGAAAGTTGCGGAACAAAGCTAGTAGAGTGTAAAATAAGAAGATCGATGATTTTTTCTTTCGAAATTAAAAAATATAGCTGTTCTCGAATCCGATGCAGCACTTCTTAAAAAAAAAACAATCTGACTGGCCTAACTGGGTTTTAATGTTCAGCAGATTTTCTTGTAAATTTTGCTAACAACATTCAATTAATCAAATACTCCTCGCGAGTTCATGTTATAGTCCTAATACCATAATTTACCAATTAAACGGTTGTTTTCGATGTAATTGTGTACTATATGTAATTGTGTGCCATGTCTTGATAATAGGTAAACTGGTAAAACGACCGCAAGAAAATAATTGAATTAGGTAAGCTGGGCGATGATGTTCATAAGTTGGGTATGCTTTTCAAGGAAAGGGTACAAAGTTTAGAACATAAGAACATGAGATACATAAGAAAATAGATATTATGAACCTTCAGTAAGATTACAAGTATAAGAACAAGTTTACAGAAAATACGACAAGACTTTTCCCCGGAAAGTGCGGCAACTGGCAACACGTTTACGCATGGAATGAAAATAAATTACTTTCCAATATTTGCAAACAAATACGAAATTCACATAGCCTTACTGATACAGTAACAATTAAAAACACTCTCAGTGTTTATTTAATTGCTCTCAAATGCATTTAAAAGTGTTTACTTTTAAAGGAGGTTTGATAATGATGTTATCGAAAACAATTAAGAAACTTCAACAAAATAAATTCAATATGACATGGCAAATTGGATTGGTTCTATTGCTAGACCTATGTTCAGCGTTGGACTCAACCTTTACAGAGAAAGAAATGTAGGTGTACAGGAGAGAGAGGCCTATGAATCCCCTATAAACCTCTTCCAATAAGACGGTTTGGTTGAAAACGACTTGCATTCAGTTCGATTCTGTGGTCTTAATGAGGAAATCTGTATTCGGATCAGAAAACCGACATAGCCCAGCGCATTTGCAAAATTCAGAGAACAGGGCACATAGCATGGATGACTGATAACAGACAGGGTCGAAAACTTCTCCAGTGGAGACCACATACCGGCAAGCGCAGCGTTAAACTACGTAGTATTATTATATCTTCTTTGGTTAAACATCCGCCCATAAGGTGGACAGTGACACTAATAGTGTCACATCACCATTCTACACAACTATGTTGCCTTTTGAAATAATGTCACGACAAGAGATAGTTCCTTGTCATTTCCATTGAATTTACTGTAGGAAAATGTACTAGAAGTTTACGTAGGTGGTACCAAGTTGCAAGATTTATGTGCCGACAAAAAGCGAGTTTGTCTCGTAGCCAAAGATTCGTGGCTGGCGCCGTTATGCGTTGTTGCGCTCGTACAGCGTTTAGCCCTCTTTATGGAAATTGGACTATGTTGCTAAACTGTCCGCTTTTATGCGTTAAACATGTTAATTAAATATACAGAATAGCGTGTTGGTTTACTGAAACGATTGACAAACACGGCTACTTTTTATAGATCACTAATCATTGAACGTGCGAATTAAAATTTATAAATAATGCGGGTGATTTAGTACAGAAAGTTTTAACGCCCATATTTTAAAAACACTGGCTTTTACGCTGTCTTATTTTTTGTTTAAATTAACAATCAAAAATACTTAAAAGTATTTTTTTTTAATGGAACGCCAGAATTGTTTATATAGTCTCTTATAAAGTATTTAAATATAAATAGACATAAGCAGTTGATTTCAAAATTACCTTCTTCATCAAGACAGGGATCTGGTGCTCCAATGACATCTCAAACTCGGAGGAACTCATGTGTATTCTGTCACTGGGCACTCAGTTCATCAATCACTCCTCGGGGTCCGATCGCGTTCCACTTACAATGATACAGTTTATTTATTTTACGATAATGTTTATTGTTATTTATTAACACTAAAGATAACTGTCACTCGTCCCTGGTGTGATATTTTTTTATTTGTTTTTATTGTATTTTTTTTATTTATTTACGTTTGAGGGTGGTGTCGCGTCGCGCAGCCACTCAGCGCATGCGCTCGATTCGAATGAGCGGCGCGGGCAGACGGGCGAGGGCGGTGCGCTCGCGGCCCGGACTAGCTGCTCCGTCTAGCTCCCTGCACTCACCAAGTCACCACCAATTTCACATACGATTAAACCCTCCTATTATGCATAATTAACTCATGTTTGTGTACATTATAGTAACAGATAAGTTTACCGATGAAGCGATAAACTATCACTTACACGGATTTACAGTAATATTTACATGGTGTATAAATAAAACGCACGACGGCGCCGCGTGATGATCACGCGCGAGCGGGTGGCGCGCGCCCTCTGGTCGACGCCAACTGGCCGAATACTAAAAATCAACATTTTATGAAATCAAAAGCATTGCAACACCAAGGAGGTTCGACAGGCTTTATTTAGGCAGGTTGCGCGGAAAGAGCACCTGTTTTTAATATCTGCTTTTTGCAACAATCGCGACGAAATCAGAAGGTTGTCATAAATAATGCAGTTACTTTGTTTTTAAAAGTTGGCGACTTCTTTATTTCCTACTTTATTTAAATTAAGATCATAATGTCATTATCAGCAACAAAGAGTAGAGTATTTAATAAAACAAGGTGGATAAGAACCCTGTGTACTCTTTTCATAAATAAAAAAAATATTTCATTAACTTTCTGATGGACAAGATAAGTCACATTAACCTTTGAAGTAACAAGTAAACTGTAACAAAGTATCAGTGATTCAGTAAACATTAACCAATCAGTCAGTAGAGCGTGCAAGACGGTTAGTAAATAACAAACAGGATATGGATTACAATCTCTAATGTCATCTCGTGATAATTGATAAAATAAATGCTGCAGAAAGTGCTCGAGGCCACGCCTGTCAATCATATGAAATAGGGATATTTTTAAAACATATTTTCAAAAAAAAATTATTTTCCTAATTTTCCCAGTAATAATCCCAGTTTCCAATAATATCGATAAATACGCATACATATTTCATACACAAAGGATATTAATTTAGGAGCAAACATTACGGGCAATAAATTCATCGGTCTAGACAAAAACTAAAATTACAGACTTCTAATAACTATTTCTAGCATGAAATTAAAAAAAATTGTTTGTCATAACAATGTTTCTCTGAGATTTTGAAAACAAAAATCGACTTTCGTCAAAAAATTTACTGCCAAAATCCGTTCTAGTAAAAAAATCACCTGATTCTAAACACGTCTCTACTATCTACAGGTAACATAAGAGGTGACATTCTGTCATACTTTGCAAAAGCCAATGCCGGTTTTTGTATGGAAGGTGGCGCCTTTTTTTTTTCGCGCGGCCATCAACCAAACCATGTTTTTATAGTTTAGTATAGTGTAACAAATGATGATTATGAAATGCTGCAGCTGTAGTTTCAGTCCAAAAAGAGTTACAAGACTTAGAAGTTTGTTTTGATTTATTTGTTTTTAAGGTTATTTTTATCACCTAGGCGCAAGTTACGAGTTAAGTTGACAAAAATAAAAACTGTTGAATGCTTTTAGAATTGTTAGGAGTGAGATTGCACCTGGAACTATCTCGCCTTTTGCAAACCTCATCTCCAAATTATCCGTTTTTGTCTGTAATGCGGTAATTGACTATTTACTTGAAAGATGGCATGGAAGAAATCGCTTCGACAATGTCTTTGTCTGTGTCTTTGTGTGCAATGAAGTATTCATTCATTTCTTTATTTACCGTGTATAACGCATACCGCGTAATATATCTGTTGTCTACGATAACACCAGAGATTTATAATCATAGCAGTGCTAGATAGATATCAGAGTCCTAAAACAAAAGCCGAGTCGTAGTTTTAAAACACTGGTCACCAATAATTCAAAACACGCTCACATAACACAAAGATCGAGGCGTGAGAGCATAGAACAATTAATACCGAGGCGACTCCGTGTTCTTCTTCCCCCGTGTTTGGCGGAGTGAGGTTAAAAGGGGGGGGGGGGGGGGGGGGGGTATCCTTCCCAGTCCGCGAGGACGGGCGGCTTCGCTCAGCACCCTCGTTAGCCTCTAGTGTGGCCATCGTTGGCCATATCTTGGCTAGGTGGAATTGGGTTGGCTATCTTATGGCTTGGTGGTGTTGTCTCTAACAAGAGACAACTTGGTTCAGTGCAGGTCGTAAAGACTCCAACAGGAGTCTTTACGACCTGCACTGAACCAAGTGCAGGCGGCATCTCTTCCTCTTTGACTTGATATCACGTGACGCACGTCGAGTCCGGTGGCGTACTCGAACAGGCGAACGCGGCTTCGGATGGTCTGATGGTGGCTGGCATCGATGTTGAAGCGGCTGGTACCGGGGGAGAAACGCGTGGTATGTCCGGTGAAACGCGCCCCTACCGAATACCGAAGCGTGAGTGAGAATTAGTTAATCCTTATTCTTTTGACTGCCGGGGGTGGGGCGCGGGGGGAAGGGGGCGGTTTGTAAGTGAGAAATTGAAACAAACCAAGCTCTTGTGCGTCTTAGAGTAAGACAGGAGACAGCCAACTACATACACATCCTCAGCGGTAGCGGCGGTGCGTGCGGCGATTCCAAAACGCCGGCGGATTGACCACTGTCAAATCACGATTGCTTGGCGCACCATAATATAGTAGGTATTGATATAACGATTATTTAGATGTTTTAAATGATCTATTATGCGGTATATTTACAAAAAACCTGATAAATATCTACAAACTTCTAACTCTCATAACTTTTCTCGGACTGAGGGTAGATTTTTTTTGTTTAATAAACGTTGTTTATAATCTCTTATTGTACTAAAAAAAACAAGATTTGGTTAATGGCCGCGCGGATTTTAAAATGCGCCAATTTCAGGCATTGGCTTTTGTCTACTCCTTACCACAAATAAAATAATTAAAGTTTTGACGGTAATATTGAGAAAGTACAGTTGTGGACGCCAGTCCATAATGAATTTAATTATTTATTACCTTGTTGACCACGACTCTGTGTATTGCTCATAAATTCTTACTTATATACTTACTCATATTAAATACTTACTAATAACTTTAAGCACGCTTTATATATTCGAGTTGCTGCTGTACTGTAATAGTACCCATATTACCAATCCGAAAAGTTAAATACCAATCAGTATATAGAAATAAATAAAAAATAAAGAAGCTATACATAAAAACAAACATATATATAGGTACTAATTAAGTGGAATATATGGAATGCGAAATGTCTTATTTGATATAGACAATACTTCAATATTTAAAAAAACCAACTAACCTAAACAATATCATTGCTTTTGTGCTTCAGCAAATCTCGGATATCATAGTACAATACCTACCTAAGTTTAGTATTATTATATCTTCTTTGGTTCAGCATAAACTTTATAACTTACTTCAAATTCAAAAACGGAGGTTCTCAATTCGACTGACTGTTTATTTTTATATTTTACGTGATTACTCCGTCAATTAATACGAACCGATTTTGATTATTCTTTTTTTTTGTTTGGTATACTTCAGAAGTGGCCCCATAGAAATAGGCGGCGTCGTTTTTAAAAATACTACAGCGATCCGTGCAAACTATTCGAATTGTACAAAGTTGAACTCAGTTATGCCATTTTTGGCGGAAAATAATTATTATTCTTGATCGTGAAACAAAAAAATCTAAACGGGCAAAACGCGCTTTTGGCTGCCACATGTGACGCTTGGCTAAAGGAATGATTTGCCGTAATGACGGGGAAAATATTTGCATTCTACAATAAAAAAATATTTAGGTTCTGTGATTTTGTTGTTTGATGGCTTTGCCTAATATTTTGTGACGATCGCTTTAGAAGCAGGGTAAAATTTTGTATTGGTGTATCAAAAAATATGTTAAGACTATCTTCCGACCTAACTAAATTGGTATCATTCAACTATTTACTCGTAACTTAGACTTTTTAGACTTAGAAAATACACGTTTTTACTCTATATTTGCAGACATTGTAAATAGAATAAATATACTATATACCTTACCTATACCTAAGTAGTACTTACTCCACACTCGCAGTTATTATTAAACATGTAGAACAAAACGTTTGTTTAAACATGGGAAATATTCTTTCATCATACAAAGAAATTGGAGATAAGTAGGTATACTACAAGACTAAACACATTACACAACGAGCACAATGATGTCCCAGAATACAATATTATGTCCTTCGTCTAGAGATACACCCCAATATTAATATAATTACATTTACACCATTGCCACATACTTTATCGGTAAGATAACGTATATGAAACTGGCGTAGACAGAAAAAATTGGCAAAGGACGGAGGCGCCTATGTCCTACGGTCTCCTAAACTATGTCAACAAAGAGAAGATAAGTGCCAATCATGCTAATGATGATAGCCATGATTAAGACACTGAGAAGCATAGAACAATTACCGAGGAATAATAATGCTGAGAAGAAACTGAAGATGATTTATTTAACATGTCAGTGTCAAGGAAGAGTTTGAGAGCGTAATGTCAACGTCAGCTTCTCTATCCGTTTTAGGCTTCCGCTGTTATTTTTAGCAAGCAGTTGGGTGCACTGCACTGCAACTGACTTTCTCGATGAATAACTAAATTGACACCGATTGTTCAGATTTCGAACTTTGGACTGATAGGTTGATTTGAAACAAGAGCGCGCGTGATCGATCAATTAGATTCTAATTGATCATTTCACTAAGTAGTCAAATATCAAAATTATGATTAGGTATCTACTTGACGCAAACACGTCTAATGTTACCTATCATTAAGAAGCAACAGTTGTCATTTCTTTATTTTTACTAACACTGTGACAAGTTTGTAAATAATGACTCATTAAATAATGGCTCATTTTATGACTAAATCGATGTAATTAGTTATATGATGAAATCGTGGACTAAGTACTGAGGAATCCATCTTAAAACCCTAAAAAAATAATAAATTATCTATAGTATGCAGCAAAAAGTCTAATATATCTTTATTTGGAATATTTGTTGCGTAGATAGGTAAAATTTCATATTGATTATATGTTTATAACTGTCCAGTATTGTCCACTGTTCTTATTGTAAAATAGAATCACATACGTATTAAGTTATTTGCCAGTATGTGTAGAGTCACACTCACGCGTCACCTAGCCAATCCAATCCTATTAACTTCCAAAACGAAAACTAAAATAATAATAAAAATAAAATGACGACGACACTATTGAAGTAGCAGGTAATTTTTGAAAAAAATATGCTTCTACGCATCATCGCTTCGAACACGGAAAAACACAGAATGACTTGGAGTTCAAAAAGTAAAGCCACAATAACTATATTAAAATAGAGTTGTTTGTAGCGCGCTCCCTCACCTCCCTCTGTCTTTCAAAACGGTGTGAAGGGTGTTGTCGACGTAAATTTTTGACACAGTGTATTTCATTCCAATTTTATTAGGTATTCATCCAGAGTATTCCAGAGAGTCTTTCCAGTTTCTTCCATATTCGATGCATCAAAGATTGCCTGGGCCGCGCGCGCGGCGGCGGCTCGTTGGGCGACGAAACGTCTCTTTTTGTTATTATCTCATTAGTTCTCAAGCATAATGTAACTACTTGCGTCTACATCTATCCTCAACTACGTGTTTATAATTTCAAAAATAAGAGACATTCATTTTTGAATAAAATATACAAAATTAAAGAACTGAGTGCTACGTGATACTTTATTAAACCCAACATTTTTTTAGAGAACAATAATTAATTATTGTTACACTCTAAAAGTACGAAACTATTTTCTACGATAGTGCAAAAAACATGTGAGCTTATTCAATTCAAAATCTTTATTAGGACACAAAATATACATGCTATTGTATTGAATCCACCGGTTCCGAACTAGTTAAAAGATTTAGATAATAATAACATGTACTTACCTAGGTATTAAAATAAATAAAAAACACAACGCACCACATTTTTAATAAGATTCGATCTGTCCTTTTATCTCCTCAGAGTGATAAGATAGAGTTCAAAGGCATCTTATTCTTTTTGTAAAAATAAAATCGATAAGTTTAGATACCATGGAGACAGATTGGGACAATTTTTTGTATCCTACTACGAGAACAGGTGCCCAATTTTCGAAACGTTAGAATCATTTCTAACGTTTGCAGAGGATCGCATGCTATGCTCTCCCGCTCGCACAAGCATAGATTTTCAATGCTCAATCCTATTCTTACTCGGTATTGTGACCATTTACGTATACTTTCAATCGTTCTAATGATTTAATTATAGAGCCTCAGTGATGGGACGCCTTGGACAATCTCAGTCGTAGTGACAGATGAATGCACCATTGGGTGCGCAAGCGCAGCGGCCGGATATCGATCACTAAAATATTCATAGAATTTTAAGCTCGTCAGTTCCACTGGGCCACAGTTTGACTACAAACACAATAGCGGTGTGGGACGGTCACACACTGTATACAAATTTTACGACGTACTTAGAGCTATTACCATAAAATAAACAAGTAAGTAGCCCAACGGATCAGCAAGTTAAAGTAGCAATAAACAGGGCACATAACGCGAATAACTGATGGCAGATGGGGCAACAAAGTTCTCGAATGGAGACCACGTATAGTCGTAGCGTACAACGTCCACAGACTAGATGAACAGACGAATTGGTTAAGACCGCAGGAATACAATGGATGTAAGCCGCTTCCAACAGGTCTTATTTTAAATCTATAGGAGAGGCCTGTGTTCAACAGTGGATGTCCTACGGCTGATATCAATCTTGATTTTTTTGTTTTGATCTGTGTTGATTCTAGTTAATTTATCTCTTTGTAAATTTATTCATGCCTACTTCCCAATGTCTTCTACCTGTAGGTTGACTGGCAGATAATGCTGTTTAGCATTTGCACATCATCTGATGTGGTGATAAAACAAAAAATAAGTGATTACAGTCAATCAACTGTAGTCTATCTCTATAGATATTTTTAGAAACAATAGCAAGTCTAAAATTTGACTATGCAGATATATTCTGTCTTTGGTGAAGGTGACTAAAGTTTAATTTTATTTATATAAAGACTGTGTTCCAAAATTAAAAACAATTACCTATCTATTATGTGTAGGTACTCGTTCGCCACATAAATACTAATACGTCTACTGCTGGACATAGGCGTCCTCTATAGGTTTCCAATATAAACCCGATGGAAGCCGCCTCAATAAAAATTATACCCCAGCCACGAAACTAAAATATCTAGGGGAAATTAACGCCTTACCATAAAAATGTATTTTTATTATTTTGCAGTAATTTTCTAAAAGTTATTTATGTAAAGGAATGCATTTAATACGGTTACGGTTACTTAATCGTTTCATATTATATTCGTATAGACACAGGTACTCATAGATTGGAAGCGTTGATAATAATAATAAAATGTATAATATTCCCAAGATGCGTCGAAAAACTATGAATTACGGCCGTTGGCTACGTTTTAATTTCTAATAACATCGTTAAGTTATGAGGTGTCATAATTATAAGTTACTAGCTGCCCGCCCCGGCTTCGCCCGGGTACGACTGTTAAAAAAGACATTTTATAAGTATTGTGCTTATATACCTACCATGTAACCAAGTAACGTCACACACATGCGCACAGTTATTTTGGCGCGTTTTCATATTACATTAGCTTACCTATACGCAAATATTTTCACCATAGAACACCCACTACTAAACATAGGGCTCCCTTATTAGATCTTGAATAACACCGAATAAAACCTTTGCAAGAGGTTTGCATCCAGCTTCCATAAATGTATCCACCAAAAAATGAGGTTCTCAATTAGATTGTGTTTCATTTAGTATGTACATATGTTATGCGATCATTCCGTCAATTAAATTTTGACTCTCAATAATGTACCTATCTATTATAACGTCCATTGCTAGACATACCGGACGAACCGATAGGATGGGTTGAAAGCTCCTCGTAGGTACCTGAATCGCGGGTGTTCCCGTAGTCTTAATCTGTTCAACTATTAACATAAAATAAAGATAGCATTGGCCATCTAAATAAAAGTAAGTTCGTATGGGTCGGCTATACGTTATCTATGGCTCTGGTTTCATTGTTATTAAACGGTTAGAATATTCAGTCCATCTACATTCTACCTATGTAAGTTAGTTGACGTTTCTACTATACACTTGTACATATTTGATCTTTTCTTCATTTGATAACTTTGTAAAATATTCGCCATCAGTTCTACTTCTACGAATTGTGTGCCCTATCTAAAGCCTCTACAACTTGCTAACCCAAAGAGCAAATTGAACCGATGGAAACGCTGGCATCCATCTTGATCTGGTGGTCTCGACCTGATCTTAGATTCACGTGGAGACCTTTTCTACGCTTGCCAATAGGTACATTGTCTACGTTCATGAACTTTAAACCCTCATCGATCATTCGTTTTACGAACTATGTGTCAGTACCTATTAACTACCACTACAACAGAAATTTTAAATCTTCGGTATGTCGGCTCGCCTTACTTAGGGGTAGATTTGGAGAACCAAATCTCAAGATGTTACATAAATCAGCGCACTAATAGAGGTGGTACCTATATACCTAGAGCCGTAGTGGTCAAGTCGTAGTAACACCTATCCTACAATCGAGAGTTGTTGGATTCAAATCCTAATTCCGTATCAATGAGTTTCTTTGGAACATATGTACGGAATTTCACAATGTCGTGTGGCAACCTGCATACCTATGTAGCTATGTAAGGTACAGTGGGTGATTAACGCCCGCTGCGCATTTACGCCTAGATGGCAGAAAACATACTAAATATAAAAATATTCCGTTACTACTCCACGCACACTTAGAATGAACCAATAAGAAACCGCAAAACAAGCGGCGACGCGCTCACGCCATTATCCGCGGCAGTGTGACGCCGCGTTCCGGCAGGATCGGACATGTACCACACTGTTATAAAAAGTACCGGAACGAAATTGTGAGTGGTTTTATGTGTTTTTTTGCGTTTTGGGTTAATTTTTAAGATTTAATTGCTTCAAGATAAACTTAGTTCACTATTGCCTGAATGTTTGGCGTAGATTTCTATGTTTTTTTCCATAAACGTGCCATTTGAATCAGCGTCCGATAATAACGCCCAGCTGGGTAATAACGCCCGTTAAAATAACGGTTGGGCGCTATTACACTACACGGGCGTTATAACCATAACCATAGATAGAGCATTTCTAATTTCAGAAACTACTAAAAAAATGAGTACCTATACATTGATATACTGAACATTAAATTAATTATCGACGCGATCAATATAACCTCAAATATTGTTTTCTTATACTTCATTGTTTATGCTTTAAGATATTTTTAATAAGATATATATTGACATATAAAGGAAATATTTCCATTACATTATTTTTTATATTTTTAGATATAAAGATGTCGCCTCGTAAAAAGAGGGGAGAATCTTGGTCAGAAGACGATTTGAAAGCCGCTTTGAGAGCTGTTAAAAAAGGGAAATTAAGTCAGCGAGCCATATCTCTCAAGTATAACATTCCGCGACGAACATTGAGGGACCATATGAAAACCGGCCAAGACGTAAAACGTATGGGACGAAAACCTATTTTAACAGAGGCTCAGGAAAATGATTTGTGTGGTAGAATCAAAAGGTTTGCAAAAATCGGAATACCTCTCACACCTAAATTTATCAGAAAACAAGCCTTTATGTTTTGCGAGAGATTTGACATAAAAAATAATTTCAATTCTACAAAAAGGATTGCGGGTGCTGATTGGCTAAGGCAGTTTTTAAAGCGAAACCCAACGATCACTAAACGAAAACCACAAATATTAAACCCAGCGCGAGCTCAAAAACTTAACAAAGCAATAGTTAGGGAACATTTTCAGAATGTAAAAGAAATATACGAACCATTAGATATTCTTCAACATCCTGAAAGACTATACAACATGGATGAGAAGGGTTGCCGAATTACAGTCCACAACCAGCACACGGTACTTGCGGAGAAAGGAAGTAAAAGAGTACATCTTATTGCACCCGAACATGCCGAAAATGTGACCATAGCAATGTGTGTTAATGCCATAGGAACCGCGATTCCTCCCATGATTCTTTTTAAAGGGCAAAGACAAAGACCAGACCTTTCAGAAAACTTACCTGCCGGAACTTTAGTAAGAATGGCGCCGAAAGGGTCCATGACTGCCGATTTGTTTGTAGAATTTATCCAGCACCTAGCCAAATACAAAGTTGCGGGAAAATGTTTACTTGTTTTTGATGGCGCTAAGTGTCACTTATCAGTTGAAGCACTCGAAGAAGCTGATAATAATGACATAGTGCTATACTGCCTTCCTTCAAATACAACCCATGAGTTACAGCCTCTGGATAAGTCCGTAAACAAGTCTTTTGAACATCATTGGGACGAAGAAGTCTTAAACTATTTATGTGCAAGCGCCGACAGAACACTCACAAAAGCTACATTCAATAAAATATTTACTAGAGTTTGGCCCAAGTGTATGACGCACAGCAATATAGTCAATGGGTTCAAGGCAACCGGTCTCTTTCCCTTCGATCCCCAAGTTATACCAGAGGAAGCATTTGCCCCATCTGTTTTGTCGGAAATGCCATGCCCGCGAACCCAGGAACCTCTGCAGAATCTCATTTTAAACTCATTAGATGATAGCACTGATAGTGATGACATTAATGAAGATCATGATCACCATTTGGCTTTAGTTACTGAGTTATCTACTATTCAGAGAAAATCTGACTTACTTAATGAAAATATTAACCCAGTTAAGTCCCGTCTTGTGGATTACAGCTCGTCATCCGATAATTCTGACATAGCATCAATTTGGCCGAACCTTAAATCACAAGTTATGATAGAAGAAGATCGTGATTCACCTTCCTTAATACCAGATACCAACTTAATTGGTATTTCTCAATTTGATTCCTCACACTACAATGGCGATAAACATTTAGGACAACATGATCTGGCCGTTCCCAGCTGTTCAGGATTACAAAAATCTTTACGTGACGATCCGGGTTCTGATTCAACGATTTCTGATTTGGATTCATTCGTTACTAGGCCTCTTTTCAATCAATCCAAATATGTTGCTGATGATATCTATAACTACACATCAGACGAATCATCAAGAGATGGAAGTCAGTGTCATCTCAACAAAGGAACAAAAACACCGAAAAAACAAATGATCTGTCCTATTCAAAATGAAACTTGCAACCTAGATGAAGACAACAGTCATCTCAACAAAGGAACAAAAACACCGAAAAAACAAATGATCTGTCCTATTCAAAATGAAACTTGCAACCTAGATGAAGACAACGTACCATTAGCCAGTTTACAACAAGAGAATAAAACGCAATTTCAACAATTCCTACCTACGCCTAATTATGCAAAAAATAAATCTTCAAAACCACGTAAGAAAGCGATGAACTATAAAGGGCAAAGAATCACTAAGGATTTATTCAATGATAAAACTGAAACTAAAAAATCTAATAAACAAAATTACAGTAGCATGAAGAAAACTAAGAAAGAGCAGAAAAAGCTACACATTTCTAAAACACAAAAGACGAATGACAAAAGAGAAGAAAAAATAAGTGAGAAGAAATTAGAAGAAAGACGTGAAAAAGAAAACAAAGCGAAAGACACTAAAAATAAGACTAAGAATAAAAAGAAGATGAACGGGAATAGCGATGAAGTCTGGTACTGTAATGCTTGTGGTGAGATAGAGGAGTTAGACATGGCGCAATGCATAGTATGTAAGAGATGGTACCATGAGGAATGCGTAGGCCTCTCCGAATGTGATATAGAGTTTATTTGTCCATATTGTTAAAAAAAAGTATAGTTTCTATAAGACTGATTAATGTAACTTCAGACTGACTATTTTATGTAAGACATACTTTATTATGATTATCTGGCAATTTTAGTTTAATTGTTATATAAACAGTTAATACTTTTTTTGACAGAGTAGTCGAACTCTATTGACTAGACTTTTTTTAATACTTATTACTATTGGGCGTTATTACCCACTAACGATGTAATTGCGCCCAATGAACATTTAAAAAATATCTTAATTCTGCTTTAAAAATGATTAGTACGCCTTGTGCTCACGATAGGTTATTTGAAAATTATTAAAAAGTTCCTTAAATATGACTAAATACAAAGATACGACGTGTTATGAGGTGTATTCTTAAGTTGGGCAAAGTCTATATTAAATGTTGATTTTATTTGTTTATTTTTAGTGTAATCACGATAGTACAAAGTAAGATTTCGTAAGTTACCTAATTTTTTTTTGTTTTAAACCTAGTTGTTTAATTAAAGCTTAGTTTAAAAAACGGGCGTCAATGGACGCATACTTTTTAATAACGCCCAAATAAATGTTTTTTAAAAAGCAGGCTATTAATAAGTATTATGAGTAAAACTCACTGTAATGTGCCATTATATGTAGAATAAATAAACATAATTTATTTAGAAAGGTGTTTTTCTTCCATAACTATTGAAATACCAAAAATATTTGAAATTAAAGTTAGGTGGGCGTTAATCACCCACTGTACCTTACATCCGAAGAAGGAACTTGATGACGTATATCAACCAACCCGTACTGGGCCACCGTGATGGATATGACGATGTTCTGCAGTGGACGATTAAAGAAGACTGGTATATAAACAGTACTTATAGGAATAGGGGTGATATAATACATGCACAACGCGACAGCGTTTATTTTTTTATATTTTTAGGCCTTAAAAAATTATCTAAGTGTTTCGGAAAAGCCGATTTGAACAATTCAAAAAACAATTTACTTATACATATAAATTGAAACAGTCTTGAAAACAATATGATTTATTTGGATAAGGATTTAAACAGAAGTATGAATAACATGGTCGAATATTGGTCGGTAATTCTATTAACTTTTAAAAAGTAATAAGTGGTTATTGTGACATAATGATAGTAGTTGGACATTATGGTATTGCGAAGTTTTTTTGTAGATATTGCTATGTTCTTTAATATTGTAGAACAGACTTTTGTTCTATCATCAATAGTTTCCGCTGCGCATGCAACGAAAGACGTTTTAATTAAGACATTTTTTTACACGTTGGGTTACGTTACTTAAGTTTTAGTAAGGATTCGTAATCTTTTCTAGCAATAAATATAATTTATGTTACTTAAAGTGAATGTAGCTTTCCAACGGTGAAAGAATTTTTAAAATCGGCTCAGTAGTTTTCGAGTTTATTCATTACAAACATACCTACACACACACACGTAAATACAAACGTCCGCCGCTCGCCGGCCGGGCCGCTACCGCCCGCGCCGCACCGATTTGTCCCTGCATTTTAAATCTGTAATATCTTCGAAAATATTCATTTAAATTACATGCTGTAAAAGGCCATATTGATCTATATTGAATGGACAATGTATTTAAGGTACTTAATTGGATAAGGATTAATTATGTATTGCTTAAAATAACTTTCTAAATAAGCCATTTTTTCCCGTAAAATGTAATGGATAAAAAATGGTTATTGTGGGCTATCCTTAAGAGATAGACATATACCATCGCGGACTTTTTTGTTGACCTTTTTAAGGTGTACAATACCGTAGTACATTATTTTGATTTATCTCGTTGGGTTCAGTCAGCGTTTGCAATGTAAGCCCAAAAAAACGTGTTTATTTACGACATTACATTAGAAACCTGTAAATTCATCAGTGTTCCTCTACAATATTATGCATTTATTATACATATAAACCTTCCTCTTGAATCACTCTTTCTATTAAAAAAAACCGCTCTAAAATCCGTTGCGTGGTTTTGAAGATTTAAGGACACATAGGGACGGACAGACAGCGACAGCGACTTTGTTTTATACTATGTAGTGATAGTGATAGTGATAGTGAAGATGTTAACTTTCTAATGGGGAAAAATGAATAAGAAATTTTATTCCAAGTCAATTTATACCCGTACCTACTTACTACACTTACATACTAGCTACTCTCTGCAGTTATTATTTCTCAACTCATCCCCTTAAAAGTACCCCTAGGTATGACACTTTAAACTATACCCATGGAATCGACAAAATGTAACAACCAACTTCGTATGGACCTAGCTAGTATGTTACTAATGGAATCGATAGTATTTAGCGATTCGAACATTCGAATGTGACAGTTTGACGTTTGTTATCGCATCGCCTATGCGATTCCATTCGAATCTCCCGAATCGAATATGACTTTGTCTAGTCTAGGTCGCGGCACGTATGTCTAGCGCTGAGCGAATCTGGAGGGGATGGTTACGCATGGGTTTAGTATGGCGGTCACCTTGCGCAGCCATCCCCTCCACACTACCCCTAGCGCTACACTTACGTTCCGCTACCTGTACCTATGGGGACACGGTTGGGAGGTACCCTTCCTAAACACTTCCTTGCCCATCCCAGAAAACTCGGAATTCAACAAATCCTATTTTATTAAAGACGGGAGTGGGTAAAAGTAGACAGGCACCGGCGATAAAAAATCTTGACTTGAAAAGTTGAAACAATCGAGCTCAAGTATTCAGGGTCATCTGCTTACCCTATACTAAACGAAAGATGGTGATGATCGTTGTGAACAACTTTTACTATGAGCCATCCCAAAAGACAAAAAATACAAAATTGCAACTTGGCGTCGACCAAATGTATGAAACAGCTGATTTTCTTTTCTGGAATTTCGAGTTTGCCCCCTAACAAAAGATTTTCATAATGACCTCTTTTTGGATTAGTACACCAGCTCAGATAATGCTGTATACCTATCTGAATCATGACCCAAGTAAAGTTCTAAAGTTTTATAAGTAAGCTCATAGTGACATAACGAGCAGATGAGCAACACATGATAGAACGGTGCTGAGATATAGTGGCAGTGGACAGGGTACGTAGCACATAGAAACGATGGCCGATGGAGCTGGAAAAGGCTTGAATGTAACTCTGTACGGGGAAGCAGAGCAGAGACGTAACACGTCTAATAACCAAATAGACGACCCTTTAGCTCCAGATGCAACCCACTTCCAACCAGTCTTATTGGAAATCTATAGGAGAGGCCTACGTTCAGCGTACAGCTGACAGAAAGATGCACAACCCTCCTAATTACTACTAAATTGCGGACTAAATTGCTTTATAAAGCAGACACAAAATATTGAACAATGAAAACTCCTTTTTTCTTTATTTCGCAACGCGACTAAAAATCAATTCCATTGTATACAAATTTTACCATACCTAATAAAAGACTGGAGCAAATACGTCGCACCGAATAAACTATTGGTGACAAAACTCAGAAAACCCCAAACAAATATCTAAAATCTTTGCCAAATGTATTTCCAGAACAACAAAACGAGCGTGGGAATCTAATGTAAGGAGGAGTTGCGTTTTATAACATTTACGTCTCTATTCTGGCCAACTACCTGACTATTATGAAATACTATATTACAAACGAATAAATAGCTCCTTTTATTGCTTTCTGATTGTAAAGGCACGTAGTATACCGTGGCCGGAAGGAAACTACTTCGGCAGCGTCATAGTTACAGGGCGATTTTGGAGTACATAATACAAATACTCATACATTACAAAAAGAATGTTTACGAAATACAAGGCTATCCAGAACTAATGTATGTACTAACCGAAAGGTGGTGACTCAGATCATCATTATGAATAACTTTCACTATGGGGACAACACGGAATTCGATATTGCTGCTGAATGCAGCAACTCCCTAGTACAGCAATTTTTTTTAGTTGACGTAAAAATTGTTCATAATGATTGTCTTAATCACCCCCTTTCGACTTAGTGGAGGACAAGCAAATTAGCTTGTGTATGTTATTTTATTACATGTTACATCGATGTGTGAGCTCATCTGATTTGCGCGTTCTGCGAATAATAACTAGACTCGAGAGATCGAGACTACATGTCGCATCTCGTGAGATCTTTGGTTAGACCCATATACTAAAATTACTACAGAAAAATACCCAACTCTCAACTTACATGAATACTTATAATAATAATTATTATTCGGAAGGACACTTTCTTTCGTTATCTTTGTTTATAACATAATTAAACTACCTATTATATTAACTATTCCAATAAACCCAATAAAGATTAGTGATATCAATAATGAACAGAATAATGTCATGAACTTGGGGCAGTAATATACTTAATGAGCGTTGCATTGTGATTTGTTTTAGTTAATGACGAGGTTATAGAGTCAAGTATCGGTTTGAGGGCAACTCATTAGCTTCACCCGGAAATAATGCCTAAATAGATATTTCATGTAAATTGATGTGATTATTGATTTTCGAAGTCTTTTAAGATATACTTCACAAATTTTTATAAAATCACAATTTTATCTGCGTCAGTGACAATGTGGTTAGGGAGAATGACTGACTTCTGGGCCAAAGAAGCGTTGGTTTGATTCCCACCCAGGGCAAGTATTTTTGTGATTAACATAGGTGTTTGCATTATGTCTGGATGTTACTATCTGTACATATGAGTATGTATACAGCATGACTTTTTATTCAGTGCACAAATTTTTATCGCACAACAGATATCATTAATAGAACATATTTCGCTCATAAAAAGATCGACTTTTTTTCATCAATTTTTTGTCAAACTATTCCAAAGAAAATTATATTGCATGCACCCTACACTCCAGACAATAACTACCTACCAAAACGTCTCGGGTGTAGGTACGACACGCGCCGCGTAGGTACTCAGACGTAGAGTGAGATTGATTACTCCGTTTATCTGTATACTTTCTCTTGAAGTTGTTTCAATATTTTTGTACTAAAGTGAGTAAAACCAATGTAGGGGTTTAATTGTTTGTTTATTATACTTTCTGTATGCAAAGTATGTGCACTGAAAAAAAAAACAAAATATGATGCAGTGTATCAGTCACTGGGAACCAAATCCCAAGCTTTTTTAGTTCGGGGTCAGAGAACATGGGTAAGATGTCCCGTAAATAAAACAATACAAACTTCACTAATTCTTATAACGTCACAATTACATAGACAGATATGTTCATGTACACAACCTAATACCGCAAACTTTTATTGTTATCGGAAATAAAGGCAACGGACCAAAATGCTACCGTAGACATTCCTTGCGTACACATAAAGCATTTTGAGTACGCTTTTTATGGGAGCAAAAAAAGTCTCTCTACCTGAATTTATATTATTCAAAGTTTCATAAAACTCCGTTTTCTTCCTACCTACTAAAAACGTGCTTGATCATATATCGCGTTAGATTTGTAAAAAAACACAGGCGCGTAACCGTGGCGCTTAGGTAAGTACGGATAGCACTACTTTCTGCTCTAAATTCAATTAAACCTCAAGAGGAAAAGTACACCGCTTTGTATGAATTAATAAACCAGTTACTCAACAAACAACCAAAATTAGCTTGACACTAATGTAATTTCTCCGAACAGATCGTATAAAGCACATACTGCGATTACATCAACACCAGAACACGGCCTGGACATGTGCGTCAAAGTTCAAAAATAGCCGTTGCAAAAGACATCAACGCACGCGCTGCAACTCCATCCTGATGTACTCGTATCTATAAAAATACATATTATCTTTTAATTACCCATTTCTTTTAGAACTAAGACATTATAGTGAGAGCTTTTACATGTTATCTTGAGGAAACATGCTGGGCTAATGTGGCAGAAGAACTATTTATCATGGAGAAGAAATGCTTAAAAATAATCGCTCATATAAATAACACCGTAAGCTGCCGACCGTATTTCGCAAAATATGACATACAGCCTTTACCCTCTCTTTACATTCAGGAATTATGTTTATTTGTAGAAAAAAATACCAAATTTAAAATAAAATTAAAAAGATTCTTGAGGGAAAAAAACTTTTAATCAGTAAAATAATATATTGAAGCCACCAGCTATGTAGGTCACAAGAAAAGGACGTGACGCTTCTCTATGATAATAAATTACGACACTTTGTATCCATAGTATTAAGTTAGTTCAGTAGACATATTTAATTTCATCGAGACGCCTCCCTCTAATATTAGATTACGACACCTTTATTATCCATAGTATTAAGTTAGTTTAGTAACACATTTAATTTTATGTAATCGAATCTTGATCACGCGTCGCGTCCACCATACGCTCAGAGAGACTTAAAAACAAGATGAGCTCTCGGCCCCTACGCCACGGTCCCAAAGTCTCAACTCCAATTGGCTCAAATATGTAACCACTACAGAACAAAATCCTCAATGCTTCAATGGTTATAAATTGCTCACAGGCCGTGGCTCACAGGCCCAAGGCTCGTAATCAACTGAAAGTGGTTAACATAAGCTTTACAAGGATCAATGAATTTAGTTGTCATGACGCCGACAAAGAACAGGGGCGTGCGCTTGCGGTCGGCCTGGAATAGGCTGTGATCTAGCGGTTGCGAGCGAAGGTAAACGAGGTAAACTCATATTCAGACTGACAGTGTTATGTCAACTTATGTCAGAATTATAGAAGAAATAAAACGAGAGGAAGTCACAGAGCTAATACGAGTACAACCAGAGAGATAGCGCTGTTGTTGAAGCTATGTTTGAGGCAAATCTCAACCACAAAAACGCATGGAAAATCTTCCAAGCTGCTGTCAAAACTGTCACATAAAATCTAGAGTATTCATATTAGGATTTGACGTTCCTTGTCTAAATATCCGACAACAACCACCGAATCGAGATATTTTTCATGTCTCTTTCTAACTCGTGCCATATGAAATCGATGCATCTCTTTCAGATTTCTCTATCGACCACATTATCCCTGTGGAGGAAGTGCTAGAGTTACCAGGGGGACTCTCTTGAAATTTGAACTATTGATCAAATGTCACATTGGCGTCTCCGCAATATTATGGTAGGTAGACACGCTCCAAGCTACTAAGCAAAGCAAGAGCTTATTTGTATGTAACGAACCTGATCCTGATTGAACTCACATAAAGCTGCACTTTGATTGGATATTGCGCAGCCTGTAGCTAACTTCACATTCGCTGACTTCTATGATACGGCCTGTATTTTATCCATTAGTAGGTACCTAAGTACTTACTAAGTACTATTCGACACTTTTGACAAAGACTAGTATTTAGAACATTTCTCATAACTAATATTAGCAGCTTTAGCGCTCTATAATGGAACCGAACTATGTAGTTTGAAATGGTGATTTTTGCTATTAGATTTTTATAGGCACTTCAAAATTAGATATTTTTGAAGCGGCTTCAAACTACCAAATTAAATTATATTTTACTAAGACCATGTCAATAATGTCATTTAGAGAATTGAAAAAGCATCTGACCTTGGATTGGACCATTCATTGCAGAAAAATCATCATAAAATAATACAGCCGAATTAAAAATCCTGTGAGTTAAAAAAAAAACGAACAAGAATATAATCGAATGTCACTGTAGAGACAAGGAATTACTGTGATATAAAGACACAGAAGTTGCTACAAGATACAAGCTATTACCAGATAAGACTCATTTTAATACCGATAGTGCTGCATGCCGCATGTCGGTTTGTTACCTCAACTCTAGAATGACAAGTTGTTGATAGCTCTAGAACCTTAAACAGCATTTCGATTGTCTTTCGCAAGTATTTTGTACAGAGTTATTGACAGAAATATCTTGTTTGTTTACTTAACATTCACTGTTCCGCATTTCGAAACACTTTAACTTTAGGTAACAGCTTCATGAAGAAAATGTGAAATTTAAAAGCTCTCGAGCCTACCTGTAGTATGCGTAGTTAGCTAAAGTTGATTTGACAGTGAATTATTCCAGACAAGGGCTAGCAGATAACGAGGAATTCTTCGTGGACCTCTAGTTGTGCGATCAGGAATATTATTTTAAAATCTTTCCCGAGGCACAACTAAATAAATGTCATTAATTTCAGTTCCCGATTGCACAACTAAGCTTAATTAAGAGCCCGCGTTGCTGAAAAATCGCTCGCAAGTACAACCCCGTATCCAACACTTCAAATGATGACCTACTTTACGACACATTAGTATTTCCTTTTTCTCTCATTCATAATCACACCGCTATTTTCAGTAAAATACAATAATTCTTGGTCAGAATAAAATGTTTAACTTTGTATAAGTGGTGTTTTACACGTTTGTTGTCCGTAGTAGTTTGTATAGGATTTTCTTAGAACATAGATTTTTTCTGGACACGGTCTTCAGTTTCAAAAATGACAGGTGTATAAAAATTTTCTTTTAAATTTTTGTTCCGATTGAATTTAACAAGTACTTGAACTGATTACTCAGGGTGCCTACTTTTTTTACACGGCTGCTTAGGTAGAATATTTCAATATCTTGTAAAATATAGCTTGATACGCGAGACATTGACATACGTGTAATGACTCGCGCACATAAGTACCATATTTTTTATAGTCAAAATGTTCGGTTCACAATGTTGTCTTCATGCTAGTGCATCTCGACCATGAAGTACAGTTTTACAAGTTTATATATTTTACAAGGTATAGCATATTTGTAATGTTGACTTTTGGCGGTGACGACCTATAATAGGCTGTAGGCAAGCATGATTTTAAAATAGTTCTTAGGTACATATTGCTCGCCTTTGCTTGTGCGTTTACACCAAAGGTGTGCGAGGACGCGGAGCGAGGGAATGTGTTACTTCATTAAAACTCGCGTGAGAATACGCGCACGCGCACTCAGCGAGTGCGCGTGCGCCAGGCGACGGGAGTGCGCGTATTCCCTGATGAAGAAGGAGTACTAATTTACTCCGAAACCGGTCGGGTTTCACAGCAGCCCGGCCGTATATCATACGTGAGTTAAAACCGGTATGTTATCTAATATAATGTGTTACTGTTTATAGAAAAATAATAACCTATAGAATCACTTCCTATATTGTTCAGCGTAGCTCTTATCGAAACGGCTTAGCGGAGAGAAACTAGGTGAATGAAACGTTTCTATTGGTTCTTAACAAACACATCCTTCGCTATGCATCCTCGCACATCTCTGGTGGAAACGCAACCTAATCATCCTACGATGTAAAAAAATACAAGTATTTGGGGTCTTAACTAGAGTAATTTTAAATATGAGTTTCTTATGCCTCTCGATCACTTAGGTCAATATTGAAGTGTTGAGTTGATAATATCTGAGAATCTTTGTATCATCCTATCAAAATATATTGTATGGCTATGAAACGCTAATGAGTATAAAAAACTTAGCTTTTTATAGACTTTGTTCAATTTTATTGATTTGTACTCTTTATTGTTAGAGAGAAGTGTTGATTCCAGCGTCTAGAGGGTCATTCTATTCACAACTTACTAGTTAAAAACTTGACCTGTCATGGTGATGAAGCCAAAAATTGAAAAAATTATAGCCAAAGTCGGACTAATTGGCATATACTCGTACGTCTACCATTAGGTATGTCAACATTGTTCTATGAGTCATGGTATCTCGGTCTCCCTCTAAGGTCTAGTAGGTAAGCTAAGTATGATAATAATAAACAACCAAAATATAAACAGATCGATTGCCAAAATTGGCAGCCTTATTGCTATGAGCGATATCTTCCAGGCAACCCGTTGAAGGAAGAAAGATCAGAGTACGAGTATAGACGGGAGGCATAAAGCAATTTTAATCATAAAAAATATATTTGATGAAGAAAATACCAACTCTTTTATTGTAATACCGCCAGAAAACTACAAACTGCGTTTTCCGTTCTTAGTCTTTACTTTGCGACGGAACCCAGAGAATAATTTCTGCAAGAAGCAGTTAGGAACATCGAGGCAGGCGGTCTCGGAGGTATGCGTCGGGAACCGGTCGCACGCACCCGCCCGGACACCTACCAAATGTACACTTGAATAACTTACTGCGCTGCTCTATGCTGGAATGCACTAGCAAGATACAACTGAGTCAGAGATAAATGTGACTTAGGATTTTTTGCACTCAAGTGTTGGGAGGTCTAAGCTGAAACTGCTATGCCTGAAATGATTCGATTGCCAACAGGATCGTTTTCTGTTTTTATGTTATCTTGCACAGTGAAGTGACTGAATCTGTTTTAATGTCAGAGTTATATTTATAATAGGGTATTGTACTATGAACGAGAAAAATCTGTAAATGTATTTTTTAGATACTCGTAGCTTAGGCAAAAAGCAATCGGAAAATGTTCGTTTTAGATCATAAAATAACAAAATACATTTTAAAAACCAATACAAAATATTCCGTTTTTTTATTCTGTGCAAAAAGTAGTCGCCACTATGTTATGACGTCATTCGGCTATGTAAACATTGAATAGTTTGCCCCGTGTTTGTACACTAGTATTCCATGAACAGCACACGAACGCTAACTCATTATTAATCATTTTTAATAACTTTTTTTCAGCTTCAATCTCAAACTTACAAACAAATACACCGTCGTGAAAAATATTTACACGCATTGTTTATATAGCCTAGTGACGTCATTCACGACCACAGAGTAAAATAATGACATCCATCGTTTTCGTTAATTACGCGCGAAATTTTGAAACTATAAATTAAATGCATTTTTAAAGCACTTAACAATTAAATAATTTTTCTTTTGTATTTTTAGTGGTTTATTAGACCAACAGAATCTAGCTGGGATATTTTCAATAATGACTGTAATATCCTATTATGCTATTGCTGGAATGCAGTAAATAAAATAACAAGATAGAACTAAGCCAGAAGTAAATGTGTCTTAGAATTCAAGAGTTAGGAGGTCCAAGATTGCTTAGAGAGTTGTGGACCTAATTAACTATATATACCTCGAATTCTTATTCCTTTCCTCTACTTACAGGCCTTGTTCCTGTTTTGTTATTTTCTGTCGACGAACCTAGGCAAAGGAATAATCTAGCATAACCTTCTATTTGAAGTGTGAATCATATTTAGATGTGAGCTTACACATATCTCAGACGATATCATATCACTTTACAGAGTAAAGTTGTCCTGCTTAGTATAAAAGCCTATGAAGTTTAACCCAGGCATTTAAATTACCATAAAATTAATTGTTTGTTAATCTGGATGAAGTGACGCAAATGATGACAAAAAATGTATTATTGACTTCATGAATCCAGTAAGGTTCGGGATGCGAGTGGATTAAGTACTTAGTTCATACGATGAGATGTCATACGAAACTCACGGCTACAAATTCAAAATATTTATTGTTCATGACTTGAAACCTGGCATTTAACCAAATGTTTCGTAGGCAACTAGTAGGGTAGTGGTAGTACAGTATGGTGCATTTGCTTCCTGCGCAAGAGGTCACGGGTTCGTTTTCCGGGCTTCGACCGGGCAAGTATTCATACAGCGATTTGAATATTTTGGCTTCAGTCTCATTCTTAGCTATATCTGTCTCTATATTTTCTCTGACGCAGACAAATCTACACTTTGAATATATGTATCGAAGTGTACCTACAAAATGTTGGATGTTTATGCTTCTGCAGTTTTAAAAACATGATATGAGCTAATTTATAAATTGATCCTGTAAAAGATTGACGTAACAAGATAGATAAAATTATAGGAAAGGATATTACGTCATCCGAACATTTGCGGGCAAATAAAACCCGCAAAACCAACAAACTTGCCAAATGTTTACAATATCGGCTAGAATCCGCGAGCATGTCGCGTGATAGTGCAAAAAACGTACCAACTCTAAATCGAAATGAAAATGCGGTGATAACGTTGCATAAGTTAAAAAAGCGTTAAAGTTTTTTAACGTTCTTTTTCCTCAAAGAGTTATCTGTGTGATAAGCATTTCAAAAATCTGAAGCGAACGCAGGATTTGAACCTGCCCCTTCGGATCACTAGCCCGACGCTCTAACCAACTGAGCCAGCCCGCCTCCTACGCAAGCGTCAAATTTTTGAAGTGCTTATATTACCACCAACTTATAGCGTAGTGTAGAAAGCACTCAAAATAAAATCATAACGTTCTTTTTCCTGTCTATATATAGGTATACTACGCTTTTTTTAGTTTATCTACCTGTGCAAGCGTTATAATACTCGTATTTGGTATTGAAAATTTGAAACAGCCAATGTATTAGCAATATTTTAAGGCAATCATGAATTGATCATGAATTAATCTCAATTTGCTTTTTACCCGACCATTGAGATTTTGCAACTTCTATACGGATTTTCACACCACCCTACCTTTTTGATAAAGGAATACATGTATCGTACATGTATGTAGCAAGAAATTAATAGGTACGAGTATATCAAAGATGACGTATGTGGAACAACCAGCCCGCACTAGGATAGTGCAATAGATGTGGCCCAATTTCCTTTCTTGGGTAGACCTATGTTGAGCAGTGGACTATTAAATGGCCAATACAGTATAGTAGGTGTGCCGGTTGTGGCCATTGTCCCAGTCGTGGTGTTAAGTTACCTATTACATAAATGATAATTAAAAACAATGTACACAACACTGTTTGTGTGAATCTCAACGTATGCTAATATCTTTAAAAATATTTTTTAACATTAAAATTGTCTACGTAAGTAATCATTAAAATAAAATTCAAAGTGGCCATAAACGATAGTAAGATGGCCACAACTGGAGCATCTACCCTATACTATCCCTATTTGCACGTTACCAAAAGCCGACATTTTTAGAACCCAATACAAGCAACGCAAAATCCATGTGGCGACGGAAGTTATTACGTCGTGTCGGTCTTCCAAAGTCGTGAACTAAATATTTCACGGCGGTATCGGATTCCTTGTCCAAAGTTGGTTTGGCTCTAGATCCAAGTATTAATGCACGCGTGCCCTCGAGCGACCCGACCCAACTTATGGACTTACAGCAGCTAGCGCTGGATTTTGTATGCTTTAGGCTGTTTTTCCAACAGAGTTGTGCCAACTAATATTCTGTGCCATCGATATGGAATGTAAGAAAATTATCATGTCGATGGGCTGTGTGAGAATAGTGAACTATAAAAAAGCTGTACTTTAAAGATGCGTAGCAAAGCTGTGAAACATATGTACGAGTACGTCAGGTATGACGAAATTCTATTAGTAGATTTATAACCTACTGTTCGTATGCAACTCAAGAGTTCTTTTTGTAATAATCCAAAAATTTCTCATGACCCTTGAAACATTTTCAAAGCTAACAAAAATAAGTACCTACCTACCTTCAAGCGGTTGATATATTTGGCTGTTATTAAGGTCCAAATAAATATAAATATGAATAATAATAAAATGAAAACCTTAGAAAACGTCTCCTAATTACTCATCCATAAAATCATTATAATCAATCGTAGAATTTGATACAATAAATCAAGTGCTCGTAAAACACTTATTTTATTGAATAATAGATTCCAAATTGTATACAATTCATAAACAATAGATAATAATTAGCTATAAACAATTTTTATAGCTATTTTATCTCTAACAAATATAAATATAACAACTTTTCATTTCATTTACTTGTGCGGGATGCACACCAACTGTGCTGGATAGGAAGGTAGATGATGTTCAAAGAAAGAGTTATTGACCTGTTGATCCTTTATTTAAACTCTGTTACACGTATTACACGCTCTTTTCTATTAGTATCACGTCGAAAGTAGGTACACTGTATGTTCACTATACACTGTACAAAGAGTGGACTGTATAAACTATTAAACTGTTAACTAACTGTTCACTCGTCGAAGTCAAAGCACTGTTCACTGTTGGTTAACTTGGCGAGGTCGAATAATAAACTTTCTGTTCACTATTAACTCCACGAGGTTGAATACTGCACTACTGTTAGCTGTTAACTCCGTGAAGTCGATCGGTAGTTATTCTGTTTGATGTTAACTCCGCGCTCCCGCGCTGTTAGAATGCGTACTGACTATGGGGCAAACCATCTCCCCTTTTATACTAAACTAAGTACTTGTAAAGCTGAGCTCTGATTGGCTGACCAATCAGAGCTTGCAGAAAGTTCTAGAAGTTTCCATTCTTTCTATGAGCCATAAGTAGGTACAGAAGTGAGTTTTGGCGGGAACGCGGAAAAATCATGTCGCCTCATTGTATTATTTTGTTAAACTTGTGTTTTTATCAGTGATAATTAGTGTAAAATGGTGGTATTTCGTTGATTATGAGCTGATTTACGTGCATGAGTGTAGGCAAGTGATATAATGTGACGTATCATGTTCTTCCGTGTTGTTACCAAAACTCCATAGACGCCTCTAGTAAAGTCTCCACTGCTTTACTGAGGTATGACTTGGATTATGATTGGACTTGACCGCGACTTTATTGGACTATGACGAGACTACGACAGTGACTATTTTGATAAAATATTATCAAAAATTATTAAAACTTAATACTTGACACTGGCAAATGCACAATAATGCGACGCCAAAACTAAGAAGAAGAAGAAGAAGAAGGTACAGAAGTGTATAGGTAAGTAGGTTACTTCTAGAACTTCTTTCCAGAATATTCTATACATAGTATCGCCAAAAGTTCTAGAAGTTTCCATTCTTTCTATGAGCCATGAGTAGGTACAGAAGTGTGTAGGTAAGTAGGTTACTTCTAGAACTTTTTTTCCAGAATATTCTATACATAGTTTCGCCGAAAGTTATAGAAGTTTCCATTCTTTCTATGAGCCATGAGTAGGTATGTAGGTTTCATTCTAGAACTTCTTTCCAGAATATTCTATACATGGTATCGCCGAAAGTTCTAGAAGTTTCCATTCTTTCTATGAGCCATGAGTAGGTACCGAAGCGTGAAGGTATGTAGGTTTCATTCTAGAACTTCTATCCAGAATATTCTATACATAGTAATGAGTAGAACTAAACAAAGTAGGCAACTATCGATAACTAACTGTAAGTATTGTATGCTACATCTATTTATGCTATAACTAGCGACCCGCCCCGGTTTCACCCAGTATGCTGAGAGTGAGTTTTGTCGTAAACATGACGCGATCTTCGGCGAGCGCGTGAGCATGTAATTTGTATGAACTTGTTGTGTTTCAAAAACGCGTCGCTAGTGGCGCTGTACATTTTTTCATACAAATTACATGCGCTAGCCGAAGAGCGCGTCATGTTTACGACAAAACTCACACTCAGCATACTGATATATTATACCTACATATAAACCTTCGCTTGAATCACTATCTATGTATTAAAATAAACCGCATCAAAATCCGTTTTGTAGTTTTAAAGATACAGGGTGTGGCGTAAAGAGTGGATAATCCTTTACCTACGGTTGAGGTACGTCACAACTGTACGGAAAATAAAAATTTGTACTCAGTAAAAGTGTCACAATTTTCGAGTTATTAGACTTTTGAAAATTTTAAAAATATCGGTTTCAGCCCATTCTTTCGAATGCCAAATTTGCAATTCAAAAGATTTTCTCAGCCTGGTTTCTGAATAGCATTCTTAAATAGTGGCGCTATAGAATGTAAAATACCAATTTTGTATGATAGCCATATTTTTTTTTATTTTTAAATTTTAAACGTAAAATTTAAACTTAGTTATTTTCTTTTTCTAACTTTGAGATCCCGTGGCTTAAAAAATGAATGAGGACAGGTGTGTGACAAGAGTGTTTAATTAACTAATTAATTGTTAATTTCAATAAGATTTAAAAATGATATTAATCATGATATTTCTAGCTCTGAATTTACAAATATGATTCTTAAGATCATAAGAGTCATTTGACGAGGCGTCTCTTCATTTATTTTTTTGTGAATTAATCACGCATTTTTTTTCTTTTAGCGACGTTAGATATATTTACATATATCGCCTACAATAGTTTTACTAACTGAATACCAACAACGAATACAAATACACCTAGTTATTTCTTTCAAGTTTTCTATGAGCCTTACTCATTCATATGTATAGTAAATGAAACATTACGGTGAAACGTAGTGCATAATTGGGCGGGGTCGTTGACCCGTTAACTGGCTTGTTATTCGGTGGGCGGGCGGCGCACGCGCACCGTTTGACCTTCGACGACACTCGCCAAAATAAACCGGGGATTACGACTTTCATATCTCATGTTTATTTATTCTGTTTTTATATACTTTTATCTTTTGTTTTTAAACATCTAATTAGTGAATTGATTGGTTAAGTGAATGGTGACCGAGAAGTTTTAATTTTAGTAGCAAATTTTACCATATGAAATTTGGTAAATGAAAAACCATATGAATTTAAACAGACATTTTTTTTCAATTCAGGAAGTAATTTCATATGGTAAAATTTGCTATTAAAATTAAAACTTCTCGGTCACCATTCACTTAACCAATCAATTCACTAATTAGATGTTTAAAAACAAAAGTATCAAATAAATATAATTTCGTTGATCATAGATTTTTTTTTCGAATGGAGACCACGTACCTCAAACGCAGCGTAGGACTTTCACCGACTAGGTGGACCGACGATATGACCGCAGGAACGCGATGGACGCAGGTCGCTTCCAACCGGACTTATTGGAAATACATAGGGGAGGCTTATGTCCAGCAGTGGACGTCCTACGGCTAATAATAATGATGAGACATTTTGCAAAAGACCAAAATTGACGTAGGTATATTTATGTTAAGTAGAATATTGATGATTTATGACGTAGATTAGATATTATATAGGGGGAGCAGCTGCCTATTTTTGCCCATCACAGAAACATAGAATGTATTTGACTTTCTTTTCTGGGGTGTGCAAAAATACTAAGTATCTAGTCCTAGCTACGCTCAAGAGCAGCAAATTTTTGTTTGAAGGGCTAATAAAAATGTTTTGATCTTCATATAATATGTATCAACAGATCCGTCTGTTTATTGTTGTAAACATTTTCATATGAGAGAAGGCAAATGAATAATTTAAACGCGGTCAGACCATAGAAACGAAATCAGGGAGGCAAGTAGGTACTTACTCGTATTTACAGAAAAGTAGACCGAAAACCGATGCGACAGAGGGTCATCTGCGTGTAGAGGTGGGCTCATCTCAGTGCATCGCGGGTTCGTGACGCGGCAGCGCGCAGCGTGACGACGGGCACCCACCGTGACCTAGCCGGTCCTCGCTCGACACACTTGCACTCTACTTCAATGGGGCTAGCTCAGTTTATTTATTCGACAAATGGGTGTCACACACACACACTTTTGAATAATCAATAAAATAATCCACACAGCAAAAACTAAAAAAAAACAATTAGGTAAATACTTAACTACAGAAATATTAATTAACAATGTCAAATGTAGGTAAACATAAATGAAGTTATGTCGACAGTTAATAAAATCACATTACACTATTAAAACAAGTAAACACAACAAGGTGCCAGTTGTATGAATGATAAAACCTGGCTAACACATGATATGTTCATATGTGACATTTCATGCACTCTACTTGAATAGGTGATGACACTTGATCGAACCCCTTCGGCCACCGTGTGTAAGAAACGAGAGATGCCATTATTGCTATTTGATAAGGTTAAAAACGTAAGCTCCGCCTAGGAAGGCTTGTCTTGAGTTTGTCTTCCACATTGCTGAAACGCCAATGAGACATTTGATTAGTTCAAGTGCCACTTTGGTTGATTAGTGTCGTTGATTACATAGCAGTTTCGATACGTTTTCGACGCCACCTTGCTGAGATCAAGTCCTACGATTGCCTACGATTTTCTCGATGTGCGTTTCTCTTTCTCCCGCTTTCATTATTTTAAAGGCCAGCACTACTGAAACTACTCTATCTAACGAGTAGCTTAAAATGAGTACGATATAAGTACTTACGTACTGTAACCCCAAGCATCAACAAACTGATTAGCAAACTATATGAGTAACAACATATATAGCTGTAAAACGAATATCATACGCCGGGATATAAAAAATAGTTACGGAGATAGCTTATGACACTCTAAACTAAAATAATCCAAAATCATTCAAATTCAAAATCAAACTCTGATTTTTTGTTATAAAACACCTGGATATTTTTCAAGATGACTTAAGAAGTGTGCAGAATTTTGTCTCTAATGCCGAGGTGTAGATATTTGTAATAGCCCAATTCCATGACCTAACTAGCTATTTATTAGAAGTCTAGCTCAGATTACTGAAATACTGACTCCTTCAGTGAAATGAAATTTACAAGACATACCCACCTCGACTGCCTCGGTGGCTCAGTGGTTAGTGACCCTAACTTCTGGATCAAAGAGGCGTGGGTTCGATCCCCACCCAGGGTAAATATTTATGTGATGAACATAGGTGTTTGCTCTGTGTCTGGGTGTTATTTAGTTAGTATCTAAATAAGTATGTATTTATAAATAAGTATATTATGTAGTGTATCAGTCTCTGGCAGCCATATCGCAAGCTTTGCTTAGGTGTAAGATGTCCCAAAATGTTTATTTATTTATTTATTTATTTATTTCCAAACTGGGATGGGTGATCTTGAAGATTTAAGACTTGGTCTTGTCTAGTTTTCGTACGATATGTTCCGTAACCTATGGTTCACGTTCGTTGTTACAATTTAGACCCAAAGTTTGCAGCGTGTGAACTCTCCAGGTTCCAGCCACTGGCTATCATGGCTACAAACTGTGTAAGACCTATTTACCTTCAGTTAGTCGCTCCAGGCCATATAAGCCTTACGATAATTAAGAATTATCACCACACGCGATCTCCGAAACGAATGTCACCAAAGATAATTCGCATAGATATGGCTGCGCCAGCGCCAATCCAGGACATAGACTCGCTTGGTTATGAGCACCATATTTGGCGTCATTGCTGGTATCGTAACAGCAGTGAATGCGACATGTGCGTTACACAATACCCGTATCCAGTATCGTGCGCTTTGAACCGGTTCTATGGGAAATATAGGAAAGGCCTATGTATTTATTTAGCAGTGGAAATCTTGAGGATTAGCAGATGATCCATTTGTTAAACACTGCAATAACGAAGGTTTCTCACACACAGTTGTGTCCAGGTATGTTAGAGGTTGTCAACACATTGCAAAAGTTAGAGTATTTTAATAATTGGGACTGATACATAACCATTTATTATCAGCAAGAGTATATGATTAATCATATAGTTATATATTCTCCAACACACGGCTAAAGTGATGGATCCAGGAATAATACTCTGGTTTATTTCTGGTATTTGGTATTCTATTTGTACTCGTATCTATTACAAAAGAAGAAGGTTTTCCGCTATCGCAAAAATATGGTAGGCTTTTTCTGGCTCTGCGAAATTATACGTTATACTACGGGACTAATCGCGCACTAAAATTACGAGATAAATAAATATCTCATCATCCCGACCAGTCTACCAGTGACCACGACCGATGCAACTCGGTCGAAACGTCGGGATGATGAGGTATTTATTTATCTCGTAATTTTAGTGCGCGATTAGTCCCGTAATACATAATAATAATGTGTTCAAATCGCAAAAGTTTAAAAACCACATCTGCGAAATTTACATAACAAATTAACATTACTTTTCTGATTGAATCTTAAATGGACACGTAATATATTTCTCATTCATGCATTTTGAAAGTCAGAATAAAAAATAGTGCGTGGAGCTCCTCCGCGCGGAAGAAGTGAAACTTCGACGGAACAGTGCTTTCATACTCCCTCCATGGTAGCGTTAAACGTTTAACGCAACCTTGTTGGAAGTCGCGTTAGAAGTTTCACTTCAAAAATTATTTGATTCATAAAGTTTTTTTAAATCTGATGGAAACTTACTAAGCTTCTAATGCGGTCGAAAATGGCCGTAGATTTGGGCAGGCAGCACATCGGGCCAACTCCCATCCAAATCCTCCCTGGAACCGCAAAAGTACTAGTCAAGTGGTATTAGATAACATTAATTTCACATTTAATTTTATGAGCGTGACGTTACTTTACCGAGTTAGATAAATAGATTGGCTTCTTAACCGACTTCCTAATAGGAAGAAGTTCTATGTTCGTCTGTATGTATTTTTTTTTGTTCATCGCTAAGTTCCCTAATTTTGAACCGAATCGAAAAAACATTTTTTTGTTCGAAAGGGTATACTCCCGAAGTGATCCTATTTAAATTTTACAGAAAACGGCTGAGCGGTTTTTGAAAAATTTATTCAATATTTTCAATATTTCGATTAATTCAATATTTGTTGTTTTTAAACTTTCGCGATTTGAACACATTATTATTATGTAAGGGACTAATCGCGCACTAAAATTACGCGATAAATAAATACCTACCTGTGACCACGGTTGATGCAACTCGGCCGAAACGTCGGGATGAGGAGGTATTTATTTATCTCGTAATTTTAGTGCGCGATTAGTCCCGTAGTATATAATAATAAAGAATTCAATATTTGTTCCAATAAAATCGTTTAAACTACTATATGATAGGCTATGATAGGTTGTTTGTAAATAAAATGTGTATTTATTGGTGATAGAATCTCTATGTCAACTTAATAGAAAATGTAACATAGATTAACTTAGGCAGATAAACTTTAAAATTTAAGTTGCCAAAAATTGCATGTCAGCTAGGATAGACTGTTGTTACTAAGAAAACTTGTACCACCATTTTACACAGTTTGTGCAATACATTTTTAATTTACTTTACTAGTAAATAGGGTTATGCAGAAATTATGTACTAAGCCGAAAGGGGATTCATAATTATGGCCTAAATCACCCCCTGATGGCGTAGTATATACTTTCTAAATAACAGTGTAGAAGAATTTCAAGCTAGTTTTTGTGATCTGAAATAAAGTTATTATTATTATTATATACATCTCTCGGGCTAAGCCCGGTTATTTGATGGGCATCAGTGGAGCCGAAGCCAACACTGAGAGGCCCTTTTTAAACATCATTTAGCTATGTTGTAGGGGTGAAGGTACAAGGAGCCTATTGTGAGTAATGAATTGAATAAATAATGGGTTATTGTGGTGAACTTCTGGGTGTTATACAAAACTGGATTATGGAATGAAGTACGGCACCCATTATTACTATTATTATTATAGTGCCTATATCCTGTATGGATAGACAGGTCAGGGTCACGGATCAGAAATGGACAATTCCTTTATCAGATCAAATTCTCTGATCAAGACAATCAAAACAGTCCACAACTTGACACATCAACCCTCTAAACTGAAGCAATTACAGCACCGTTACACCAAACATCCGTTGCACAACAGTTGTGCAGATGATGCAGATCCATTAGGACATTAACATTCAGCATTTCCTAGGACGCATTCGTGACTAATTAAATAGGTCTGCGATGTATTCGAAATGGTAAAACTCATCGGCATATCAGCTTTCGCCGAGAATAACATCGTTTATCATCTGCAATGGAAATAAGGAACCGTTCTAACGAGCGCTATCTTGGACGAGATGGCGTATAGCCGCTGTTTGTCCCTTTTACTGCAATTTATTTAAATTTTAGTAGGTCAACTTTCTGTGATTGGAATATGTATGTAAATAGTAGTAGCAGCTCTGGGTAAAAAAAGCGTATGCAGCGTCAATTTACACTTTATCTTGAAGGTTAAATACATTCAAGCGGTGGCGAAATACCTATCTCAAATGCGATAGGTGATTTATTTGTTTTTTTTTTAGATTCTCTTCAGTTAGCACAATGTAGGTATTCTTATTAATATATGTTAGGGCAATAAACTACATTCAGTTATTCTGCGAGTTATTGTTGTAGAGCTTGTAGTACACCACCGTAATGCTAGGAATAATTTTATTACCTACGCTTTGTAGTGTAAAGTAGTTAGTAGGTAAAATAGAGACTAGAAAAAAATACACTTAAACGTTTGGCTAATTAAATTTACAACACTTTGTTGAACTACGACTTCGAAATTAAGTAAGAATAAATAATAATTAAATATAAGTTTAAAAAAGTAACACAGTTCGATGAGTAAGGTTTAATTATGCCAAAAAAGTAACACAGTTCGATAAGTTAGGTTTAATTATGCCAACAAACACAGTTCGATGAGTTAGGTTTCATTATGCCAAAAAAGTAACACAGTTCGATGAGTTAGGTTTAATTATGCCAAAAAAGTAACACAGTTCGATGAGTTAGGTTTAATTATGCCAAAAAAGTAACACAGTTCGATGAGTTAGGTTTAATTATGCCAAAAAAGTAACACAGTTCGATGAGTTAGGTTTAATTATGCCAAAAAAGTAACACAGTTCGATGAGTTAGGTTTAATTATGCCAAAAAAGTAACACAGTTCGATGAGTTAGGTTTAATTATGCCAAAAAAGTAACACGGTTCGATGAGTTAGGTTTAATTATGCCAAAAAAGTAACACAGTTCGATGAGTTAGGTTTAATTATGCCAAAAAAGTACAGGAGCTCTATAATTGAATCATTAGAACGGCTGAATGTATGCGTAAATGGTCAGAAGACCGAGTAAGAGCAGGAGCGTACATCGAAAATCTATGATTGTGCGAACGGTAGAGCAAAGCGGACGATGCTCTACGATCGTTAGAAATTACCCTAACGATTCGAAAATAGGGATTCTGAGCTACTTTTACTGGAATTCATCAAAATTTTTATTTTGAAAAGTCGAGGTATATTTAAGCAAACTCTAGTATACTTGCCCTATGTATGAGCAGGGTGACCCACGGGTCGGGTCGCCCGAGTCGCTATTTGCTAATGTGCCTCGGAGACCGATAGCAGAAGGTAAACAATATTAGTTTATTAGCTTGAGTATGACATCCTCCATACCGGTAGATTGTGGATTCCTGAGGTTATGAGAGAAATTACGCAGTAATCAATAATAATCTCTATCCAATAATTATTTATTTAATTTACGGTCAGTGTTTGGATGGGTGACCAGGTGTCATTTAAAACTGAGCGTTACCGTAGCTCTACGATTCTTGTCAAGCAGCGTATACTGATGTGCCTATAGATACCTAGCAGTGTCGAATAATTATTTAGTAATTAAGTATCTGTCAATGTCAAGGCAATTTTTCCATCTTTATCCAAAGGTTCTGTCAACTTTTGTCTAATCTTAAATGTGTTTATAGTCTTTGCTGCGAGTACATCCTCCGGTAATATTTAACTGATCTACACAGAAATCATTAATCATAGGTAACGGGTTAGTATGTTGTCCTTTTTTCAGCACTTCTACAGAAGAGCCTCTGGAAGTAAGCTCAGATTTTTTGATAGCCATAGATGGGTATAATTAGTTTGTTGAGTGAAATTTATTAAATTCAGTAACGTCATTTATAAAGTCAGACATGCATAAAGTTTATCAATGGCCAGATTAGATCATCGCAAACCTGTCGATGTCCTAAATAGATGACAAACGTACGCAGGTATCGAGATACCCTCATTTTGATTACCAATAGCACTATGCTATCTTTATTATGCATGTGTCACGTTATACCATTCGCTGTACAATACATAGCTACAAAGCTATCAATTTTTATCGTTATACATACATACTATATACAAAGCTCAAAAGCTATCAATTTTTATCGTTAATTGCTTGTAGGTAAATGCGCACCTCAGAGAAGGGAAAAATAAATGCTAAAAATAAATGATAACCCGCTCACCCGTAAATCCATCTCATGGCTTGAAACACACATGCACAGAACACGATATGTTTATTACTATGATAAATAATGTACTGAATAAATATAAGGTTTATCAGTATATGAGTAGAGCACGAGTGATAGAGGCGGGTGCGCAGGAGTGCGCCGCGGAGGAACTGTGCGGTTTTGTGTAGGACACGGGATACAGAAGAAAGGCAGACGTCATATGACGTGCTCTCCTGTATTAATAATGCACATTGACTTGAGAAAACTTCTTGTTTACGCTATATGGATGAAGATACTGCCAGGTCAAACGCGATGAATATGCTACAGAAAAACCAGTAGTAACTTATGACACAAGTCAAATGTGACTAATGAGGATAGAATTTGTATTATTACTCGTAGATTTAGCTATTACTAAGAAAACACCTCTAGTTTCACCAATGTATCAATCTACATTTTTTCATAGTATCTACAATTATTTGTTTCCCAGTATCTGTTATAACAGGAAATTCAGGTCGGTACGGTAAATAAATTGCAATACAAACGCTTTCCTCTGTTTTAGTGGATTTGCTATTTCGTTGGCTTAAGCGTACAAATAGGTAGATCTTACGAAGATTTTACCCTCGTCAAAAAGGTACCTATTAAACATCAAGCGGGATGCTTTGAAACACATGCCTATGTAGATAGTATAAGTTGGATATCTCCCGTCCAACTTTTCGTACCTAAATATAACACGAAGTAAACATAAAAATAGGATAATGTGATGCGATAAATACATCTTCATGATTCTTTACAGCGAGTGATAGCAAATGACCGGGACACGTCGGGACGCGCTAGCTGATGTACTGCTACAACCATAGACTTGTATTGTAAGGATAGGACAGCTACAAAGAGACAAAATCGTTGCTTTTAGAGCGACCGATTTGTTTCAGAGGTGCCGACTTGCCGACTTCAGACTGATGATACAATAAGCCGGGTTATCATGTACTCATGACATGCCACTTTAAACCCGGCTTGTTGGAAATTTATGAAGAAGGCCTATATTTAGCAGTGGACATCTTACGACAGATGGATAGATAATTAGATATTAGGACAAACATATACAGACTAAAATTGTACCATTAATTAATGAGTGTTTTTTTTAGTTAATTTTAAGGAAGCTATTTCGACTAAGATAAACTGACTTTACATATACAGTCTATATAAGTCGAAGTCTATATAAGCCCTAATATGGCAAAGGGATTAAACAATTTTATCCACTTTTAACCGACGAAACGGAGGACGTACGCAAGTCAACGACTATATTTATTTATTGAAAGCGTAGCATAACTTTTTTTAGTTCGATTTTGTTAATTTTATTTTTGTTGGAAAGGTAATAGTCCAAATTTTATCAAAATTGGTTCTACCTAACCAATTTTGATAACATTTTTGAAACTTTTAAAAATAAACAATAATTTTAAAATGGCATGCTTCGATTCGAGAGAAATATTGGAATTTTGTACGTATATTGCAATTTTTAAGTCTGTTGTACTATTTTAGCAAAAAAATTATAATGTCTATTGTCAATTTCTGTATAATAAATTTTGTTTCCTATTCCAGGGGTAAATAATTTAGTTGGAAGAAAGTTTCTCTATTTGCTGCTGTAGATAGATATTAAATACAGAGAGATAATGATGTTGAAACGTTGGAGGCCAAGTTTGGACTACCACCTCTAGACATCGAGCTCTATGTCAACCGTCCAAGGCAGCTCTCTACTTATCTTCTCGGGGTTAACGATTTTCGCATGGAAAAGTACTAACAAGATTACGCGTACTAATGTAGTGCCCGCCTCTTTATATGGTAAGTACGTCTGTAAAGTGTAAGTGTAAGTCCGTATAGTTTATGAGACATAAGTTCAAAAGCTGCTCTTCATCTTTTTGTAGAGCACTTTTCTTTACTTATTGTCTATTGCTGGTGCTTTGTCTAGTACTTGGTTAGCCTAAATAAATTATGAGTCAGATCTTGTAAAACCTATAATTATTGTTTCTTTTTTTTTTCAAAGAATAACTTTAGTAAATAATTGGAAGGTTACATTTATAATATAATGGGTACTTCCAAAAATCTGTGAAAAAAATTCACTATGTGATATCTCAGTTTCCTACTTAATACTGGATAGTATAGATCTTTAACAGCTAAGCAACGTTCGCGTTCAAATATTAATGTAATACCAGTGAGACACAGCATCACAGCGTTCATAGTATTTTTTATGTAATGGGTAAATAAAAAATATCATCATAATCCTATAGACGTCCAATCTCTACGCCGACAGTAATTGGACTGAGCAAATGATTCGTCATCCATTGTCAACGACCGACAAAGATAATAAACCGAAATCGTATATTTATCTCAGTCTTGTCCTCGACGTACCATATACCACTACCGTACTATAAGTAGAAAACAATGTCACATTTTATCTATTAATAGTAGGTCGGTGCAGGATGCGCGGCGCGGGCGCTGCGTCGATGCGCATGCGCCAAAATTTGGCACGTAGTTTTTATTCTGATGGTATAATAGGGTAGTTGACTAGTATTGAGTTAATTGAAAGTATTAGGATTAGTGAATTCTGGAATTAATTAAGATTCATTAACTTTCATAACTATAAATAAATAAATAAAATAAAGTTAGAATTAAACTAGGTATTGTAAAAGGGTACAACATACTGATAGATTAGTTTTAAGTACTATAATTAATTTTTAACTGATTTTTATATCCAGTAGGTACACATACTTTCATCTATGTACTATATATTTTTTTCTCTTGTACATTCTTCTTTTTTTTGCACTCTGTTTATATAAATATTAATTCTCAAAGCCGATTTAAGTTGTTTAGTGTTATTTATATTGCTGTTATATATACCTATTGCTGTTATATATTTGTAAACTTTAAGTACGTACTTAGTGGTTGAACCGGCTTGTTTTTTCTTTCCTTGATGTATCTTATTTTAGGAATAGGCCTGTTATTGGCTATATAATACTTATCTGTATAATTAAGTTTAATGTATTTTATGTGCTGTTGGCCTGTAAATAAATAAAAAATAATTAAAATTGGCTAATCAAGTTCAGAGTATAAGCTTGTAAAGATTTTGGAAGGGATAAATAGGGGATGCCTTGTACCTTTCCCACAAAGCATAACATATTATGGCAAATGTATGACACTTACGGGCAGTGACGTCATAGCCTGCCATAGTGCGCTCTTTGTTTAGCAAAAAAATAAATACGCTTGTAACTTTTTTATTTCAAAGTTGATTTTATTTTTGTTCTCGTTACTCGGCTATGTTTAAGGTTAGCTGTTGGGTCAATCAACTATTCTTTGTAAGTCAAAAAAAAATTATTTCTAGTAAATAGGAAACAAAAATCTTCTATTTCTTTCACTTTTCCTATTTATTTTACTAAAATATATACTAGTCTATACTATCCAGTTATCGGCAGTACAGTTTAATTTTTTTTCAGCCTATTTTGAGGTTTTTGTCTTTTGATGTAGTAAATTTGGTCCCCTAAGTTACTTTATCGAATTTTTTTTCTGGTTCTTTGTATGATATATATTAACATTAAAAGCACTTTGCTTCAAAGATTTTTACGTTTTGTTACAAGATTTTGAAATTCATTCGCCAAAAAGCAACTCAGTTAGCCATAGGGACACGAAATATTTGTATGGTAAATAGAAGAAATCACCTAAGTTACCATACTTTTACTAAATATGCTTGAGAATTTACAATGTAATAATCTGTTTAATATTAAAGGTATATTCTTAATGACTATTTAGGATATAAAACATAAGAAATTTATTATATTTTGTGTTCTGCTTTTTTTTTTATTTGAGGGACATAGTTTTTACAAGGAATAGTTGATTGACCCTGTTACAAGAGGACTACTACTAATACTATAACCTTAAGATTAAAAACTACTACAAACCTAATGCGCGATATCATCGTCTCTAGCATGGCAAAGGCATAAATTGTATTTCGAATAATTTATCCGCTCGAAAAGGAAACTAAAGTATAGAATAACAAATTGACAAATTGATAAAATGGTTTAAAGCCACAGTTTAAATCCCTTTGATATGCTAGGACGAAGGCACTAATGTCCCTATAGAATTTTTAAATTTATTGTAGAACTGTACAAAATTATCAAAATACGTTTCGTAATTTGAAGTTTCTTTCTGAAAAAATTGGCCTCACCTCAGAAGAATGACAAGTAATAGAAGTATCGGTAAATTTTACTCAAGACGTAACGCAAAAACGTGATAGAGCGTAGCGTATTAAACCAATGCATCTCTTTCAGATTATACCTATCGATCGATCACATTATTCCTCTGGGATCTCTCTGCACGTATCACACACGCGCGCTACTCGCTAAAACTAACACAATATAATAACCAATAAATAAATGCAAGCGACGCAGACGGGTGCGGAAAACATTGACGTCATGTCCGCTGGATCTGAATAGAGCGCATAAATTGGCATTCAAGAAATTACCATGAAAACAAAAATGTGTTTCATGTAAACGCAAAGTGCTCTGCATAATGTTATCTAAACAAAATTTTGTAATGTATTTGTATTTGTGCAAGAGTCACCTCGAAAGACCTTGGGAAGAACTACCTCACTTCAGCCATCAAATAGTATTTCGTTCGTTCGTTTCAGCCATAAGACGTCCACTGCTGGACATGGGCCTCTCCTAAAGATAAAGATCTCCTATAAGACCGGTTCGTAGCGGCGTGCATCCAGCGCGATCCTGCGGTCTTAATGAGGTCATCGGATCTCCTCATTCGTAATTCGATCTCTCAGAGAGACTCCGAGTATAGCTCGTTGGGCTACTTGGAGCTTACTAATAAGGCCCATAGTGAGAGACCACGTTTCTGTGCCATAAGTTATCACTGGCAACACACACTGGTCGAAAACTTTCGACTTGAGGCACTGAGGTATGTCGGACGAGAAGACGTTACGCAATTTTCTGAACGCTGCCCAGCCAAGATGGATTCGGCGATTGGCCTTTTTCTTGAAGTCGGACCTACCTAACTGGACTACTTGTCCTAGGTAGACGTACGAGTCAACGACTTCAAGAACCGAGTTCCCAACTGAAATAGGGGTGGGTACAACATGGGAATTACACATGACCTTTGTCTTGTCCATGTTCATTTTAAGACCCACCTGATGAGAGACTCGATTTAGGCCTTCGAGCATCGTGCTGAGTTCCTACATTGACTTTGCCATGACCACGATATTGTCGGGAAACCGAAGGTGAGTGATGTATTTGCCATTGATGTTGATACCGAATCCTTTCCATTCCAGGAGCTTAAAGGCGTTCTTCAGAGTAGCAGTGAACGGTTTCGGAGATAATACATATCCCTGTCTTACGCCTCTCTTCAAAGGTATCGCCTTGGAGCTCTCTTCCTGTACTCGAAACGAAATAGTGGCGTTATTATACAAACACTTCAACACTTCGATATACCGATAGTCAATACGACATTGTTGAAGAGACTCAAGCACAGCCCATGTCTCGACCGAATCAAAGGCTTTCTCATAGTCCACAAACGCTAACCAAAACAAAAATACTATTTGTATTTAGGTGATGAAATAACTAAAAAAACCAAATGTACAACATTATTCAATATCAAGGTATAGAGCGTAGCGCCACGTTGCTACGCTAATAATATTTTGTGCCGCGAAAAAATGTGCAGGAAAACCGCGAGAGAATTTTTTTTCATGACTCGTTTACAGTCATATGCGCATAATTAGGTATATACTTGAGTCTTGAGTAACATATGCGAACTATACTATTTATCTCGGTATTCATGTGAAGATCACCTCTAGACAACCTCATGCGATATGGATACCTCATTACCTGCAAAGGTGACGTCCACAAGTGGTATATTATTCAGAGAAAAATCGAACCAAGATGATATATACATCATTTGAAAGCTTGTTTTATGGGCTTCCCAATAATATTTAATTTAGATTTTTTCATCCCTCTATTTTTTTATACGTAAAATATAAATTGTTTAAAAAATAACAATACAGCTTATTTTTTTTCCTAGTTTAGCAATAATAAATTGCTTCTATCGTTATTTTACTTGCAGTCGTAGCTGATTCTACTACAGCCATCTCTTAATTTGCTAAAATTAAAAAGTATAACCTACCAGTGTGACCAGTTAGTAAGTACAATGAGATAAAAAACACTTAAAAAATGTGTCTAATTGGTAAAAATGCTTTTATTGAACAATTAGGAGGTTACTTAATCAGGGTTGCTAGAGATAATCTACTTATTGAGCCAAATATATTTATTTATCCTAATAAATTCAAAATTATTTTTTAAAAAATCGGAGGGCTATTTTTTGTTTTTAACTGTTGTAATAGACTCAGAAAAATATGAACTTTCTCGAAATGTAACGAGTGTTGTAGTTAGAATTTTTGATTATTATTATACCAGCCTCCATACATTTTGTGGACATATCCTTTGAGTTTGCGAGAAGCTATTCCTACTTATACTATTTTGGTACCATTAGTCGTGTATGCACAGACTGTAAACACTGGTGCAAATATTGACGTGCAGTCGAGCCTGCATCTGAGGTGCCAAGTGCTATACTTAGACAGGGACATTAGAAAATTGATGAATCATGACAATATCTTTATTACCCTATTTTAAAAAAGGTAAAAATCAAGATCCCTGTTTGCGCAGGATATAACTCAAAAACAACTCCCTCCCAGCTTAACCCGAGGCTTCCCAGAAAATGAAGTAGAACTTTAGACATATTCCGAAAAAAAAACAACTTTGAAAGAAGTATGGAACTCACGACGAACGAGTAGCACTCGCCCTAACAAACATTTTAATTAGTAATCACAGACAACTGTAAAATTAGAAATAGCATTGTAAATTGTAATGAAGTTGCAACGCAAGTTGAACCCGAGGAGTGTGGTCAACCGCAGCACCGTAGTTACCTAGTACCTAGGTACATCTACCTTCTAAACATGATACTATTGCGTACCGAGCTGTCTCTGTCAGCTAGTGATGTAAACCGGTTTTGTAAAAACCTAAAAAAAACCGGTTTTTATAGAAACCGATATTTATCGGTTTTTATTTCAAAAAACCGATTACGATCACTTTTCTGTCTAGCATTCGATATGTATCCGAACATGGCCATCCCTACTGTTGTCTATGGTTGGGGAAATCACCGACATGTGACTAACTTCACGGTACTAACATTTAGGTTTCGCTTGTGTTTGTTGCTTGGATTTTCTCGTTACATTTTTGCGAAAAATGCCTAAATTAAAATCTAAATCAATCACCAGAAATTATTTTGAAAAGATTGACAATGCTAGTGCAAAGTGTAAGCTATGTGCTAAGATAATAAAAGTTGGAGGAGGAACTTCAAATATGCTGGCCCACATTAAAAGAAACCATCCTCAGGCTACAGTGGAGGTTGATCGAGGTGAACGAGGTGAGGAGAGAGAGCAATTGCAACTGCAGAACAACGACACAGAGTCAGCAGAGCAAACGTCTGCTGACAAAACACCACTAAAACTGCGACCCACATTTCAGTCTACTCTGAAAATGACCGCAGTCAGTAACAAAAAGAAAATCGACAAATATTTGACCATGATGATCGCCACAGACTTTCAACCGTACTCAATAGTAGAAGATAAAGGTTTTACGAAGTTAGTAAACGTTTTGAATCCAGGTTACGAACTACCAAGTCGACAAAAAATCAGGTATGATCTAATGCCAGAACTTTACCAATGTGCAAAAATTAAGCTTGCTAACATGCTCGAAAATACCATGCATGTTGCTCTAACTGCTGATTTGTGGTCTAATCAAAACATGGACTGTTTTCTTACTGTAACAGTAAATTATGCGAGATTTACTAACAGAATGGAAAATATTAGGAAAAATTTCTGCTATTGTCACAGACAATGGCAGTAACATGATAAAAATGTGCGAGTTGTTGGGGATTCGGCACATGCCGTGTTTTGCTCATACGCTTAATTTGACCTTAGACGATTCTCTGAAGCTTCCTGTGGTGGAGGGCATAACTAACAAATGTAAAGGTATTGTGAAATTTTTCAAAAAATCGTCAGTAGAATGGCAAGCTCTTAAATTGGCTCAGAATGATAAAAACCCTAATTCTTCACCATTGAAATTAATACAAGAGGTACCAACAAGGTGGAACAGCACGTTCTACATGATAAAAAGATTACTACAGTTATCTGACGCTCTTGCGTTGGTCTGTAGAAAATTAGTTCAGGCGCCAGACTACTTAACTGCCTTTGAAGAAGCAGCTGCTTTGGAAATTATCAAAATTTTGGAAATATTTGAGGAGGCTACAAAACTTGTTAGCGCTGATCAGTATCCGACTAGTTCATTAGTCATTCCTATAATATGTGGATTGTTTGAAAAGCTAAATGCTAATGAAATTTCGCTGACAACAGATATAGGCAAGATGTTTCACTCATCAGTGAGGCAGAACATGAGTAATAGACTTCTCCCATATGAGACAAGAACTGTGTCCCAAATATCTACATACTTACATCCGTCACTAAGAACTGGATTTCGCCACCCGGAAAACATGTCATCTGCAAAAGAACTAGTGAGAAAAGAATTGGCGCATAATATAAAAGATTCTGACAGGTCTGAGCCGCCGACTTCAGAGCAAGGACTTCACACGTCAAGTGGGAAGAAAACGGGATTGTTAGATTTTTTGAAAAACAGATATCAATGTACTAATTCAACTGCTTCTGCAATTAATATACTACGAATGTATGTGGAGACAAATCTACTAAGAGAAGAAGAAGAAATCACAAAAGAAATTAGAAGTGCCAGCGCATTTTGGTATAGCAACAAACATTTAGCGCCATTAGATGAAATAGCGCTTAAGTATTTAGCAATACCGGCAACATCAGTGCCTTCAGAAATAATGTTTTCCAAATCTGGATACGTTATGTCAAGTAGAAGGAGCAGGCTACAAGCAGATGCTGTAGACCAAATATGTTTTATTAACCAAAATCATGATTTACTTGCAATTGATGAAAAATAAAAATATAATTTCCCGTGTCTTTTATGATTATTTTATTATGTGCAATTGTTATAAGTGATAATATCAGGTAAAATAAACAGTAAACACTATCTTTTTGATGACTTTTTTGTGATGTTTTAAAAAAACCTTAAAAAACCGGTTTATTTTAAAAAGTAATCGGTTTATACCGGTACTGAAAATTGTAATCGGTTCACATCACTACAGTGTCAGCCTGTCTACAGTCTATCTTTAGATTGGCTCTGTATACAGGGTCATTTGTAATTAACATCCTTTTAGAGAATTAGTATTTATAACGGATAAATTTATCTTTTTAAATTTTAACTTTTAAAAGATTACGTTTTATTTTTCTAAATTAGTTAAGTCTACTCATTATTTACATTTTGGCATGCTTTTTAGGTTAATACGGAGAAGCCACTGGCTTCTGAGACACAGTCTTAGACTAGTTCAGAAGCCTATGGATCATGTATCGCTGTAACACATTTACTATGTCAAAATAAATGATTTGTTTGTTTTGTTTGTTATTCTGCGATTTTTGTCAAAACTCGAAAAAGAAATCAGCTGTTCCATATACTTTGTCACGGGCGAACGATATTTTTCTATGGAAGAACGATTTTTTTTTGAGTTTTAATAAAAGTTGTTAGTTTTGATGGACGTCAAGCCCCTAAAAGATGCTAATTGAATAGAAATAACCCTGTATATTGACTTTATTATCTAAATATTGATTTGATGACTAAACACTTGATTTTCTTTGACGTCTTACGGGTAAAATGAGGCTAAAAACCCTGAAAATATGTCACTTTAATATTAGTAGTACCCCGGCACAAATTTTCTTCCCGTGGTACCAAGCACCATAGTAGTACTACGGAAAGAAATCTCGTGTCTGTGGTACTACTAGCAGTATATCTGGTAGTACCACGGGCAACAAACGATTCTACTTTATTATATTTATGGACTATACTCTATAAAATTTAACTTGATCTCTGCGACAGTGACATTGACATAGAAGATTGACATTTTTAGAGTCGAGATGGTGGTGGAAAAAATCGATTTTTAAACGATGTTATAATGAAATCGAATGAGTAGTTGTAGGTGAGAAATGGGATTTTATTTATTTACTATTATTTAAGATTAAGTATGTACACATGTAAATAATGTTATGATGATAATTAAATACTCATAATAATGTTACGATAGTATTTATAGGCGTTTTTCACTATTATCGATGCTAATGTGGCATATAATTGGGTTTAATTTAATTACACATGTAAAAAATGTTATGATATTAAAATACACAATAAAATTAATGATAAATTAAGTTTTGTTTAAAATAACTTTAGTAATAAACTATCGATAATTTAAATAAAATTCTATCTAAAACTCTGTGGTCACCATCATTCGTCGCCCATCACTTATCGGCATGCCCATAGTATGATATTGACAGGTACTGTCTGTAGGTACTATTAAGAAATTCAGGACTTCATAGGCGTGATTTTTCTGACAGCTGTCGCAGAGATCAAGTTAAATTTTATTACAATACAATACAATACAAAAACACTTTATTGACACCACAAGTAGTAAACATAACAGAAAAAAAGAAATAACGACTGAAGAATGGTACAAAAGGCGGTCTTATCGCTAAAAGCGATTTCTTCAAGACAACCTCTACTGTGTGGAAACATGTGATAGACGTGGACGGTGGTGTAAACATAAATGAATAAAGTAAAGCTATAAATATCCAAAAACAATAAAATACACTACATAATAATAGGCATACACAAATACTTCTTATAATACATACAATAAAAATAAACCTACTTACATACATAAATAAATACAAATAGTTAAAACGTAAGCGATAAGTAATATCAGTTTTTAAAACTGCTCAGTAAGATAGTGTTCCTTGACTTGAGTCTTAAAAGATTCAACGCTCTGCGCACGCCTGATGGTCACCGGAAGGTCATTCCAGAGAGCCACAGCCCGGACACAGAAAGAAGAATCGTAAAAGACAGTATTGTGAGATGGAGTCGATAGAAGAAGATTGCTAGAAGACCTAAGATTGACAGAGTGAGTGTCACAGAGAAAAGTGAAGCGTGAGCTTAAATACGAAGGAGAAGAAGGCTTAAAGAGAAAGTTGTAGAGAAGGGAAAGAATATGGGTATCACGGAGAAGACGGATAGGGAGCCACTTAAGCTTGTTACGGAATTGAGTAATGTGATCATATTTCCGAAGACCGAAGATAAATCGTATGCAAAGATTTTGAAGGCGCTCAAGCTTGACAAATTGCTCCTGGGATAAGTCGAGATAGCAGGCGTCGGCGTAGTCCAAAATAGGGAGAAGAAGAGATTGTGCTAACGCAGCCTTGGTGGCAGTGGGAAGGAAATTGCGGATTCTTCTTAATGATGCAGAAGAAGCGTACAGCTTACGCTTAACAGATTGAATTTGATTCTAAGCGATCAATTGAAGCTTGAGAGTAAATTTGCAGATCGTCAGCATAGAGATGGTAGAGATAAGTGATGTGAGAGGTAATAGAATTTATGAAGATAGCAAATAAAAGAGGAGAAAGAACACCACCTTGAGGGACGACGAAGGGACGGACGGGAAGGGGAGTAGCTGGGTGTTGGGATTGAAGAAAGATAATTTAATGTTGCATCTTTATCGTTCATATCAATATGAGAGGACGAAGAAAAAAAATTATTAAGAGCATTAATATCCAGGTCACAAGAATTAGGATTTTGTTTAGTTTTGCCAACACCCAATGAGCGCAGAAATTTCCAGACTTTCACTGGATCACCATTTTCAACAGATTTATGGATGTGGTGGCGTTGCGCATCTCTACACATTCTATTGCAGCGATTCCGATGGGCCTGAAATTTTTCTTTATTAGAATCACTTGGACAAGTATTAAATTTACTCTTAGCCACCGCTTTTAATTGCATTGCTCGCTTAATATCGTCCGTTAACCACGGCGCAGGTAAATGTTTCATTTTGACTGAATGAAAGGGAGCATGAATATCATAAAGTTGTATCAGCTTTAAGTTGAATAGACAGGTCTTATCCTCAATAGTTTCGGCATCCAGAACTTGCGACCAGTCAATTTCGCTAGCATCTTTACGCAATTTCACAATATCCATGGCACCAAAACTGCGCTGCAGAAGAGTTTTAGGCTTATTCTTGGGAGGGCGAATTTTGTAGGAAAGGTAGATGACGTCATGGTACGACAAGTCATGACAAATGTGTGAACATTGTCCATGTTTGGTAACATGCTGCAGGGAGGAAACAAACATGAGATCTAGCAAGGAGGGGGTGCAATTGGGGAAATGATGAGTAGCGCTCAGAGGAAGGGTATTTAGGTTGCTGGCCTGAATAATGGACTCTAATTTAGAGCAGCGAGAATCTCCTCTGAGCAAACAAGTATTAAAATCTCCCATGATTATGGTGTGAGAATAAGAAGGAAGGAGATCTTCGAGAAGATTTTCAAAAGAAGGAAAGTAGTCGACAAATTTATCACGACTGTATTATTGAGTATATAGTAACTATAGTAGTATACTATTAGTACCTATCTAACGGGAGTCCAACTTGGACAAAATTGGCACAGGACCGGAAAGGGTGACGTAGTAAGAGGACTTTGCTCATGACGATTTTGTTGCTCTGTTGTCCATTGGGTCTTTCCCAAGGATTTCCAATGAGGCTGGTTGGAAGCGGCTTACATCTTGCGTGTTTCTGCGTTTTGCGCCTCAATTATATTTATATGACCGATTTACCTTCTCCAAAGACGTCCTATACTTTGCTGTTTCAGCGGCTCACTGTGGTCAATGTAACATTAAAAAAAATTACAGACAGACGGATGGACAGCGGAGAGCTAGTAACAGGGTCCCGTTTTTACCGTTGAGTACGAAACCCTTAAAATGGCGAAAGACTTAACTTTTGGGCTGGTGTTCTATATAATATAAACTCTTTGTTCTGATCTAAGATTTCGATCAATGACAAGATAACAACATAACATAGATTAATGAATATGCAGATTAGCAGTAGTAATTCATTACAAGATTCGTCATAAAAAGCACCTAAGCATCAAATTAAAGTTTGACTTCAATGCAATGGTGGCGTAACGCCAATGAGCACAGAGCTAATAGAACCAGAGAGATAGCGCTATTGTTGCTTGAGGCAATTTTTAAAAATGTATGAAAAATCTTGGCCAGTGCTGTCGAAACTGTCAAATTATTAATTGGAATTTTACAAGAATTTGACACTATCGGGAGAAAAACACGGCAACAGCCATTGAATCGAGATATTTGTCAGGTCTCTAACTCATTAAATCAATGCATCTCTTTCCGGTTATCTAGATTGACCAGATTATCCCTCTGGTTTAATAGCTCTGTGCCACTGAGACGTTTACCTAAATAGTGGTTTAAATGTCACTTGATGTCAAGATATTTCGTTGATTTCATAGCAGTTTCTATACGTTTTGGACGTTGTTGATAACTTTAGAACTCTTTCTCTATTTTTCTTTCTTCCAAGATAATACTTTTGTCATTCTGTCAAATTTTGTCACTTCACTGCTTGCAATCAATGAAATAAATAGGCTTGCAATCCAATGCAAGTACTTCAATGAATTCAAGTAATGCTAAAATCAAAACTCTAAAAGTTACCATAAGTTAGTTAAATACTATTTACATAATTTAACTGATATCCCCAAGTGAGGTACAAAAATACGTCTTGAATAATTAGATAGCGTAATCATGTATCCAAAGCGGCCACCAGATACCTCGACACCACCATCACCAAGTGAAAGCGCCAGTAAAACTGAACGTATAAAAAGCATTATAATATTACCAAGTAAAGCTGCTAGATCAGAAGATTTTAATTTAGAAAATGCTGAAGAAACTGAAATCGCAGCACAAATCTCTGTTCCACAGGAAGGAGGATGGGGATGGGTAGTTGTGGCTGCTTCATTTTGCAATATGTTTTTATTGGACGGCATTGCTTACACCTTTGGAAGTCTTTACAGTGCTATCACAGAAGAATTAAAAGTAGATCGAGCTTTGATTGGCCTGATAAATTCTATAGCAGTAGCACTATACTGTAGTTTTGGTCCGGTGGTATCAGCGTTGATCAATCGCTTTGGGTTTCGGGTAGTTACTATGTCTGGATCAGTTATAACCTCATTTTCCTTTTTCTTCGCATATTTTTCTAATAGCTATGCGGCCCTGGTTTTCTTTTACGGTTTTTTCGCAGGAATGGGATACTGTTTCATAGGCATGTCTAGCTCATTAGTAGTTGGATTTTACTTCGAAAAACTTCGAGCTCTCGCTTTAGCTATAGCTTTAACTGGATCAAGCCTAGGAATAATGGTCCTGTATCCAGTGAATACATTTTTAGTGAAGTTATCTGACTGGCGCTCAGTTCTTTTGCTGCATTCTGGATTATTTGGAATAATTTACTTTTTGGGGATGACATTTAAACCACTCCTATCTCTAACAGTTACAAAAACTACCGATGATCCTACGCGGACCGTAACTTATTTGCCGAATTTGTCAACAGCAAAATCGAAAACAGCCCAATCGCGAGCGAAAGACCTTTTAAAGCCCTCTACTACTGAAAAAATGTTTAGCGCTGTATCTAATTACAATTTCCCGACAGCAGCAGCCGTTGTTGAGGAAGGTGCATCAGTAAATACCGACGCTAACGATCAGGCAGGGGTGCCGGGACCATCGACGCCATCGCCTGTATCTAGGCTCACGTTAATAGCCCATGTTCCCAAAGGTGGTATGAGTCAACGACAGCTAAAGCAAGTTAAATCGATTATATCAAGGTCTAATATGCAGCAAAGAACAAATCCAAACCTAGTGGAATTGACAGTTCAAGTTGATCAACCAGAAAAGAAAATCTGTTGCTGTGGAAGGCTTTGTCGATGGGAGCCGCATGTTCCAGAATCTCGCCCGTTGTATAGAGATGATGCATTTTTCGATGGAAGAGTGAAAAAGCTTCCAGTGTACCAAAGAAGTACAATAGATCCGTCTAATGAACAAAAAACCGGTTTGGAATATCAATTAGCTGTATCTCGCGCAGCGACAACAGTGGATTTGAAAGAAAAAAAGGGAGTGTGCACTACAGCAGTCAGGAGAATTCTTTCAACTATGATGGATCCTAAACTTTTAAAGAAATGTTCTTTTTTATTATTTGTTATCAGTACTTGCGTTATCTCGTTAGGTAGTTTAGTGCCATATATTTTTATACAAGATCGTAATAAAGAAGCCGGCGTTGCTGAATCGCACTGCAGTTGGTTCGTTAGTGTAATGGGATTAGCGAACGCATTTGGTAGATTGATCTTAGGCGGATTGGCGTGTAAAGTAGACCCTTTAAAATTACTTATTATGTCATGTTTCATGACAGGGGGTATAACGACAGTGTCTAATTTATCTTTTAATGTATACTTTCAATATTTATTTAGTGCTGTTTTTGGATTTTTCGTAGCCGGCGTGGTTGGTCTTCGTAGCATAGTTTTGGTAAATTTATATGGTCTGGAAAGTTTAACAAACGCAACAGGCATGATGTTACTTTTCATAGGAATGTCATTTTGCATAAGTACCCCATTAACGTCTATGTTGAAATCCTTATTTGGTTTTTCTGTGGCTTTTTACTTTGCAGGTTTTGTTATGATTTTAAGCGGTTTTATACTACTACCGGTAAGAATATTATGTACACGGGAAAACAGAATAGAACAAGAATTGACGATACCAGTACGACCACAAAACCGACAGGCTCCCGAACCAGTAGCGATTAGAAAACGTACGAAATAAAATAAATTATAGCTTATATATTAATAAATATACAACATGCAATAGCCTTAGGTGCCTACATATTAATAAGATTAGCGATGACATAGGGCTTGAAATTGTATTTATAAAATGAATTATACATAATCAATAAATAAAAGAAAATTAGAACTGTTTTTTAATGAAAATAATAGATAAGTCGTGCATAAACAAGAATGTCGCTCCCCTAATAAGTGTGACCACAAAATACCCAAAGTAGGCGAGTAGGTCGATACTAAATGGATGGCGCAGAGAAGGCGTTAGATCCTACTCATGGATACGTGGAAGTTAAATATCCACTTTTCCTTCCTAGTGAAAAAATCCATTCTTCCCTACCAGTAGAGATTGATAGTAGGGATACGTGGAACTGCCGTTGAAAATCTATATGGGAGGTTTATGTCCAGCTATGGACGTCCTACAACTGATGGATGGATAGTAAGATACAAAATCAACGAACGTGGGTCTTCGTGCTTCGTGGTGCTTCGTGACACCACAAGATCTAGACAATCACTGAAACTTGCCTATACATCAGCCAGGCGACGACTTGGCATGTCAAGCGGCATGGGCTGCCAAAGGTTCGCACTTCCGACCCGAAGTTGAGGGTAAACAGGTGTAATTTTCCAACAATACGTTAGATACATTACACGCCCACGTGTATCCCCCGTGACTCACTAAACCTTTCCTTCTATTAATGGGCCTTACCTTTCTTTCTATTAAAGGTAGGGATTAACTCTTTAATCGTTAATTAATGAAGTTAACATATTGGCTTAAAGGATTAACATTTAAGTTTACTTAAAAAACTGTTAACGCTCTTGTTAACTTCAGTTAGTAAATTGAACTTCCGTTAACTTTAGCCCCATACATTAGTCGTGTTACTCAGCCTGAAGAAAATAGGTCTAGAGGCCATACATTTCTTAAAAACAACGTTCAAAATTTAAAAAGAACTTGTAAGAATCCGCAATGACAAAATAATCTTTTATGGAAGCTGCATTTTTAAGTGAACCAGTGTTAATAAATCTTTTTACTAAATTCATTCATTCATTAATCTCGTGTCAATGGCTAAACATTATTATGTATTTTTTTTACTAAATATTACACTGCTATCTCGTATGTGCTGCAGTAGAACATCTTTTTTCTATGGGCTAAACCAGGGGTCTCCAAACTAGGCCCGCGGGCCTAGTTTGGAGATTGTAAGTTCACAAAAACTCATTTAGCGGCCATGAATAGGTTGTTTTAACGAAGTGTATACACCTAGAAATCAAAATAATGCCCTGTTTATGCATAAGAGTCCACTAACTAAACACTGAGGTTAAAATCAGTTGATGCACTTTCGTGCATAAACTGACCACTAATTTGGTTTAAATTATGGTCGCTAAATGAATTATTGTAAACTTAAGGCACATGCCACACGGGCGTTGACGCCGCGTAATTGCACCGCGGCGTCACCGCCGCGACGACGCTCAGCACCGCCGCTGCACCGCGGCGGTGCTGAGCGTCGTCGCGGCGACACCGCGGCGCCCGGTGTTGCCTTAGACACTGATGACATCTAGACAGTTAGCGGAAAAAAAGGTTTTAGGGATAACCGTTCAACCTTAAGCTGAAGATAAGTAAAATCTCTCATATACATTCTGATTTTGTGTGAGCCAACCGCGAAATTGGATCGTGTGTAGCGTCAGCGGTCCAACTTTGTCCTCGCTAACTATTTCTAATATTATAAATCAGAAAGTGTATTTTTTTGTTTTTCGTTTGATCACAGATATACTAGAGGAATAATTTGATTTTTCACGAGTGTCACAGTAACAGCTGTTCAAGTGACAGCTGTCAATTTTCAAAGTGATTTATCTTTGTCATTATCGATTCTACACTACTGCTGTCTTCACAAAAGTGATAGAGCTCAATGAGATCTACATTTCAGATGACAGCTGTCAAACTTCAACGTGATGTATCTCGGTTATTATCGATTTTAGACTACTGCTGTCTTCACAAAAGTGATAGACCTCAATGAGATCTACATTTCAGATGACAGCTGTCAAACTTCAACGTGATTTATCTCGGTTATTATCGATTCTAGACTACTGCTCTCTTCACAAAAGTAATAGAGCTCGACGAGATCTATATTTCGGATGACAGGTGTCAAACTTAAAAGTGATTTATCTCGGTTATTATCAATTCTAGACTACTGCTCTCTTCACAAAAGTAATAGAGCTCGACGAAATCTACATTTCGGATGACAGCTGTCAAACTTAAAAGTGATTTATCTCGGTAATTATTGATTCTAGACTACTGCTTTCATCACAAAAAAAATAAAGCTCGACGAGATCTACATTTCGGATCACTTTGAAGTTTGACAGCTGTCATCCGAAATGTAGATTTCGTTGACCTCTATCACTTTTGTGAAGACAGCAGTAGTCTAAAATCGATAATAACCGAGATAAATCACGTTGAAGTTTGACAGCTGTCATCCGAAATATAGATCTCGTTGACCTTTATCACTTTTGTGAAGACAGCAGTAGTCTAGAATCAATAATTACCGAGATAAATCACTCTTAAGTTTGACAGCTGTCATCCGAAATGTAGATCTCGTTGAGCTCTATCACTTTTGTGAAGACAGCAGTAGTCTAGAATCGATAATAATCGAGATAAACTCACTTTGAAGTTTGACAGCTGTCATCCGAAATGTAGATCTCGTCGAGCTTTATTACTTTTGTGAAGAGAGCAGTAGTCTAGAATCGATAATAACCGAGATAAATCACTTTTAAGTTTGACAACTGTCATCTGAAATGTAGATCTCGTTGAGTTCTATCACTTTTGTGAAGACATTAATGGTCTAGAATCAATAATAACCGAGATAAACTCACTTTGAAGTTTGACAGCTGTCATCCGAAATGTAGATCTTGTCGAGTTCTATTACTTTTGTGAAGACAGCAGTAGTCTAGAATTGATAATAACCGAGATAAATCACTTTTAAGTTTGACAGCTGTCATCCAAAATGTAGATCTTGTCGAGTTCTATCACTTTTATGAAAACAACAGTAGTCTAGAATTAATAATGACCGAGATAATCACTTTGAAGTTTGACAGCTGTCACTTGGAAAGCTGTTACTGTGACATTCGTCGTGACAAATACACGATCTGATTTCTAACGTGTACGAGGGATTTTTCTCATCTTCAGTTTAAGATTGAACGGATTGATGAATTCAAAACCTTTTTTCCCGCTAAAAATTCATAGAATACTCGAATACTCTAGATTTAATGTCTAAATCGCTACCGGCAACACTGGTCGCCGCGGTGACGCCGCGACGACGCTCAGCACCGCCGCTGCACCGCGGCGGTGCAGCGGCGGTGACGCCGCGGTGCAATTACGCGGCGTCAACGCCCGTGTGGCATGTCTGTAAAATGAGTAATTTATCTGTATATGTCAAAAAACCCAAAAATATTTGAATTTCGCGCTCAGACAGAGACGATCAGCAAGCATATTTTTTTTAAGATATTTTTATTCTCAATTAAAGATATTACATCACTTCCATGAGAACACAACTAAATATAAGTAATTATAAATCACAGTTCGTCGTCGCTGAGATATTTTTTTTTAAATAATACCAAAATTAACTTCAATTGCATCATTTGTTAGTTACAAATGATGAAATTGAAATTAATTCCACTGATAAAACAAAAAACACTAAAAAGCCTATGTTTGCTTAGATGGGCAGAAAAATTAAAATCATTTTGGTCCTTGGAACATACCGAAAAAAATATTACGGCCCTAAGGCTTCAAAGTTTGGAGACCCCTGGGCTAAGCGATGATCGCTGTTGGATGTCACCTTTATTAAATGCTAATTTCTATGAAGGGGAACATGCACCTAAATTACCTAATGCAAATAACATTCATAAATAGCCTTATTTCTTGACTGCCTCGGTGGCTCAGTGGTTAGTGACCCTAAATTCTGGGTCAAAGAGGCGTGGGTTCGATCCCCACCCAGGGAAAATATTTATGTGATGAACATAAGTGTTTGCTCTGTGTCTGGGTGTTATTTAATTATTATCTATAGAAGTATGTATTTAAAAAAAAAATAATGTAGTATATAAGCCATATCACAAGCTTTGCTTAGTTTTGGGTCAGAGGTCGTGTGTAAGATGTCCCAAAATATTTATTATTCTAGTACCAGCCTTATTTTTCCAAATAAATTTCAAAAATAAAACCGACTTCAAAACAGTCTAATTAACTGAAAAGTGAGAAATAACACGAAGAAATCAAAACTGAGCGTCTACCTATAACTATTTTTGAGGTCGGTAAAAGCTCAATTGGTGATACTTTAGGGCCTGACACTGATCTCATACACTTCACTTCTCAGTTAATTAGACTGTTTAGAAGTCTTATTTTGTAATAATTACTTTCAAAGTTTTAAATGGTTTTGAAGTCGTTAATAAATAAATGTAAAAACCTTCTTTCAGCCCAAACGCAATATAAGTTTTAAACGGTTAACTTTTAACGGTAACTTTTCTTGCGTTAAATTTTTGAGAATTTAATCGATGAATTTCCGCAAAGTAACGCCTGAGTCGATCAACTATCGAAGTTAACTTTTTAAATGACGAATTTACGATTAACAAAGTTAACTTTTGGGTTAACTGTGCCCACCTATGTTAATGGGCCATTTAAAACTGATATTCTGACAAATCTAGGCGGCAACGCCCATTCTTGGATTTACGTAGGCTGAACTTTCTACTGTAGGTACCTTTAGGTACTTACACCTAAACTACACTGATTGAAACGGTGATTACTATATAGATAAAATTTATTCTAAATTAAAGACTAACTACGAGTATAACAGCGAGTCGGATCGCGACGCAACAGCGAGTGAGGCGGACGATCCTTTAGTTATAATAAAATCCTCTACTTATGTAAAATCGGCGCGACGTAGGTAAGTCTTAATACTCTTAATTAGATGGTTCAACTTACAGATGAAAATGTCGCGGCCTCAGAGCAAATAAAAAAATCAAGAGGGAACGTCGTTGAACAGTCAAGTGAAGCCGGTTTTTTATAAATGTATGAGTGCGTCGCTGTTGCGCCGCCATAGTTCGAGTGACAAGCCAAGGCGTAGTTTCCTTGTACGTTGATGTGTATGTAATTGTCTGTAAACGGCGAGGCGTAGTTTTAGTTGGCTTCACTTGTTTGTTCACAACATTCTCTCTTGATTTTTTTATTTGCGCTGTCGCGGCCGACAAAGGTGACGTCCACGAGTGGTATATTATTCAGAGAAAAATCGAACCAAGATGATATACGAGTACCTATACATCATTTGAAAGCTTGTTATATGAGCCATCACTAATCGGCATGCCCATAAAGTGTGACATTGACAGGTACTGTCTGTACTATTAAGAAATTCAGGACTTCATAGGCGTGATTTTTCTGACAGCTGTCGCAGAGATCAAGTTAAATTTTATAGAGTATAGGGACCAATCATTTAGAGCTCTGTGATGTAGAGTAATCTCAGATCAACTCTAAAGCTGGAAACATACTTACTATCGGATGCGGCTAACGGACGCGACTGACAGCCGCGACTGATAGGTATCTAGATAATGAATGTACATACACTGAGCCGTGCACACTATCGGACATAAGTCGCGGACGTCACCTTGGGCTGACCTTGAGCGTTCGGTCGTCTTAGAACGATCTGGCGCGCCGGATGTTTTTGTCAGCCGAAAACGTCCGCGGACGGTATGCACGGGGTGCGGGACGCGTCCGTGAGTCATAAAGACGCGGGCCACGAGAGAGACAGTACGTGCGTTCGTAGTTTGTGTGACCATATACAATTTTACAAAATACCGAAACACCTTAAATAAAATACTAAACGGTATATATTTTTCACTGTTTTCCACCAAAAGTTTCTCGCTAAAATTGTACCTACCCAAACATACTCAAAAATACCGAACTCCGCAAATATACGTACAAAAATAACGATATTCAAAAGAGTCAATAAATATACTAAAACAAATCGGACAAGTGAGAGTCAGGGTCCCATATCGAGTGTTCCGTACAAATCCAGAAAATTTCACAAAATTGGGAAGTAAGTTGTTAAAATATCTATAGTATAACCATTGACATAAAAGTTTTTTTTTCACTTTTGTCGTCATACATCGAAAATTAAACATCGTTAAAATAATTAAAAACCTATTTTAGCATGTGCTAAAGAAGTTCTTTTATACTCGTATGATACCTTACATGATACGATTTACTCACTTTAAATTTTGAACCCATAGTTTGTGAATTTTGAGGCCCTATTTTTTATGATTTAAATAAAAATGTACAGTTTTCAGATTTATTCCTATATGTGTACTCTGAGACAATGCTTCTCGCCAAATTTCATAGTTCTATGTCAACGGGAAGTACCCTGTAGGTTTTGATTTTTGTGAGTGTCGAAATATGCGGTTTTTTACGACAAACGCTCTAACTTTTTAAACGATAACTGAAAAGTTCTTCTTTTACACAACTGCAAGAGACCAGATATACGTATACAGTTTAAATTTCAACTTGATATCTTTACGCGTTCTCCGAAATAAAGAGTCTTGACATACACACAGACGGACAGACGGACAACAAGGTGATCCTATAAGGGTTCCGTTTTTTCCGTTTGAAGTACGGAACCCTAAAAAGTATTAAAATACTGATTCTAGTCACACTGCGCGTTGTCCTCAAGCACAGAGATACCAGAGGGATAATGTGGTCGATCGAGAAAAGAAAGAAAGAGATGCAATGATTTAATATGACATGAGTTAGAGACATGAAAAATATCTCGATTCAGTAGCTAGTTACCGTGATTTTTCTCTCAGTAGTGTCAAAGTCCAATTCATATTTGACAGTTTTGACATGGGCAAGATTTTCCATACATTTTTGAGGCTGAGAATTGCTTCAAGCGACAACAGCGCTATCTTTCTAGTTGTAATAGCTGTGTCCGCAAGCCACGTCTCATTCGTCTCAAAGACTGTGCACATTGCTAAGTCGCGGCTGTCAGTCGCGTCCGTCAGCCGCGTCCGATAGTGTGTTTCCAGCTTATTGGCCAGTAAACCAAAATCAAGCCAATCAGAGTTAAGTTTAGATTTGATTATCAAATTAATATTACTTTAAAGTGCGTTTCACGAAAGAAGTCCCCCAGACTAGTCGCCACAATCGCATGACCGAAACGTTAAAAATAGTTTCACTTATTTCTCGGGACTCCTGTCGTGATGCGGTCTCTAGTTTTATTCATACAGAGATACTAGAGCACTTTTCTTGAAAGAAAACTCTCAGAATTACGCGTCAGGGCGATCAGTTGAAATTAGTTTCACTTTTTGCCGCGGGACTTGTTTTGTGCACAGACTTCCGATATCTGTGGTTTTGTGAAACGCAGCACTCTACCTTGTAAAAAAATAAATAGCTTGATACGCGAGAAATTGACATTGACATACGCGTAATTACTTACGCACATCAAGTACTATATTTCTCATAGTCAAAATGTTTGGTACACAAGTACTATATTTCTCATAGTCAAAATGTTTGTTATACTTCGTGCTCGTGAATGTCGACCATAAAGTACAACATTGTGTTCCGAACATTTTGACTAAGTATTTCGAATATTTTTACAAGGTATAAAGCATAGAGTATTTATCCAAAAATCCTAACTTTTTTCAGTTCAAGATTCAAGATTCAAGATTCAAGATTATTTATTTGTTAGACACATGGTAGTGTAGACAACATACAAAGTTGCATACAGATCTTACAAAAGAAAAGAAAGATCTTTTCAGTAAGATAGAGAAATATCACATGTCTAAATTATTCGTGCAAAAACACCGATTATCAAATGTTCCTACGACATAATATTATATTGACTTATTTAACTACAGCTCGACACATACTATCGGACGCGACTGACAGCCGCGATCTAGACTATGAAAGTACACTGAGCCGTGCACACTATCGGACATAAGTCGCGGACGTCACCTTCGGACGACCTTGAGCGTTCGGACGTCCGAGAGCGATCTGGCACACCGGATTTTATAAGACTGTGCACACTGCTAAGTCGCGGCTATCAGTCGCGTCCGTCAGCCGCGTCCGATAGTATGTTTCCGGCTTACTATTATACTATTTACACTTCATTTTCTTTGACGTCAATAATAATTACGGGCAAAATGGGGCTATAACCCATGAAAATATGTCACTGCAATAATAGTACTACCATGGGCACATGTTTTCTTCGCGTGGTCCTACCAAGCACCCTAGTAGTACTACGGAAAGAAATCTCGTGCTTGTGGTACTGTTGTGGTACTACTATATACTAGTAGGTATTATTTATCTGGTAGTATTTTTATTATATCTATGGACATTTAAACCACTATGTAGGTAAACGTCTCATTGGCCCAGAGCACAGAAAAGCTTTAACAAAAGTAGCATGAGTTAGATAGAGACCTAAAAAATATCTCGATTCAGTGGCTGTTGCCGTGTTTTTTTCCCGATATTGTCAAATTTTTGCCAAATTCCAATTCAGATGTAATAGTTTTGACAGCACTGGGCAAGATTTTCCATATATTTTTGTGGTTAAGAATCAAGCGACAACAGCGCTCTCTCTGGTTGTATTAGCTCTGGTTCTGTGATCATTGGCGTTAAGCTCGAAACATACTATCTGACGCGGCTTACGGACGCGACTGACTGCCGCGACCTAGACTATGAAAGTACACTAAGCCGTGCACACTATCGGACATAAGTCGCGGTCACCTTCCGACGACATTGAGCGTTCGAGCGAGAGCGATCTGGCACACCGGATGTTATAAGACTGTGCACATTGCTAAGTCGCGGCTGTCAGTCGCGTCCGTCAGCCGCGTCCGATAGTATGTTTCCGGCTTTACCCAACTATTGCGGTCAAACTTCAATTCGATGCTTACTTTTTTAAGACGAATCTTGTGTATTCATTAATCTATGTTATATTGTTATCTTGTCATTGATCGAAATCTTCACAGAGTTCCAGATATCTGTGGAAACCTTAGATCAGAACAAAGAGTTTATATTAGAGATCACCAACCCAAAAGTTATAAGTCTTGCCCATTTTTATGATTTCGTACCCAAAGAGTAAAAACGGGACCCTATTACTAGCACTCCGCTGTCTATCCGTCCGTCTGTCTGTATTTTTTTAACATTGACCACAGTGAGCCGTTGAAGCAGCAAAGTATAGAACGTCTATGGAGAAGGTAAATCAGTCATATAAATATAATCGAGGGGCAAAACGCAGAAACACGCAAGATGCAAGCCGCTTCCAACCAGCCTCATTGGAAATCCTTGGGAAAGACCCAATGGACAACAGAGCAACAAAATCGTCATGAGCAAAGTTCTCTTACTAAGTCACTCTTTCCGGTCCTGTGCCAATTTCGTGCAAGCTGGACCCGCGATAGATAGGTAGGTGTTAAGATATGTTGTCGATTACATAGCAGTTTCTATTAGTTTTTGACGTTTTTGGTAACCTTAGAACTCCTTCTTTTTCTTTCTTCCAAAATAATACTTTTGTCAATCTGTCAAATTTTGTCACTTCACTGGTTTGCTTGCAAGTAATACTAATGCTAAAATCAATAGTCTAAAACTAAAAGTTACCATTAGTTGGTTATATACCATTTAATTATTTTACTGATGTCCCTAAGCTACAAAATACGTTTTGAATAATTAGATAGCGTAATCATGTATCCAAAGCGGCCACCAGATACCTCGACACCACCATCACCAAGTGAAAGCGCCAGTAAAACTGAACGTATAAAAAGCATTATAATATTACCAAGTAAAGCTGCTAGATCAGAAGATTTTAATTTAGAAAATGCTGAAGAAACTGAAATCGCAGCACAAATCTCTGTTCCACAGGAAGGAGGATGGGGATGGGTAGTTGTGGCTGCTTCATTTTCCAATATTTTTTTATTGGACGGCGTTGCTTACACCTTTGGAAGTATTTACAGTGCTATCACAGAAGAATTAAAAATAGATCGAGCTTTAATTGGCCTGATAAATTCTATAGCAGTAGCACTATACTGTAGTTTTGGTCCGGTGGTATCAGCGTTGATCAATCGCTTTGGATTTCGGGTAGTAACTATGTCTGGATCAGTTATATCCTCATTTTCCTTGTTTTTCGCATATTTTTCTTATAGTTATGCGGCCCTGGTTATCTTTTACGGTTTTTTCGCAGGAATAGGATACTGTTTTATAAATATGTCTAGCTCATTAGTAGTTGGATTTTACTTTGAAAAACTTCGAGCTCTCGCTTTAGCTATATCTATAACTGGTTCAAGCGTGGGAATAATGGTCATGTATCCAGTGAATACATATGTGGTAAAGGTATCTGGCTGGCGCACAGTTATTTTGCTGCATTCTGGATTACTTGGAATAATTTACTTTTTGGGGATGACATTTAAACCACTCCTATCGCTGACAGTTACAAAAACTACCGATGATCCTACGCGGACCGTAACTTATTTGCCGAACTTGTCAGCACCAAAATCGAAAACAGCCCAATCTCGAGCGAAAGACCTTTTAAAGCCCTCTCCTACTGAAAAAATGTTTAGCGCTGTATCTAATTACAATTTCCCGACAGCAGCAGCCGTTGTTGAGGAAGGTGCATCAGTAAATACCGATGCTAACGATCAGGCGGGGGTGCCGGGACCATCGACGCCATCGCCTGTATCTAGGCTCACGTTAATAGCCCATGTTCCCAAGGGTGGTATGAGTCAACGACAGCTAAAGCAAGTGAAATCGATTATATCAAGGTCCAATATGCAGCAAAGAACAAATCCAAACCAAGTGGAATTGACAGTTCAAGTTGATCAACCAGAAAAGAAAATAGGTTGCTGTGGAAGGCTTTGCCGATGGGAGCCGCATGTTCCAGAATCTCGCCCGTTGTATAGAGATGATGCATTTTTCGATGGAAGAGTGGAAAAGCTTCCAGTGTACCAAAAAAATACAATGGATCCGTCTAATGAACACAAAACCGGTTTGGAATATCAATTAGCTGTATCTCGCGCAGCGACAACAGTGGATTTGAAAGAAAGAAAGGGAGTGTGTACTACAGCAGTCAGAAGGATTCTTTCAACCATGATGGATCCCAAACTTTTGAAGAAATGTTCGTTTTTGTTATTTGTTTCCAGTTCTTGCGTTGTCTCGTTAGGTTGTCTAGTGCCATACATTTTTATACAAGATCGTAATAAAGAAGCTGGCGTTTCTGAATCGCACTGCAGTTGGTTCGTTAGTGTAATAGGATTAGCGAACGCATTTGGTAGATTAATCCTAGGCGGGTTGGCGTGTAAAGTAGACCCTTTAAAACTACTTATTATTTCATGTTTCATGACGGGGGGTATAACGGCAGTGTCTAATTTATCTTTTAATGTATACTTTCAATATTTATTTAGTGCCGTTTTTGGATTTTTTGTAGCCGGCGTGGCTGGTCTTCGTAGCATGGTTTTGGTAAATTTATATGGTCTTGAAAGTTTAACAAACGCAACAGGCATAATGTTACTTTTCGTAGGAATATCATTTTGCATAAGTACCCCTTTAACTTCTATGCTAAAATCTTTATTTGGTTTTTCTGTGGCTTTTTATTTTGCAGGGTTTGTTATGATTTTAAGCGGTTTTATATTACTACCGGTAAGAATGTTATGTACACGGGAAAATAAAATAGAACAAGAATTGACCAAACCAGTAAGACCACAAAACCAACAGGCCCCCGCTCCGGTTGCGATTAGAAAACGCACGAAATAAAAGATAGCTTATATATTAATAAATGTACCTACAACATGCAATAGCTTTAGGTGCCTACATTATTAATAAGCATAAGGGATTACATAGGGCATGAAATTGTATTAAATATATACATAATCATCAATAAATAAAAGAACATGAGAACTGCTTTTTAATGAAAACAATAGATATATAGTGCCGAAACAACAATATCGCTCCACTAATAAGTGACCACGAAATACCTAGAGTAGGTATAGGCGGTAGGGATAAGTGTACCAGCCGCTAAATAGCGCATTTGTTCCCAACGAGTAACACCCTCAACTGTCACACTGTTACTCGATGGGAAATTTTAAAGATAACATTCCCATCCAGTTACACCGTTACTCGATGGGAACTTTTTTTAGAGGTGGCGTTAGACTTTTTTATCGTACTCATTGGAAATCTATAAGGGAGGTCTATAAATTCAAATTCAATAATCATTTATTCAAGTATCTAAGACTCAACATTAAAGAATTTAAAAACACATAATTAGTCACATTACAAATACAATAAAATTATTCGGAAACATATTTAAAAATTATCATTAAAAAATTACTAATAAAATTGCACAACAATAATAAAAAAAAAAATGTATTTAATCTCTGTGAGCAAGGTGTAACCGACACGCGTGTTGTATGTACGGGCAGTCGAGCCTCTCGGCGAGCGCGGCCAGCAAGCCGTTGGTGCTCTCTCGCACTCGCCGCACCAGGGACGCGCCTCTCTTTCGCATGATTGTATAGAAACAATCTACACGAGCTTCGGCAAACATCCCCGATGCACTGCAATATCGAGGGAGCCCCAACAACTTCCTGAACGCGTTATTGAATTGGACGCGAAGGGCGCTGTATGATTTCTGCGTGAAATAAGACCACAGGCTGCAGGTGTAAACGAGGTGCAGTATGCTCTAAAAAGAGTTATTTTAACTTCGGCGGAGCACCGAACAAACCTGCGGACCAACATATTCGGTCTGATCGCCATCGCTCTCCGCTCCCGCTCAACGTCCGCGTCCAGGGCAGATGTAACCATATGGCCTAAATATTTAAAAATATCTACCTTCTCGAGAGGTGAGCCATTCAGTTTTATAGATGGCATATCGGTTACTTTCCTCGGCCCGCCCTGAAAAACCATACACTGGCTCTTTTTGACATTATATATTAGCCCGTGAGCTGCAGCTGCATAACTCTCACAAGTACTCACAAGCCTCCTGATTCCACAGACTGAAGCGCTCAGCAACACCATATCGTCCGCGTAGCTAATATTGTTGAAACAAACGCCGTCTATATGACAACCGATGTGTTGTGCGCTGAGCGCCTCAATCAGTCCATTAATGTACAGATTGATAATAGAGGGTGAGGTTAAACCCCCTGCCTCATCCCGCAGTCCAACCTATACGCCTCCGACACCGTGCCCGACCACTTCACCCTGTTCGACTGGTTCCCATACCAATACTTAAAGATGTTTATAAGTTCATCCGGTACTAGGGATTCGCTCATCTTCTTCCACAGAATGTCGTAAGTGACGAGGTCAAATGCGCGGGATAAGTCGAGGAAGCAGGCGTAAACAGACGTATTTCTTTCAGTATTGTATTTGACAGCACTCTTCAAACACAATATTGCAGTTTCTGAAGACAGTCCCGGTCGAAAACCGAACTGATTAATAAGTAACTTTAGGTATTTATCTAATTGTGAATTAAGAATGCTGTCAAATAATTTCGCAATAATCGTGGCTACAGGCCTATAGTTAGATATGTCAGATAAGTCACCACTTTTGTTTTTCACCACCGGTACAACAAACAGTTACACCACTCACCAGTTACAAAGTTTACAGTTACACCGGTAACAGTTTTGTTTCAATGTCAACCTATTGTACCCATATCCGCAAATAAATGAATAAATAAGTTCTCATCATGTCGTCAGGAAGGTACGAGTGAAACATACACAGATTGTATAGCAAGACCAGCACTCTGGACATGTGAGATCCAGCGTGCTAGACATGCTCCACGCTCAAGCGGTCGTGCTCGGGAGATTTTCCCTTGGAAATAGACGCCACAGCCATAGACACGTCTTTAGCCTTTATCCTAGTATTCACGCATTCTCCAGGCACTCCGCCTGATAACTGAGACACTGAAGGACATAACGGTGACTTGACAAAAAACTTTTTTTTGAACTTATCTGCAATTTACTTGTCACTCGTACCATCCACACTAACAGTGTCGCGACGACCGGTCGCGAAGGCACCAAAAACAAGTTTTAATAATGGCAACTCCAAGACTCTATCCATAGACCAGTGATTTTAGAACTCTATGAATTTGACATACTCTGTGGTAAGTTCTTTTGGCGGTTTTCTTTATAACGCTAGCTTCAAGTATTTTCAAATGTTTTATCCACATAAAAGTTATAAAACTGTGCGAGAACCAGTAACGAAAGCTAAGTATCTGCGTGTATAAGTATCTGCGTGTCTAAGTATCTATCTACGTGTCTAAGTATAATCTAATTGTCTGTTGTAATGTTAATACCGCATCTCACCAGATATGGCCGGCTTTCCGGCAGAGTAGCAGGGGTCGAGCTCACGGAACACTTCGTGAATGGATCGAGCCCCGTGATATTAAAAGTCCTGGGAGTAATGTCGCGATGCTGACTCCGCAGGCAGGGTCGAGCTCACGGAACGCTTCGTGAATGGATCGAGCCCATGATATGAGAGAAGTCCTTGGAGCCTGACTCCACAGGCAGGGTCGAGCTCACGGAACGCTTCGTGAATGGATCGAGCCCATGATATGAGAGAAGTCCTTGGAGCCTGACTCCACAGGCAGCGCAACTGGTTACAAGCATAGAAGCAGTAACGCAGTTAATGCTCTAAAACAATCGTTACGACATAAAAGTGGTAACGGTAAGGCCTGACGACATGTACATGTAATAAAACCAAGTCAGCACCTAGCGCAATGAGGTGCAGACGTCAGGCATGGTATGAGATGTTGTAGCCACGAGGTACAACATAGTACAAACTAATTTCAAGGATGGGACAGCGCGGTTCCATCCTACTAATTATATACTCTTTCTCAATAAGTATCTGGTGAGGTAACTAAACTAATTTCAAGGATGGGACAGCGCGGTTCCATCCTACTAACTAACGGGAAGGCTTCGTTGTGTGTGACACGACGGATCCTTCCAGTCGATGGCACCAAGAAGTTGGTGTCATCGTACTGTAAATTCCACAGATGAAGAACGTTGACCCAGAGTGACCCTAATATATATTATAGCGAAGCAACCAAAGGGGTAAGAAGGTGAAGGTTGACTGTTGACCGTTCTACAACAAATCAAGGTATGAAGGCACGCTACTTATAATTTTTTTATTATTCCGTCTATCATACACTCGCTGCGCCCTCCATCATAAATATTCCCCCAATCAATCTAAGTGAATATACTATCCTTATAATTCTTATAAATAACATTGTGTAACTATAATACCATATAAATGGTGGGCGTAACGACATGGAGATGCTGGGATATTAATTTTTGTTGTGCCTTCACCTTCTTTTGCCTTAATTGTGAGTACTAAAAAATCATTACTGGGAAATACCTAAAATTACTGGTCTAGAGCATAGGGAAGTTGCCTAAAAGAACACAGATGGCGCTGAGTACCACCTTTGAAAAATTATAATGTTCTGATTCACTTAATAATAAAATCCGACAATATCTTTAGTTGTAAGCAAACAGGCTTTTATGTTATCTAGAAATAATTAAAGTCAGCAAGAATAGAAACGGCTGCAATTACATATTAATCGAAATCCACAATCAATTTGATTCATGCATTCATTGGTATTGACTTCCGTATTTCAAAATGGCGGATGGTTATTGTGTCTGACTGATGAATTTGGCGCGATTTTAATTTCATTTAAATGTTAGGTAATTCAATTTAATTGTACACCAAATAAAAGGTAAAATTAATTAAATTATTTTTAATTAGAAATAAGAGATGATGATCTAACGAAACTATCGCATTTCACAAAATAAATATACCTATTGGAAAGTAAACACGCTGAACGACTTCCGCCCACTTTGTAGCGAACGCGGGAGGAATTGAATCAAAAGTTCTCTGCGTGCGCCATTTTTTTTCTTTCTCAAAGTGACGCCGTTGAAATTAAACATTAATAAAAGGTTTTACAGTGTTTAAGTGAAACGCTGCCATTTGGAATAATTAATCAGCAGCGACGATATCAAGTAAGTGTCAAAGCTCCTTAGCGTGTATTGTTATGTTTAAGAGTTTTCAATATTCTCGAAATTTTATTGTGGTACCAAGAGTGAAACTGATCTCGTAATTAATGTGTACATTACGATATTGTGCTAAAGAAATTTAAAGAAATGCACATCTAATGCGAAACTCGGACATAATTATATAGAACTTTACATTTTCCTACTGAATAGCAGGATCAATTGTTCAAGATAGAAATAATTTATACTTACCTTCATGTTATACCTACACTTGCTCACGGTGCATCCACTGGAAGAATGTACTGTATGCCTACCTCATAATGATTTTTTGGTGTATAGTTCATATTATCAGAAAATTTTGTGAAAACGCCTTATCTACTATATTATTACAACTTCATTGCAGATTCATTCGACTAAGTACCTACTTACCTATGTGTCAACTTTTAATGATTAACTGCTTACAACTGTTTCCTGATTTTAAAGTTCTAAGTAGTTCAACTATATTATTTGAGAATGAACCAAGCAGATCAATACAAACAGACTATTTTAATGAGCGTTGACTGATTTCTTTTGCCTTTGTAAATACAGACAGCTATCGTAAGCTATGTATGGGTTATGAATGCCTCACTATAGTTAAACATTTGGCGGCATTTATTTTACACATTGAGCATCTTATTTAATTTGAGCGTTGAGACATTTCAGAGTAACTATTTAAGTTTACTAGAATAGTACTGTCTAACTCAATGCACAGTTAATAAAACATTTTCGTTTAGTGAAGTAAACGCATTTGGAACTTATTATATTATATTCTCAATTAATGTTTGATTCAATATTAATAATAGAGAGTAAATAAAAGGGGACACAATTGCACAAAAATAAATTGACTAAGTAGTGCATATTAATACTTGTTTACCATCAATCATTGTTTGAAAATATATTTTAAAGAATGACTATAATATATGTAGGTACAAGGGTGAAATTGGAGTGAATCGATGAACATAAATATCATATATCATGAGAATAAACTCTGTACTTCCAGGTGAACAATGGAGGCGGTACTCATAGATAGATTACAAGACATTATAGGCCGCATTCAAAATCTCACTGTTCAGTGTAAACAGTTACTCTCAAAGGGAGAGATAAATGACAATGACAAAAGCGAAGCTGAATTGCTATGCAGAAAATTAGAAACCTTCCATTCCCGATTTACAGCAGAACTCCATCAGTATTTCCGCATGAGCGCAGAACCATCTGCTGATGACATATCTAGGTTCAGTACTATCCAATTAGAGTCTGAAGAAGTCCTCACGGAACTGATCCATAAAATTAAAAACTGTAAAGGAGTTACGGAAAGTTCTCATGCCGCAATATCAAGCAAACTGCCCAAGCTGAGCTTACCTGAATACGGAGGAAATATACTAGGGTGGCAAGAGTTTTGGGACCATTTTACTTCAAATATTGACAGTCGCAACTTACCTGATGTTGATAAGTTATTATATTTAAAGGCATCATTAACTGGAGATGCAAAGAAACTTATAGAAGGTTTAGAAACTACAAACAAAAATTATGCAATAGCAGTACGAACACTAAAGGAGCGTTACGGAAAGGAGAGCCACATAATTGATGCTCATTATGCAGCTTTATACAAAGTGAAGACAGCTGACAAGACCGCTGAAGATTGTCGCAGAGCACTCAATGAAATAGAACGACATATCAGAGTGCTTAATGCACTAGGACAAGATACCAACCACCATCATTTAAGATTTATAATTATAGAAAAATTCCCTTCAGAAGTAATTTATGAAATGAAAATGGCTCTGAAAACGGATTCAGTTGAAGATATGAGGAAACAATTGGAAATCATTATTTCTGCAAAGGAAGATGCGAGTAGAATTACACAAGAAAACCAAACTAGCGAAACCAGTCGATTTACAACTGAAACACTTCACGTGAGGCAAGAAAATAAAGAACAAGGAATGCAGTCAAGTAAAAAGACTAATGAAAAGAAATTCAAAAGGAATGATTATACTCCTAAATATAAAGGAGTAACGAGCATGTCAAACAAAAGAAAATTTGAATTTAAACCTGAAAGAACCAATAGACACGACAACGCTGAAGAAGAATCAAGAAAGAAAAGAAAAAAACTTTCCTGCATTTTCTGCGACAGCAATCACTATAATGACCAATGCGACAAATATAAAACCTTGAAAGAAAGGAAGCTTAAATTGAAGAAGCGCTGTTTTTTATGCTTCCGAGAAGGACACAACTTTAAAAGTTGTACTATAAAACTCAAATGCGTGTATTGCAATAGCCATGGGCGACATAACAGAGCTTTATGTCCAAAAAGAGTTCCAGGAGAAAAAACGTTAACAGTTACAAATGAAAGAGGATCCACTATATTACAAACAGCAGTTGTAACAGCAAGCAAAGAAGGAGATATGAAACAAGAAAATTGTCGTTTGCTACTAGATTCTGGTTCACAAAGATCCTACATATGTAAAAGGCTTGCAAGAAAATTATGCTTACCTATTATAGAAGAAAATTTGCTTACCATTTTTACATTCGGTGAAAAAACCCCCCAAGAAATAGAAAGTCCTTTGGTAAAACTTCAACTAAAGACACGAACAAAAGAAATTATTACTCTTTACGCAAACTGTGTGGAATCGATAGCAAATGGTGTATCATTCCATAAACTACACCAAGAGATACCAGACCGTGACTTCATTATAGCTGATGATGGGTCGTTAAATGATCAAGTGGACATACTCATCGGCAACGATTATTACTTTTCATTGATCTCTAATGAAAAGAAGAAAATAGAACAGAAGCTATACCTAGTGAAGTCTAAATTTGGATGGATTCTAAGTGGTCAAATGGATTCTAAACCAGCCCAAGAAGAAGAACTGTCAGTTGTGACATATTTTCAAACCAGTTTGAGTATCGGATTGAGTCAACCCGATTTACCTTTAGATTATGGAAACGTAAAGAATTTATGGGAACTGGAGTCCATTGGCATCGTCGATTCTCCAAAGGTCACTAGAGAGGAACAAGCAATCCACAGCTTCAATGAAACTACTGAATGTATAAACGATAGATATACAGTAAAGTGGCCATGGAAAGAGTATCCACCAAATCTGTCTAGCAATTTTGGTTTAGCCTATGGGCGCTTGGTGAGTTTGACGAAACGATTAGATCCAAAAACTTTAATCTCGTATGATCAAACAATAAAACAACAACTAAACAGTGAAATTATTGAACACGCACCAAACACCAAGGGAACTTCGAAGGTAGTACATTATTTACCTCATCATGGTATTCAACATTCAGATAAACCCATTCGAATCGTATATGATGCAAGTGCGAAGACGAAAGGCAACAAAAGTTTAAATGAATGTCTATACTGTGGACCACTTTTACTAGAAGATCTGACCGGACTACTTATGAAGTTCAGAACCCATAAAATCGGAATAACAGCTGATATTGAGAAAGCATTCCTGCAAATCGCTCTGCATTGCACTGATCGTGACGTCACCAGATTTTTATGGTTGAAAGACATAAATAAACCGGCAACGATGGATAATCTTCTACACTTGAGATTTTGCAGAGTGCCATTTGGAGTAATATCAAGTCCATTTTTGTTGAATGCAACGATAAAACACCATCTCTCAAAGGCGAAAAAGCCTGAAATCAAAGGATTAGCTGATGCTATATATGTCGACAATCTTGTCACTGGAGTAGAATCTATTTCCAAAGCATTAGAGCTACATAAAGATTCCAAAGAAGCGTTTCAAGAGATATCCATGAATTTGAGGTCATGGAGTTCCAACAGCACAGAAGTCATGCAGCAAATACATGACGCCTGCGAAGATGAAATAGTAAAGGTCTTAGGTCTAGACTGGAACACAAAGGAGGACACGCTCCAACTGAGATTCAAAAACGTTAACACCAACATAACCACCAAAAGAGACGTCCTCAGAGTGATCGCATCGGTATATGACCCATGTTCATATGCGGCACCTTACCTGCTATCGGCAAAATTATTTTTACAGGAACTATGGAAAAATAAAATAAAATGGGATTCAACCTTGCCCCAAGAGATGATTGAAAAATGGTCACAAGCAGTATCCAAAGACTTGAACAATGTGAAGAATATATCTTTAAACAGGCCATATATGAAAAACTCGAACAAGAATAAATATGATCTGCACTGTTTTTGTGATGCTTCATTGAAGGCATATGCTGCGGTAGTATATGTCGTTCAGGGAAGTGAGAAAAATTTTGTCATCGGAAAGTCGAGACTAGTACCCTTAAAGGATCAAGACAGTCTAAAAATTCCGCGGTTAGAACTTTTAGCTGCACTCATCGGAAGCAGGCTAATTAAATTCGTCTTAAAAAATCTGCAATCAGAAATTCATCGAATAGTACTGTGGACTGATAGCCAAATAGTGATTGAATGGATGAAGTCAGATAAACTTCTACCACCATTTGTAGAAAGAAGAATAAAGGAAATAAAATCAATCAAAAATGTAACCATAAAACACGTTCCTTCTGAACAAAATCCTGCAGATGTAGCAACTAAGATCACCAAATCAACAGAAGAAAAAATGAAATGGCTTTCCGGACCAGACTTTCTTACAGAAAATCCTAAGTCATGGCCACCTGACATTAGAGTCGACAGTGTTAGTTCTCTCTTGACTCGGGAAGGTCTATCGAAGAAACATCAAGAATGTAGCGAGTCTATAATGGAAATAGAACAATACTCAGATCAGCAAAAAGGACAAACTATAAATAAATTCGAAGAAATAAAAAATTTACAAGCCCAATACTTTAGCCTGGAGGTTCAAGGAAAGGATACAGATCTTAGTCGAAATTTAAGATTATTCAAAGATACTGATGGAATATTGCGTTGCAAAGGACGACTAGGGAATGCTGATTGGTCGTTTGATAAACGTTACCCAATCCTCATTCCAAAGGACTGCGACTTTACCAACAACATCATTATGAAAACTCACGAGAGCAATTACCATGTTGGTGCAAATCATACACTGAGCTTAATTCGAAATCTCTACTGGATACCTCAAGGGAAGAGTCAAGTGCAAAAACTTCTGAGACGATGTCCTAAATGCAATAAGCATGGTGGTGGTCCATTTAAGGCACCGCCCACACCAGCGCTGCCTCCGGAAAGGGTTAATTTCAGCTCAACTTTCAATTTCGTCGGGGTCGACCTGATGGGTCCGCTATTAGTCGACAACGGTAATGGAGCTGTCAAACGATGGATTTCTATCTATACCTGCTTAGCTGTTCGAGCTATACATCTGGAGATTGTCCAAGATTTAACAGCAGAAGAAGGATTACTTGCCCTGCGTAGAATGATATCTAGCAGAGGAGTACCAATACTCATTACGTCAGATAATGCACTTTATTTCAAATTGATGGCAGAAGTACTGTCAAGTCAGTATTGCATAGACAATAAAATAAAATGGAGGTTTATTCCGCAACTCGCACCTTGGTTTGGAGGATTTTATGAAAGACTCGTTGGGATAGTAAAAAATTGCATGAAAAGAACTTTGCAAAAACATCTCTTAAAGGACACTCAACTGGCTACAGTTGTAAAAGAAATAGAAGCCGTCATAAATACGAGACCACTTACCTGTGTGGATTCAGAACTGGATCACATCTTAAAACCATCAGATTTTCTCACAATGGGAAAATGTATCACAACAAAAGTTTCACAAGCAAATTCTATATGCACCGGTACTGTAACTAAAACGGGACTTGTCAAAGGCTGGAAAAGAGCACTGATCATCTTACAAGAGTTCAAAGAAATGTTTACAAATAGATACTTAACAAGCCTAAGAGAAAGGTATCAGCACTCACCTAAAGAACCTAGAGTAACCGCGAAAATTGAACCGAAAGTAGAACAAATTGTGCAAATTAAAGGAGAGTCAAAAAACCGCGAAGACAGGAGAGTGGGAAAAATTATCTCACTATTGAAGGGAGTTGATGGCTTATGCAGAGTAGCCAAGGTAAAAGTTGGTGATAAAGAATTCACAAGATCGATAACACACCTTTACCCTCTTGAAATGGATGAGGAAGAAAATTTGTCATATACTAGACCTATGGCAATTGGCAGATACCATACTCCAGAGCTCGACGCTAGAGATATTGCTATAAATCCAATATCTGCTGGTGAAGTTACCAGTGTTGAAGGAAATGTTCCTAACACTACTAACGAAACTCCTGACAATGATGACGTGGAAGTACTGAGTGAGAAAGAGCCTGAAAAATCAGGTTTAGAAGGGAATGAGGAAGGTCAAAATGAAACTGCTAGCAAGGACACTGAACCAAGACAAAAAAGAGACGCGGCCGTTAAAGCCCTAGAAAAAATTAGGGAATGGACGCGCAACTTAATTTCACTCCTTTAAGCCTTTCGGCGGGGTGTGTCGCGACGACCGGTCGCGAAGGCACCAAAAACAAGTTTTAATAATGGCAACTCCAAGACTCTATCCATAGACCAGTGATTTTAGAACTCTATGAATTTGACATACTCTGTGGTAAGTTCTTTTGGCGGTTTTCTTTATAACGCTAGCTTCAAGTATTTTCAAATGTTTTATCCACATAAAAGTTATAAAACTGTGCGAGAACCAGTAACGAAAGCTAAGTATCTGCGTGTATAAGTATCTGCGTGTCTAAGTATCTATCTACGTGTCTAAGTATAATCTAATTGTCTGTTGTAATGTTAATACCGCATCTCACCAGATATGGCCGGCTTTCCGGCAGAGTAGCAGGGGTCGAGCTCACGGAACACTTCGTGAATGGATCGAGCCCCGTGATATTAAAAGTCCTGGGAGTAATGTCGCGATGCTGACTCCGCAGGCAGGGTCGAGCTCACGGAACGCTTCGTGAATGGATCGAGCCCATGATATGAGAGAAGTCCTTGGAGCCTGACTCCACAGGCAGGGTCGAGCTCACGGAACGCTTCGTGAATGGATCGAGCCCATGATATGAGAGAAGTCCTTGGAGCCTGACTCCACAGGCAGCGCAACTGGTTACAAGCATAGAAGCAGTAACGCAGTTAATGCTCTAAAACAATCGTTACGACATAAAAGTGGTAACGGTAAGGCCTGACGACATGTACATGTAATAAAACCAAGTCAGCACCTAGCGCAATGAGGTGCAGACGTCAGGCATGGTATGAGATGTTGTAGCCACGAGGTACAACATAGTACAAACTAATTTCAAGGATGGGACAGCGCGGTTCCATCCTACTAATTATATACTCTTTCTCAATAAGTATCTGGTGAGGTAACTAAACTAATTTCAAGGATGGGACAGCGCGGTTCCATCCTACTAACTAACGGGAAGGCTTCGTTGTGTGTGACACGACGGATCCTTCCAGTCGATGGCACCAAGAAGTTGGTGTCATCGTACTGTAAATTCCACAGATGAAGAACGTTGACCCAGAGTGACCCTAATATATATTATAGCGAAGCAACCAAAGGGGTAAGAAGGTGAAGGTTGACTGTTGACCGTTCTACAACAAATCAAGGTATGAAGGCACGCTACTTATAATTTTTTTATTATTCCGTCTATCATACACTCGCTGCGCCCTCCATCATAAATATTCCCCCAATCAATCTAAGTGAATATACTATCCTTATAATTCTTATAAATAACATTGTGTAACTATAATACCATATAAATGGTGGGCGTAACGACAAACAGGAAGACCAGGCCGAGTCTTCAGATTATTGGTATGTTTCCAGAAACCATTAAAATCCTTAGCGCAGTGCTTAGCGGCAAGCATGTGCAGCTATGGACGTCCTACAACTGATGGATGGATGGGCGGGTAAGATACAAAATCAACGAACGTGGGTGTGGTTACTACGTGACACCACAAGATCTAGTCTTATACAATCACTGAGACTTGCCTATACATCAGCCAGGCAACGACATACTTGGCAGGTCAAGCGGCATGGGCTGCCAAGGTTCGCACTTCCGACCCGATGTTGGGGGTAAACAGGGCAGGTGTAATTTGCCAACAATAGGTTAGATACATTACACGCCCACTAAACCGTTCCTTGTATTAATGGGCCATTTAATTGAAATTAATTGATATTTTGACAGCTCTAGGCGGGCGCGACAACGCCCACTCTTGGCTTTACGTAAGCTGATCTTTCTACTGTAGGTACCATTCGGTGTTTCCTCGTGGTCATACTAGTTTGCCATATCAGTATGACCACGAGGAAATCCATGTCCTCGACACATAAACTTCACTGATTCAAACGGTAATTACTACATAGATAAAAAAAATCCAAATTAAAGACTAACTACGAGTAAAACAGCGAGTCGGATCGCGACGCAACAACGAGCGAGTGAGGCGCGGCGGACGATCCTTTAGTTATAATAAAATCCTCTACTTATGTAAAATCGGCGCGACGTAGGTAAGTCTACTAAGTACATTCCATGGTTCAACTTACAGAATGAAAATGTCGCGGCCGACAAAGTTATTCTTTGCTTCTTATTTGTAACAGCAACGAGACGCAGTTAGGCACAATACTGTTTACTCCATGGAGTAGGCAATTTACTCCAAGGCATGGATTAAAAACCTAATTAGTACCTAATAAAGAAGATGATTATGCATGTTTATTTACAATTAATCACCAAGTAGGTATGCATGTGAAGTTATAGGTACACATAAGCTATGCTTAATAATATAAAAAGCTAAACGAGGAAATTTTTATAACCCCCGTCGTCGCGCCGGTTCATCGCCAAGACCTCATAAACGGTGTTTTTTAATCATCATTAATCTGGTTGCAGCTTTTTTAGCGCAACTGTAAAATTTTCCTCTCCTTTCTTTGAACCGGAGCCAAAAACATTTTACGCAGGATTTCGCACTTCTATATTTACAAACAAGCTTTCTCCGCGACAGATGCACGCCTCAGCCTCACACAGCTTTGAATCTATACCAAAGCAAAATGTAATAATACTACGTTGCGATCTACCTATACGATACTTACATACCTATAATACGAAGCAAACGACTCTTTATGTATTATATAAAACAATAAATAATTATTCCAGAATAAATAAATAAAGAGCATTCATTCGTTCATATATATTCACTAGTTCCTTGTAATTTAGGTTTGTAGGCTTTACTTATTTTTCATACCACCTGCTCGAAAATGACTCATTATATGTCGTACAATCTCAACGTAAAACGAGTCATTATTATATCTTAACACAATCTCGAGGGTTATGGTAGGTCAATAATGTTGTATGGAACTCCCTAGGGAGTAAAGTGTATTAAATTTGGAACGTCTAATTCGCATGAAAATTTCTTAACTTAGAACATCATAAAGAGGTTTTATTTTGTAAAATCGAATAAAACATTTTTACATTGCACGTCAACGGGCTTTGTTAGGAGATTTTATTCGTGATGTCGTCATGATAATCGAGCTTTTGACTTAGTTACATTCTCTGTTATATTACCAATTTGTGTGCGATTCTATGAAAATTCGTAGGTACATTTAAATTTGTTTTATTTTATTGTGTAAAATACCGAGTTGCCTAGTGAGTACCAACACTTAGTGAGTTTATGACGTAAGTATTACTCATATTCCTGGGGTTTTATTTTCTCTTAGGAGGTATGAAAAGTAGAGTATGCACCACTAGAACCAAGTTGTCGTTCGCCTTGGGCTACTTGAACCCCTCGCTTCACTCAGAACTCTAAATAATTAACATAAAACACCCTCGCTGCACTCTGGATTTAACTATAGTCCCTCTCTAAGCTCAGGGTCTAATTTGTCGTCCGTGACGTATGACACGACTTGGTTCTCTTGATACATAATCTATTATGTAAGTACAAGATAGATTGCAGATACAGTCTAGGTATCGGCACGCTTATCTAGGACCCGAAAATGTTATTAAATGAACGGTCAAATTGTCGCGATAAAAGTATGTATCCAGATTATCAATGGAGTAAGTATTAATTTATTTTTCTGCTTCTCAACTTAACTAAATTTTAACTAAAACTGTCCAGCAATTAAGAAGCTGACTGGAAACATAACTCAATAAACGCATATTGGTCACTTACTAAGACGTAGCGTAGGAATACTTTAAATTATTTCCTACCTATCCACACACCCAAAACCTTTCACGAGTTTTCACTGCAAGGGGAAACTCCGTAAAAGAGATTAGATAGGCTCGTTGACGTATGTGAATCCACCATTGCAGTCTTCACAAATGTCATAGAGCTCGAAGTCAACAATGGTCTACAATCGCTAATAACCGAGTTAAATCACTTTGAAGTTTGACAGCTGTCATCTGAAATGTAGATCTCGTTGAGTTCTATCACTTTTGTGAAGAGAGCAATGGTCTACAATCGATAATTACCGAAATAAATCACTTTAAAGTTTGACAGCTGTCATCTGAAATGTAGATCTCGTCGAGTTCTATCACTTTTGTCAAGACAGCAATGGTCTAAAATGGGTTATCACCGAAATAAATCCCTTTGAAGTTTGACAGCTGTCATCTGAAATGTAAATCTCGTCGAGCTCTATCATTTTTGTGAAAACGGCAATGGTCAACAATCGATAATTAACACTTTGAAGTTTGACAGCTGTTACTGTGACACCTGTCATGCAAATCTAGTACGAATTTCAGAATATGACAGCTGTCACTTTGTCATCTGAATTTGACATCTGTCAATATTTTTTTCAAATTAACCTTATGATATATTTAACGTAATGAAGGTCCCTGACATGGCTTAACGATTAAGACAACCGGGACCTACAATTTAACGTGTCCTCCGAGCCACGGTAGCGCTCAGTTAGAAAATTTAATGCCACCCAGTCACCCATCCAAAAACTGACACTTCAGGCGGTTTCAACCAGGACCACCACCCAGCTTATACGAACAGTTAATTGACGTAATAAACATTAAAATTTCTAGCAAATTCGACCTTATGAGCCCTAAAAGCGAAATGTTCTACAGTAGAACTATCGGGAAAATTTTGTCCCGGTAGTTCTATAGTAGGACTACCGGAACAAAATTTTCCAGATACTTCTACTAGTAGAACTTTCGGGAACGACCCATATAATTTTCTGTATTTCTATAAAAACCTTGGCGAACCTTAGTAGGTAAGAACCTGTAATGTTTTACTAAAGTGTCTTGTAGCCATCTCGGCGAGGATAAAGCCCAGTTTTACGGGATAATGATAGGCATGAAATTGCATCTTTGCGAGTGTGTAACTCATCTCGAACCAATTGCATGGCCGTCCCTCGCGATGGACCATAGGTTCTCAACGTGAACGTTAACGCCGCGCCCGATTGTGGCCAATTATGAAGGCGCCATCCTATGTTTAATAGCAATTTATAATATTGCTGTTTCTTTCACTATACATTTGAAAGAGAGAACAATGTTGAAAAATTCTATAAGTAAGTTCGTATAGGCCGGGTGGATAGCCCTGGGGAGCGTTTTTTTTGAACTTCGCACGGTTTGGTCATATACGGAACTTGTATGGAGTACTTGCAACTTCGATAGAAAACATAAGAGATTCTCCCACAAATATCTGTAAATTAGATTCTACATACAATCTGTTAAAGTTACGTATACGTTCCTAGGCGTTCCAAGTTTAAAAAACTCCCCAGGTGACAGAGTTTTTAGGCCGCCTGAAGGCCTCTGCTATTTGCTAAACGGTTAATTATTAAGCAACGTTCCGCACGGTCAGTATTTGGATGGGTGACCGCGGGTGGCATTTTCCAACTGAGCATTCATTTTCGTGGCATGGATGACACTTTAAATTGTAGGTCCCGATTATTTTAACCGTTTATAAATGCTATTTTTAGGATGGCGCCCTCATAATCGGTCACATTTTAGAGATTTTCAAGAGGGCAACGTAGACCCAAAGGGGGGGTATGTTGGGAGTATGTGGGGACGTCGCCGCGTCGTTCAGTTTATTTGACTATATAGATAGACTCTATTGTTCGCATAGATAAAATACAAGAGCATAGCATAATACCGAGTGGCTTAAAACTAGTTCGACAACTGGCAGCCTTATCCTTGAAGCGATCTCTTCCAGGCAGTTTTGGGATGGAGAAGAAGGGCAATAGAACGGGGTGTACAATAATAGAAAGTTCCATTTGAAAAAATAGGGGCGTTCGAGACACTGCGTATGAGACTTTAATAGCAGAAGACTCAAAGAAAAGTATAGGGCATAAAGATGGTATAGAAGGCTGAGATAGTATAAGAAAAACCAAAATCTGAACCTATTGACGATATTCATCTGAAATAGTCTAAGCAATACAAATGTTATATTCAGATGTTAAAGATTAGTGTAGGACCGTAGGTGGTTAATCACAGAAGAGAGAAGATATTAAATATGGATAATTTATAAGATATTAGATATGGATAGTACAGCGAAAAAATTGAGTGAAGATCAAAATGAGGTTGAGAACCTATGCACTAGACCACCTGCCCGTGAGCACAATTTAAATTAACTTTAGCGTTCACACAAGGATCTCAGAAATAGCACGACTGATAAATAAATTGAACTTTCAAGTATAGCGGATCTTCTACCTATTCTTTTCAGGTATGTGTCCCGCTTTGTTAGAAACTAAGTAGTAGGTACTTAATGCAAGTAAATACGTAGACTCAATTACAAACACTTTCAAAGCCTTTTTATTTTACAAAGCCTTCTTTAAAGTAGTACTACAGCACCTAAGTTGAATGCAGTGCCTAATACACTGCGAACAACTTCCACTATAGGACCAGCCCTGAAATCGTAAAAACCGCTGTTCCATACATTTTGTCAAAGCTCGATGAAGTTTGACACATGGAAATGGAACAGCTGATTTTGAGAGATTTTAGAGCTGACTGACCTCTTAGCAAAAATTGATCATAGTAAAGTACGAGTATGTATATACCTAAAGGTACCTAACTGGTGTGCAACTTTAGTAGGTACAATATTACCAGTTACACCTTTAGCAAACACGTTGTACTACATACGGCATGTAGGTACATAAATACCTACAACTAGCTACTACACTGCATGGACGTTCTGTATCGGAATAATATGCCTTAGGCCTTCGAGGTTCAATCATAAACCAAATGGCCGTGCACTTGACGTGCAGTTTAATTGATTTCGCCGATAGCCGGCTGTAAATAAACGTTCTAGTGCAGTCGATATGTATTCTGCCTATTATCTACCTGTATTGATATGCCAGTTAATGTTTTATCTAGATACTATGGTTTCATATTGTACTTATGTTACATCATATTAATGCGATTCATCATGACTATTCTTTCTACGTATGTATCTTGGTTGCTTGGACACATCGACCAGGCATTTTTTTCTGTTTTATCTTACTATGGAAATTAACGTGGTTTTCACACATTTTATCTATTATATAAAAGGCTTCCCTGAGTGACTGACTGACAGACAGCCTACAGCCCAAACCGCTTAAGATATGAGCTTGAAATTTGGAATATAGGTATATTGAACGACGTAATGGAGCACTAAGGACGAAAATTTTGAACTTTCGACCTCTAAGGGGGTAAAACGGGCCATTTTCGTTTGTATGTAACTTTTTATTCCCTGTACCGATTGATTTGAAACTTTGTATACATGCTTTTCAAACAAAATAAAAGTTACGTTTTTTCCTGTTTTTCCGAATTTTCTTCATCTAAGGGGTCAAATGAGGTCCCAAAGTTGGTGAAAAAAGCGTCAATTACATCGAACCAGCTGAACGGTTATGGTTGAAAATTGGTATGAAGGAGGCACACAGCATGTTTTAATACAGGAACTAATAAAATCCAGGAAAATCTATAAGGTTCCTTAGGGATACGCAAAATTAATAAGTTTAGGCTACAGCCCAAACCGCTGAGGATATGAGCTTGAAATTTGGAATATACGTACATCGTACGACATAATGAAGCACTAAGGATGAAAAACGTACCCAACTCTAACTTACGGGGTAAAACGGGCCCTTTTTGTTTGCATGTAACTTCTTATTCCCTGTACCAATTGACATGAAACGTTGTATAGATGCTTTTGAGACTAAACAAAAAATATGGCTGTACCTGTTTTTCTGAATTTTCCTTAAAAAAATCCTTAGGGGTCAGATACGTCCCAAAACTTCAATGTGCTCTTTTAAATAATGTAGTATTTAGAATAGGATTATGATAATGATAGTTTATCTTTAAATGGGGCAAAATGGGTCCCCAAAAGTGTACGATTTTTTTTTATTTTGTGAGCCAATAGTCTTAAGCTTAGCGCACATATAGATCAATATAGGTATTTTACTATGGGATCAACCCTGACAAGCGAAAATTACCTACATTTTCCATACATTTTGTCGCGGGTCGATGAACTTTTTGTGTTGAACAGCTGATTTTATTCACGTGCTTTTGGGGTTGGTACCATTGTAAAAGTTAATCAAATTATGAGTTTAATAGCATCCTAGAACATGCCTGACTAGAATTACGACTTGTGTGCCATTTTTTCATTTGCCTGGAAAATTAAATATCTAATAACTGTCGAATACCTGTACCGGCCTTAATTAATAGTGCACTACTGAAAATAGGTACTACGGATAGCACTACGGATAATATAAACAGGTGGGTCTTAAGATGAACATGGACAAGACGAAAGTCATGTGTAATTCTCATGTTTTACCTACACCCGATTTCTGTTGGAAACTCGGTTCTTGAAGTCGTTGACTCGTATGTCTACCTAGGACAAGTAGTCCAGGTCCAGGTCCAGTAGGTCCGACTTCAACAAAGAGGCCAATCGCTAAATTCAAGCAGCCCAACGAGCTATGTAGAGGGCTATGCTTGGAGTCTCTCTGCGAGATCGAATCATTAATGAGGAGAATGATCCGTAGAAGAACCAAAGTTACCGACATAGCCCAACGGATTGGCAAGTTGAAATGGCAATGGGCAGGGCACATAGCGCGGAGGGCTGATGACCGTTGGGGTCGAAAAGTTCTCGAGTGGAGACCATGTACCGGCAAGCGCAGCGTAGGACGTCCACCCACAAGGTGGACGGATGACCTCATTAAGACCGCAGGATCGCGCTGGATGCAAGCAGCTTCCAACCGGTCTTATTTGAGATCCATAGGGAAGGCCTATGTCCAGCAGTGGACGTCCTGCGGCTGATGGATGACTGAAAATAGGCCTATCCGCGAAGGGTAATTGGGCCATATCCATCACACCGGCCGAGCACGGGTTGCTGAATCCACATACGACATTGATTTTTTCTACGTTCGTACAGGTTGCCTCAATCTTTTCCAGCAATGAAAAGTGAAATTTCTTACATAGTTACTCATACAATTATTATTATTGGCTCCCTCGGTGGCTCAGTGGTTGACCCTGACTCCTGGGTCAAAGAGGCGTGGGTTCGATTCCCAGGGCAAATATTTATGTGATGTTCATATGTGTTTGCTCTGTGTCTGGGTGTTATATATTTTTATTTATTTATTTAACACTTTCTTGCACCATATTTGTTCAAAAGGAGGACTTAACGCTAAACAGCATTATCTGCCAGTCAACCTACATGTATATGTAGTATATCAGTCTCTGCCAGCCAAATCACAAACTTTGCTTAGTTTGGGATCAGAGACCGTGTGTGAGATGTCCCCCAATATTTATTTTATATATTTATTTATTATTGAGTTAATTTCAGAAATTCGGCAATTTATCATCCAAAAATTCACGTACTCCGTAATAAGCTTTAGATACAAGTAAATTAAATAACCAAATACTGAGACAATTCTGGCTAAGCCGTAGGCATTATTTTGCAAGTAATACAATAATAGGCACAGTTATGAAGACGCCATAGTAAATATAATAACAACATAAAAAGTGTTCTCTCTATCGAATGCTTAAAGTGAAAATGAAACAGATATAATTATGATAATTAGCTATTATAATTACGATGGCGCATTCATAATCGAGCCTAATGCGGGCTTAACCACGAGCTACTATTATTTTAAGTAAGTGCCAAGAAAACGCGGGCCAAACTGTGGGCTTTTATCATTTTAAATAGTTACGAAAATAACGCGGGCCAGACCGTGGGCTATTATTATTACAAGTAATACAAAAACGCAGGCTAACGGCATGCTATTACAATTTTAAGGATTTATTAAGACAACACGGGCCAGATCTCGAACTATTAGATATTATTATAAGCAAATGCCCAGATAACGCGGGTTGAACCGCGGGCTGTTATTTTAATTAAGTAAGTATTAAAACAACGTGGGCCAAACTGTGGTTATTATCATTGTAAGTAATACGACAATGCAGGCCAAACGGCAAGCTTATATTATTTTAAGCAAGTATTAAGACATCGCAGTACATGCTGCGTGCTATAAATAACCATCTTACGCAAATACTAACAATACGCAGGCCAAACCGTGACCTATTATCATTATAGGCAAATACTGTTACAATTTTGACCAAACCGTGGGCAAGTAATTTTAAGCAAGTATTAAGACAACGAGGGGCAAATCGCGGACTATTAGATATTATTATAAGCATGTACAAAGACAACGTAGATCAAACCGCGGGCTATTTTCATTTTAAGTAAGTACCAATGTACTAAGACAACGCGGGCGAAGCCGTGGGTTTTAAGCTAGTACTATATATAACGGGAATGAACTCACGTGTAGGGATAGTCGTAACGAGTCAGTGCATTGCGAGACGGCTCCGCGTGCTAGCACTCGCCAACTTGAGAAAGGTCGCCGAATGCGACCGAAACTATAGTCGTAACGACTATCCCTACACGCGAGTTCATTCCCGTTACATATAGTATAAAATGTTGGACAATATCGTTAGTACGAGTATATATAAGATCGCCATAGTTTGAGCTTTTGGCGTTTTATGCCTAACGCGTTTAAGTGTAAAGGTTTAACCCCTTACCGCATGGATTTTTAGATTTCAATAATTTTAATTTATGATGTTCCTGTGCCTCAGGGGTATCCATAAAAAATAATAAAAAAAATAAAAAAATCATAGTTATTTAAAAATTAACAAAAAATAAATAGTTCCAATTTTGGCACAACATGCACTCTAGTTTATAAAAACATGTGTTCCGAATTCGTCACAATATGCAGCAGTACTTAGTAGTCGTACAAAAAAACCCAATTTTTTATAAGCTTAAGTTTTTATGTCGAAATTCGTCGTCTGTAATATTCTCATCTTCACTGATGTCTGGTATAATTGCAGTACATCGATTTCGAGGGGAAATTGCATCTAAAACAAACAAAAGAATAATCAATAATAGGTATCTTCTTGTACAGCAATTTATCTAAATTTCATATTCATTCTATTTATATTTCATAAATAACAATGCCGTCCATCATCTAATGATCTCAAACTTAGGAAGCTTGTTGTTTTATCACAGAGATGCCGTGGCCACCTTTCATCGCCATCATCAGATGTATTATATGTACATTAATCAGAAGGAGGATCTAATTTTGTTTGCAAGGTTAGTTAGCCAAACATACATACATAATATATAGAGAATTGTAAAATAAAACATGTACTTTATCATAGGCTACTTGTACCACACTGCATAGTGTGCCAAATTTGTTTTGTCCTTCTACTGCATGATGTTCCAAATTTGACGGGTAAATTGAAACTTGACTGCATGATGTTCCGAATTTAGCACAAAGTTTAAATAATAAATTAATCATAATTTAAAAGTTGAAACTTACGTTTTTTTGCCATAAAACCGTCGTGGGTCCATTGTTCTTCACTCCTAGACACTTTTTTTAATGATATTTAGCCCAAAACTATTAAAAATATCTCATCGAACACTCTCAACCTCATGCTCGACCAAAATGGCGGAACACACTGCTTTACCGACGAAATTTCATACTCACATAACTAGTTATAAACGCGATCTGTATTTTTCTGGGTTCATACGTGCATTGGCTTGGCAAATAATGCGAAACTAGATACATAGATGGTATACATAGTTTGTTATTAGTGATTTTTGAAAATGTTCCAAATTTGTCCCGGTATGCGGTAAGGGGTGGTAATGTACATAATATGTATGTCTTAATGCACCTTTGTACATACATAGGTACATTCAACTCGCTACACTACAACTCTAAACAAATTGAACAATTTCAGATCACACATTTATAATTATAAACAACAATTAAAACCTATCCAAAACTCGAAACGAACGACTGTTTCGAACACTGATAAAGGTGAAAGATTTTTTTTCTACAGAACTGTCGACTCTATTGTTCGCGACTTCAAAATTTCCAGAAAAATTACCGAGTTTTTACATAGCTGGAAAGTAAACAACCACTTTATCCGGAGGATTTACGGCCCATAATATTTATATTCTGAGGATACATACATATAACCATGATATACTTAAGGCCGTAGGAACGCGTTGAATGCAAACCGCTTCCAACCGGGCTTATTGGAAATCCAAAGGGGAGGCCTATGGCCAGCAGTGTACCTACCTACGTCCTACTGGTGGATGATGAATGGATGGAATAACAAACAATAAACAAACCTATTGTATTGCATCTAATAATCTAATCTAGATATTGATTTTATTAGTCTAGACTTTGCAATGCAATTGATAGTAACAATTATTCTATGGTTAGGTACAATATATTTTAAATAGCGTAGGAAACTCAAACGCAGACAGAATACCTAATACCTAGCAGCCTGCATTTAGGTAGGTATACGTACTCGTAGACAGTAGTTAAGCTTTCAGACAAGGTCTCTGCACTAGACTCTAGACTAGACGACTATACCTAGATAGCTCTGTTTTAACTACGACTTACGAGATAGCACAGTCCCCGACATGAAGTACCTAACAAGACATGGACGATACCTAAAAGGACATGGACGTAGAAGTACCTATAAAATCACTCTTGGTCAGAGTATAACTAATATAAGCCCAAATAAACACATTACGGACTAGGCTGTAACCGCACTACATATAGTGTTTATGGTGCATATTACTGCATATGAAAACTGCCACATACCTTGTGCTTATATACCCTAAGTACGTAGTTTTGTAATCTCTGGTTGTATACATGTAATAATATGTGTCATAAAGTACCTTTCCAATTTATTAGTACCTACCTAAGTTACAAAATAGGAAATTCTCATGCCCAATAATATTTACAGGGTGCCATAAATTACCTACTACTGAACGAATCATTAGGTTTCTTTTTACTCAACGGAATTAAAGAAGTTCAAATACCTAGATTAATTATTATTAATCTCGTTTCAGCAGAGTTCAATTTTTTTTTAAGTAAGCTTTTTATAACCTAATCAATAACTGCTTATAACTTACGGTAATTTCTAAGCACAACATCAAAATTACTTTAGAAACTATTAGGTATACCTAAACCTATTTGAAAATCGTTCACATAGTAAACCATACGTTACTTAGAGTGCACTCAATTGAAACTTCAATTTACGAGAATTGAGCCGACGACGATTCGATATTCGCCACCCACACAATGTATGCAAGTGTTAAGGCTTTCACAATTACTAATTCATTTTAACTTCTTACATCATGAAAAAAAATCAAACTAATTCATCGTTTTATATTCATTAGGTAGATTATCATAATAATTATGTAATATACCTCTACATTACATCAACCTATTATTATATTTTTATTCATTACATTACGAATTATCATAATTGTTATCTCCACCAACGTCTACCATCGCGCTTGCCGGCTGTTTTGTCGACACATTTTTGTTAAAAGTGCCGAGTTTCTCTAGGTTTAATTAAATCTAATCAAAGAAAAAATATGACGTGATTCTAAAATCTACTTATTTAAATTTTCAATCCTGAAGGACATTATGTAGCATTTATCTATATTAATAATTTCGTCAAGGGGTACGGTAGACTCGATCGAAACTTTATCTGAATGATAAAACATAAAAAAATAATGATTTCGAGTCGACAACATATATCCGGAAAATTCGGATTATCGAGTATTTTAATAAATTTATAACGGTGCTGACAAACAAAAACACGGTGTCCATATTGACACCGGATGACGGATGACATAACTTGAGAAGTGTTGCCAACACCACAAATAAAGAATCTGCTAAAGTGGTGTTAAAATTGTGACAAAATAATGCTATATAAACATGCTAAAAATTGTGATAATATTTTTCAATATGAAATGAAACGTAACATAATTATAAAATTATTATTAATTAACAAGATATGTGTTTTAATCGACTATGACCTATTATTATGTTATCAAATAAAATGTAAGTATCTTGGTCTTCATCGACCACTAATGGTCTCCTTGGTACCTACAGAGCGTAGTGCGTTCTCTGGAACTGCGTAAGACTAGCAGCATTTCCTTGCCCTTTTTAAGTCGAATCTTATAAGTATAAAATAGCATTTAAAGTTTTTACCGACAAACAATTGCGTAGCATAATTTTTAATACATTCATATGACTAAGAGAAACCCGTTCAATTTCGTCATTCGAAAGTGGTAGCGTTAAAAACGATATTGCTGACATAAATCTGCAATTCTGCATGTAATTTTAATGGTAAAATACTTATTGTACAATTATTTTACATGACAAAAATATGACGTATGCTAAATTGCAAATAAATATGCTAAACAAGATGAAAATATGCTAAATTTAGCATAAAAATGCTAAATTGGCATCACTGATCTTGAGCAGTCAAGTTTTTTATGTTTTGGCGTCGCATTTTGGTGCATTTGCCAGTGTCAAGTATTAAGTTTTAATAATTTTTGATAATATTGTATCAAAATAGTCACTGTCACGTTAAGGTCCAACCTTTAGTACCACAGATATCTAATACACTAGGTTAGTACCTAACCGAAGGTTAGGTACCTACTTAATGTTTTCAATGATCCGAAACATAAAATAGGACAGGAGTGTAGGCTATTAATTTTGTGAATGTAGTAATCAGACTCTACTGGAGAAGCAAAGGATACAGGCTACATAAAGTACATCATAATATATCACCAACCGGCCTTTTTAGAAATCTATGAGCCTTATGTCCAGCTGTGGACGTCCTACGGCTGATAGATAGATAGATAATCATAGAAAATATAATACTTGCCATACCTAATCTTTAAAGATGACATTGCCTTTCTTTTCGTTTTATCAGAATGTTATAGATACATTTTCAGTAGGTACTTATTCATTTAGTTTTGAGCAATTACTTTGGGATATTGTTTACACCCATCATTCCGAAATTACCTATTTTTTAATATAGGTATGTCTTTCATAATTGTTTTGCTTGACCTTCATCATTTTGTTATCAGCCTAATCTCCTTGCCATAGATGAAGGATAAGTTTTCGCTCAGAGCGAAGCGATCCTTCCTTCATCTATGCTCCTTGCATTTGGTAATCATTGTCATGATTGTAAAAAATTGATGCAGCGAAGAGCTCTTCGTAAAGATGGTGATCAAGTAAAATTATGATGAGTGTGTGTGTATTATAAGTCATATTTCGCCCGAGCGAAGCCGGGTTGTCATCTAGTAGATATTAATTGCTACTTTGCTACACTTAATACGAAAATGAAAGTCCTCAAAGAACTCTTTAATTTTACATCGACAACTTAAAAATATGAATTTTAGCCAAAGCTAATGACTGAGCTGCTAGAATTTTAATTATGTACTTATTACCTAAATCCGGTGTAAAAACAGTCGTTATAACAAGACGTAGGATACGTGTTTATCAATCTGTGTAGCATCATGGCTCCTACGTAGTATCAGGAACTAAATTAAATGTAGTGTTGTTTGTTTGAAAGGGTTTGGTCCATGTAGTGATGTGGTTGAAGTCGAAGGTCTTTAGAAATGATGCAAGAAAATGAAGTTCTAGACTGTGACTCTTTTCAACTAACTAGCTTTTGCTCGCGGCTTCACCCGCGTAATATTTTGACTTTTGTGCTATCCTATAAAAACGTTTTCTTGGATAAAAAAAGTAGCCTATGTCACTGTTCGACCTTTGAACTTTACCTATCTTTAACAAAAATTAAGTTAATCCGTTGCTCTATAGTTGCGTTACAGAAGAGAATCTACCTATACTCTTTAAAATTTAACTTGATCTCTGCGACAGTGACATTGACATACCTAGAAGATTGACATTCGTCGCCCATCACTAATCGGCATGCCCATAAAGTATGACATTGACAGGTACTGTCTGTACTATTAAGAAATTCAGGACTTCAAAGGCGTGATTTTTCTGACAGCTGTCGCAGAGATCAAGTTAAATTTTATAGAGTATAGTTCTGCTGTTCTGTGAGCTGCGTGGAAGAATAACAAGCCAACCAACACACGGTTTTATATTATTAGTAAAAGCATAGGTAAAGCCTTAAGTGGCTGCCAGCTACACCAACTGCATCTGATGATAATTTATGATGTAAAAGTCTTGACCCCTTCCTTTTCTCGTTTACTGAATAGAAACAGCAATCACGAATGCAATCGCTGATAAATTGGATCGTTCTTGATGGTGATTGGTGACATCATTCGCACAAGTGAAGATACTTGTTAAATTACCACTGGGAGTGGGTATATCCCAGGCCATAGGATTGATTAACGATTGCGGTCAGTCACGAATTTAAGAAGTTCCTATGACAGACTAGCTTTTTGTTTAATGAACTACACAAGGTTAGCCGCTTGCCCTGTACTAAACCGAAAGGAAACGATTAAGACCATCATCATAAACAACTTTAAGTAAGGAGCAACCCGGAATCCAAAAAAATAAATAAGAGCTGTTCGATACAAAATTGCTAGTTGCTGATTTTTTTCCTCGAATTCCAAGTTGGCCCCATAGTAAAAGATGTTCATAATGATGGTATTCCTGAATCACTTCCTCTTAGCTTAATATTCTGGATAACCCTGTATAGTTAGTCTAATGCTTATAGATACTTAGAATCTAAGCTATAAACTCGGCGTTTCATGTTCTATACCTCTTAGGATTCATGATCCCCTCACCTCAAACTTTTCACGAAGGTGTAAGTATAAGAAGGGGGTGTTCTAGTCTAGAGTAGAAATTAAAATTAATTGTGGGTCCCGGTTGTTTGAGCCGTTTAGATTTGTCGGCTTAATTGTTATTATTTATTTACCACTTTTAGGACTCTCCTCAAAATCTTATGCTCCGGCCACGCATGCCAAACCCTCGCGCCTCGTATATAAATGCTCAGTACCTATGCTTAATTGAATTCGATCAAACCGATTACTTAACTTTACCTCTAACTATTCGATCACTTGCCCTAAAGACGGTTAAGGGGGCCTTAAATGACCATGGAAGGTAAACCAATACAAGTAGGTATAGGTATTTAAACACCGACTCGCCTTGTGCTTGTTACCGGACTTATCCGAGTTGCAAATGATTTCCTATTACATTTTTATTGCACGATCATATGTATTAGTCATCATTACATCAGTCGTAGGTCGTAGGACGACACTACTACTATTGTAAAAAATTATTAAAACTTAATACTTGACACTGGCAAATGCACAATAATGCCACGCCAAAACTAAGAAGAAGAAGCAGAAGGCATAAAATGGCGGGAAGATAGTTTGTTTGCCGTGATCACAGATAGCCGTGATAGAGCTGCTGGGTAATAAACCTATCCTGATTGGGTATATTTTGTCAGTGCTTGCCACCTCCCTGTGGATGGGTTTGCCAATACTCAACACTTGACTTGGCAGACGGATTGACTTTGTCCCAACGACGCCCAAAGACTGACTGACACACGCCCTACACTATGGAGTACATACCTACCCTAGGCCATAACACCATAGTGCGCCATTGGTTTTCCATTTGTTTGTACACATATTATGAGTGGAAATAAAGTGCATAACTAAACGCCGTTAGCGCCGACACCGTCATTTTTAGTGCAGATTTTATCAAGGTGCTCCGCCGAAAATTATCCAACTCGCCTGATGGAAAGCGACGATGATGTAAGATAAAAACCAAAATAATACTAACACCTAGATCCCAAAAATTTCATTAATTTGCTGTAAGTATACCTACCTAGGCTCGGCACTGTAGATCTTCGTTCAAGTGCGATTTATGAACGGTTTCTAGAAAAACCTTAACAGAAGTTTTTGTGACTGACCTAAGACTTTTTGTTGATCAAAACAGGAAATATCCTCAGTAGATGTTACTGATTTATAGGTAGGTACTACGAGTGCTACGACTCGATTATAACAAACATTTTATATCTACCATAAGTTAGATCTGATTCAGATCTTCGATCACTAGATTCAACCAAATATTTATGAGAAAATTGTTAACAAGAGCTTATTCTACGTAGTATCTTTCAATCAAATCTCAATGAAGCTACCCGTATCTTCTTGACCTTTCCGGACAACGACCTAGCAGGGGTCAAGGTCGTGACATTCAAAAAACAATGATTGACTGTAATTCTGTAACACACCACATATAGCATGGCAGTATCACTGACTTTTAATAGATCGAAATAATATTGACTAAATGAATGTTATTGTGAAGATTCAAGGGTGGTTATGTGGGTATTATGATTGTATACGAAGACGCATACTAGTTTCGTTATAGCAATAACAAACCTGTCGTCTCGCCAGCGCGAATCTCCGATGTTCTACACACCGTTCCCGACGCACATGACACTTTAATTCCCACTATCGCGGATGCGAGTACGAAAACGAAAGTGTTATTGTCGAATGTTTACATGCGTGGCGGGCGGCGCGGGCGGGCGCCGGCAACTGGCGACGCGACGCATGCTGAGGACGCGGGAAGGTCGCGCACGACGCATGCGCGCTGACAACTGCCGCCAAATGCTACCATCGCACCTGTCAGTGCCAACCCTACGACCTCACTAATGTCATCTGAACTTTCTACATCCGCGTATCGATATCAGTCTTTTAAAACATTACTTGGAACTCGATTTGGCGCCAGACTTATCGAACCTTATCAGCGGTGTTATCTGTGGGACGAACCCTGAAATCGCCGACTAATCAGCTGTTCATGTCATTCATACTCGGTGAAATGAACGGAACAGCTGTATTTTTCCAGGGTTGCCTCGTACAAAAAGTTGTAAAAATATCATATTACGAACCAACTGTGAGTACACTACTCACAGTTGTGGGGGTTACAATGCTAAGAGTACTTTGATGCGGTACAATGTCTCAACCAAGCATCTAATGTCCGATAGTAATAAGTGTATCTTATATATCTCTAGACTAGACGAAGGACATATTGACATAGAGGGACTAACCCTGAAATTGCGTCGTGCCAAGGTACCATTGACGCAATTTCATAGGAATAATCCCGAAATTGCGTCAATGGTACCTAAACCTATCCTAAAAAAACATGCGTCATCTAGAAATATAGGTATAATAATATAGATAGGTGTCGTAAATCATTAAAAATCATATAGGTACAGAGTTATCTTGTCGCCCTCTACTAAGCCGAAAGGGGGTGATTAAGACCATCACTATGAACAACTTTTACAATAGGGCCAACCCCAAATACGAGAAAAAACGTCAGCTGTAAACACGACAAAATGTATGAAACAGCTGATTTATTTATTTTCTAATTCCAGGTTGGCCCCATAGTAAAAGTTGTTCATAATGATGGTCTAAATCACCTCCTTCCGCGGCATAGTAAACCGGTTGTGGATAACCCTCTATAGGAAATAAACACAGTTTTATGAACATTAAAACCAGTTTTTTACGATTCAGCGTGTATTCAAATAAATAAATTCAAGACACATTAATTTTATGGACGTGCACCAGGCACATGTATGTAGGTTATTGTAGGAAGGTATAGGCCGCGCAACACAGGTTGGCGTACGTGAAGTTAGCTACAAACTGCGCAATATCCAATCCTGACTGTAGCTCACATAAAGCCGCACGTTGATTGGCTATTGCGCAGCTTGTAGCTAACTTCACATCCGCCAACTTGTGAGACGCGGCCTATACTTGTCTTATTTAGTAGATTATACAAGACGTTGTTTTGCAAAGTGCAGGGACTTTCAGGGGTAGGTATACATGTATCTATACAGTAGGTATACAGATTTATGGGACCAACTTCGAAATCGCAAAAAAAAATCGGCTGTCCCATACATCTAGCCGAGATTTTTGGTATTCTATGGTTACAAAAAGTTCAAGCTGATTTTTTTTTTGGAGATTTCGCCGGCGGAGTCGTAGTTACGGGTGTCCATAACGATGTGCATAATTATACACCTGTGCACTTTGCAAAGCAACACCCTGTATCTATTTATTATAAGCCAACATTCAGAATTCTACATTTGAAATGTCAACCAAGTACCAAGTCCTAAACTATTATAATGTTATTTTTGAAGTAAATTTTAAAGTTATTTTTGAGCAATTTCTACTAGTGCTTCTTTAATAGTCTATTTTATGAATATACCATAAATATTCATAAAAACTGACAATATTTTACCATACAAGGCTATCTTTCTGCCCTATTCCTACTAAGCCGAAAGGGGGTCACTAAGACTATCATTATTCAAACACCTTTTAATATGGGGCCAACCCATTCTTCTTTGGCAACTAGTTACCTACGAAGAGGAAATACTCCTCGTATGCAACCAGTTGCGAACATTGGTTGCGTACGCGGCCGAAACCGGATTACTACGCGCCATTTCTGGATAACCCTGTGTAGCACGAATACTCATAAAAACTTTCAATAACGAATTGATCATAACATTGTGAATTAAGCCAAGCGGCCATCTTAGTAATTTTAGATTTATGAAATAATTAAAAAAAATGATTATATAAACTTTTGTTGTAACAGTGCATTGTGCAAAAAACGAATATAAAAATAGGTAGGTACCTATGCAAATACTACACAGTAAAATTAATACCGCGACCCAGCGCAGCATTTCAAACCTACTCGAAATCTGCTCGACCAAAAATTGAACCCGAGATCATTAGCCGTGCTACACACTGAGCCAGTGTGGTCGTCGAAGGAAATTAATCATAATAATCGTACTCTTGCAATATCATTACAACATAGTTAGGACAACTAGCGCCATCTAGTGGAAGCTTTTTGGAAGCTCAGTGCATACTTTATTTATTTATTTAAATAGATACACCAACAGTGAACATATTGAATACAAATACTTAAACTATTACATTGGTAGGTATACAAAGATCTGATATGATCACCTTTAATAGGTGTATACAGCATTTTTTAAAAAACTACTTAGTGGTTAGACAGATTTAGTTGTTACAAACTATTATCACAATTAAGAAATACAAAAAAAAAAAAGATATGTTATTGAAAATCAAACATTGAACGTCTCAAGTTGAGACTTGAGTATCTTATTTTTGAAAGCGGTGAGAGAATCATTAAAGATATCGAGGTCATCCAAAGTAGCATTGAAATCATTATAGGTACGACATAATCTTTGTGCTGGAGAATTAAGGGCCAAGTTGGTCCTAGCAGTTTGTTGCCAACCCAGAATTCGAGAAATTCTGTGTCTGGGGTAGCGACAAGGAACACGCAAAGATATCTCTCTTAGGAAACCGGGACAGTCGGAGAATCCATGGATCGCTTTGTGAAGAAAAGTTAAATCACGGGTCTTTCGTCTATCACGCAGGCTGTGCATTTTGAAAAAACCTAAGCGATTATCATAGGGACTTCTGTGAGAAATACCTTGGATAGAGAAGGCTAATGATCTTGTAAAAGCACGTTGGATACTTTCAATCCGTTGAGAATGTACCACATAAAATGGATTCCACACTACACTCGCGTATTCCAAACAACTACGCACCATTGAATTGTAGAGTATAATTTTTGTAATAGGAAGTCTGAAATAAATTGTACAATATAATATAATATAAATAATAATAATACTTTGTACAACACTTAAAAAATACATTATTTTAAGCCAAGTAGGTATCAGCCAAGATGGCCAACATTGAATCAAACTTCCTGGCGTCTGTGAAGTTAGCCACAAGCTGCGCACATCTCTCTTGCTTCGCTAACATAATTAATAATTACGATGTTCATAGACGCCAAGAATTTTGATTTGGCCTAGTCTAAATAATATATGCTGAGATTCTTTGGAGTAGTTAGTCTTTTTTTCGTTACTCCTTTGATTATTTACTAGAGTAACTCTTAGTCTATTCTTACAAATTATACTGTGTAATCTACCCGCATAGTGGAATCACTGTTTCATTCTCAATAATATAGGAGATATACCTACTTAGGCCGAACCAAACTTCCTGGGAAGTTTGTAGCAAACTTCAGTTAGCTGCGCGGCCAATAATAAGTTTCACTCGAGATCAGTTCGTAAGAGCATTTTACATTACATAAAAATGAGATCAGTTTTTTCCCTAATACATATACATATCGGTTCTAATAGAGCAGGGTCACACAAACAAAGCGCCAGCATTAGTAGAAATTCCGCGATTCATTCATTCGACTACGACATCATTAAGGCCACAAGATAGCGCTGTATGCAAGCCGCTTCCAACCGGTTTTATTAGAAAAGTATAGGGCACGCCTATGTCCAGCAGTGACGTCCTATGGCAGCAAAGAAAAAGTTTCGCACGTATGTATATATTTTAAAAATGCGTATGAAGTTTTTATACATATAATATTGATTAATTATTAATCAATGGATATTATTAAAGCACATACAGCTTCAAACGATGATTGATTTCTGACAATGCTTGCAATTGCACAAAAATAACTAGAATAACACAATATACTAAAATCTTACTAATATCACATATATGAGCATTAGATAAATAACAACAAGGATGGAATATTTGAGTCATACTTACAATAATAAAATAACTTAAAATCACACTATGGTAATAAGCTGTTTTAGTTTTGCTCAGTTATTTTTGCGCTGTAAGTTTTTAGTTTAAAATTGCTGCTACAATTTTAGGCATAAAATTTAGTTAAATTTATTAATCAGTCAAGATATATAGCCAAAATCACGAGCTACAATTTATTGCATCTCACTCTTTTGGATTTATAATAAATGCAGTGCAATTAACATAAGTCAATATTAGCCAAAACCATAGGCTACAATTTATTGCACCTCACCCCTTTGGCTTCTTAATAAATGCAGTAAGTTTGTATAGGCCAGGCTAGCTCTGGTGTCAGAGTTAAATGCAGTGAATTCAAATAAATAAAATGAACATAAGTCTATATATTAGCCAAAAGCATTGGCTACTATCTATTGCATCTCACACTTTTGGCCTCTTAATAAATGCAGTGCAATGAACACAAGTTAAGATAATATTAGCCAAAATCATAGGCTACAATCTATTACATCTAACCCCTTTGGATTCATAATAAATGCAGTGCAATGAACATAAGTGAATATATTAGCCAAAACCATAGGCTACAATCTATTGCACCTGACCCCTTTGACCTCTTAAATACAGTAGATTCAACTAAATAAAATGAACTTTAGCCAAAATCATAGGCTACAATATATTGCACCTCACCCCTTTGGACTTAGGCCTCTTAATGAATGCAGTGGATAAAATGAGCATGTCCTAGAACCTATCTAAGACACTAAATGAGTGAGTAATTTATACAGCCTATTTCTAATTTCTTTTGTAGCAGGAGATCTAGGTATACCACTTTCATCTGAAGGGTTCGCACACTTTTCCAATACGTCAATCAGTACAGAGGGAGCTCTCGGCCCAAAAAGTAATCCTGGTACCATAATTCGTCCTGACATCACCCAACCAAGAAATACTCGCTCACAGACAATCTGAAGGTTGTTGTTCGCAACACCATTCTGACATTTAAATGTAATTAAGTTGCAGAAGGATCTGCAATCTAACATATCGCAGTCACTGTGTTGTTTACAATGAGCCCCACTTGCTGTCATCTTATTTGCAACAGACAATGGATGGACGGAATCGAGATCTAGGTACTTGATCTTCTTGAAATCATCAGTAACACCAAAATGATTCATCTTCACATCACAGATCAGCATAGGCTCTGGAAGCCCTTCTTCTAAACGGAGTAGAAAGTCTAAAATCATTAGAGAAATTTTAACTCGCTTCTCCCATTCCTTCTGGCTATCATACAAGGTCACGAGATGTGAATAGCCCGATATGGAATCTAGTTTCTCGACAGCATACAAGGATCCACACGTTCCAAGGAGCTTTGGGAAGACATCAAACTTTTCATACAATGTCAGAGCAAGGTACTCATTATCAAGTATAAGAGACCATACATTTTGCATTTCTATATACCTGTTTCCACCTGCTTGACTGTACTGCACATATGACATCCTTTTGGCGTCAATATCATTGATTGAGATATTGAATTTTGTTTTGATTACCATTCTGATCATTGTGATGAAATCATTTTCCATGGAATAGTCATTGTTTAGAGAATCCCACTTCTTAGATAAGTCATGATTTATACTGGGTTTGGAAGATTTGAAAACTGCACTGTTGTTCATCCACACTCCTGAAAAGACAGTTGCCTTCTCTGATGTGAAGCTGTGGCAGGAGATGGGTGTTGATTCTCTGGACTGGCATAATGTCTGGCACAAGTTCCCAATTGACTGTCCATTTTCAAAACCGGCACACTGGAATATTCAAAATATAATCTGAATAGGTGTTCCAATTTTTTGGGTAAACATAGTATTGGCCTTGTATAATGACTTGCTTAGCTGATGTTAATATTATGTTGTCTCTTTTTAACCAACTTCCAAAAAGGAGGAGGTTCTGTGTGAGTTTTTATAATATATTTCTTTATGTATATTTTTATGTTCATCAATATCTTCGCCAATTGTGAACTGGTTTAAAAAGTTCTTTTGTTTGGTAGATCATATTTCAGAGGGGGAACTATTTCAATTTTATTGAAATCGGCTGAGCCATTTTTAAAATCAATAATAATGTAATAATTATTACACATTGATTTGTGCAAACTATTCTAATGCTGTACATGGTTGAAGTTGATTGTGCCATTTTTAGAAACAATTATTTGAATAGTGTTTAATTCATATTTTTTTACTTGCCATAAAGTGTGTACATTGTTAAGGTCTTCATAAGGTAAGTACAACTAAGTCACCCTTAAAAATTATTACTTACTAGAGCTCTCTCTAACCTATAATAATTATAATTAAACAAGATTACTTACCACACGGGATACATGCAACTTTGGTTGCACATTAGAGCATATTAACTTCCATTTTAATAGGATTATAATAACAGCAACGATTAATAAAATTAGTGAAGCTCTGCGTTTCAATACTTTTATAATCCTGGCTAATGTCCATGCATAGTAATAGACGCTGGTCATTTTCACACCTGAAAACATTGATAATTAAAGATATAATTTATGTAAATAATATTGAAAATGTTACATATGATAATTAAATCCATAATATCCATATCCATAAGCCCGATAACAGAGGTGCCAGCGTAAATTAAATAGCAACATAAGAAGCATTCTCTCTATCGAATGCCTAAAGTGAAAAAGAAACAGAACTATGCTGTTTAGCTAATATAGTTACGCTGGCGCCTCTGTAATCTGGCTTAATGTCTACCTACTAAACTCTGAACAACGAGATAATGTGATCCTGAAGTCTGTTAAATTGCAGTGATGAGAAACATATGATAACACTTTTATTTGCTTTTTAACTGACCCAAAAAAAAGTTACCATGGTTCAACCTGGGTTCCTATTTCGGAAATTCACGAAAGTACCTAGTTAGTAAAATAAAACGTGTTATGCAAACATTGTGATAAATATTTGCTAAAAACATATTAATTTCTAGTTACTCACTTAGCGTATATGGTGTGGGTGCAGTTTTATAAAAGATGATTATTAACATGTTAACTACATTCTCATTATCATAAAATTATTCTACAGTATAACGTCTTATCGTTGTAACTATAAAAAAATCTTCTTAGACATTGCCATGAAACGATGATGACAAAGTATAAAATACTGTTACATTCCCTCGATATTTTTAGCACATCACTAAAAAATATTATTAAACAGTTGATGTAACATTAAAACAGCTTAAGTATATGATTTTTTAAAATTGATGTTATCTTGTTTATTTTCACTGATATTTTAAAAAAAAACAGATTGGTAATGCCGTTGTCACTTGAGTCAATTCACAACTTAGATTATAGAGATTCACAACCACAAAAATGCATGGAAAACACAGAGCTCATATAATGGAAAAACTGGGAAAAACTTTCCAAGCTGCTGTCAAAACTATCATCCCATCGCATTCTCGCGCTGTTTAGACTTTACCTTTTCTGTATATTAAGGAATACCCTACAATGACTACTTGAACAAATTGTAATGGTATAGGTATTTATGAACCAACTTATTAGTATTTTTGAAAAATTAATTAGGCCTAGTTTGGAAGGGGGTGGAATCTAAGGGTGGAATAGTTTTTAGGAAAAAAAATACTTAAATGAAAATGTTTACAACTTCTGTCAGAGAACTTACTTCATAATCACTTCACCATTGAGGCGCAACCCGCATAACACTCAGTAGACACACAGAATAGGCAGGTCGCTGAGTAGACATCATTTCTTAGCCACACAAAATTTTCGGACTCATATTTATCTTATCACAAAATATAAATAACTGTTGATCTAAACGAGGCAACAAAAGGGGCCAAAAGTTGACTAACAAATTGAACAAATACTATTTTCTTTTTTTAATTAAACCTACTCATGACCATGGATACAGAGTCCTTCAGTCGAAGTCTTAAATAATGCTTTTTTTTCAACTTCTTCTTCTCAGTAAAGCAGTGGAGACTTTACTAGAGGCGTCTATGGAGTTTTGGCTTGGAAGAGTTATCCTCGGGAATAGAATTCTACGCGCGCACCCCTCTGTCATGGTATGAGAACTATAATTCTTACACGTTTATAAAAACCATTTACCAATCGATATTTCAACAGTCATCTGATAGAATCCGCTGCGCGAAGTGCTCATTGAAAAAATGCCAGCTTGTGCAGTTAGAACGTGTGAAAATAAATGTAATACCTCAAATTTACAAAAAGATGGTGTAACGTTTCACATGTTAGTATTTTTTTGTTTCATTGAAGCTTATTTTTATATAAAAACTTAAAATAGTTCACTCGGACCGGCATCGAATATATCGATTCAGTAATGGAGTCTCCGCCAAAAATCGAGAATCATATCCTCCCATGTTTATGCAACATTCAGCCATATGTCCATACCTTACAATCTATTATTGTCTAACAACTTAGAGAATTTAGCTACAGAGATAAAACGTCCCTGAGTTTTGGTAACAACACGGAAGAACATGATACGTCACATTATATCACTTGCCTACACTCATGCACGTAAATCAGCTCATAATCAACGAAATACCGCCATTTTTCACTAATTATCACTGATAAAAACACAAGTTTAACAAAATAATACAATGAGGCGACATGATTTTTCCGCGTTCCCGCCAAAACTCCATTTTTTTTATTGATTAACCAGTGTTGCCAACAAGTATTTTTTTTTAAATTCGCCAAATTAGTTGTGTAATAGTTCTATGTCAACGGGAAGTACCCTGTAAGTTTTGATTTTTGTGAGCGTTGAAATATGCGTTTTTTTACGACATAAACGGTTCTAACTTTTTTATACGGTAACTGAGAAGCTTTTCTTTTACTCAACTGAAAGAATTCATAGGTTTACGTATATAGTTTTTTCAACTCGATATCTTTACGCGTTCCCGAGATAAAGAGTCTTGACATATACACAGACGGACAGACGGACAACAAAGTGATCCTATAAGGATTCCGTTTTTTCCTTTTGAGCTACAGAACCCTAAAAAGTAAATAAAAAACTGTTGTTTCAATTCTAAGTAGATATTTTAACACAAAGAAAGTACACTACACTCGAAGAAGTGTTAAAAATTGCTTGGCATAGATAGAACTAAATTTGCACGTATATTGGAAAGCACACACTAAAAAACTTAAGACCAAATTAAGCAGCTTCACTTACGCCCTTAAAGAACTCAGACTTGCTACAGATTTACCGACAGCCAAATGTGCTTATTATGCCTTTGCGTCCTCGTGGCTCCAATAGGGAATTATTTTATGGGGGAATAGTGTAAACGCGCATAAAGTATTCATAATACAAAAAGAAAATGTACCTATTCGTATTCTCGCAAATATAAAAACTCCCGATATTACCAAACCAAAATTCCATAAACTATACATTATAAAACTTGAAATTATGTCCCTGGTATTATCTATTTCTATATTTGAAATATGTAAATTTGTTAAAAAAGCACCCTGACTATTTTAACAAAGCGTCTGATAAATCGCACTAAATTAGATCACAAAATAGACAAACTCGTGGAACCAAAGTCTGACTTAGCAATGCACAGTTTTAGCCCAAATTCTATGGCTATTAAAATATTCAATAAATTGCCAAATAATCTAAAAGATCGAGAGAGAAACCTGTTTCATAAAACAATTAAAAATTAACCTTTTATCAAAAAGCTATTGCACGATTTTTTTAACAATAATCTAGAAAACATAATAATAAATCGTTCCAATACAAATAATAAAATTGCCATACCCTTATAGGGTCATAATATGTATCACTATACAAAAGAACCGCATACGTACATAAGTTGCAATAAATGGTTTGACTTTGACTTTGAGAAAAAGAGAGTAAGTTGATAGATCCCAAGCATATGCGGATAGATTCTTGCTATGCAGCGAAGTAAACAGTGTGAGCGTCGTGAAATTAGCTGAAATACGTACGAAGTATCACTTCTTATGCTTCGGCTACATTAGCGGGCTATGGCGAATATTCGTGTTAACGCGATAAATGTGGCCGGGTTCATCGTGTCATCGCGTAGTATTCGGGCGAAGACGATGTAGTATCGGGGAGCTGTCGGTAAACTGGCGCGAATCAAAGGGATCTGTCGCGCGAATATTCGCTCAGGTGGCCACATCTACGTCATTTCAGTGTCGTCCAGACTTTGAAGCGAGACGGACGTGCATTTAATTTTTTACACTATGGAGTGGAGTAACGAATAAGTATTAGAATTCATTCAATTTTATGAAACTGAGAGTATTATATGGAATCCTAGTGACCCCAACCATAAAAAGAAACACTTCGTATATGATGCGTGGATTCGAATTAAAAATATGCTCAGTTGGCCTACCACAGTAGAAAAAATGAAGAAGAAGAAAGATGAAAAAATGATACTCGTACAATTGTAATAAATAATAATTTACTGACATATAATGCAAAGCCACTATTTCCTCCATTTTTAAATTACCGCCCACGTCTCGGCCGCACAACAAACTGAACAACACAATCCGGCACGATGCATCGCGTCAACTCGACACGAATCTTCGCCCGCCTTAATGTAGACAAGAACATTGCCTATACCCGAACGCGATGTTTTTGTCTCGCCAACACGATACGAATCTTCGCCCGCTAATGTAGCCGAAGCATTACGCGCGGAGGGAATTCTCGCATTTTTTTTTCCGTTTTTAACGTACCCAAATTCGCTAGATATGACGGAAAATCTATTAAGTTGGCAACGCTGTGATGACCCATACCCAAGGAAGTTTCATACGAGAACTGGAACGCTTACGAAGCAAAATTTAAAAAAGAAAAATGTACTTTCTTTCTATACACAAAAGGTTCACATTTGTTTCTTACTTATCAAATGGGAAAAACATTCCGAGCAGGACAGCAACAACTGTTGGGCGTTGTCCCTTTCTCGAAACTTACTAGTATTAATAAAACTATTGGATGGTAGGTTATTTCATATATCTAGTAATCATGAAATCGCATTTTATCGTACAAGTTGATAAATAGATTAGCACAAAATGTATTCTAATTAACGTAATAAGTTCGATAATATTCTGATTTTAATATTGGTACGTAATTATTTTTGCAATACAAAAACTGTTTTTTTCATATAAGTAGAATTAGTAGTCATTTACCAACTACGCACGGCCGCACCTATGGCGCTTCCAAAAACAATATGGCTGATAATTTATGCAAAAGTCGTCATTCTGCTTGCTGCTTAGTATTTTTTTATGTTGAAAAATGATGAAAAATTGTTGCGTTAAGGGCTGTAATAGTGAAGCTTACACTGGTTATGGAATTTTATTTTTTAGGTTAGTTTCTTGGTTTATTTACAAGTTTCTTGTGTAGGGTGACAATAACAACGAAACATTTCGGGAATGTGATGTTAGGTTGTAGAGAGAAGTAATTACTACATATATATAATCTAATACTACGTACGTTAGTAAGTCATTGTAATCAATTAAGAACCTACTTCTATGGACTATGCACTTTTCTTGTATAATCGCATAATAATGAACTGTGTTGTACTTAGTAACTAGTACATCTCGGTAACTACGCGTAGATATAATTTGCTGTCACGCTATTTATCAGCAAATTTTTATAATATTTCGCAAGATCGCGATCGATTTTCGCGAGAACTGCTCAAAAGCGAGTCGAGATTTTCAATTTGTTTATTTATAGAAAATGTAACTTACAACACTCAATACTAGGCTTTATATTTTTTATCCTTAAAGACTACTAATTAAAAAATTACATAAAATATAACAGAATAAATACAAACATGAATTAAAAGTTATAAGAACAACAACGTGTTATTAAATAGCTTGACCGTTACTGGAAGCTTTTATAATGAGAGTGCGTATCCCTTTCCGTCGAACAGCTATCGTTTTCAGTCCCTTTAAGCGTTGTAACCGGAAGCCTCCAGGTGGCGCCCTTGTGGCGATTGCGCGCCATTTTATTTTCTAGGAAAAATAGCGTGCCTTTTGGCCTCATTGGCGTTGAATTTTTCGTCGAAGCAACAGCTCCGGGCAGCTGTAGCTAGCTCCCGGCCTGTTGCACAGTTTATTTTATAAAATTATTAACTATATTATCTTATCACTAATATAAAGATTAAACTCAGTGAATACGTGGTGGTGCTCATCATCGGAATGAACACGTTATTTCCATGAAATAACGGAGCTAAGTATACCTGCGCAGTAAGTGCCACATATTTCATCTATTTCTCTAGAAAATGGATTAAAACAAAGTTACTGTGTCCAAGGTTTAACAACCAGTGAGCAATTTGTTAATAAATTAATTTTAACGGCTTTTGCCGTTCGTTTACAAATATTTCCAACAGAGCCTAAAGGTGTTTAACCAAAAGTGCTTAAAATAGGGCAATCGGTTGCCCTATACCATTGTTTTCATCCCTGTTAAATATATTCCTTTAAAAAATAGATGAACGCGACTGCTTCAACAAGTCGTGTGATGTCAGCTAAGCAGAGCTACTTTTTCGGCAGCGGGTAAGCGTGCTGAACGTTTCCAACCAGATGGAGAAATCTATCGATGAAAATGGGTGAGCGAAATTTGGATTTTTGGTAAAATTAAGCTTATATTGCAGCAGCCGTTAACACTGCAGTGTTCGGCACCTTGAGAAACTCAAGGTTTTCGGATGTTACAATATTTTGATATTGCTTGTAAAATATGTCGGCCTGATGACCGCCTTGAACAAAAAATCAAATTATAAAATACGAAATTCCATTCAAATTAAGCATCAAATGCGGGGCGGGTATTTTAATATTAAATCTTATTTAATAAATGAGCTACTGTACATAGCCGAGTCATTGTAAGAACTTCTTTAAGCTTACATTGCAGCAGAATTTTGTTTTACTGAAGTTTAATATTGAAGTGTTGAGATATTCGGCACCGTAAGATTTACCTAGGTTTCCTAAACCTAGTATCAAGCAACTTGGGAAAAATATACGGCACCTTACGATAGCCGATAACTACACCCACTTTACGACCTTAATTTTATTTTACGAGTTTCTAAATTGATCAGGACTTTAGCTCAGTTAGTAAAATTTAGTGCAAAGTTATATTTAATTTGATGTGCTTATATTTAATTTTCTTTGTTAGAAAACGCGCAAATGATTCCAACACGTGTTGGAAAATAACGAGTAAATGATTGGTTGTTTCGTTGTTATTATTGAGCTTGCTGATTAGCTAAGCATCTCTTTGCGAGGAACTTTTGTTGTCACGACTCGAAATATACGTGATATTACATTTTTTCTGCCGTTTTAGGGTAAATTAGTTTTCAAAAACTACCTACCTTCTGATTATTTTTAGCAAATTGTTTGACAAAACCATATAGAACAGTATGGAAGAAGCAACACTACCATGCATCAATGCATGACAACCACCCTCGTGGGGTCGGTATTTTTAACGCCCTCTTATGAACGGAACAAGCTACCATAATAGCAGTGGCGTATGCTTGATATGAACATGTTTTTACCGATCATATAATGATAAAATCGATAAGGTTATAATACGAACAGGTTAGCGCACCTATCGGATTAACTACCCTCAGGGAATCAGTGCTTTTTGTGAAATTCTCTACTTGGGAAGTGAGTGATACAGTGTACAATGCACTTTTACATCATATAAGTCAACTGCCGTCATGGGGTCAGTGCTTTTTGTGATACATGCCACTCCCGCGGAGTGAATTCTACACGATTTATGCAAATAATTTAAAAACTGAATGTAAATGTACTTCTACAAATCATATTATGTTAGCGTAACAGGATTAAAGACTGAGTGAAAATATGTTTTACACATAATTATAATATGCTATCCTCGCAGCTCCTTGTGAAATTGTGATGTAATATTAGTGTTGTCCAACTTAATAAGCTGCGAGTACTGTTTTATTCGATATTTTAAAAGTGCGATTTTTACTAAAAATTTCACCGGGATACTAATAGCTACAAGACCAGTTGCTTCATTGAATAAATTGAATAAAAATAATTCAAATGATTCTAACTTCAATAATTTCAATCCTGACGTAGTAAAATTATGTCACTAACTATCAAGCATTCAAAAGCTTGTAATAAATCACTGAAAAACGTAACTTCAATCATTGCAATCCTGACGTATTGAAATTATGTCAATAACTATCAAGCATTCAAAAGCTTGTAATAAATCACTGAAAAACGTAACTTCAATCATTGCAATCCTGACGTATTGAAATTATGTCAATAACTATCAAGCATTCAAAAGCTTGTAATAAATCACTGAAAAACGTAGTGATTTTCTTCCGACTGGGAGTAATCTCAAACCAAAGCAATAAGCTGTCTTATTTGTAGCATACCCAAAAATAATAAATTAAGTAAAGGTTTGTGTAAAATGGGGCTAAATCATTAAAATACATGAATAAAATATGCCATAAGAAAAATCATACTTTTCCTTGTTTGAAGTTTGTAAGTGGTAACAACATAAAGAAATATTTAAACAGCTCGCACCTATTTAAGCTCTATTGAGTCTGTTCACATTTTCGGGACAGAAAACCATCCAACATGCAATCATGCAAGTACCCTGTGATGGTGATAGCAAGACTTGCTTCAGCAGTACTATGTTGTGCTTCTACTAAAATCGAAACTATTTGGAGACAATTAGTATGTCTTATCCGCAAGGATAGCAATCGTGAACAGCTTTTCTCCAACAGATAAGGAGAAACATAAATAATAGAATTACGTCACTAAAAAGTGAGTTACATACTCTCTTTGTTTTTTGCATTTTATAGCTGTGGGATTTTTATTTTTGATGAAATGGTGTTCTTAGTTGTAATTAAGGAGAAAATAGTGAAGTGATAAAAATGTTGGTCATGTCTTTGTGTAAACATGCAGTAATGTATGTTGCATTTGTGGCCAGAGACCACTGTTGCTAGATTGTGTGATTGCTAAGAAAGAAAAGGTGAAGACGAGTCTGTTTACCATCTTGGCTCAGGTTAATAACCCTTGTAATATTTTATTTTGTAATTATGACTACTGACCATATATATTAAATTTCGAAACTTTTTAATTTACTTAAATACAAACAAAATAGGAATGTAGTGTTAGTAAAAATAGATTGAAACAAAAATGCGCGTCAGATAACCCTGGCTAGTCTAGTCTAAATAACAAAACTTTTTTGGTGTGGAGAGTAGGTCTTACTACCTTCATTTTTCATAAAATATTATGAATATTTCTGGCAAGTACATAGGTAACGGCAAACTTTACGCCGCCTACGCAATCAATCAAATATCTAAATAAATAAGTGATCTCTTTATTACTTATTTTTTGATAATGTTGTGATCGAGCATATTATAAAAATCAGCCTAACTGATTTTGAGTTATTTAAATAAATAAACAATTAAGATCACTTGATTTACATAAAACTAATCGTTAAGTCCAGATTAATCCTACATTCGCAACTTTACGGTCATGCCAGGAGTCATTATAATTCAAAGGGTTCATTTTGCCAGTGGTGTTATTTCTTAGTTTTTGTTTTCTTTTTTGAGTTATTAAAATTCTTTAAGTGAGATTGTCAAACCTAGTATTGGAACGAACTAAAAAGCAATCTATTTCTCGTAAATTGCTAGTAGCAGCTAAAACAACTCTTTAAGTCGCTGCTTGGCATGACAATCTTTAGTCGCAACTCCAAAGACCATTAAATCTATAGAGATTTACTAACAGCTGTTGCTGTTAGTATATGTATGTATTCTGTAAGTATAAGTACGAGACAAATAACAGTACCGTGACAGCTGATTGCATAATTACTTTGATTTAATTTTGGCTGCCATTTTTGGTTTTACCATTATATTTTAGTGGGTCAGTGACATTTTGTATTTCATATTTTTAATATTTCCTTATATTGATATGGACTGAATTGGCTTCTACATTGCTAATTTGAGGTCAAAATCTGAAGTACATCAATTTTATTTATTTTTTGTTACTATACTTATTTACAAAGTCGAAATTTATTGCCAAATTGTCGACTCATATGTCGAACTGCACAAGCTAAGCAAGCCATCTACCGCCCCTCGCGGGGGAAAGGTACACTAAATGTAACAGTTCCATCGCGTGGGACTCCCTGCTTTAGTAATGACGCAAAATATGAATGCATAACGCATCCTTGAAATAATGGCACAGGCTAAACAAGCCATCCACCGCTTCTCACGAGTAACAGTTCCATCGCGTGGAACTCCCTGCTTTAGTAATGACGCAAAACATAAATGCATAACGCATCCCTGTAAAAAATGGCACAGCCCTCCACCGCCCCTCACGAGGGAGAGGTACTTGAAAAGTAACAGTTTCATCGCGTGGGACTACCTGCTTGAGCAATGACGCAAAATATGAATGCATCACTGCAATAATGGTACAGGCTAAGCAAGCCTTCCACCGCTTCTCAAGAGAAAGAAGTACTCTAAAAGTAACAGTTCCATCGCGTGGGACTCCCTGCTTAGTAATGACGCAGAATATGAATGCATATCGCATTCCTGCAATAATTTTGGGTAAATATCATGGCCGAACAAATCCTTTTCAATAGGATCTATTATACGTTGTCAGATTCTTTCTAGTGGCATAGAAACCCTGACTTTTCGGTGAGCCGCCCAGCCTAACCGTAAGTATACGCATGTTGATATGCGATTTTGGTTTATGTACATAGTAAAGCTTTACGTATGTCGTAAATTATTTGTACGTTAACACTTAAATAACTGTTTATATTTTATTTTAAAAATTAAAAGTAATCTTGCCTATTTAAGGTCATGTTAATTTAAGATTGAGCCTTTGAAGTGACCGGAAGATTCTTAATGTCCATTTTCTTTTGAGATTTGAGTTAAAATTATATATTCAGGACATTATTCACTATAAATATAGCTTAACCCTTTACCGCATATCGTGCCATATTTGGAACACTAACATTTTTCGTTAAAATATTGAGCTAGCAACATCAGATTCTAAAGATTTAATGTGTAATTGTTCATTGAAATGTATCCGAACGAAAAAAGTCAACAGTTATCGTTTATGATGTCTATGGTTTTATATTTCAGTGTCAAAGTCAGCGTCGTGACCATTTTGCATGAAGCGTTCAATTGTGAAGTTAGAGTCTTCAATTTTTACGTGATTCTGTGTGAAAAAAAATTGAATTTTTGTTTTAAAAGAAAGAAAAATGGATCCTCAAAGATTTTATGGCATAAAACGTAAGTAAAATGAACTAATTCTAGCAAAAAAATACCAACAAACTTTGTTCCTAAAATGGAACTGTATGCATCAAAGTAAATTTAGCATACCCAAATATGGAACACTATGCAGTACTCTCAATAATGGGCTATGGTCGTAAATGGAACTATATGCAGTAAAGTACATTAGTGTTTATTTGATGTTTTATTGCTCTATATACATGTGTACGGTAAAATAGGTATATGACTGATGTTCATGTCGTATTTTCTTTTATTACAGGATATAAACATACAAATCTGGTTTTGGCTCCTCCTGATGATTCTAACGATGATAATTGACAGTGAAGTTCTTTATTTGCAAGAATTTGAAGAAGATGTCGATGAGGCGTTGGAACAGGCATCAAATTCATAAGAATATATGTATAATAAAAATATTAAAACTACGATGTGTAAATAGTAATGTCTCTGATATAATAAAAATTTAGCAACTCACATTATTGTTCTCTTTTTACCCGACTGCCCAAAAGGAAGGTTATGCTTTTCGAGTGTATTTATGTATGTATGTCTAATTGTTTGTGACCCTCTAGAGCCTAAATCGGTAGACTGATTTTAATGTGCAAGTTGTTAAAGTTGGATTGGTCTGATTTTGCAAATGATTATAGGCTATACGACTTGCGTCCAGCTGTTTCGCTCGTTTATATAAGGTGTTCAAAAGTTTATCAATCAGTCTAAACAAAAGTTTTTTTTTTAATTTATATTCTTGTACATATTAGTAACAACCATGTCACATTATAAGAAAACCATGCACCCATTTCGAAATAACAGCATAAAACTTCCTAGCAAATGTTTTTTTTTATAGTTCACATTTACCTGACTGCATACTGTTCCAAATATGATTTTTACCATTTTTGCATGTTGTTCCATATATGGAACTGAGCTTATTTTCCACATTTTCTCGGGTTTTTCTGATTTTTTATTTTTTTCTGCATTTTTCTAGAATACTACAAAGTGTAAGACATGCCCTAAATTAATTTGATAGGAATCTAAAAATCCATGCGGTAAAGGGTTAATGTATTTGAAATCATTAATAATTAAAAAACTAAATTGTCACCAGAGCTATATATCTCACATTGGCGTAATCACATTGGCGTAATACATAATCATAAGTTATCACATTGGCATAATACACAATTATAAGTTATAATTAAAAGCCCCACTCCAGGTGACGCCACCAGGCGATAACAAACAGAATCTCATTATAAAAGCTTCCAGTAACGGTCAAGCTATTTAATAGCAGCGTTTTACCTGAAATAAAACGCATATTAAATACTTACCTTACTGGAAGCTTTACTTTTGATTTCTGCCTGGTGGCAATTACAAAAATTAACGCAATGAGGCCAAAAGGCACGCTATTTTTCCTAGAAAATAAAATGGCGCGCAATCGCCACAAGGGCGCCACCTGGAGGCTTCCGGTTACAACGCTTAAAGGGACTGAAAACGATAGCTGTTCGACGGAAAGGGATACGCACTCTCATTATAAAAGCTTCCAGTAAGGTAAGTATTTAATATGCGTTTTATTTCAGGTAAAACGCTGCTATTATTTTTTTACGCTAACTATACCTACCATTAAAGGTGACGTCCACAAGTGGTATATTATTCTGAGAAAAAATCGAACCAAGATGATATATTCTTCAGAAAAAATCGAACCAAGATGATATAGGCTTCCCAAAAATATTTAATTTAGATTTTTTCACCCCTCCAATTGTTTTTAAATGCGAAAAATAAATTGTATGAGAAATAACAATACAGCTTATTACTTTTTCTAGTTTATCAATGTTAAAGTGCTTCTATCGTTATTTTACTTACATTCGTAGCTGATCCTTCCACATTCATCGCTTAATTTGCTAAAATTAAAAATGATGATCTACCAGTGTGACCAGTTAGTAGGTACAATGTGACAAACAAACACTTCAAAAGTGTGTCTAATTGGTAAAAATTATTTTATTTAACAATTTGTAGGTTACTTAATCAGGGTTGATAGAGATGAACTACTTATGGAGCCAAATATATTTATTTATCCTAATAAATTCAAAATTAATTTAAAAAAAATAGGAGGGCTCATTTTTGTTTTTAACTGCTGTAATAGACTCAGAAAAATATGAACTTTCTCGAAATGTAACGAGTGTTGTGGTTAGAATTTTTGATTATTATTATACCAGCCTCCATACATTTTGTGGACATGTCCTTTAGGAATATTTTGAGATCACAATTTGACTTCTTCGCAATATGAAAAAATATTTTTAGCAATTATTGTTGTCCATTCGTCGGCAAAGATCGCTGAGGGCATTAAGATGATGGTGTGTTATATTATAATGAACTGATGTACTCAGCCGAAAGGAGGTTTACTATAGTTTGAGACTAGACTATAATTTGAGGAAAAAAATCTGCTGTTACATTTTGTTGATTCCGAGTTTCAGTTTTGCATGAAACAGCTGCTTTTTTTCTCGAATTTCGGGTTGGTCTCATAATATATGTTCGTAATAATGGTCTCAATCAACCAATCATTTTTACTTAATACAGGGTAAGCAGATAACCCTGTTTATAATAATATTTGAATTTCAGATTTATCCCACCTGAAATTCAAATGATTTCCCTCATTCTTTTATTGGTAGATACTTAGTGTTTTGTAGATTGTCCTATTAAATGAAATTACTGTATGGATACACTTTTTTTCTTTATGGGTTCTTCTCCCCCCGTGTTTGGCGGGAGTGAGGATTCCAACTCGAGCGGGAGCTCTTTTTGGAGGCTGGACGCCTCGGCCTCTCTGGGCCGAGGGGCGATGTTTGGAGGGTGCGAGTACCCTTCCCAGTCCGCGAGGACGGGCGGCTTCTCTCAGCACCCTCGTTAGCCGTTACGTGGCCATTGCTGGCCATCTTGGCTTGGCATCATGTGGGCCATCTTATGGCGTGGTGGTGTCGAGGATTGGAGTCTTCACGACCTGCACTAACCAGGTGCAGGCGGCATCTCTTCCTCCTCGACTGGGTGACGTGACGCACGTCGGGTCCGGTGGCTCGTCCGTACAGATGAACGCAGCTTCGAATGGTCAGTCCGGGAGTTACACTCGACCAAGACCGACTGAAGCGCGGAGCGGGGCTCTCTCGATCTGTCGGTGGTTTGTAGCGATGCGGATGGGGAGTGGGATCGCTAGCCCGGCTCAAGCGCGCCGCCGCGCGAGCCAGGCATCACGTCTCTAACATCCCCTTGAAACTCGGTCGTCGAACGCGTTGGTCGACAACGAAGATTGGGCGACGTCGAGCTCACGCCAGGGCGGAGCGACGCCCACCCGTGGTTATCCGATAGTGCCACAGTAGTGGCTGGCTTCATTTCGTTGTGGTGCGGACTCGCGTAGCGGCAGAGTCCGGTACGGCCGCGCGTCGCCTAGGCGACAGCAGCGGCGCGTTGGCTGGACTTCACGACGCTTGGACGTCGTGAGATGGGGTCAAGTGTTGCGCGATGCGCGTGGTCATTCCGATGAATACGCGCCCCGATCGAAATCAGAGGCGCGTTGTCTTGGTTGGTGGTAGGCGGCCGGCTCTACGCCCACTCTGTGCGGCGTGCATGAGTTGGCGGAGCGGGTCGCGCCGCCGTCGCTTCGGGTCGGTTGCTCCTCGGTCGCTGCGCAGACAGCCGTGTAGAGGCAAACGGGGTCCGCGTCAGTCGTCCATGGAGGCGTCCCTCATCGCGTCGGCGGGGTGCAGCCTGGATTACTCACAGGCCGCGGGTTTGACATATCTGGTAGTGGCGGCCGGCTTCAGGCCCACTCTGTGGGGCGTACATGAGTTGGCGGAGCGGGCCGCGCCGCCGTCGCTTCGGATCGTCTGCTTCTTGGTAGTCGCGCGCTGCGTCACCGTCTAGCCCAACGGGAGCGGCGCGACTTTTTAGATGTCTCTGCTTCGGCGGGGGTGGGGGGGGTGTCTAGCACCCGCCCCTGGATTCAATGAGGGTCAGTCCGGGTTGGTCGGGGGAGGCGAACCTCGACCCCGATGTCTGGTATTGATGCGGCGCGTCTCGAAGTCGTCGCTTCGCCCGCGGGCCGGAGGGTTTCCCTTCCGAGGTGTGCACTCCATCGGGGTGGGGAGCCTTGCGGCCCTCAGGCAAGGCAAGGGCTGACGATGGCGCGCCGGGGCGCCGGGTGAGCAAGCTCGAACCCGGCGCTGGATGTCTTGATGATCATGCGTAGGCGCGGAGTAAACTCGACGCGCCTACAGTGGTTTCAGTGCGGTTGGAGGGGCGGCGACGCTCACTCCGGCGAGCGCGGTGCCCGGGCCCGGGCCTCGGCGGGCCGGCGGCTTAATCGCCGCTCCTCGATGGTCTACAAGTGGTGACCGCGGCTGTGTCAACATCGCATCATGCGATGTTAGTGCAGCAGGCGGTCGCGTCTTGCGCAGCGCGATGTTGGCGGTGCTGGTGCGTGGCGGCCGCGGCGACTCGGCTCGACGTCGCTAGCAGACGGAGCCAGTCGCGGTCGGCGGCGCACGCGTGGCTTGCGTTTTTCTGCAGGCGCTCGATCGTTGCGGGGCGGGGGGGGGCCCGCGAGGACCCGACCCCCGCCCGTGGTCGCGGTTTGCAGAAAGACTGTGAGCCTCAGTGACTGGGAGCAGCGGAGCTCAAAAACCAGCCAAGGCAGGCTCGGGATACACTTGTAGAAAGAGATATATTCCAATGTTGGTGCTTTACTCTTCGGAACGTTTTTGGGATGCTTGTAATCATTCCAGTTCTCGTATGAAACTTCCTTGCCCATACCTACCTAGCTATGACAGCCGTGCCACCAAAAATTACCACACCCATTATAGAGCTAGGTAGTTATAATAAAACTCTGTGCCCATAGCTGTGTCAAATAAAGGTCGGCATACATACAGCTGATTAGTTTTTCGCATCCATCCAACTGGGAGCTCGCTCAGTTAATTAAAAGTTAGGAATTGGTGACTCCATATTTGAAGACAATGGAGCTTTTTTGTTTCTTCAATAACTATAGTATTTTAATTTTTCATGAGAAATTATCGAAACCCAGGTTGTTTGTTTAGGCATACCCTAACCCTGCTACTCGTAGGTATACATTCACGTAGTATGCATTAGTATCAGCAGAAGAACCTCCTAGGAGTAAATATTTTCTTTGAGTAGAACGTCCACTGCTGGACATGGGCCTCTTCTATGGATTTTTAATAAGCCCGGTTATAGGCATCCATAGGCTTATATCAATGGTTCAAAGAGTCGGTGGACGTCCTACGCTTCGCTTGCCGGTAGGTACGTAGTCTCCATTCGAGAACTTTACAAACAAACGAAAATGATAAATCAATTAAGATCAAAACATAAAATCTAAAATACCCAAAAAATAATAAATCATCATGATTGTTATCAGCAGTAGGACGTCCACTGCTGAACATGGGCCTCCCCTATTTACCTTTACATCGAAAATGCACTAAGATAGTAGTCAATCTACTTCTTTCTGGCAAGAAAACATCGTGCGCCGCGATGTTTCGCGCACAGAACTAGTTTAGCGCGCCAATCTTCGCCGCATGTGTAGCCAGGAACATCGTCTGCGCCCGACGACGATGAACATCGCGCGAAGCTTCGGGCTAAGCTGATGTAGCCACACCATCAAGTAAATTCAAGCGGAACATCAAATATAGCAACACTGCTTGGTGTACTATATAAGCGCCACACAAATCGGCGGATGGGAAGTTATGCGCAGAATCTTTGGCGCAGAACGCGGCGCAAAAGCCGAAACATAGGTACATATGCGCGGGAGCCAGAGAGACGAGACGCCGGGGCACACCCGCCCGCGAACCTCATGCATCCCGCGCGCTCCCTACGCCCGTGCTCACCACTACGACACGCGGCGTCGCAATTGTGCACACATGCGCGATAATTAGCGAATCACGGCGAAGTGTCATCTGCGGCTAACTAAACATTTCATCCGCCGACTTGTGTGGCGCTTAGTCTTAGTATAAACCGAGTAAAAACTTCATTCGGTTTTTCGTTGATCGACAGGCGAATTAAGGTTTTAAAACTCGTCGGCTCGTTTGTTGATCATCAAAAGTTATAAAGGTATTTCCCATTCATCGACAATCGTATGGGAAGCATTATTTTTTTTTTCTGACTGACACTGATACAAAAATCACTAGCATCATAGGAAATATATGTAATACTTATATGCATCATACGAAAAATTGAAACTACGAAATTGTAAACTCACAGAAAACTAGATACCTAGCACCATGGGTTTTGTTAGCATTGCCGAACAGAAAACTGGTTTTCGACGCAAAATCATTGCTGTAATCATCAACATGAACACAGAATGTGTCACTCTATCAATTGTATTGTATATTAAATCAATGTATAAGCTCTTGAGTCGGGACAAATTATTTAATGAAAGTCACCTAAAAACATTGATAAAACTGCATAATTATCAGTTAGGTACAATAATAATAGATTATATAATACCTAATATCTGATTATGTGAGCGTCCAAGGAATAAGGGTCACAAAAGCCACAATCAAGCCAACAAAATAGAAACGATGATACTTGACCCAGAAAATATTATCAAGTTGGAAGCTGCGAAATATTTCTATTTTTAGCGAACCTCCTGACACTTGTTAATAATTTTGTGATAAACGATCCACCTAAGAATAGACATATTATGACAACTTAATAGGTCTTATCTGTATCCTTCGTCTGGGTATTGTCAGATGAACATGAACACCAGCTTTTCAGTTTATTTACGGATTTCATTTTGGCTCGCAAGCTTATTGGCATACTCGCCACTCCTCTAACATCAAATCTTGCCGACCTCTTAGTGCTGGTTGACGCATCTTTGTACTTGACATTTGCACAGCTATCCTGCAGACAACCTGGACAACTTTGCTGTTGTTCCCTCGTCCGACATACTGAATTGGAAGATTTCGCTGTCTGAGCCATGTCCCGTCTGATACTTTCGTCGTTTGTATCAGACTTAATAGATTTACTAGATTTCGATTTTCTGTATAAACCAATAATTTCAACCGAATTTTGTTCTTTTTCCTTATTTGTGCACCTAGATCCGATTTCAATACCAGTGCTTCTGCGGGATCTGATTGTGATGGATCCACATGAAGTGCATTGAGTTATTTCGATCTCTTCATCGGACTCTGCATCTTTCTGGCAGCAATTTGATGTCGTCGACCGTCGAGCTTGCATTTGTGTAGAATCTATAGAGTCCAATTTGTTTTTCGACTTTTGAGCTAATAGCGATTCCTGCAATATATTCTTCAAAATGCTTTCTATCATTTTGGAATTTAATTCAAACTTATTCTCTTCTTTTACTTTTTTTTCTTTGACTTTACGTGAGCAGCTCTGAGATGATAGAGGTGGGATTTTTTTAAAACACGGTTGCTTTGAAAAACTGGGACAGCTTGTAGAAGCACTTACAAAAGTCATTTTTCGCTGGCTTGTTATATATTCTAATTCAGACGTAGAAGTAGCAACGTCCCTTGTAGCTGCATCAGTTCCAACATTTTTCAATTTTGATCCAAAACAAGTTGTTAGCGACGGATTATCTTTTGATATATTTCTAGGTGACTTGCATTTCTTACAGCTGCTCTTGACTTGTGGGATGTTCTTGTATCCTGTACAATCAATTGATGGGGAAGAAAAACTCACACACGGCGTCATATTCTTTTCTAAAGTTGTTTCAGTCGTAGAAGAAATATTTCCAGGACACACGGGACTCTTGCAATAACTGCTCTTCTTTTTTGCAATATTTCTGCCATCTTCGCAATTCGATGGCGAAGAAATACTAACACTGGGCGACTTATTTTGTTCTATAGATCTTTCAGTCATAGTGCAACTGTTTCTTGTATCCTCATAACATGAATTACACGATGGTGTAGTTTTGGCAGACGAATCGTTACAGCTACTACTACAAGGAATTATATGTCTATTTAAAACTGTTCTCTCACAAGCAGTAAATGGACGCATTGTAGGTTCTACTATTTGATTTCTGTCTGTATTTTGGTCTGATTGTGTCAATCTAGGTTTAATTTTGTAATTACTTTTAGATTTTCGCAATCTGAAACTTTTATCACTCTTTCGTTTATCGAAATCATGTTGTCTCGGACTCCGCCTTTCAGTTTGAGTGGTTATCACTTGTTCCTCTTCGATTATACCGCCATCACAATCTAAGCGTCTAATAATTTTGGTAACCTCTTGGTATTTATTCTGGAATGTTCCCAGTTTCAATTCGGGAATTGACTTGCAATTTATACATTTTATATTGGTTTGACTCGTGCTTTTAGATTCCACACTGGTTTTAGTAGAAGCTATAATCGGAACTTTGCTTTCTAGTTGTCGGTGCGTTTCCTTCACAAAAGTTTTATTGCATGGATCACATGATTTAGGTAATCTTTCTGGTTTTGGTTCATCGCACACCTCAAACATTACAGATTTATGGATTATTTCTGGTTTAGGTTCAATGCAGGGTTCACATACTACAGATTTAGGGGTAACATCTGGTTTAAACTTATTGCACAGTTCAGACGTTACAGTTTTAGGCATAATTTTTGACTTAGATTCAGTGCATGTTTGGTAAATCACATAAGTAGGAATAATTTCTGATTTCGGTTCATTGTATGATTCATATGTAACCGACCTAGGGATGATTTGAGGTTTAAGTTCGTCGCACAGTCCACGAGTCATGATGAATTCTGTTTTAGCTTCATTGCAAGATTCACAAGATAAATATTGAGGCATAATGTCCGGTTTAGGTTCATCGCAATATTCACAAGTTACATACTGGGGGATGATTTCTGGTTGAGGTTCATTGCAAGATTCACAAGCCACATATTGAGGGACAATTCCTGGTTTAGATTTATTACATTGTATATAACTCATGGTTTTAGGGATAATTTCTGGTTTAGTTCCATTGCATGATTCACATGTCACAAATTTAAAAACAATTTCCGGTTTGGGTTTATTACATGGTTGACAAGGCACGTTTTTAGAGATGATTCCTGGTTTAGGGTCATTGCATAGCTTACAACTCATTATTTCAGGGATGATATCTGGCTTAGGTTCATTGACTGGTTTACAGTTCATTATTTTAGGGTTGATTTCTGGTTTGACTTCATTGCATGTTCCACATGTCACTGACGTAGAGATGATTTCAGGTTTAGGCTCGTTGTATGGTGTACAAGTTACGTAGTTAGGATTTTTTTCATGTTCAGGGTCATTACATAACTTGCATGTCACAGATTTAGAGTTGACTTCCGGTTTAGGTTTATTGCATGGTTCACATGGCACGTATTTAGAGATGATATCTGGTTTAGGTTCATTGAATGGCTCACAACTCATGATATCAGGGATGATTTCTGGTTTAAATACATTGCATGGTTCACAACTCGTGATTTTAGGCATGATTTCTGGTTTATATTAATTGCATGATTCACAAGTTACAAACTGAGCGGTGAATTCTGCTTTAGGTTCATCAAATGTTTCACCGTGTGAATGTGTCAATGTTATAGATATAGGTTTACTTGGGACATCAATGCATATGCAAGGATATTCGATAGATTCTTCTTCGTTTTTGTTATCAATAATACTATCCATGATAAAGGAATCATCATCATCATCCATGAGGAAGGATCCATCCAGGAAATTTGCACAAATCGAGGATGTGGGTTTATCTTTATTGACGTCACTCTTTTTTTATGTTTCAGTTCCATGAATCGTTTGACTCGAAATGTATCTTCTCGTTCTTTTTCTTCTGGCTCTGATAATATGTAGACTACAGTAGCTCTCGGTTTTGGTATAACCTTTTATATAACCTTTTGCTAGTAGTTGTTTTTTTTCTGAAAATAAAAAACAAATGTTTAGGAAACAATTATTTTTCTCCTGATTTCGCTACGATATTTATACTAAATTTATTTATATATTTATATGTATATATATTTCTATTATATTTTTATACTCGTAAGTATCCCTAAGAAAATAGTTAAAACTCTTCTATCTAGGTCATAAAGTAGGTTCAAATGAGCTGATTTAGAAGAATGCGTGTCGCGTTGCCTTTTGATTTAAGTTATTATTTAGAATCTATCTCTACTATCTCCAAAAATTGCCAGAAAAGTAAAATATCTGCATAAACCTGCAGAGTAATAGTTATATTACTTTATTACAACTACCCTCATTTGATAAGTCTCGTCAAACATAGGTTTTGTTATTTTATTTACTGATATTTGGGTTTTAATTGAGACAATTTTCATAACTATTATTGTAAATAAATAAAAAGGAAACAAGCCATCACCACTATAAGCCACCAATGATGTCACAATTTGCAATCCTCCTCAATTGCTTCCTCTACAATGTGCTCTAGAATTGATGTACTTAATCAGCAAGCTTGACACCGATGTTTCTGTGTAATGATAAATTACTTGTGAAACTACCTAGTCTGATTATATATCTGTAATTTCACTTTTCGTTAAGATGAAAAAGTTTTATATTTCGAATTAAATATTAGTTGTTACTATTTATCTATGTATCTCTTTCAACTTTTCCGTGTCTTTATAAAGATTTGCTCTTATGAATAGTTTCATTATCGTCCTCTTCTTTTTGTACAAACATTATTTTGGAATCAGATAAATGATCATGTTTATTGCATTTCGTGAATTTCAACGCTTCGTCATCTTGAATTTCGTGCAATTGAAGCAATTCTTCGGACGCATTGTTAGACATTACAGGTAAATCAGATGTATTCTCACACATAGAATTACTGATGTCGTCACTACTAAAGCTAAAATTCATAGAATCCCAAAAACTAGTCATCGATTGCCAACATTTTCCGTTAGTGTGTGCCATTGGCTGTGACGTAGGCAGAGTCAATGATTGAACTTTTCGTATATTACGCCATAGTTCAGGTTTACCGACAGTTACAACGCTTATAGTTCTTTGATTCTTTGATTTATTTGACGTTCCAGGTGATTGGTCTATGTTTTCATTTTGACTATCAGAAAGCGGAACTATCCTCTCTTTCCTTCTTCTAATAATTTTTTTTCGTTCACTAATTGTGCCATCTTCATTTTTCATCCGAACAACTTTGGTTATTTCTTCAGTTTCAAGTTCAAAAGTACCTAATTCTAGATTGTCTATGTATTTTAGATTTCTTGAGGATTTTATTGTCGTAGTTGATTCTTTTTCTAATATTTTAAGGGGAACTTGCTGAGTGCTTTCAATCGACTCTATTATTTTAACAGTTTCTAGTTTTTTCTCGGGTTTTATTGGTAACAATAACCTTCCTTTTATTTTTTCTCCAGGTTTTTCTTGTTTAAGGTTTTCTGGTTTAGGTTTTTTTGGTTTATCTTTTTCCGGTTTAAGTATTTCAGGTACAGGTTTTAACGATTTAGGTTTTTCTGCTTCAGGTTCTTGCGGTTCAGATTTATCCGAATCCGATTTTTCGCGTTCATATTTTTCCGCTTTGGATTCTTCCGGTTCAGGTTTTTCTGATTCAGATATTTCACTAGCCATATAGTTTATTTCAGTATGCTTTTCTTCAGGAGAATTCTTCTTCTTTGCCTCTACATTAAGTTTGTATTTGTTTTCTAAAATTCTTTTCATCCTAAAAAATGTTTCCCTCTCTTCTTCTTCTAGTTCGTCTATGATGTAATGGATTGAAGCTTTTATCCTAGGTATTATCACTCGTCCAATAGCGTTTTGTCTCCTGTGAAATAGTTTGATCTTAGTTTAATTACTTCTTTTTTTAAATTATTTGCCGATGAGCTTCCTTTTACGTACTAGGACTGAGCGGAATAGTCTCAAAATATTCCCTTATAGCATCTTCATAGAGGCATAAATAATTAAAATAATAATAAGTATATATCTTCAATTCTGTTTAATGGATGTTTTAGAGCCGCACTGACTATGAACTCTATTATAGGCACCTACTCTTCGCACCTACTACAGTTTGTTGATTTTGTATGCACACGAGTCATTGTGATTTTGTCTAGGTATTTCTGGCAATCTTTGGTTGGTTCAGTTGAGACTGCTAAAATTAAAATGCTTGACTCAGGTATATAACAATTCAATATTATTTTTAGAAAGGAATATTTTAATTTACCGACATTAATGTGAACCAAGAGGCATTTTTGTACTTACATATGTTTTCTGTTCACTAATCCTGAAATATTAGATACTTACCTACATAATTACCATAAGTAATTAATTAATGAATCTCGTGTCATTTTTTTGGCTAGCCAAACATTAGGAAGAGTTTATTGCGCTCCTCCGCGATCTTCAAACATCTCACGCTATGTTTATTTAAAACATTTACCTAGATACCCACCTATCCCAGATTGTAAGAACTTTTTTTCCGCACTACACTGCCGCTAAGCTTCACAAAACTGGCATTTTTGATTCACTTTAAGACATACACTTTAACTTGAACAGAATTTATTACTCAGTATTAAAAAAATAGAGATAGGTACCTACTATTTTTAGATTTGATTTAAGCCCGACCAGTCCTCGAACGGAAGGATGAATTCATCGGCAGTTAAACCCTAAAAAAGCCTTGGGCTATTGCAGTGCGACGCAGATGTGACGTATCGGGAAAGCTATAATCGAATCATCAGAACAGCTGAACGTATACGTTAACAGTCACGTTTCCGAGTGGGAGCGGGAGCGAGCATTGTAAATCTGTGCTTTTGCGAACGGAATAGCCAATTATGGTTCATATACTATTTAATTAAAATGATTCAATTATAAAGCCACTGCAAGCGCATGAGCGGACGGCTTCCAGTCAAAGCTTCCTGCGTTTACTTTTCTAAACGGCAAGGCCCAATGTGACTTGCCGTTGAATACGTCGCGTGCACGTTAGCTATCTGCATTAATCTGCATCGTACTGCAAAAACTAAGTAAGTATCTAGGGTACTTAATTTAACTATGCACTGTGATCTGGTCCTGAAACTTGTGTCATAGACTTAGAGTTTGTGCAAAAAGAGAAGCAACGTGGGTGAGGTCGCCCGTGCGCTATTTTACTAATTTTGTTACGATGACAACACTGCTCTGTCATTGCTAGTACAACTAAAAGTGTTTGATACTTGGTAGACACCAATTCGGTTTTCATCAGTAGACTCGCGTCTACCAAGTAGTCGGTACCTTAGATGCTGATTAAAATCTTTTTGTTAGTTCACCGTAACGCCACGACGGTTCTCTTTTTAGTTTCTGCACAAACACTACTGGAACTAATATAGGTAACTAATTGCATAGAATTGCAAGATCCAATTAGTTTATAGGCCGAATTAAACTTCTTGGCGTCTGTGAAGTTATAGGTAAGTTGCGCGAAATCCAATCCTCGCGAAGATGTTATGTGATTTTTTTTTTTTATTATTTCGAATAGGTTCGCGTTTGACTACACACTGCCTGATGTTAAGCAGATGTGCGGTCTAGGGTGTAGCACGCTTACCTAGAAGATACCTATTTACTCGGGATTTGAAGACACCCACGTTGTACTTAAGCGGGAAGACAGACCCAGGCAAAGCGTTCCACATTCCGGCGTTCGTATGAGGAATGAGGATTCGAAACGCTTGGTTCTAACATGCGGAATGTCCACCATAAAAGGGTGGCGCTTTGGTCGCGTCACGGCTAGCCGTACGATAGAAGAAAGGGGCGGGGGGGACCAGATTGTGCAACACCTTGGCGCACTCTCCGAAGTGTATCCGGTAAAAGGCCGACAAACACGCCACCTTGCGACGATGCTCAAGACTTTGCAGCTGCGTCTTAGTCAAGGTGTCGTTGTCAATCAGCCTCCTGGCTCGCCTCTCAATCGACTCCAGAGCCTCCAGTTGATATTTGGCAGAGCCATCCCAAACAGGCACGTATCCAGCTTTGAATTTCGGGGGGGGGACCATTTACAAAAAAAAAACTGCCAAGTGCGAGTCGAAACTCGCTTTTAGGTGGACAGTCTAAGGATCGGTGATCTAATTGGGATCTAATTAGAACTTAGAACTTTTTGGAACTATGTTTTCTACAATAATTTTACTATACCAATAAAAATAACAGTGATATAAATTTTAAAATATTTTGATTTTTCATCTTTTATACATCCGAAAGTGTATTTGTTTGTTACTCTTTCATGTAGCAATGGACAGATGTTTGTTAGAAAACTATCTAAAAAGACACCTAACCACAATATTACTAGGTAGATATTATTATCTCATAATCAAAAATATTTTACTAATGCGAGCCAAAACATAAAAAGATGCAATTTTCGTTTGTTTCTTTTTTAAGTCTAGAAAGGTGTTTGACCACATCCGTCTGATCTGAAGCAGAGACGCGGTGAACCGCGTCTCTGCTTCTGTCTGCGGGTGTAACATATTTAGGTACCTAGATGTTATCTACTTGTTTAGATTCCCAGATTGTTAATTGACTAAGAGTTCCATATTTTAGCTGTTCTTACTAGAAATACCGAATCAAAACTCGAAGCTGTAGAGTTGAAATTAAAACTAGATCTACTTATGCTCCTTTGCAGCTGTTAACAATTGAATTTCTTAGATACGTACTGTGAAAAAACGTTACAGAGCGTTAGGGTGGTTGCCCTAGGAGACTAGGTCAATGTGTGAAATTCACATATTTTGCTTTTTTGGCATTTACACATTGCAGTTTCCAAAAAATAAATACTGTCTATGTATTAACAGATGAAATTCTCGTTGTAAGTTTACAAAAACCCATTTAAATGGATAGGTTTTTAAATAATAAAAAATTGTACTTAGTCAGTCTTTGTACAAAAGTGCATGAATGAATTATTAACCTAAAATTGAATTTCGCGCGCTGACCGAAGACACAAGCCATACGTAAATTCATACTGCACCAGCTTTTTTTTAATAGTCCACTGCCCACACCCCACGCTTTTTTACAATAGTATCAATATTTTTCGTTTATTATTTTTTTCTGCCTATATTGAAAATTATTTCACACTTTTTTGGTTTGATATATATTATGCTATGAAAGCGTGCTTTTAGTTTTTTTTTAACTTTATTTATTTTTCCTTTTTTAGTAATAAAATAAATGCATTATCATCCATCTTTGTTAAGTGTGCAAAGTTTTAAGTTAATCTGATCGCTCAAAGATGAGCAAAATAGAGTTGGTGGGGGTTGGTTACAAGCAAGCAAACATACAGGTAAAACCAATATAAAAGGGTGATAAAAACAAATTTCTCTGTTATCGTGAAAAAAAAGTTAGAGCCGCTCGATGATCGGTAGAGCCGTAAAAACCTCCATATTTTGTCACTCATCATGTTTGGCAAAAATAATTGGTTTATACCTACACATAAAGAAAATAATCTGAGTAAACCCCTCGGTTGGCGAGTCGGCCCACTCTTCACTCGCACTTGTCCGGGTTTTTGTCACTAGTTTTAATAATTCGTGAAACGATTGAGACTCCAAAATAACTGCACAAGTGTGTAACATCTGATTTTTAAGAAAGAAGCCCCGGAGAGTATACAGATGTGCTTTTTTGCTTAGAGAGAATTCTGAGGATTCGGAGAACAATAGCCGAAGGGTCGGTTTATGAGTCACTTTCATTTTTAGGGTCGTCTACATAGCAACAGCATTCAACAAATTGTCACCTTGTAGCCAAATAATCTATTTTATCTAGTGTATGTTCAAAAATTTCGGGGGGGGACCGGTCCCCTATGTCCCCCCCCCCTGGATACGTGCCTGATCCCAAAGGTGAGAGCAGTATTCCATGCAAGACCTGACTAGTGCTTTATAAAGACTAAGCTTCAGTCAGGGTTGGGTTTTACGTAGTATTATTATATCTTCTTTGCTTGTAGGTACTTAGCTAGCATTACAGCCGCCTAGAAGTTTGATCCGGCCTATACCTACCTACGTAAGTATAAATGCGAGTGCTGCGCACTAGTATTTACCTCTGAGCGTTCCTATGCGCCGTTTCTATAGTAATAAATGTTATTCTCTGTTGACAGATGACTATGATCCTTTTGAGCAGATCCCGCCAGTGTTTTTTGGCTGCTATGATGGTCTCACCTCCCCTCCCTATACCCAAGTGGGGGTAGCTGTCATCATCAGTCTGTGAAAAAATTAAAATGAGTGAAAATATTATTTAAGGTGAAGTGCTAGAGGCAGCACGCGAAATTCAGGGCTTTTTGCTATTTGTTGACCGACGAAACGGAGGTTACTCTACTCAGTACGAAGTCTTATAGTACTCAAATCGACGCATATACAGAGTTACAAGCCAAGTCCACCTATTCCTGTTAAGGGTGTGTAGTTATTTACATCATTTCTGACTGATTTGTCTATAAAATACCCCATCCTAAATCTAACAGTACCTGTTCGAGATATTTTAATTACTTTTGTATATTTTACCTGATTTTTGACTATCAGCTTAGATATTTTAAAATGTAATTGTCTTATTATGTCTTATAATTACTGTCATTTGAGTTTTACATGTACAGTAAGAAATAGAAGTTTTATGACCACAATAACCAATATTGTAGGTACGTAAAATGAATAAATAAGTCGTTGTAGAGGTAGACGATTAAAATTTATAAATAGGAAGAACAATTTAGAAAGTTTATTTTTTTTCATTGATGTCTAAGAATAATATTATGTGGCCTGTTTTGCAGATGCACCTAAACTATCCATGTTAAGGTGTAACAATCTAAGGTTTGCATAAATAATCATAGAAAAAACTTAATTTTATTAACTACTTTAGTGAATTTCAGAAATAGGAATCCAGACAGACAAGTACGAGTAGGTACCTATTGGGTCAGTTGGCTGTCTCCTTGGACATCTCCAAAGTTTTTGACAGGGTCTGGCACGAGAGCCATTTAAGGAGGCCCCATTTAAATTTTATTGAAATCGGCTGAGCTTTGATAAATCAACAATAATGTGAAAAATGCTACATATTCAGTGCGAAATATTCGCGAATTCTGTACACGGTTGAAGTCGGTCATGCCATTTTTTGCGAAAAATAATTATTGCTTAACTACTTAGGATTACTTAACAAAAACTAATTTTACGGCAACATATATATCGTATTAGCATGTTAAATACACCAAAAAACCAGTATAATCGTCAATCTATGTAAAAACGTTGATTGAAAGAAAATTATGATGAATATTATGACAAAAATACTGTAAAATGTAAATAATAACTAAAATAATTGAACTAAATTTGCACACCGAAAGGTGGAATATGGCGATCATAAATGTACATAACATCTGTATTACTCTGTAAACACCCATATACGCAAATAAAGATTATGAATTATGAATTATGAAAAAAATAAACCAATTTAAGTGATAATTGAGGACGTAACAATAAAATTGAAGCTATTTTTTTCGCAAAATCAGTTTTTATAAATTCAAGGTGGAATACCTACAGCAATAAATAGCTAAAAACCCAAAAATCCTCCTTATGGAGAATTTTTTTTTTTTTAAATTAAAGTGAATCCGTTGCATGTTGCACCGTTAAGTACCTACTGTTTGAAAAATAACTAACACACTTTCGGAATTTTTAATATTATTATGGATACGTAAGTAATCCACTTTACAATCTACAATTACTTTAGTCTTGTAAATGTATAATTCATTTTAGTTTAAGTATTTTGACTCCTTATACTGTAATTATTACAGATACCTACCTCATGAATGTAGATCTGCCGAGTTTTGACGCCAGTAAAAGCTTTGAAGACCATCTCCACTGTTATTGGTGCCTGAAAATAGGGATTATACCTACAATACATAAGAAGAAGTTATGTTGGTAGTTACTGTATCTAATTTGGAAAAGAAGCTCCGAGCAAAAAGCACAACAAGTACCTAGGTAGGTTCCTACTTAAATGCTCTAATAAATGTAATATCGGTATTATCCTATTCTGGTAGGTATTTATGTAAATACCTACCTACCTAACAATAAAGCGGAAACTCAGAAACCTGAAAGAAATGTACGCATCATCTCTTACATGCTTATTTACATGCTTTACATGCTTATTTTATCTAGGGTATCTAGATATCTAAGACTCTTACAGCATCGCTTTATTATCCGTCAGAAAACCAATTGGTCACTTTCTATAAATATTAGTAGGTAGGTATAATCCGCGCCACGCAAATCGGAGGATGGGAAGTTAGGCGCAGCGCAGAACGCTGCGCAAATTAAAGGCAAAATATAGGTATGCGCGGGAGCCAGAGAGACTCGCGCCGGGGCACACCCGCCCACCAACCTCATGCCTCCCGCGCGCTCCCTACGCCCGTACTCACTACTTCGCCACTCGCATTAGGTATGCACACATGCGCAATAGTTAGAATCACGGCGAAGTGTCATCTGCGGTCAAGTGTCAACTTCTTATCCGCCGACTTGTGTGGCGATACCTAAGTATAATTGAACTCACATGAAAGCCTATGTTCTCCAATACAATACCGTTGAAGCAGGGGCTGGAGTAGCGCGCACGGGCCAGCTGAATGTAACCCAGCCTCATATCTTCACGGAAAGTCAAGTACGACCTGAAAAAAAACGAATTTTCGATCAGGTCACGTGTCCTGACGCGAGTTTAACATTTTTACCCATCCCAAAAAGTGCACAACGCCGCTAAAGAAGTTTTCACTTCAAAAATGTAGGTAAGTATAATTAAAAGGTGACATCCACAAGTGGTATATTATTCAGAGAAAAATCGAACCAAGATGATTTTTACATCATTTGAAAGCTTGATATATGGGCTTCTCAAAAATATATAATTTTGATTTTTTTATCCCTCGTTGTTGTTTGATTATTATTATATCAGCCTTCATACATTTTGTGGACATGTCCTTTCGTATGCCCGTAAAGTCCGAATGGAGACTACGCAGGGTAAGACATCCAATCACAAATATCCATCCACCAGCCATATTACGTTCACTCCAGGGCATAGGCCTCCATTATTATTCATACAGGGACTTCGTCCATAATAGCCGCGTTGGGCAGGCGTGATAGCGATCGCAGAAACTCATAGCTAGATAGATACGCTATAATGTTTTTGTCTACCGGTGTCGGAGCCTTAAGCGGTGACATCTATGACAAATTTTGAACAACTTTTACTGTCGGGTCAACTCTGAAAACGCAAAAAAAACAGCTTTTCCATACTTTTTGTCGTAAGTCTACAAAAAATCGTATGGAATAGCAGTTTTTTTTTACGTTTTCATAGTTGGTCCCATAGTAAAAGTAGTTCAAAATTTGTCATAGATGTCACCACTTAAGGCTCCGACACCGCTTGACAAACACATTGTATAGATGCAGCTGCCCATCCTTGCCCGGCGGCCGTATTGTGTACGCGTTCTGACGTTCGGTTTCGCTATTTCTCCTGCTCGCGCCAATTACTCGCACCACGAGACCGAGCGGGACAAAAAGCGAAGTCGTGAGGGACCCTATTTTTCAACTTCGCACATCTTGGTCGTATACGGAACTTGGGTGGTGTAATCGCAATTTCCATTGACTTTGACTGATTATATGGAAAATCTCTGTTTTCTATAGTATGGAACGTAGACAGAGGAAGTTGCGAACACTCCATACCTGAGGGGTTTTTTTTTTTTTTTTTTTACGAGGGGGAAATCTTCCAAAGATGCCCGACCGCTTTGGGGTGCAGTCGGGTTATGTGGGATTGTACCCACTAAAACCCCCTCGGTGGCCAGCCTATGTGCCTTCTTGGGAGCCCCGGGATCTCCAAAAGGAACGCACCGGTGCTCCCGGCACTTCGTGTGTCTACTCGCCTGGTAGTAGACCAGGCTTGTGCGGTCCAGTACGACAGCGTTGCCACAACGCTGCCGCCCTTCTCGGGCCCGCTTGAGTGGATGGCCAGAGCCCCAACTCTAACCACCCACGAGCCCAGGGGTCCCCTTTTAGTAGGCTCTTACTACAGGCAGGGGATACCGATGCCGTATTCTAGTGCCCCGGCATCAGGGCAAACCTGAGGGGTTAGTCCAGGTTTACACGTAAATTGTAACTACAGCTGTTTCCGTATGGCTCTATAGGTAGGTAGGTACATCTCTGTACAGCAAAGCTACCTACTGACGGAAACGAAGAATAAACTAACCAAAATGTATGGAGCCGCATGCGAACGCGAAAGTTTAAGTAGGTGAACTACGCAAAACCTGGACTACGGGGTAAGTTCCGTATATGACAAAGCCGTGCAAAGTTCTAAAATCTGGCCCCAGAACGCGTGGGAACATAATACTCAGTGCCATTTTAACTCTTAATGGTCATATTAGTCGGTTTCGCTGTATCTCATTCGACTCTTACGACTACAACTACTTACAAAGCTGTCGTAAGACATAGAATAGGCCCTATTACACAGGGTGTAATAGGGTAGTAATATTATTAGGTGTCTTATCTTGAAGGTCGCTGTCGTAAAAGTATGGAATGTAAAAATAAGACATGGTATGGAAATTAAATGATGAATTAATTATTACAATCATGAGGTAGCAGTATCCCGAGAAAATAATATTTTTCACTAACTCCTGTAACTCAGTGGCAAGTTTCCTCAGCTCGCGTCCGGTGGCCAAGGCGGTCCACTTCATCAGCTTTTTGCCGGTGAACGCCAGGTGGCAGCGGGTACGCATCTGCTGGAGCCCCACCAGGGACGGCATGCAAGGGTAACGGGTGGCGGAGATGGTGTTGTCGTCTTCTTCTGTTGTAGGCAAACAGAACCAAAATTAAAGTTAATAATACTTAGCTACCTACGCCTGCAGAGCAACTTATAGAATTTCCTAATAATCTGTAATAGGTAACTCCTGGTTTCTTGGTAGCGTCGCATAGGAGCCCCAAGATAAACTTGTGCTTAGTCTGGAGCTCGCCGTCAAGCCTTTTCCTGAAATTATTGTTTAACTGTACCTATTTGAGTATTTGTAATCTTTGTATCTGCAGATTGGCTCTTTTGAAACAACACTACAGTACGAGTATTTCCAGTTGGAAATACCCTGTATAAGGACTTCTACACACGTTACGAGCACCATGTGGTTGACCGAATGAAAAAATAAGGAAGAAATAAAATAAACGATGTCTTTATTATGCTCTCGTCCATTGTACAAGACCATGTGCTTGCCCTATGCTAAATCGAAATAGGGTGATTAAGACCATCATTTTGAACAACTTTAACCATGGGGCCAAGCCTGAATTTGAGAAAAAAATCATCTGTTTCATACATTTTGTCGATTCCGAGTTGCAATTTTGTAAGGAAGAGCTGATTTTTTTCTCGGATTTCGCGTTGGCTTCATAGTAAAAGTTGTTAATAATGATGGTTTAAATCACCTTCCGGATTACTATACCTACCCAGTTCTGGATAACCCTTTCTAGGCAACCGCACGAACATGAAACAATGAACATGAACAGCATGAAACCGCAAGGAGACCCGTTGCCGTCGTCCGTGTGCGAATGGTATAATCTTTGATTATGTAATGTAAAGCTAAGCGTCTACTAGGCGGGCCGCATCGGGTCGCATCGCAATGCAAAAATCACTTGCTTTATTACATTTTGTATGAAACTGGGTCGATTAGAGACGGCCCGTCCGTCTCTAATCGACGCAGTTTCATACAAAATGTACCTATAGCAAGCGGATTTTTGCGTTGCGTTGCAACCGCCCGCCTAGTGGACGCTTAGCTTTATAAGGTTACTTACCATCATCATCGCCAAACATTCTGAGATCTTGGACAGTTTAGAAATCAAAAGAATAGTGTAGGTACATAAAGAGATATCACAAAACAATTTTCAGTTCATAGGTAATTTAGGATAGGGACAGAATTACAAAATTGGTTTTCATTGGCGCGGAATTCGCTCATACGATAAATCTAATTTCTTCTAAATTCTGACCGCTGCGCATCTCTTATCATTTTCATTTTTGAAGTCTTTTTGGTTATTTATTTTTTATATAAAATATATTACATTTACAATCTCATCTTTTACATGGTAGGACCCAAGTAGGAACAATAAAATAAATTAAAAAATTTTGTGTACAAAAGTCATTACAAAATAAATAACGATGATTCTCTAAACTCTACGTAACTATGCCTTGCTGCCTTGCTCTATGCTCTTCTCTTCTGTATTTTTTTTATTGTGAACCTCTTTGAAGTAAGCATTTTAAACACAGATTTTGTATGTTTTGCCCGGTTCATTTTCTGATTGTATTTTTTTTCTTTTACATCAAATATAAAAGAAAAAGTGATCAGGCTGCGTGGTCACAACACTAATTTTAGCAAGCAATAAATGCAACAAATCGCAAACATAAGAGGCAAAAGTCGGAGATACTGACATCCACTCCTGTTAAAGATGAGCAGGCTGTTAAATATGTCAAAGCAAACAACAAAAAGACAAAAATATTAGCAGGTTGCAGCAAAACGAAAAAAAATGGTACCAGAGAAAACAAAAGGCAAAAGCCAAATACCTACTTTAAATAATCAAAGAGTCCGATGTCAATATTTATTTTTGGTCCCATTAAATTTTTAAATTGGAATTTTAAATTCGTTTTTAAATTGGTCCCATTCAAATTTAATCGAAATCGACTGAGCCATTTTTGATAAATCAACAATAATGTGAAAAATGGTACATCGATCCGTGCGAAATATTCGGTGTATTTTGTACACGGGTAAAGTCGGTCATGCTATTTTATGCAAAAAATAATTTAAAAAATTATGTATTTCGAAAGGGTATATCCCGAGCTGTCCCATTTTTATGAAAATTGGCTGAGCCATTTTCGATAAATTAACAATAATGTATAGGCTGAATCATAGAAGTCGACGGATGTGAAGTTAGCTACAAACTGCGCTGCGCGCTATCCAATCCTGACTGAAACTCACATAAAGCTGCTCGCTTGGGTTTCGCGCAGCTTAGTCTCGCTCCTCTGACTCTGACCTCTGAGGTCCAAGTTTGGCGGTTGGCGGCACGCGCGCTTATTTACATAGAGTTAGTTAAGTTTAGACCGGTAAATATTTTTTTAGTTTTGTGTGGAAGAAAATAATAAGTACGATTGTTTTACATACAATACGTTTGTTATTAAAGATGTTTGTTTTGATGTACAGAATATAAATTAAAAGGATGCTAAATGGATTATCAGTATAAGTAACCTTAAGTAACTTTGATAATCTTCAGATCAAGTCTCTCAGAAAACAGGAAAGCTGGCAGTTTGTTCCATTCCCTGGCCGTATGAATCATAACACCTACTAGGCTCAATACAAGCAAAATAGGTAGGTACAATACCCTACATTCAGATTCCTGCAGATAGCTTATAGGTACCTATACATACCTAAGCATTACTCAGAATTCTTAGAAACCCTGAACAGGTAGAGACACTTATGTAGGAATACATAAATAGTAGGATGTAGTACCTACGTAACCATTTAATCTGTAATATGAAGAGTACAGCCGTACAGGTACAGGCAGTAGTGTGGTCAGGTTACCGTGACGTCGCTCCTCATAATACATCGACACAATGTACCCAGCCTACTCTTGCCGCACAATAAACTACGGGAGCAGTCAGATTCCTTTAGAACAACTTCCGGCCTCGGAGGCCCGCCTCGGAATGCTTCAGGCACAAGGCAGTACAACTAATTTGAGATGTATCTATATTTATCAGTAACTAGCTTTTGCCAGCGTGATATTTTAATTTGTGCGCTTTTATTTATTTTATTTTACTTTCCGGGATAAAAAGACATTCCAACAGACACCCCAACCTTTACCTATATTCATGCAAAAAATCAAGTCAATCCCTCTCCCCCTATTGCTGCGTGAAAGAGTAACTACTTACTAATAAACCAAAAACATACCTACTTTCGGATTTATAATATTAGTAGGTAGGTAAATATTCATTTACAATAATTAATATGAAAACATTTTCCTTACCTTATGATAGATTTATAATTACTATAAAATCAGTACAATTAAGTATTCAATTGAAAACGAGGGATTTACAATAACAATAGGTAGGTAACTATTGTGATAGTAAATAATCGGTCAAGTGCGATTCGGACTCGTGCACGAAGGGTTCCGTAAGGCCCCCCATAATAGGTATATTTTATTTTAATTATTTCTTTTTGAACAAAATATTCTGTTGATATTACGGGCATCTACCTGTGTTTATAGTTAATATCGAGCGAAAAAATATTTAAAAACCCCTTCAATATTTATTTATTTAGTATTTGTTTTTATAGCGGCAACATAAATACGTCATCTGTGAAAATTTCAACGTTCTAGCTATCACGGTTCATGAGATACAGCCTGGTGACAGACAGACGGACTGACATGGACAGTGGAGTCTTAGTAATAGGGTCCCGTTCTTACCCTTTGGGTTTGGGTACTATTAGGCGTTACGCTATCATCAACTCTCAACTTTGGCTCTTATATAGAGTCAAAAGCCCAATTAGCCTCAAAAAAACTTGGGTGTTCTCTCTAAGGTGAGACGGTATTTCACACCTGAGCAACTGCTTAGTCTTTATAAAGCGCAAGTCAGGTCTTGCATGGAATACTGCTCTCACCTTTGGGATGGCTCTGCCAAATACCAGTTGGAGGCTTTGGAGTCCATTGAAAGGCGAGCCAGGAGGCTGATAGGCAACCAAACCTTGACTGAGTCGAAGCTGCAAAGTCTCGAGCATCGACGTAGGGTACGGCTAGACAGACGCGACCAAAGCGCCACCCTTTTATGGTGGACATCCCACGCGTTAGAACCAAGCGTTATGAGTCCACATTCCTCATACGAACTGCCAGAATGTGGAACGCTTTGCCTAAGTCTGTCTTTCCGTTAAAGTACAATGTAGGTGAATCTCGAGTTAATAGGTAATCTTATATCTTCTAGGTAAGCGTGCTACATCCTAGACCGCATATCTGCTTAACATCAGGCAGTGTATAGTCAAACGCAAACCTATTTGAAATAAATAAAAAATGGAACCCCAGAAAAAAAAGATTTTTGCAATTGCAAAATGGAGCTGATATTTAACTTTACAGGCACTTGATGAATGTAACTCATTTTCATCCAATATCAGTTTGAACCATTTTTAGGTATTATGCACACATAAAAACATTACATGACATTATTTAGTGGGCTATAGGATTATTTGAGTTTATGTATGCTAAATTGGAAAAAGGCAAATTCTATGCAGATATACAGCCTGAAATACCTCATAAACCCTGGTTCTAAATATACCAAACTATATATAAGAACCACATCTGTAATTTGTCGCCTCAGTCTTAATCATGCTTGCACCCCAGTATTCCTGGCAAAAACTCAGGATTAGGGATCACTCCCAGTGTGAGTGCGGTCTCGAAGAGAGAAATATGCACCACATATGTTTAGTCATCCTTTAATCCAGTACTCCTCATATGATGCCATCCCCCCAGAAATCCCTCGTCCCACATCTTTCAAAAAATATATTAAAATTGATAAAATTAAGTTGTAAATAGCATTAACCACTAATTATATTGTAGTTTAGTATATTTATGTGTATGTGTTCGTCTTATTAGTTTATTTAAATTATACTGTGTTTGTTTCAGAGGTGAAAGGTATAAAATCCTTAAAACTGTAAACTAATTAAATACAGTATTATCATTAGACTCCGTACAAATTCTCTACGTTTGATGGCAGTACTACACAAGACATTGGCGAAATTGTGAAACACCCTCACAGAAGCCACAAACAAGAATTGAATGGAGTTTATGTATGTCTATGTACCTATCTATTTTATGTCACAACTCAATGACATAAAGGGTTATCTACTTGTCCAGTACTTTTTTTTATTGTATATATGTATTATATATATACTCATTACCCCCCACATAATTAGGGAAGCTTTTAATTAATTATTTACATGCTAATGTTTAATTATACCTACAATAATAATTGCATGAGAACCAATAAAGAAAAAAAAACAAACATACACCGCAATAAATATCAGTAATTTTCAAAACGAAAAAGTTATTTGAACAATGTTAGGAAAAAACCTGAGGAACATACTTATAGGCCGAGAGACACATACATTGTTCAAAGTACTAAGCCGGAAGGGGGCGAATAAGACCATCATTATGTACAACTTTGACTATGGGGCCAACCCGGAATTCGAGAAAAAATCAGCTGTCCCATACAAAATCGCAACTGGGTGTGAAACTTGTTTTTTCCTAGAATTCCGAATAGGCCCCATAGTAAAAAATGTTCATGATTTTGGTCTTAAACACCCCCTTCCAGCTAAGTACAGGGCAAGCAGATAACCCTGTATGATAGTACTGTTAATATGTACCAATACTAAACAGGCTCCAAGGTAATGTTATCAACCTAGTTACAATTCAAAAACTTTTTAAAATGTGGAAATACCTAAGTAATAAAATGGGCTATCTGGAAGATATTGAGCACTTGAAAACACGGCATAATTCAACTACCTCAAATATATAAATTAGGAAAGCTTGTGGCTATGGTCTATGGTAATATAAAATCATTCAATAAAAGAAACCAAAGTAACAAGCTCGTTTCGACATTTTATTCATGTAAATTTGCAGATATAATTAATACAAATTATGGTCATGTAAATTGGGATCTAAGATAAATAATAGGTACTTTAAGTTAGCTGGTTTAGAGGACCTTGTATTGTACCTCCTCCGAAGTGTTGCGACGCCAGCCGCTGATTACTGGTGATTCATACATACAAAAAGGCAGTCTCGGAGGTGTGGCATTACAAATACTGTCTTAATCCTAATGTTTACAATACCTATGAGATTTTCTGTGATAGTGATAACACAAACTTAACTATGTGAACCTACTACATCCTGAAGGCTACAAGTATGCATGCATGACTTTACGTTAAGGTTTCCACTCTCTAATTGTTTAAGTGCAGAGCTATGTATTTTGATTATGTTAACTAAATTTCTAAAAGATTAATGTGACAAACCTATATTGTCAATAATGTCATACAATCACAATTTTTCCTAAAGCTATCTTCTGTACAGTAATAACGTAGGATAAATTTAGGATGCCTAGTAAAATGCCAATTTATTAGTTATTTTACATGAGTGATGCCACAAGTTGAGCAGGAATAGGTATTACATACTTCACTACTATGTACTAAACATGGTTCTCAGGTATCCAGCAGCAGTATCAGTGTCAACACCAGTGTGAAGTTGCACTCAATTTATCCTCTTTAAAATTATCAATAGCTAGTTAACATAATACTCTAGATACAAAATGAAGTTATTCACAAACAAATCCATAAATAAAGTTTTATTAAAATGTGTATGATTGAAATACTCTGTATGTCAACACTAATGATTTCTTGAATGAATGGTCATTCATTTCAGAGAGAGCGATGTTTTAGTCCTCGGATTCTTCCTCTTCTTGTTCAGGCTTGCTGGGTTTCAGCCACGGGTGCTGAAGGCACTCAAATGCAGTAGCGCGCCGATTGGGATCGAAATCTAACATGGGTTTTAAAAAATCGGCAAATTCTTCTGCATCAATCTGACTCCACTCATATTTTTCTGTGAGTACAGACACTAGCCCCCAAGGCTTGAGACCTGTTATATTTCTCAATTCACCTTTCTTATTAAAGTATACTTTGGAGTATTTTCCTGAAGCGGCAATTCTTTTAGGAATATCTCCAAGTAGTTCTATAATATGGGCTAAATGGTCTTCATCACGGGTATATCCGTCACCCGAGTGAGGTTCAAATAAGTAATCTCCTGTAGCAAGCTCGAATGCCATACAAGCAGTACTCCAGATATCTGCAGAAGTCCCGTAGCCCGCACTCAATAGCACTTCTAAAGACCTGTACTGTCTAGTCTGGATATCCTCAGTAAAATGCCGATGAACCCAGCAAGCATTCCCAAGATCTGCAATCTTTACTTCTATATCACAAGCATCAAAAGCTGGATCAGGTCTCTTTTCAAAGGATTTCACCATGTTTTGTTGTGAATGAAAAGACGGGGGTGTATCTGTCATTTCCCCTTCAGACATAGGGGTGCCAGTATCATCTCCACAACCATATTGTTTACTACGGACCTGCACAGCATCAGCGTCGGCATCAAATGCCTCATCATCAGCCCTTTGCAGATCATTGCATCCATTAACATTAGAATCATTATCAGACCGTGTATTATCAATGACGCTGGCCTCTTCAGGTGTCTGTGGTGAGTCATCATTGTCCTGAGACATAGGTGCTGATTCACTGTTATTTTCAACTTTCTTCTGCTCTTCAATTTCCTCAATTTGTTCCATTTGTTTTTTGAGTAACATGGACTGTCGCTTTGCTTTCTTTTTTAGCTTTTTCTTCTTGTTTCTGCTCATTTTAGCAGTTACGACTTGTTCCTGGAATTCCTTAGGAGCAGTACTAATTAACGAGTGGGGCAACCTCAGGCCCAGGGAATGTAGCTCGGTGGCCTCCGCTGCCAGTTTGCGGATATATGGTTCATCTACACACACCAACACATTTTCAGGCTTTATATCAGTATGAATAATTTTACACTTAGTATGGAGATAATCCAAGCCTTCGAGGACTTGGCGAATAATGGTTTTAACATTTTCACGTGGGATGCCTCTATAATTGGATCTGAGTATTAGCTTCAGGAGGTGATGCCCCAGTACCTCAAACACCATACACACATGGGTACCATTTACACCAGTGATTTTAAAATCATTCAGCAGCTGCACAGTCTTATTCCTTTTCGGGTCGGAAGGATCACTGTCGCGCACAGCCCTCAATATTTTAATTTCGTCAAGTGCCGTCTCCGTGAAATGTGGAGCCGACTTGACAACTTTTAACGCAACAAACCTTTTGTCGACTAGATCCCAGCACAACCATACGGTGGAAAAATGGCCCCATCCCAGTTTCCTAGTGACGTGGTAACGATTCAGGAATAAATCGCCAATTTTGACAGGATGGTATCCACCCTTGCAGTAATCGGCACTATCCTCTTGTTCCTCGTCATCGCTGCCGTACTGCTCGTCTTCGTCCTCTTCAATCGTCTCATTGGAAGAACTATGCGTTGGTTCTAGTCGGTTTTGGTTCTGGTTGCGCAGACCGTTCCCTTGTCCACCAGCCCCGTGATCCTCCTCGCGGTTCTTCTTTTTACCGAGTTTGTGTCGTTTCTTTTTCGCCTGAATGGCGAGTACCCTTCTATTTACATCTGATTTAGAACTCATTTAGTAAATTAAAACGCTTGCAACAACTTTTAATGATTAAAATTTTAACTTTTCATCTCAAATCTTTTTGTTTGAGTATGGCGGCCGGTCGTAGAACAAAATGCGCTCGAACACGACTTCAAGATGTTGCCACAACCAAAAATGACTAAAGAAAATTACAAAATAGAAAATCAAAATAAAAAAAAAAGATCTATGAAAATCACAGAGCTATTACAACTTGAGAGATAGCGCTGTTGTCGCTTGAGAGATAGCGCTGTTGTCGCTTGAGAGATAGCGCTGTTGTCGCTTGAGAGATAGCGCTGTTGTCGCTTGAGAGATAGCGCTGTTGTCGCTTCGTGCGCGAGTCCGATTCGGACTCGCGCCGTTCGCGAAGGGTTCCGTACCGTACGAGAGCCCCTTTAGCCCCATTTCAAGCGTCTACATGTTGCTATATAGAATAAGAATAAAAAAATGTTTATTGTTAAGCCGTGTAAAAAGATGTTACATAAAAATTGTTTCAACAGCCTGCCCATTTCGAGCGCACAATAGTTAGTATTATTACTAAAAATTCCAACTTAAAAGTGCTAATTGATTACAGATTAAGCGAAATATATTTGGTTAATCTGTAATCAATTATATTTGGTTATAAGCAAATATATTATAATATATAATTGATTACAGATGTAAAGCAAATTATATTTGGTTATATTATATGCTGTTATTAATATCGAACAAAAAACTGCAAAAAATACGATTGTTGTTTGGGAAGATAGGAACCACCCTATCTTTATTTTATTCTGACTTTAGTACCTATTTTGTGGTTCCAACACTTGGAGCAAGTATGTCACTATGTTCCAACAGAAACATAATAATATCATCTGTGATCAATTACTGTCAATTTCAATTCTATTCTTGTTCTGTGGCTTTCAATTACTGCTGACTAGTTGTCAGTCACGGTTCATGAGATAGTGCGATGATAGACAGAAAGACGGACGCTCTGTGGACGGACGGACGGACAACGGAGTCTTAAGCCGGAAACATACTATCGGACGCGGCTGACGGACGCGACTGACAGCAGCGATTTAGCAATGTGCACAATTTTATTGCCAGTCCTACGAGGAGTAAGATAAAATTTTAGGTGGCCGATAAAAGTGACATTTGTCAGACTTAGGTGTAGCGGATTAAGGTTTTGATTTCATTATAATAGTGACATTGCTAAAATAACATAATCAATTCCGGTTGCGTACCTGTGGTCCACTAAACAAATTCACCTGGGTGAACCAAGGGGAGTTGTTTTGACCCTTAGTACACTTGATGAACCAGGGATACCTGACTCAGATCAAAGGTACACCTGGTTCAACTACAGACAATGACGAGTACCCGCGTTCTACCAGAGAGTAGACACCGCTCGATGCTCGCAGCACCACCAGTTGCACTACAAAGCAGTCCAGCAACACCATAAGAAAAAATCCTAAAAAATAAAAAAAACATCCATGACACCATTAACGTTGCAGCAATATACTTTGAGGATTTTTAGCTTCAAAAACGACAAGTAAATAAATAAACAATAATTTATTTGTAGCCAATAATATTATGCTTAACATAGTATTCAGTAACAAAAGTGACATACAATAACAATTTATAAGAATTGAAATTATTGAACTTGATTTATATGATCTTCGAATTTTTGAATACTACTTAATACTCTAGTCATCGCTGTAGGATATCCTGTGTTACGATGACTAGTCTCTTCCAAGGGATAAAGAAATAATGGCTTTGTGAAAATGTAATAAATAAACGTATTATAAAAATATTAATTTATAGAAGCATGCGTTGGTTAATAATAATAATATAAGTTTAGTATAAAAGTAAGTGTAGAACAACAGTGAATATGTAAGAGTATGCCCTAGGTAAATATTTGTGTGCTATTAAAACCTGGTATTATGTATGATTGTTTGTTTGTAGTTCAGATTAATAAGGTAGTTTTTAATTTTGTGTTTACTTTCCCATTTAGTGCAATTTAAAATATCAATATATTTGTTTAATTTTTTGTGTCAGAAGCTTCCGCGAAAACTATAGCTTCTTTGACCTATTAGTGTTCTTGTCTGAGAGAATGGCCAGTGGGATTTACGTCTGGAATTTGAGCTTCCAAGTGCTTCCTGTCCTGTGTATTGAGTGTAGTTTTGTGAAACTTTATCACCGTAGCCGAGATATAGACTTGTCTGACACTTAATGCTTTTGTCTCTTTGTATAATTGGTCTGTTGGATGTCTAAAAGGTTTCTTATAAGCTACTTTTAAAACCGCACGTTGAGCTCTTTCTAACTGAAGGAGGTGGCTAGAACTAGCGGAACCCCAAGATATGACACAGTAGCTTAATAGTGACTGACAAAGTGACGTGTAAATCAAGGAGATTACCTTATCATCCACGACGTTTCTAAGGGCTTTAAAGATGAAAATTTGTTTCCTAATACGACCACTGAGGACTTGGTTCTGTTTTTTCCAAGAAATGAGCTCATCCTGGAGTTTTATACATAGCGCTTCATTTACTACGAACTGATGCACGGAATGCAATGTCTTTAGTCTTATCGGCATTGAGGGTAAGAAGATTATATTGGAGCCAAAGAGCAATCTTTTTGATCCCCTCGTTGGCTTTCGCACTAACCTCATCCCAGTCCTTGCGATCAAAAATTATTGTTGTGTCGTCTGCGAATGCAAATAATTTAGCCTGACTCAAACAGATGGAGCATAGGTCGTTTAGACCAAGAACAGTGTTGGCCCAAGGACGCTTCCTTGTGGGACTCCGAACGACACTTCCATCGAATCGCTGCAATGTCCTTCAACCCTGACTTTTTGTTTGCGGTCAGTGAGGTAAGACAGGAACCATTTAAAAGCTACTCCACGCACGCCTATTTATGCCTAAGTGCTGTAACACCTGTTACACTCCAAAATCCACACCTTAGATGCATGATAGGTGTCAAAGAGACAGCCACCATACTTAAAAGTGAGAAATTTCCGCAGCCATCTATAACATCACGAATGATAAATGCCAAACCCAAAAGTGGTTACACGCAACTAGCCATTCCAGACCACTCTCTCCTTCATATGAGTGACAGAGCCAGCCAGACGAAATCTGTCATCTCTGTGAAGTTTGCCAGCTGTCATCTGAAATACAAATCTTATCCACCCTTCCCACTCTCGCAAAGATGGTAACGGTTCAGATCCAATATCTACGGATACAAGCCACCCCTAAGCCACCCGACACCCCCACGCCACTCCAGAAGCCGCCACGCTACTCGGCAGCCATCACCCCGAAATCTGTCACCCCGTCCTGAAAAATCCATGTCCCAGAAAAACTGAAAAACAATCCAAGCAGTACTATGGACAGACCTGTTTGCATAACCCCTCTAGACCGCCTGGCAGCACACCTGGGTCTGGTAGCAGTATGGGCAACAAACGACACCACTCACAATTCACCCAGGCGTACCACCAGGGTGCAGCATAAGTGAAAGTGGGTAGATTATATTGAAGTTTGATCTAAAACTTGTTTCAAAGTAAATATTTTATCTTCGTTAGCCTTTTTCATTACTATATAATATGACTATAGATACCAATTCTGACTTTTTAGACTTCTTTTAAATATTATTTTTTATGGTGTTTGCTATTATGTTAAAACAGCACTGTCCCTTTTTTGTGACATCTTACATTTTATGTAAGTCTGGTAATGTCCTAAAAAACGGACAATAAATAAAAGTGAAACTAATTTAAATATATTTTATTTTTTTCTCCTAATTGTATTTTTAGCCCCCTATGAACCTACGTTATTGACAATAAATCTCTATAATCACTATTTCATAGGTTGCCGTCTTAAGGGTTAAGACGTGCACACTGCTAAGTCGCGGCTATTAAGCTCGAAACATACTATCGGACGCGGCTGACGGACGCGTCTGACAGCCGCGACTTAGCAATGTGCACAGTCTTAAAACATCCGGTGTGCCAGATCGCTCTCGGACGTCCGAGCGCTCAAGGTCGTCCGAAGGTGACGTCCGCGACTTATGTCCGATAGTGTGCACGGCTCAGTATACTTTCATAGTCTAGGTCGCGGCTGTCAGTCGCGCCCGTAAGTCGCGTCCGATACCTAGTATGTTTTGAGCTTTACTCACTACTTCTACTATGGAGCCAATGTGGAATTTAAGCAAAAATATCATCTATCCAAAACAAAATTATGGTCTCAAGCGCTGTTAATAAAAAATACAGTAATATTTAATTTTATAATATATTGTTTATTATAATAAATATATTATGAACTTTGCAACGAATGTAATGATCCACCAAATCACAACTTAATACGTATTACAAAATATTCTCCGAAAAAAACTGCGGGTCGCTAATCGCTATGTAGCACTTTTACCAATACTTTAATAGGATCGTAAAACTGTCACTATACGTCCAAGTGTACTATACGATACCATAATATTATTATAATAATACAATACAAAATATAAAGTATAGTAGGTAGGTAACTTACATAATTATACTCTACATATGCTTAATTTACATTTATGGCTCATTAAAATCTGTATGTACATTTTTTTCTAGTATCGCTATTGTACACTGCATATTATACAGTATTTTACATAAGAGGTTTTCTGACAGGAACAGACACAGATGCTCCTTGAATTCTAGAGTTTATTTGGTTTTCTTTTTCTTGTTCCATCTTTTTTTCTTTGTTACATATTGCTTTTACAGGTGTGAGACATAAACCACTTAAGAATATGAAAAATCCCGCAAAGTAAAAAGTATAAGAAAACCCAAGCATTGTTTTCAACATACTAGCTGCAGGAGTACTTATACAGCATGCGATTCCTTGGAATAGTAGCATCATACCTGTTGCGTTTGTTAACTTCTCTAAACCGTACAAGTTAACCAAAACAATACTACGGAGACAGGCTATACTGGCTATAAAAAACCCAAAAATAGAACAGCATAAGTATTGATAGTATACATTAAATGACAAATTAGACAACGCAGTTATAGCACCAGCTATTAAACAGGAAGCCGCAAATAGTTTTAAAGAATCAACTTTGCACGCCAATGCTCCTAGAACTAATCTTCCAATGGCATTAGAAAATCCTATTACACTCACGAACCACGTGCAGTGCTTCTCATCAATGCCGGCTTCTCTGTTGCGATCTTTTAAAAAAATATAAGGCACCAGATTCCCTAAATAGACCAGAAACGCACTAGCAATAAACATTAAAAATGAACGTCTCTTCAAAAGATTTGGATCCATCATAGTAGCAAGAATCCTTCTAAATGCCATAGTGCAGACTCCCTCTTTTTCCTGTAAATCTGCCGTTGTCACTGCTCGGGATACAGCTAGTTGATACTCAATACCGGTTTTCTGCTCAACAGACTTATCCATCATACTTTTTTGATAAATTGAAAGTGTTTCCAATTTTCTATCGTAAAAAACATCATCTCTATACAGCGGACGAGATTCTGAAATGTGCTCTTCCCAGTGACAAAGTCTTCTCCACCAACTTACCTTGTTTTTAGATTGTGTTGATTCTTCTACTTTGATTGTTAACTCAATATTTTTGTTCTTTTGTATTTTATCTTGAACACTTGATCTAGATATAATAGATTGCACCTGCTTCAACTGTCGTTGGCTCATACCACCCTTAGGAGTATAGGCTGTTAATGTAAGTTTAGAGACAGATCGTGAGTTTTTTGATTGTTTTGACGGTCCCGGTATTTCTGCCTGAGTGGTGGAATTTATTAATACACCCTCATTCACAACAGCTGCTGCAGTAGGGAAATTGTAATTAGATACTGCACCAAATAATTTCTCAGTAGTAGTAGACGTGATATTTTCGGCTCTTGCCCGTAATGGAGCTGATCCTATTTTTTGTGCAGACACGCTCGGTAAGTAAGTTACGGTTCTCGTGGTATCATCTGCAGTGTTGGTAACTGTTAAAGATAAGGGTGGTTTATATGTCATTCCTAAGAAATAAATAATTCCAAAAAGTCCAGACTGTAATAAAGTGAGCGTACGCCAGCCCGATAGTTTGACCAAATATGAATTTACTGGAAACATTACCATAATTCCTATACTCGATCCGCTTGTTGCAATAGCTAATGCAAGTGACCGAAGTCTTTCGAAATAAAATCCAACCACCAGTGCTGAAGACATATTTATGAAGCAGTAGCCCACTCCGGCTAAACCACCGTAAATCAAACACAATGCAACATAACTTTTTACGAAGTATGAACAGAACAGTGCAAAGGAAACTATAATTGCTCCAGACATAATAACTTTTCGAAATCCAAAGCGATTGATTAGTGCTGATGCAAAGGGGCCACAACTGAAATATAGTGCAATCGCTATAGAATTTATCAAGCCAATTAGTGATTGTTCCATTTGGAATTCCTCGGTAATAGCATTAAAAATACTTCCAAAAGTAAATGAAACTCCATCTAGAATGAATATACTGCTAAACGCGGCGGCTACTACCACCCAACCCCATCCTCCTTCTTGTGGAATTGTAATTTGAGCTGCAATTTCAGTTTCTTCACCACGTTCCAAATCCACGTCGTCTAGTCTCTTAGCTCTACTTGGTACTAGTAAAATACTTTTTTTACTATCACTTATTGCTGAAGTTGGTATATTCTGTTCTGTTAATTTTGTGATTCCTGGTTGTTGCTGTTGTCTATCTTGTGACTGTCTTCCTTCCATTGCTTGCTCTACTTAATAAATGTAAAAAGGAGTTTCTGGAAGATCAATAATTGATACCAAGGGAATTTTACTATGGCAAAAATACAATTTTACATGTCTCGATTGTATTACAATAGTGATAATTATGTTCCTTGGTATTTTTCTTTGGATAAATTGCATTCTCTTTGGCATTTAAAAGAAATTTAATGACACCAACTTATAAAAATTACAAGGACACCAATAATGACACAAGGACCATACCATAAACATTTTTCTTGATATGACAGAAAACCAAAACTGGTTCAGTCAGAACTAGCTTTAGTTTTTCTTCTGAGGTCACAACTTGCATGAATGAAAAAAAACAGGGTGTTCAGAGCGTTTGTTGCCCGTGGTCCTACCAGATGTACTACTAGTTGGACCACAGGCAAGATTTTTTCCCCAAGCACTCTGGTAGGACTACGGGAAAAAATTTCGTGCCCGTGGTCCTACTAATATTGCAGTGACATATTTTTAGGGGTTTAGCTCTATTTTGCCCGTAATATTGATCTTGAAGTTAAAGAAAATCAAATATGTTAACATTTACTTACTTTTTTTAGTTTAAAAAATGACAGACGGCAAAGTGACAGCAGTCATTGCGACATCTGCCATATTCTAAAATTCATACTAGAATGACATGACAGGTGTCAAAGTGACAACTGTTAAACTTAAAAGTGAATTATCCCCGTAACTATCCATGCTAGACCATTGCTGTCTTCAGAAAAGTGATAGAGCTCAACGAGATTTACATTTCGGATGACAGAGTAAGAATTCCAGAATATGAATATGACAGCTGTCACTTTGACACCAATCATACAATCCTAGTATGGATTCTAGAATAATAATATGACCTGTTGTCACTTTGACACCTGTCATGCAATTAGTATGAATTCTAGAACATGACATATGTCGCTATGACAGCTGTCACTTTGAAGTCCGTCATTTTAGAAACTAAAAAAGAAGTAAGTAGGTATATGTTAATACATTTGATTGTCTTTCTTCAATCAAATGTATTAACATATTTTCTTCGAGTTCTATTACGGGCAAAATGGGGCTAAAACCCTGAAAATATGTCACTGCAATATTAGTAGCACCACGGGCACGAAATGTTTGAACGTAGTCCTACCAGAGTACTTGGTAGGACCACGGGAAAAAATCTTGCCCGTGGTCCTACTAGTAGTAGGTAAGTACATCTGGTAGGACCACGGACAACAAACGGTTCAGAGTTATAATGTATTCTAGGTCAATAAATCATATTACATATTAGCCAGCGTTATTCGCTACTGGTAACGGAAGCGAAATTTTAACTTTTAATTTTATAAGTGCATTAATTATTGTACGCCCGAAATTGGCAGGCTGTTTGATCTTTTGTATTTCTTATAACATCTTATTGTGTAGGTACACAGTAACGCTATACCTAAAGATTCTTTCTATTTCTATAAATCATATTGGCCTGTACCTACTAAACACTAGCCATGGAACTGCAAAGCAGCAAAATGCTAACAAATACGGGTCCGATAGCGCGGTAGTCGTAAAAAGATGGTCGTAGACTCGTAGAATCTATTGTTTACTGTACTACTCACTAATAACTAACAGTAGACCTCGCGGCACATCTCTTTAACTGAACGTTCACAACCGTATATCTCGATTCTCTCTAGACTAGGTGGGTTCTTACTCGCAAATCTTGTTAGAATTTAGGTTTTAGACGATTTTGCTTAATAATACCGAAATCGGCTGATAAATGGCGAGACAGCATTTTGGTTTTTAAATCCTGGTTTCGTACCATTTTTGGGATTTGTACAGAACATTCGATGGGCAAGCCTGACTCGCCCTTGGCTCGACTCGAGAAATCGTTAATATTTTGTGGTGCTTGGTGTACTGTGAGAAGAAAGAAAAATACCTGCAACATAATAACTATAGAAACAAAAAAAAATACATTGACTAATAATCCAAGCTTTGTTTAATTTGGGGTCAGATACCGTGTGTAAGATGTCCCTTAATATGTATTTATTTATTTTTATTTATCCATTCATCTAGTCTATACTCTCCTGCAAACCTCAGCTAAGCCACAGGCATACAATATACTATAGTATAGTATACTATAGTATATTACATAAAATACATACATACATGTCTGTGAGCTAAACAAAACAAGCGAATAAACTATCGGTGGCAGTGCTGACAACTCCTTTTAGAAAAAACACGCTATCAGCACGTCAAAAACGCGCCATTAGCTAAATGGTACCTGCGACAAAAAATACGCTCTACTTGAATCGAATCATATAATTTGATAAAAGGATGACGTCATTATGTCGTATATTCCTCTCAAAACGTGGCCTGGAAGTATAAAAATAGTGTAGTGACTTTTTTAAAGATAAGTCTTTATCGAAAATTAAGAATGGCATTTAAAGTTTGGCGTCCAAGCTCAAAAAATATGTTACATAATTTTAACCACAATCATGGCACAGACACTTTATGTCAACGCCAGAGTGTGGTAATGAAAACACTTTTGTTGCTACGATACATTATTTATAGGAGCATTTCAGTGTTTTAGTTTATGAAAAATAAAACTGAGTTCTGTTTTACACTTAATATTGTTTCAAAAACGCGCCAGACTTAGCGCTAGGTGCTAAAACGCGCTTTAAAACAAAAAAAGCGTCAGGTTTGGCGCCGAAAGCGCTAAGTTGGCATCACTGATCGATGGCGTAGCCGACCGGCCAGCCGTAAATCACGATGTTCTAGATAAAGGAACCTAGACTCTACCTAGAACTTCGTGAGCCATATCATAAACCGATCCGCGACTGGAGCTGTACGGTGCGCCTACAGTATTGGAGGATTTAGCTACTGGAGAAGAATTCAGCGCGCGTACGCGCTGTCTTCGTATATAAAAAATTGTACAGCAGACATTTCATTGCACAATTTTAGAATTATGTGGTTAAGCGGTTAAGCAATTCAGGCGAAAATCCGTCACCCGTTAACATTACGACTTTATTTCCGTAACTCTCAGGTCTAAACTTCAGTGAACACCTCCTCCCCCAAACCCCACACCTCACGTAAAGCTGACAGAATGTAGTGAATGCGAATCGAAACGCGATGTTTTTAGTCCGGAGATAAAATGTCCCTGCATACAGTACAACTCAGATGGCCGCAGCCGCAAGCCATTGCTATCTGGGAGACGCTTTAAACGTTCAAAACGTTTCGACGTAGATGTGTTATCTATGTCCATAACAGTGACACTGACAGTATAGCATAAATGAAGCTGCAACTTAGATTATAGAGGGAGCTGGAGTTTTTTGGCGGGAACGCGGAAAAATCATGTCGCCTCATTGTATTATTTTGTTAAACTTGTGTTTTTATCAGTGATACCTAATTAGTGAAAAATTGTGGTATTTCGTTGATTATGAGCTGATTTATGTGCATGAGTGTAGGCAAGTGATATAATGTGACGTATCATGTTGTTCCGTGTTGTTACCAAAACTCCATAGACGCCTCTAGTAAAGTCTCCACTGCTTTACTGAGGTATGACTTGGACTATGTTTGGACTTGACCGCGACTTTATTGGACTATGACGAGACTTCGACAGTGACTATTTTGATAAAATATTATCAAAAATTACTAAAACTTAATACTTGACACTGGCAAATGCACAATAATGCGACGCCAAAACTAAGAAGAAGAAGAAGAAGTAGAGGGAGCTGCAAGCAAGCAATGTCAATTGAGGGGATCCAATAATGTACGACCCAGTAATTCACGACATGATAATGTACAGCCTGATATTGTAAAGTAAAAGTAAAAAAAAAAAAAAAAGCCTTTATTTCAACTACATCATTACATTAACAATTAAATTTCAATTAAACTATTAAACATATCATTACATTATTTACGCTTCATGCTAAGTTTGCAATTGTCAGTTTGTTTCCTTCTTAGTCCACAGTATAATTATTTAATGTCATTTTTATTTATTATAAGTATGTCAGTATTAAATTATTCAGTCAATGTAGTTGTCGCCTCTTTGGCGTAGGCCTCCCCCAGTTGTGCCCAAACTTTTCTGTCTCTTGCTATCCTCATCCACTGAACTCCGTGTCTTTGAGTAAAAATATCTTCCCAGCGCCTGTTCGGCCTTCCTCTCTTTCTTCTTTCTCCTCTTGGAATCCATTCAATGACCTTTTTGGTCCATCTGTTGTTGTCCATCCTACATATGTGTCCCGCCCAGTTCCATTTCAACCTCCTAATAGTCTCTTGAATATCTCTTACATTGGTCTTTTTTCTTATAATTTTATTATTTATTTGATCTGATAATCGTATTCCTAGCATACTTCTTTCCATTTTTCTCTGACACACTGCTAACCGGTTTTCATCTTCAGTTCTCAGGGCCCATGTCTGACAGCCGTATATAAGGGACGGTAAGATAGCGACATTATAGACCTTTCTTTTTATGGCTATGTCCATATCTTTGTTCTTCATTATTTCCTTCATTTTCCAGTATTTTTTCCATGCTATTGCTATTCTTCTATCAACTTCTTTGGCAGTGTGATCATCGAACGAGATGGACTGTCCAAGGTAATTATATTCATTTACATATTCTATAACATTTTCTTCTACTCTTATAATTTCTTCCTTTCCATTAGTCATAATTTTAGTTTTGGATGCGTTTAATGCGAGTCCTACTTTCTTACTTTCTGTTGCTATATCTTCTAACATTTGTCCTAGTGATTCTGCCGAGTTTGCGAAGATCACGATGTCATCAGCAAATCTTAAGTGGCTGAGATATTCTCCATTTATTTTGATTCCTTTGTCTTTCCAGTTAATATTTCTGAAGATCATCTCCAACACCGAACAGAATACCTTTGGTGAGAGGGGGTCACCTTGCCGGACTCCTTTTCTAATAGGGAATTCGGGACCATCTCGCTCCAAACGTATTCTCGATGAGTTTTTTGAATAAATGTTATGTAGCACTTTTATGTAGTCGTTATGTATCCCTTGTTCTTGTAGAGCTCTCCAGATGGCATTGTGTTCGAGTGAGTCAAATGCTTTAGTAAAATCAATAAAACCCATGTACAATTTCAAGTTGTATTCTCTATATTTGCTTACTATTTGTGTTACTATCTGGATGTGGTCTACCGTCGAGAAGCCCTTTCGAAATCCCGCTTGTTCTTGAGGTTGGTTTTCATCTAATATCGGCGCAACGCGGTGGAGCAGAATTTTTGAGAAAATTTTGTAGAGGTTTGACATTAGGCTAATTGGTCTATAGTTTTCCAAAACACTTTTATCTCCTTTTTTGTGTAAAAGTATGGTTGTAGACTTGCTCCAATCTTCTGGAGACTGACCATTTTTCAAGATATTATTAAAGAGCATTTGCATAGGAGTGAGCATTGGATCGATCAGCGATTTCAGTATTTCATTCGTTATTAGGTCATCTCCAGGTGCTTTATCATTTTTTTGTGTTTTGACGGCGTACTCTATCTCGGTTTTTAATATGTCTGGTATGTCTGTTTTATGCTGGTTTTGGTTTGTATTATCAATTATTAAGTTTGATGAATCAGAGGTTGTATATAATTATTTATAGAATTGAGTAGCTTCCAGTAGTATGTCTGATCTTTTGGAAAGTTTCAAGTTATTTGTTGTTTTTAAATTTGCTGTCCATTCTTTCTTGTTATTTAGCTCTTTGTATGCTTTCCTCACTGCACCTGTACTTTTGATAATTTTTTCTAAAGTTCGTTGTCTATACTTCTTCTTGTCTATTGTGATATTTCTATTTATTTCCTTGCTTATATTAGGTATCTTTGTTCTATTCTCTTTGGTGCGATTTTCTTTGTACAGATTTTTTCTTTTTTCCAACAGAATTTTCGTGTTGTCACTTAGTTCATTACGCTTTTCTTTTTTCATTTGTGGTATTTTTTTTTAAATGTGGGCTATTTCTTCTTCAAGATTTTTGTACTGTGTATTTATGTTAGTGTCTTTCTCTAATATTTCCCGCAATCTTTCTTCTATTTTGTGTTTTTCTTCTTCAGAAAATTCTGGAATTATTCTTAGGATTTGTTTTGTGGGTTTTTTAAATTTTCTGGCATTTTTTAATAATAATTGGCACCGAACCATTCTATGGTCCGTGTAAAAGTCAGTTTTTATAACGTCAAATTGTTTTATTTTAGTCGGTTTGTTAGTTAAAATATAGTCGATTTCATTGCAATATTTATCGTTCGGTATTGTACGGCATGATAATTTGTGTCCCTGGCCATGGAGTATCAGGCTGTGCCATATTGGGCTGTGAAATACAGGCCATACATTATCGGCCTGTGTCGATAATGTCCGGAACAGTATTGCGCAGCCCGATAATGTACGGCCTGATATTTTCTGTCCCTGGACCTTGGTTATTTTATGGCTAGGTCTCTAAGGTAATTCGACTCTGTTGGTTAGGTTAGGTTTGAACAGTGACAACAATGCGCGAGCTGAGCGAGCGAAGTGAGCATGCTACGGCAGCGGCAAGCGAAGCGCCAGAAACAAACTGTCCTTATTACGAGTTAAGGATACTTTAAAGGTATGCGCGGGAGCCAGAGAAACGAGACGTCAGGGCACACCTGCCCGCCAACCTCATGCTCCCCGCGTGCTCCTTACACCCGTGCTCAACACTACGCCACGCGGCGTTGGCATTATGCACACATGCGCATTAATTAGTGAATCACGGCAAAGTGTCATCTGCGGCTAACTTCTCATCCACCGACTTGTGTGGCGCTTAGTATATCTTTGTGGAACTGACAGAAGTCACAGACAAACAAACCAATAGGAGCAAATATTCTTCGTGCCAATAATGTACAGCCCATATTTTGCGACATAATAATGTACAGCATGATATTTCGTGTCCTTTTCTTCGGGAGACGTTTTATCATGCTGTACGTTATTGTGTCGCAAAATACGGGCTGTACATTATTTGCACGAGGTGATAATCTCTGGCCAGTATTGTATGACACGTATTGTACAGCCAGATAATTGGTTGTAGTCTTAGAGTATTAATAACTATAGAGCGCGCACAACAAAGTGGGAACAGTAGGCACAGGTGAGAACAAAACGACGCTCCCGCCGCGAGCGCTCGTAGTCGTAGCTGAGTACTAGGAGAGTGCGTTTCTCGAGGGATATTTTTCAAATTTACTTATTAAAATGGTGAAATATGCAGTTCGACCTTATAAAAACAATACTAGAAAACACACAAAATTGAAATCCAGTATCACATTTCATCGCTAAGTCGATTATTATGCTTATTTTTATAAAAACTAATCCGTGATCGCGGGGGTGAAGGTGACGTGAGAGGCGGGGACGCGCAGGCCCGCCTGCGCACCGCACTCCCGCCGCGTGATTTAGAGATGGGACGTGACCGACGGTAGTCGATATAATGCTTGATAGAACTACTGCACAATATTGTAACAGATTTTTGTGACTTAACACATTCACTGTGTGAATGTGTTAACATGTTCACTTAAAAGCTTATAATAATTTACTATAAACAGGTAATTTATAGTGTTTTGTACATAAATTTTCTAATATTTTTAATGCGTAAGTATTAGGTATAGCGTTAACTTAAAGTACCTACATAATTATGTAATGTTACGATATCACGTCTACAATGGCAAATTGATTTTGAAGATTTTAGTGGGTATCGAATGGAGTAAAATTAAATTAAAAAAAAGTGACAGTAAGAGATACATTTTTGTAATAAGTATTAGGGCGCCTGAAGGCCTCTGAGATGGCTAAACGGGACCTACAATTTAACGTGTCATCTGAGCCACGGTAGCACTCAGTTGGAAAATGCTACCCACGGTTACCCATCCAAATACTGACTGACTGAAAATACAGGGTCCTACAAATATAGTATAAAATATGTAAAGGATAAACCTACTCAAAATACTGAACAACTTTTCTAAAAAAGGGTTGATATCTAAAAAAAATATCGATTGTTTTCTTATTTTACAGATTTCCAAAAGACCGAAAACGGATTATCGCTTTAAAACAAACATATCGAATAAAGTTTGCTCAGTACACTGATTGATTTGATTCCGTAATGAATCCCTTAAAATAAATACCTACTTATACTTATAGATGTTATCGCACGAAATATAATTATTTGTACTTGTTTGTACCGCGCTGAACCTGCATCTATCGACAACAAAATGAGTTTGCGTTCCCCGCGTGCCCATCCCTAGGAATCGCCAACATAGATATATAAGTAGCTATACTACATCTGCCTACGACGCGCACTGGGCGTCTAGTGCGGTGCTAGCGCTCTATACTTTAGTTATTTATTCTCTAAGGTTGTAGTGGACATAAAATACGGGCCGTGCTTTCCAGCCCCTATAATTTGGTCTCATCAAATACGTGCCGTACAATATAGGGACTCTGCAAACGAACGAACTACGAAGGAATGTGACGCTGACGGACGAACGGGGAACGGTCGGAGTTGACGTTATAATTTGGAGGGAAAAAGACGCGGTTAAAAAACCAAGAAAATTATTTAATGTGATCAAAGCAACTTAATTCAACTAATAATAGAAAAAAAATGTCACAAACTTCAATCACATCATTTTTTAATAGCAGAAAAAGAGCGGCTACGGATGATATTTCGTCTTCCAAAACGAAGATCCCTCATGTCGAACGAAGTCAAGAGTGCAGTCGTATTTCACTTAAAACTCAATTGTTTAAAAACTGTGAAGCTCAAGATATAATACCAGTTCAGATTCCGGAAAAACTTAAACAAGTAGAGGTGAAAAAAAATGAAAATGCTACAGTTGATCCACTTAGTGTGGTTCCAACGGAATCTAAACCCGAGGCGCAGCCTCAAAACACTGTGTTCGCCAAAAAGATAAACGCGGCAAACATTGTTAAAGCTAGTGAACCTTCGAAGCCAGAAGCAACATCGTCAGCACGAAAAGAACTAAGTTTGGGAGATATTAGAAAGAGGTTAGCTGGTAGCTCTAGGTTAGCTGAAATCAAAGCCAATGCTGAGAGGCTAAGCAAGAGCATTCAGCAGCTAAAAGAAGCCACTGAAAAGAAGAATCTCAAAGAATTTAAATCCATTGATGTGGAAGTACCATCCAGGTATGTGAATGACCTATGTCTGTACCACACACACATCACATCATCACCGTAGAAGTTTCATGGTTACATATTCAGACAGAAATTGAATGATGTTACCAGTGGTATAGTCTATTGATCTCTTTGTTCAGCAGCACAGGTAGCATGGCAAAGGGACAAATTGTCTTTCCATCTTTATATCCTCTCGAGGAAATAAAGTATGGGTTGACATTGACAATTGACATTAAAAGTGGATAAAATGGTTTCTTCCCTTTGCCATGCTACCTATGCAGTACATATTATGTTTCCACTTTAGTTAGCCCTGTATGTCTATCCTGAGTATCTAGAACAATTTTACTACACATTTTATTATAGAAGGTTTAAAAAAAATCGTATGATCTTGCATAATGTAGATCTATAGAGATGTCAATATTTTTATTCTAATCATTATAGTGTCTATAGTTGGTGGGTAGGGTTATGGTCTAAGAATACTACTAAAAAACTGATAACAGTTTATTTACTTTGTAGAATAATATAATAACTGGATATTAATCCATAAAATGTTTAGAAAAATTATATCTTAAGATTGAGAGTAAGTTAATCCTAAACCTTAATTTTTACTGAAAGTTAAGACCACAATATAAATGTGCTGAGACCTTATTATTTTACTAAAATTGAGGGTAGTGAATTAAGAAGTTGTAAAAGATGTATTTGCACTTATAATATTTTATATTATCATTTCATTTTTATCAATATCTTGAAACTATTTTATTTATAGTACTTACACACTAGATTTATCTCAAAGGGATTTAATGACAAAATAATTAAAAACATGTTGTGACCACATTTGAACCTACATAACTAACAGTTTAAAGCTGCTGTCTTGGTCAGAGTGCACAATTCATTTTTTGGGTTTATCTGTAAATGCTGAAATACTACAATATCTTAACTTTTGTTTCAGTCCAAGCAAAAAGCCTCAGTTGCCGAATGAATTCTTGTCTCCGCAGAAGAAAGCCCCTGTAGCGGCCCAAAAACCTCTCATTTCTCCAAGAAAAGTTTTTGTCAGTCCTGTTAAGAGCCCTAACAAGGTAACTAAAACAATACAAAATGATTTTATTGCACTGTTATTTTTATATTCATTATCCATCCATTAATACCTATTGTTGTTAATGTGCCCCTATTCACCATAATTTGACTTTGTAATTCAAAAGTACATAAAGAAGTATCTAAGTAGTAAAGGTATTATTTCAATTTAAAGTTTAATTTTATTGTTGTACTGATTTCATGCAGATTTTTTGTGTATTTCCATTCAAAAGCTTCTTTTCCCCCTTGAATACCAAAAGTTAAAACTCATGAATTCTATTATACTGCTGATTACTAATTTAAAAAAAAAGTTTTTTTTTTACTCATGCTTAACATATTTTTTATTAAACAGTTCATATAATGTTCTTGTCTATCCACATATACATAATTATGTATGCCGACTATCATTAGTTACAGAGCTAAAGCTAAAGTTAACTTCTTGTCACACAGGTACCTGCATACATCAGACATGCTGCTCTTGCCACAAACTCCACGAGCCTGCCTCTCCCTCATCACTACAGGTTCCTCACAGAGCTGTTCCGAGGTATGGATACTGTTGTGGCTTTGCTCTACAACCGAAATGAAAAAATCACCTTCGCCAAACTTAAACCCTCCGTGCAAGAAATGCTCAAACGAAACTTTAGTGAGAAACACCTCGCTCAAATCAAACATCTGGTACCTGACTTCTACAACTTTGAAGTTCAAAAGATTAAAAAATTCAGTACATCTTCCCACAAGGAAGATTACGAGTTAGTTGTCACACCAAATATTCCCAACAACTCCAAAATCATGATCCCTACTGTGCTACTAGAGCGCCGTAGGTATTTTAATGATACTCTTCTTCAACTGGTGAAGAAACATCACACTCAGTATCTCCTCACTTTGGACCCTCCGATGGTGATACCTTATAATAAATTGTCCCGCTGGCATCCAGAGTTTGAGATTGAGAAATTGCCTGAGGTAGAAAGTGCTAAACTTCCTGTAATGCCCACTGTTGAAAAGTACTCCTCAGCTCAAGATGTCCTGTCGAAGGCCCGAGAACTGTTTAAATGCAACACTAAAATGGAGCGTGCATTAGAAAAATTAGCTCAGGCCAAACAGAGAGGGTTAACTGAAGAAGAAAAAGCTGCTACTGGTATCAGCACCGCTGATAATACTGCACAGACAAGTCAACCATCTACCAGTAATGTCACCATAATAAATCCTGCACTTCGTAATTTGCCAGCATCGTTGTTGGAAAAAGTGAAAGCCAAACAGGCGGCTAAGGCTCTTGAAGCCATGACAAGAACTTCAGGTCATGATAAAAAGTATATGATCTACAGCAGACTGCCAGACTTGGCTCGAACTCTACGAAACATATTTGTTACTGAGAGAAAGAATGTTTTAGCTCTCAACATCATATTGTCTAAGCTTGAAAGTAGCTTCAAAGCCAATATTTCTGCAAGCGACCTGCAGAGAGATGTAAAAAGCCTCACAGATGAAGTGCCAGAATTCATAAAACTTCATGATATTAGGAACAACACCTATCTGAAGTTGGATAAAAATGCGGACCTGAAGAAAATAACTTCTAAACTCGAAGCTTTAGCTGCCAAATACAAAAATGACTAATTAATTTTATTTATAGGAATAGTTGACTCTTCATTGAAGACTGAGTTCTAACATTTGTTTTATGCTAAGTTATTTAAGTTGAAAAGTTCTATTGTCTCAACACTACTTAATAATAATTATCAAAAAATCTTCATCTCTCTTCTAACTTGGTTACTACAACTTGTAATAAGCAAGAATTGTAATTGATTAAGTGATTATGAAATTATGCTGTATCTTGACATTCTTTTCTAAGAAAAATGAATACTGACTCAATCCAATAAAAATTGACAATGATTCTATATCTTACAGCTCCAATTGGACATTTATATATATATATATATATATATATATATATATATATATTTTTGATAGCTATGAATTTGGCAGAACTTTTCAATGTACTTTCAAGTATTTTAATTAAGTACAGAGTGTTTTTTTTTGGTAAGATATAAAAATATACAAAAGTACATGTGATTTTTCCTTATTTAATTACTAACAAAATTCAGAAATATGTTTTGCACACTGAAGTCCTACCCTAATGGCCTTATTACAGAGTTACTTTGGAGTGTTACTTTTCGTTTTGTTTTTTCAATCAAAATAAGGACTAACTGAACTGCTGTACCAGCATTTTTAATAATAGTTCATTCCTGGACGTAGGCCTACCCACAAAATGTGATTGGGCCGTATCCACCACGCTGGCCCAGTGCAGGTTGGTGGAAGGACTAACAACTGCAAAATAACTTAGCATTCGTTAATAAGGCCATAGGGGTTGTTGCAGTAAATATTTGAGTTTAATTGACCTTCAGAAAGTCAATTAAGTAATTAATTGCCTTCCTGTAAGTAGGAACAAATAACGCCTAAAAATCACGTAATCTGTACATTAACTACCTACTTAGTTACTTACGTTAAGCACTTTATGATGATTCTACACTATTTAGTAGAGTAGGTAAAACAGAGTTCTAGAGAGAGGTTATTCTTTTTTACACAAGACCTTATAGGAGACAAATCATCTTTGGCACCTTGTTTCAGCCAGGGCATAAGTCTCCACTCTCTTTCGCCAATTTACTCTGACTTACGCCCGTCTCATCCAAAGACAAATACAGGGTTATCCAGAACTGGTGTACTAAGCCGAAACTATGAACAACTTTTAATATGGGACCAACCCGAAATTTGAGAAAAAAAAACAGCTGTTTTATTTTCTCTACTTCGAATTGCAATTTTGTAAGGAACAGCAGATTTTTTGTCGAGTTCCGGGTCGGCCCCAATGTAAAAATTGTTCACTGTTCATAATGATGGTCTGAATCACCCCCTTTCGGCTCGGTACAGGGCAAAAATATAACTCGTAAAACGCATATGTAGCAAATATTTCACCGCAAAATGTACGTTTCCAAAGAATACATTGCAAAATGCAGTGCTGTGTAAGCGCATGAATATGTGATTTGTTGTGCTCTGTGAGTAGTTATTGGCGTTACGCAGCAAAGCCTAGGGCAGTGGGCTATCCGCAGCTTGTGGCTATAATCACAGCAGCCAAGTTGTATAATTCGACCTATACATGTCCCATCATATGAGATCTACGGTAGAACTAAAGATCGTGGTGGCGATACCGGGCCATGCGTCAGCCAAAATGAAGGTTTTATTGGCCTACTCTGTATTGGCAAGTGGCCAGTGGCCGAGAAAATAAGATGGTTTTAAGCACAATTTTACGAGTAAAAATTTTAGTAAACGTTTTTTATGTAGGGCAGAATACCATCGGATCATCTGCATTGTCATCCATTCTCGAATAACTTAATCGTTTCTAATTTATTAAGAATGTCAGATAAGAAGTTATATCTCGTTTCTCATTAGTTTTATGATAAAACCGTTTATTCAAAAACTTAGCCTTAAAAAAATATTAAGGAAAGAGCAAAACAAATGCATTAGGTAATTATTTTGTTGTCATAATTTTAATTACCATTTTAGGAATGATGGGTACGCAGATGTTTATTCGCTACGTGCTTTGTACAAATCATCATATGGGTAAATAAATAAATTCGCTGATCTGTCATGCTTTTCAATAATATACACATAAGTTTAGGTAGATATAATGATTTATTCAGTAAAAAAATAGCATAAGGTAAAAATATTCGTTATTACAAAATTAATATATCGTTAATACTATAGATATACATATATATTATATAGTTTATATCTATAATAGTTCACTTAATTTCTGTGATGTGATCTAAGTACATAATGCTAGAAAGAATAGATCCTTAGTATGAGATTATATCACAATTCGTAAACTTGTAGTTTTCATGTGGCTCCAGGCTCCTTGTATTTTTGTAATACGCCCCTAGCGGAAACGTAGGAGAACTAACAAAAACGTCCGTGTTATAAACAGGTTGTTGATTTGCAACGGTACCTGAAAGTACAATTCCAAAGCATCATCTTGTAGGTATATAGTCACATGAAAACTGTTGGTGGTAAGCTTGAAACTCTTAGGGGGACGCACACGTTTACATACAAAATGCGCACGCGCATGTTCGCGACGGATTACTTTTGTATTGAAATGCGAGGGCGTCTGCAGAAAGCAGTTTCAAACTTTGGTATTAGATGAATAATATAATCTTATACTAAGGCCTTATGATTTATCATCGTAGCCTAATTCGAGAACGTGGGTTTTCTGTATGAACTTCGCAGCGGCCACATGCCGCGTTTTTATAAGTATTAGGTGTACACAAAACTTCCCTAATCTGAAACGAGACCCTTTCACTCCTGATTCTCTCATTTTAATACCGTATTCGTAATCAGAACTTCTAGGTTGCTCACTTTGAATTAGATTATAGGTATTAAGCCCAATTATGAAGGCGCCATTGTAATCATAATCCTATGTGCATTCGATAGAGAGAACACTTTTTACGTTGCTATTAAATTTACGATGGCGCCTTTACAATTGGGCCTGTTATTATATGGTTTTATTCATAAACCAACCGCCTTACCAAAAAGAGAATTAAACACGCTTTAGATGCAGTGCAAGTGTCTAAAGGATGCTTAGGTAAAACCATTTCTGGTAAGACGGTAAGTATCTACAACACTGCTATAGCTAAAAAGTACTTTGCATTGTTTTTGTACATATCTATTCTAAAATATATCGTTAGCTTATTGTGCGTTTGTGAATACTGGTTTTTATTACTTAATTTAACTATTTGTTTAGCAGGATATCGTATTCGGGTTTTGCTCCAGCTCCGTACGCTCCCATGACTTTGCTGAGGACTTCCCTGGACACCAAGTAGGGACTTACAGCCGGGTCTTTTGTCATATTTTGCAGGTATTCCGCCTGAAAAGTAAAGAGAAATTTAGTCTTAATGTAATTAGGTACTGAATAACCTTTTGTTTTACGCTGCGCTTGTTGGTGAGTGGTCCATTTATGAACTTTACGGCGCCATTGCCTATCAATTCTGCTTGCTATATGCCTTTCTTACTGCCTTGGAACAAACACTTGTAAACCACCACTGCCATAAAAATGTATAAGAATCATAAATATTTCTTTACCCTGCCCATTGCCACTAAACCTAATAATAATGCTAATGAAATGAAATCGCAGGGGCGACTTTATGGCGAGTCGTCGGTGAGTGGCGACACCGCGAACCCTGATTCCCTGGGGCTAAATGAGACCCCTGACTCCTCTCTTGCCTTAACCGGCCGGCTTGGAGTGGAAACCGCAAGAGCTAAGAACCTAAGCTCCAGGGTGGAAGTGTTAAAGGGCATAACGCCGCGAGTAGCGTCTAGTGAAAGCGCAGCACACCTCTCGACACCCTAAGCCGTCCACACCAATGTTGCCCCTCCGGCGCCAATATACGGTAGCTATTATGGGGGGCCCATTTAGTGGATGGCAAGTCACCACCCGCCTGAATATTTGAAATGAGGCATTATTTGGCGGGTGCCGTACCTCATTCCATAGCCCTTATTAAGTCATCGAACAGCACATCACAATAGCCCGATATACTGTAAGTCACATCTAGCAATAGTTTTTTCATTCTACTTTATGTACTCAACATTTTATATTAATTTAATAAAAAAGATGTAAAAGGGCCTCTCAGTGTTGGTTTCGGCCCCATTGATGCCTACCAAAGGACCAAGCTTTGCTTGTGATTTTAAGTGAATAAAAAATGCTAATGATAATAAAATAATCGCTGTTCAGATGATTTAAATTTAAATAGAAAAGAATTATCAAAAAAAAATATGCATACGCGTCGACTTGTAAACCTGCTCCACTTCGTCGGTTAAAAAGAGTTTCAAGTTAACTGAAAGTCTAGTTGAATAAATTGGTCGTTTCTGATTTGGCCCGGGAATGGAACAGCCTGCCGGCTTTTCTGTTAAAGCTCAGTAAAAATAGACGTTTTTTTATCAACTTGGCACTTAATTTCCGATCCAATTTCTTTTTTTTTTCATAAGGTTTAGGATCACTTACTGAGCATAAAATGCTGACAGATCCAGGTGGAGCTTAAATCACCATCTTGAAAAAACGTTTTTGGCCGATATCTCGGAAACTAGGCAAAAGTCATAGAGACCATTATTGTAGAAAATAAAATTTCGCATCTTTAGTTCTCAGTAAACTTTTTTGAAATAAACTTGCCATTTACTATTTATGGCCCATTTAATGAACCTGTTTTTCTATCGTGCTGACCATCGTCAAGCGCGAATTTATTCGCGATAAAAAAACTTACCAGCAGAGGGTATTTGTCGGCCTTAATTTTGAGCTTGTCATCAAAGTCCAAAGTGAGCAGCCTCTCGAACCACGGCCAGATCATGTAGTCGGCGTATCCAGGCTCACTTCCATCGAGGAACTTGGAGCCTCGGCTCTTCAGCTGGGCCTGGACGAAGTCCAGCGCTTTGAAGTATGCTGTGATGTTGTCTTCAGAAATCGCGTCTGGCGATCTCACAATCTTGAAGAATATGGTTTGGATCTGCAAACAAAGTAAGTACCTATACTTTTATTGACGTACCAAGAAGGTAATAAGTGATATTTGTGAGTGTGATTTGGGGCCTTGGTTATAATAAAAGAGAAACCATCATTACGAACAACATTTTACTATGAGCCCTACCCGGAATTCGAGAAAAAGAAATCGGCTGTTCCATATAAAATTGCAACTCGGAATCGAGAAAATGTATGGAACAGCGGATTTTTTTTCTTCGAATTCCGAGTTGACCCCATAGTAAAAATTGTATAAAATGATGGTCTGAATCGCTTCCTTTCGGATTAGTAGACCAGTTCTGGATAATATTGAGAGGTTCGTGGATCGGGGCTTTTCAAATAAAGAGGTTCTATCTTCTTATAACACTGTTTAATATTACTCTTTTACGTTTTACATTTTTACAATACAACTATGCCGGACATCTTTATTACGAGAGAATGAATTTAGGGTTGCCCCAACTTAAACTAAAATTACGACTATATAAAAGAATAATGATACCAGGGTGTGGCGTGCATTGTAATATCAATATTTAATACTCTCCCTCAATGCACTGCACACCCATGTCTACTAATAACTTGGCAAATTGTGCCTTGGACAAAGGTTTGGTCAACAAATCAGCTAATTGAAATTTAGTATTTAAATATTCTACTTTGATCAAACCTTCTTCCACTTTCTGTTTGACAAAATTATATTTTATATCTATATGCTTAAGTCTACGTTGGTCTGGATTTTGTACAGTTTTGATTGTGCTTTGATTGTCTTCATAGATAAGAACATTTTGAAATTTTACATTTAAATCAGATAATATTTTTACGATCCAACAAGCTTCTACTACACATTCACATAAAGAAATCAATTCGGCTTCAGTGGTACTTAACGCTACAGTTGTTTGCTTTTTAGACCTCCATACAATAGTATTATCAAATAATTTAAATAGATAACCGCTTGTGGATTTTCTGTCATTATCTCTAGCCCAGTCGGCGTCAGCATAGCCTATAAGAGGCATTAAAGTGTTACAATCAGTTTTACAATATATCAATGAATAATTTACAGTTTGTTTTACATATCTTAATATTCTTTTTAAAGCTTTCCACAAGTTTTCGCTAGGTTTTGACTGAAATCTACTTAAATAACATACAGCCGTAGCTAAATCGGGTCTGGTTCCTACAGTTGCATACATTAGTGACCCTATAAGTGATCTACATTGTGATTCAAAGCACATATCAATAACAGAGTTTTCATCATATTTATAGTTTACATCCATTGGTGTATTATTACCTTTACAATTTTCCATTTGATATTTGCTAAGTATGCTCTCTAAATTTTTGGTTTGATTTATTATTATTTTCCCCGGTTCTACATTAATTGATATTCCCAAGTAATTTAAGTTATTCGAACCCATATCTTTCATTCTAAATTTTGATGCAAGAAAACTTTTCAATTTTTCTATTTCAGCGCCATTATTTCCCATTATTAATAGGTCGTCTACGTACAGGGTTATATATATATCTCCCAAACTATAAAGACAGTAGTCGTTTTCTGATCTTTTGAATCCATATCCTGTAATCACATCATGAAATTTTTCATACCAATACTTCGGAGATTTCTTTAATCCATATAATGATTTTGTTAATTTTAATACATGCCCTCCTGGTATTATTATTCCATCTGGTGGTTTTAAGTATACGTTTTCCTGAATATTGCCATATAAAAAGGCTCCTTTAACGTCCATCTGATGAATTTGGTAGTCTCTACACGCTGCTACTGATAATAAAATTCTCAAAGTTTGCAATTTTAATACTGGTGAGTAGATCTCTCCAACATCTTCTTTCTGTTGAAAGCCTCGTACGACAAGTCTTGCTTTGTGTATTTCCTTTTCTCCTACATTTTTCTTTGTAAAAATCCATTTAGTGTCCAATAATTTATCTCTCTCGGGTTTAGGTACTATTTTCCATGTTTTACTTTCTTCTAGTACACTTATTTCTTCTTTTATTGCATTTTTCCATTCTAGTTTGTCTTTTCTTTCTTCAATTTCTTGAAAGCTTGATGGTATATCTTCCTGGTTGCATGATAGTAGAGCAAATAATGCTTCATCATCATCTTTTTCCAAATCTATTACATAATCGTTTTGCCATGCTGGTTTTTGTCTTCTTCTTGTTGGTCTCATATTTTCTGTTTCTTCTGGTTTCTGATTAACTTCTGGTGTGCATCTATCTACAATATTTTCTTCTAGTATTTTCTGTTTTCTTTCTTCAATGTTTTGATTTCTTTCATAAGCCTCTTGTTGTCTTTGATCAATATTTTCAGTTTCAAAATTATTTTCTTCTTGGGTAAAATCTATTTTTCTTTCTGTTGGTAAGTAAACAGTTTTATCTTCTTTCAGTTTTTCATCAAAAATCACATTTCTAGCATTTATTACTCTATTTTCTTCTATATCATATAGTTTATAACCTGATGTTGTATAACCAATCATTATCATCTTCTTTCCTGTATTGTCCAGCTTCCTTCTTTGCTCCTTAGGTATATGATTATAGGCGACACATCCAAAAACTCTCATGTTTGACACATCTGGTTTCCTCCCAGTCCACATTTCGCTCGCTGTAGTAGCTCTCCCTGCTGACGGGCTCCTGTTTGTAACATATGCAGAATATAATATGGCATCTCCCCAGAATGTTTTATCTAATCCTGATTCAAGTAAAATTGCTCTCGATTTTTCCACTAAAGTCCTATTCATCCTTTCTGCTACTCCATTCATTTCTGGATTATATGGAACTGTATAATGTATTCTTATTCCTTCACGGATGCAAAAGTTTCTTAGTTCGTTTGATACATATTCTCCTCCATTGTCACATCTCAATGATAACATATTAGTGTTGAAATATCTTGTTGCATAGTAGTAGTATTCCTTGAATTTTTCAAATACTTCAGATTTGTGTTTTATCAAAAAGACCATAACAAAATGGGTGAAATCGTCGATGAAAGTTACGAAATATTGATTGCCTTCTCTATCTGTTGGTGTCATTGCCCCACACACATCTGAATGTATAATTTCTAATGGCTTTGTTGCTCTATACCCAGTTTTATTGAAAGGTTGTCTTGCCATTTTAGTCAAAAGACATGGTTCGCATAACATGTTTTCAATTTTATTGTTTTTCAAATTTCCCAAACCGTTTACTAAATTCTTTTGTGCTAAGACAGATAGATTTTGTATGCCCAAGTGGCCAAAGCGCCTATGCCATAAGTTTACATCATCATTTATCGGAGAATAATAACAATTTGATCGATCAAGTTCCATTTCGACATTATACAAGCTGCCTTCTGAATTTCCTATCAAAATCAATACATTTTTATTATAAACCCTAACTTTCCCTTTGTGAAAAGAAACCTGTAACCCACTTGACTCTATTTTTGATACAGACAGTAAATTTTTACGCAGTTCAGGTACATAGTAAACATTTTTTATGGTAGTTGGATATTCCTTTTTCCCCACGAAACATTTTGTTCTAATATTACCTATACCTAGTGCTTGAATCATCACCCCATTTTTTGCAGCGGCAATATTTTTAGGTACTTTAAGTTCAATATAGTCCGTAAAGCAGTCTTTATTGTTAACTAAATGGTCAGAAGACCCTGAATCAACGCACCATGATATAAATTCACTTTCACAATTGTTTGCGACACTATTATTGCTTTCATTTAAATATTTCACTTCACTTACTTGCTGCTCTGCTGTAAAAGCCTGATCTCTCCCTGAATAATGCGCCTGTCCTCTTCCTCTATAGTTGCTTTGTCCTCTCCCATAGTGGTACTGTTGTCCTCGTCTAGTGTTATAAGGTTGTCCTCGTCCCGTATATGTTTGTCCTCGTCCTTGATAATTATTATTGAAGCTTTGACTTTGTCCTTGGTAATTATTTGTATCATTAGTATTGTGGGTTTGGCCCTGAGTACGGCCTTGTTGCTGAATGCGGCCCTGTGCCTGCCTGCACTGATATTTTTTATGTCCAGATTTTCCACAGTGAAAACACAGAAATGAATTGCTGTATGGTTGGTTAGCTAATTGGTTATTTTTCTTTTTCTTTTCTTCTTCGCCAAGCAATCTAGTTTTTACAAAGTCCATTTTTAGGTTTGAAATTGTCTCCAAGGCAGTGATTACTCCTTCATATGAATCTGGCATTGATAATAATATGTAGTTTACCTTTTCTTCCTCGCTTAGTTGAGTGTCAGCTTCTTGCAATTCGGCAAACATTTCCTCCATTTTAACGAAGTGCTGAGATAGCGATTCCTTCTCGATGTATTTTGAATCTGATAACTTTCTTCTAATAAATAATTTACTGCGTACGCCCTTTTGTTGGAAATTGATTCTAAGATTTTCATACATAAGATATGCCGTATCCTTTTTGATATATTCAAGATGGCTGTCAGCCACACCCGCAATTATTATAGCCTGAGCTCTCGCTTCATTTTGAGTATTTGCTTCATCTTGTGAGTATGTTGAATTTTCAATGGCTTTTATCACTCCGTTTTCTCTAAGTATACTTTTCATGCGAAAAGCCCACGAACTGAAGTTCACTCCGGCAAAGGGCGTCACCGGTAACCTCGTCAAATTTTCTTTAGACATTTTTACTGATTTTTCATAACCACGGCGTCTGCTAACACTATTGAGAGGTTCGTGGATCGGGGCTTTTCAAATAAAGAGGTTCTATCTTCTTATAACACTGTTTAATATTACTCTTTTACGTTTTACATTTTTACAATACAACTATGCCGGACATTTTTTTTTTTTTTTTCTTCTTTCCCCATTTGGGGCATTTGGCTTCGCGCGATCGGCGCATTTGCCATATTCAAGTTCAAATGGATGACGGAATTATTTTTTATTTACAAGGTAGGGAAACGAAACACGAAAAATATACAAGCAAAATTATAAAACAGATCAGTAGAGTGGGTTATGAAAATGATTTGAAAACTTACAACTAATATTCACAACAATAGATACGGTATATACAAAAATTACAGTTTTAGATTATTAGAAATAATAAAACAGCTCAAAGAATGATAGATATAAAAAGAATTAGTACATAGAAGAGAATTTATATTAATAGGCAATGGAACGTGTAACGATAGTAGGTCATTATAGAAGGAAGAATGGTCATATAGAGGACATGAGAAAAAAATATGATCAAGATCGCCATAGTCACCACACTCGCACTGTGGGTTATCAATAATATTAAATCTAGCAAGATGTGCAGGGCAAGTGGTATGACCAAGGCGCATCCTTATCAGCACGGAAGTTGAGAGTTTATTGAGATTCATAACAGAGAACCATGGTTTGCTAGGAATACCTGATTGTATACTAGCATAGCTTTTGCCTTTTCTTGTACTAGTGTTTGCCCAAACCGCTGACCAGAATTCCCTGAGGTGCAGCCTGGGCAGGGCAAGCAGGTCATGACAATAATTTATGTATGGGAAAACGTCACCACTCTCCACAGCCTCATTGGCAAGTCCATCCACTTTTTCATTACCAGTTATACCACAATGGCTAGGGATCCAAATAAAGTTAAGAATTAAATTGTTAAGATTGCAAGTGTATAGTTTCTCCCTTGCTTCAATGATAAGAGGAAAATTTGATTTACATTTAAAAGGAGACCTTGAGAGAGCTTGTAAGGCACTTTTGGAATCACTAATAATGAGGCTATTTTTAAGTTTAAATAAAAGTACATACTCTATAGCTTTAACGATGCCAAGACATTCACCCGTGAACACTGATGTTTCTGGGGGACATTTGATTTTTTGTACGATATTATACTGTGAGTGGTAAACACCCACACCTACACATTTATTTGGCGAATGTTTGGAAGCGTCCGTATAAATATGATTCCAATTGGGCCATTTATCGTTCACAGTAAATTTAAAATATGCATTTGCATTTCGTTTTTCTATTTCTAAGTCAAAGTGGATTATTGGTGATTGTAATAAGGATTCATAGTTACAGGTAAACATGCTAAGTGTATGAGATCGATGTATTGGGGAGTGTAGTGCAATAAACTTGTTATAACTCTGCACTAAGCAAGGAATAGATTTATGTTTCCAATATTGTGCAGACACTGTCAAATCAGAGAGAACCCTGAGTTTCGAAATAAGTGGACTGTTAGAAAATTGTAAGTCCCGGTAAAAAAGACGATCGGAAAGAAATTGTCGTCTTAAATAAAGTGGGGGTTCGCAACATTCCACCTGTAATGCATTTATTGGACTAGATTTCATAGCACCTGTGATAATCCTCATTGCTTTTGATTGGATGTCATCCAGTTTTTTAAGGCCAGCTACACTACATGGCCCCAGTAAGAAAGTCCCATAATCAAGAACACTTCGAATCAGAGCGTTGTAGAGGAGCTTCAAAGAAACGGGATGCGCACCCCACCAAACACCTGTCAGACATCGTAGTAAGTTTAGAAGTTTTTCACACTTAGTTGCAATATAGGTACAATGTGGTAAGCCCGTAAGTTTTGAGTCTAGATATATGCCCAAAAATTTCACTTCGTTGACTGTTGGAATTAAGTTGTTATCATAATGAACAAAAACTAAGGGTGGAATACGCTGACGAGTAAATAAAACTGCGGAACTCTTAAGTGGCGAGACACTTAAGCCGTTCTTAGATACCCAGACTTTGAGATAGTTTAGCGACATCGATATTTGGCTACACATATCATCGATCGATTTACCAGTTACATAAAGTACAAGATCGTCGGCATATTGTAAAATATTAGCTGTTCCATAGAGTGACGGTTCCAGATCGGATGAATAAAAATTGAACAAAATAGGGCTGTTCACTGATCCTTGAGGTAGACCCTTCCATAAAAGTCTGCTTTGGTCTCTTGCATGGTCTAACTTAATTATTCTACCAGCTAGAAGATTAATTATGAAGCATGTTAGGATTTCAGGGACTTGTTCTTTGCAAAGTTTTGTTTGAAGGATGTCAAGGAGAACATTGTCATACGCTGATTCTAGGTCTATAAATACAGCTAATACTGATTCATCTCGTGAAAACGCTATTCTAATGTCAGTGAGAAGCGTACCCACACTATCCAATGTACTTCTGCCTTTTCTGAAACCAAATTGAGTTTCAGAAAGAATTCCTCGATTTTCGATAATCCATTCCAAGCGATTTTTAACCAGGTTTTCGGCGACTTTAGCTATTACAGAGGATAAAGCAATTGGTCGATATGATGATGCCTCAGATGGATTTTTCCCTGGTTTGATTATAGGTAACACTACTTGTGACTTCCAAGAAGTAGGGATATTTCCTGTCAACATCGCGGTGTTTATTACCTCTAGGTAATAATCGAGGGAAGATTCAGATAGGTTACCAATAAACGAATATGGTATACCATCTTCGCCTGGTGCAGAATCTTTCACAGTTGCTATTACCGCTTGTAATTCTTGCATAGAAAAGAGAGAATCAAAAATACTGCGATTCCTTATAGAAGGAACTAACCTAACTGCAATTTCCTGTGGTGGTACTGAAGGAGGAGCTAATCTATCTAAGAATTGGTGTGTCAGATTTGGTGGTAAAGTAGTCCAAGAGGTTGCAGCTACACCACATCTAAATCTTTTGATATTACGCCACACGACAGACGCACTTATATTCGGAGAAATCGAGAGACAAAATTTTTTCCATCCTAAAAATCTTTTCTCCTTAAGTAATTTACGCGTTGAGTTTAAAACGTCGCTTAAGGCTTGAAAATTATCATCAGTCATTTCACTATTATAGCATCTCTCAAATTCTTTTCTTTTCTTAACTGCCTCAGTACACTCCTTATCCCACCAAGGTGGGGAAGGAATTCGGCCGGTTGCTGAGTTTTTATGAGGAAACGTCTCATGTGCAGCTTCTAACAAAGCATTACTAAATGCGTTCGAGCAATCCATAACTCCACGAGAAATTTCAGGTAGACTTGTGACCTTATTTTCTACCTTACTTTTAAACTTAGACCATAATGTATTATCACTAAGATTAAATTGTAAACGTGGTTTTCGGGGAGGATTACGTTGCCAAGCCTTTGGAAGGGTGATAAGTATAGGAAAATGATCACTATCAAAGGTAGAAGTCAATGTTTCCCATGTTGTGGATGAAGCTAGCTTTGGAGAACATAAAGAAAGATCTATAGCACTGGTTATTTCGTGCGGAGCTGTGCGCCGAGTTCGGGAGCCGGTGTTTAATACACAAAGTTCATGTGTATCGATTACCTCTAGTAGTTTTTCCCCATAGAAAGAATTAATGGAAGATCCCCAGGAGATATGATGGCAATTGAAATCTCCTAAGATAAGGAAAGGTTTAGGAAGAAGTGATAGAAGATTTTGGAAATGTTCAAAAGCAATTAAACGTGGAGAGTGGAGATAGATAGAAACAACACAAATATTACCTACTTGAGCTGCTACTACAGAAAAATTATCATAAGAAGGAAGGGAGATAGGAGTATGAGAGATGTTATTTCTGATAATCAAGGCAGCACCACCGTAACTATCAGTCCTATCATCTCTCAAAATGGAAAATCCGCGAATTTTGAAAACGGAGCCCGGCTTTAGCCAGGTCTCCGAAAGTGCTAATAAACAAGGATCATACTTGTTTATTAGATAGATAATTTCCCACTTTTTATGAACTGCGCTTCGGCAGTTCCATTGTATTGCTTTTTGAAAGACCGCCATCATAAATGGCATTATTATAATTACTAAACATTTCGATTATAGGGGCGACGTCGGACGGTATTTTAATGTTATTATGAGCAATTAATTTAATCAATAAATCGATGATGTCCGATGAAGACATGGTTAAGGGATTATTATGTTTCTTTAAGAGGCCACAACCATCACGTGGGGTAGGTATTTTGTAATCATCAATAACTTTTTGATGAGCTGACTGATCATAACCTGGTTTTGGTTTAGAAATCGGTCGACGGCTTGTAAAGACTGTCTTTTTATATGAAGTTAGAAGAGGTTGTCGGCTATCTAGCGTCTTTGTTTGAACAGTGCTATTAAAAACAGGTTTGACAACATCGGCATATGATTTTAACGCTGGAGGAATTAATTTCGCAGCCTCACCGTAAGAAATATTATTCTCTGCCATAGATATTTTTATTTGTTTTTGACGGGAAAACTCCGGACACGATTTATCAGTCGCAAAATGCGCTCCTGAACATAGGAAACATGACATATTTTCTTCTTCTGATACACAATTTTCCCCAGAATGTTCCTGGCCACATTTGTAGCATCGAGGCTTAGATCGACACTGCAGCTTTGTGTGTCCGTAACGACAGCAGTTGTAACATTGAATAGTGGGATACGTGTAGAGCTCAACTGGTAATGCATTATAACACATAAATATTCTGCTAGGTAGTATTTGCCCATCGAAGGTAACAACAATGCTTTGCGTTGGCTTCCATACCGGAGCGCCATCTACAATAGTTTTGTAATTAATTCTCCGCACTTTAAGGATTTTACCGCATCCGTCTGGAGCTGTCACATTTTCGATCACCTCTTCTGGTGACCATTCCGCTGGTACACCTCGTACCAAGCCCATCCGTGTCACGTTGTATGACGGAATAAAGGCTTTCAGATTGTCAGAAGTCAAAGTGCTACTAGAGATGAAAGAGTTGGCATCGCTAAAGTCAGAGAATGCTAATGAGATTCTATTGCGACCAATTTTCTTTACTGAGCCATTTATGATATTCTGGAATGAATTCCGTTTCAGGAACTTACCAAAAGTGACAGGGTGGAGAGTCGTTCCGTCATTCAATTCCTGGGTTACATGTTGTACGTGTACCATGTACGGCGCGGTATCAGTATGCTGGTAAAGAGTCCTCGCTAGAGTCGCTGGAAGTTGGCTGTTAGGAATAACAATGTCAATTTTATTTTTTTTTGTCAATTTATTCTCATGGTGCGAATCACTGTCTTCCTTAGGCGATAGTGAGGGATCACTACAAATACAGCCCATTTTGCCGTCAACGGTTTGAGCATGCTTCCTCTTTTTCTTATTACAATGTTTACATATTTTATGTAGGCGGGATCTTTTGAGCCCAGACCGTTGACTAGCTGAGCAATCTGTGTCCATGCCTGATTCGTTTGAGGTGATATTTCCATGATTGCTGATAGTTACAAAATTATTAGCCGGAGGGACCATTAGGCCTCCTCCGGGGTCAGGCGGTTCAGCCATTGAAAAGAGGATAAAAACTTACCGGACTCCGGAAAAAATGCTCTTAATCTAAAATATATACAATAAATACAAGTTTTCTAAATACTATAATACTCTACTGATAGTTATTTACAAAAAACAAATAAAATTAATTTCGAATGGAAAAAATACGCCCGCCTAAACCGACGTTTCCCGCGCTTTTTATGCCGGACATCTTTATTACGAGAGAATGAATTTAGGGTTGCCCCAACTTAAACTAAAATTACGACTATATAAAAGAATAATGATACCAGGGTGTGGCGTGCATTGTAATATCAATATTTAATAGATAACCCTGTATAGCCATTCCGAAAAGCTTCCCAGACCTATACAGGGTTATTCCTAATCTATTAGCACCCATTTAGCGGCTTATTCTGTACATCAAAATTAACAACTTTTATCAAAACTAAAAAAACAGCTGTTCCATACATTTTGTCGCAGATGAACGATATTTTTCTATGGAACAACAATTTTTTTTTTTAGTTTTGACAAAAGTCGCAGAACAGTTGTTAGTTTTGATGTACAGAATAAGCCCCTAAAAGGGTGTTAATTGATTAGGAATAACCCTGTATATTTCAACGAGTCGGCGCGGCGGCGACGGCGGCATGACTTGGCGACGCGATGCGGTTGTGACGTTGCGACACCATGCGGATATGGGCACAAGTGAAAATCCAGAACTTCACATCATGTCAACTAATTCTCTCTTCTGTGATAAAATTTAATAAGATCAGGATGTCTTTAAATAAATTATAAAGCAAGGTTCATCGCAAAAGTGCGTAGTCATTTTGATAAATATCACGGCTGAAAATAAATTGCATGTCATGATACTTATAAGCTCTTATCTAATTTTGTTGAGTAAGTAGATAAAAGCTGTAATGGTGGGGTCGTTCCCGAGACTCCGCCTGGAGACCACACCCTTGCCAATTATTCCGCCAATCAGTAGTGCTGTGCAAACATTACTGTGTAGCGCTCATAGTGTGGTTTGACTAGGTAGTTCTTAGCGATCACCAAAGTTAAGAAACGTTCGGTAAGGTCAGTCTTCGGATGGGGCAAATGCAACTGAGCGTGGCTCGGATAACACGTGTTGACTATGGGGCCCCGGTTGTTTTTAACTATTTGGCAATGTCAGAGGCCTTGAGGTAGCTTCAAAACTCCGACACTAAGGCTATAAGCCACCCGGCCTATACAAACTTACTTATAGACCGAATCAAGACAAGCTTAGTTAGCTTAGTTGCCCAGATCGCACCTAGTTCAAAACCTGGCACTCACTTTTTTGTTCATACCATTGTTATTGGACAATCGCGCTGCATTCAATGAGCTTCTAACCCTCACTCTTATTGGAGATTTATAGCGCACGCCTGTGTCTACCAGTGGAAGTCCTTTGGCTGAAACGGTGATCGATACTTACAGGTCCAGTAGCTTCGATAATGATTTTGTCGAAAGCCTTCTTCACCGGATCCTTGGGGAGCAGAGGTCTCTGAGGGTATATCTCGTCTATGTATTCCACCGTGACCAGACTCTCGTAGATTACTTCGCCATCCTTAATTTCAATAGACGGAACTTTTCCTGAAAAAAAAAAATGTTTTTTTTTAGTTGATGAGTTGAGTTTTGTCCTAAAATGTTGTTCTACGATAATTATTTTCTAATGCCTTCCTGCGCTTACATCTAGCCTTAAAAAAATCCAAAGAAGTATCACCTTTAAGTTTCAAGGATTAACCCTAGAATAAGTTCTAGAAATGCCTAGAATATTTATATGTTTAGTCAAAAATATGTACGTGGTAGTGGTAGTGGGATAGTATCTAGGTAAGTAAGGCCTACGGCCTGCATTGGACTATTAAAAAAGGCTGGTATAGTACTACCCACGAAGGGTGAAAGGTCTTACCTACTTTAATGAATATTAAATTTTTTAGACCACTGCTGGGTAAAATAAAGTAAGTAAACTTTATTAGTAGATCATAATTATTCTACCTCGTAGACGTAGGTAGGCCGTTACTACCAGTAAAACCATACAGTGCTACTCAACTAGATTTAATGCATTCAATGGTGCTAATGGAATAAAGATGCAATTGGACCCACATTAACTATTGTACCTACCTAATTATTTTCAAAATTCAACGCTTCGCTGAATACAAACAATAGAAGCGTGTGAAGAAAAATTTTCAAAGTAATTTGCACAATAATGATTAGCATTGGTAATCTTGTAAAGGTCTTGTAATCTGGTAAAGGTCTTGGAATCGAGATATCGGTTCAAACCCCGGTCCCGTGATGCTGAGTTTTTTGGAGGTAATGAATAGATTTTTGCACCACTCACTAGCTTTTCCGAGAATGGAAACGTAACGAAACTAGCATACATAAGTAGAATAAATTCGATGATCTAATGTGCATCGCACTGAACACTACGCGGGCGCAGTGCGGGTTGGTAGATAGTGGTCGCCCTTCAAAGGTACTCCTGTGCCCAACAGTGGACAATAAAAGTAAGTAAGTTCGTATTACCGGACGGCTAGCCCTTGTGTCAGAGTTTTTAAGCCGCCTGAAGGCCTCTGACATGGCTAAACGGTAAGGCGGACAATTATTAGGCTGGAACAGAACAGACTACTTACCAAAAGCACTCTTAACAGTTAGCCACTCAGGTTTATCGACCAAGTCGATGTTAACAACTTCGTAGTCGATTCCCTTCGCGTTCATAGCCAGGATAGTTCGCTGGGCGTAAGGGCAGAAACGCATGTTGTACACGCGCGGTTTGCCCGTGTGCGGCGGCAGAGGATCGCCTGAAATGTAAGCAATAAATAACATACCATAATTATATATTCAAAGACATCTAACTACTTACTGGTGTTTATTTGGTTGAACGTATATCTAAGCATTGCCATTCAGCGTGGCAATGCAGCCAGCATGTTGGGCACGCTGCCAACTGGCCGTGGGCTTGAGCATTTGGATTATCTTGAGAGTTAGACCTTCAAGGGTCTGTGCAGTGGCGTATTATCCTAAAGGCAAAGTAGGCATGTGCCTAGGGGCGCGAGGGTACAAAAGGGCGCGCTATGCGGAATTGTAAAAATATAATATAGCATAAAATTAATTGCCCCAGTAAGAAAACCACCTACTTAGGTACACTTAATTTTGGGGTTTGCATGCCGGGCAAACCCTAAAGTTTTAATACCTATATTGTAAACAGATATTGTAAATCGTAAACTCATGCTCTTTTTTCTTTCTCTTCTCTTTTTTCTCATCTCACCGTGTTGTTCTAAGATGCAGCACAGCGGTTTTGGTCAACGTCAAACTATAGTACGAGTTATTTTTAATAGGTAAAGGGGCGCCAATGAGATGCTTGCCTACGGCGCTCTCAATGATTAATCCGCCTGTGGGTCTGTGGATGATCCAATTGCTTTTTATGTAGTAGTAGTGTATGTAGTTTTAGCTTATAATGTAATATTGTATTTAGTTGTAGTTAAAAAAGGCCCTCTAACCTACTTATCTATAAACTGATCAGCGTCGCAATAGGTAGGTAAATACCCCGAAATGGTTTGGAATTTCATAAACTTGTGAAATATTTTCATATTTCACAAGTTTATGAAATTCCAAAGTTAGTACAACCGGGACCAACAACCAATTTAACGTGTCATCTGAGCCACGGTAGCGCTCTGTTGGAAAATGCCACCCGCGGTCACCCATCTAAATACGGTGGATCTATGAGAAGTAAGAGGTTCTCTTCGGATCTTAGGATTAATACCTACGTGTGGAGACTGGAGCCCAATTATAACTCTAAGCGGAAGGAGAAGTAGGTACCTATATTCTGATAAAGCCCAGGTGAAGCCTGAGTGAATGTTGTTTTTAAACTTTCGCGATTCGATCGAACACATTATTATTATAATAGTAAGGGACAAATCGCGCACTAAAATTACGAGATTATAAATAAATATACCTCATCGTCCCGACGTTTCGACCGAGTTGCATGGATCGTCTACCCGTGACGACCCGTTACCACGTTTTTTTTTTTACCACATATTTATTTGTCTCGTAATTTTAGTGCGCGATTAATCCGAAGATCCCGAGTAGAACGAAGATCAGCATGAAAGCCAAATATGAGCCAAATGAAAGAACTGAAAGAACATTTTTTTTTTTCGCCGATATATCGGAAGAATTTTTGAATTTGCCGCCAATCCACACCAATTTAATTTATGGCTACACTGAAGGTATTATTGAATTTAAATTGCATTGCAAATATTGCAATCGGGAGTAGGTATGTACAAATAGTACAATATTAAAAAATATACCGCAATAAACAAAACACTACTATAGAATGCTTATCTACCAACACCAGTGAAACACACCATATGGAACGTATTTACTGACCTTTTGTGAGATGTTTGGTGTTGAAATTAACACTGGCCTTGACCGCTGCCATGGTGCTGTACGGTAACGCGTAGCCCAACAATCTACCAACGACACGAACACCCTGGTACGAAGAGAGAATCAAATGCATTGCAAAACTTATAGTGCTCGTTATCATTCTAATATTATTTATCAAACAGTTGACTGAAAATAAGTGTCTGATATCGCTTAAGATAAAGAATGACTGCGCAATTTTTAAACTTACTTTGTAAAGAATGTTTTAGACTAGGTACGCGTACTCGGCACGGCCAGTTTGTTACAAATGATATGGTCAAACGAGATCTAAATATTATTATGCTAATCAATTTAAATGTTGATGGGCTGTCCTTATTATATCCTACGAAACTGTATCCTGTTCGCGCTAATCAGTAATCGCTGAAGTTAGGCATAGGTGCGAGCAGGATGCAACACGTATTACACGTAGACCAACGCCGTGTCACCGCGCACCGGCCGGGCCGCCGACCGCGCCGTTGATAAAATAAAGGCCTATGTTCAATACATAGCTGTAGGTCGCAGAGATTGCTGTAGGTATTCGCCGAATCAGACAAGTTGGCGGATGTGAAGTTCACTACAATTTGCGCAATATCCTATCCTGACTGGCTGACCTGGCGCGTTGATTGGGTTTCGCGCAGATAACTTTTATCCACTGACTTGTATGATTCGGCCTATAGATTGACAAATAACTTTAGTAAGTTTTATGAGTAAATAGTGTACATAATTGGATTTCTCATCATTTAAGCCGCAGAATGTCCACAGCTGGACATAGGACTCTCCCATATAAAAACTACATACCTACCTGATAGAAATCTATAATAAGATTATTTATTTATTTATTAGTACCAACCTATAGGTATATTGAGCGCCACACAAATTGAAAGATGGGAAGTTAGCCGCAGATTACATTTCGCCGTGATTCGCTAATTATTGCGCATGTGTGCACAATGCCTATACAAATGGCGAAGTAGTGTGCTTGGGCGTAGGGAAAGCGCGGGAGGCACGAGGTTGGCGGGCGGGTGTGCGCCGGCGTCTCGTCTCACTGGCACCCGCTAGGCGCTAACGTCTATATTTTGGCGTTTGCGTAGCTCTCTGCGGTTAACTTCCCATCTTTCAATTTGTCTGGCGCTCAGTATAGGTAGGTACACCTACCTATAGGTTGGTACAATATAAACTTAGAGAATAAATAACTAAAGTAACTCTAAGAATATAAATATTATAGTTACAATATTATAGATTTCCACTAGTTCCGATTGTTAAGAGCTTGCATCTTATCTCTAGCGCGATTCTGTTCCTGCCCAAGTCATCTTTCCACCTTCTCGATGGATATCCTACGCTGCATTTACCGGTGCTTGGTCTCCCTTCCAGGGACTTTGCGATCCCATCGGAATGAAAAGAGACTTCCACAAGTGGTTTATTATTCAGAGAAAAATCTAACCAAAATGATATAATAATATACATAATTTGAAAGCTTCTTTTATGGGCTTCTCAAAAATATAATATTTAATTTCGATTTTTCATCCCTCAATTTTGTTTTAAATGTGAAAAATAAATTGTATGAAAAATAATAATACAACTTTTTATTTTTTCTAGTTTAACAATAATAAAGTTTTTTTTCGCCCTTAAGCTATAAACATATTATCGGACTCGGCTTAAGCTCGAAACATACTATCGGACGCGGCTTACGGACGCGACTGACAGCCGCGACCTAGACTATGAGAGTATACTGAGCCGTGCACACTATCGGACATAAGTCCCGGACATCACCTTCGGACGTCCGAGAGCGTTCGGACGTCCAGAGCTATCTGGCACACCGGATGTTTTAAGACTGTGCACATTTCTAAGTCGCGTCCGTCAGCCGCGTCCGATAGTATGTTTCCGGCTTTACGAACGTGACTGACAGCCACGATCTAGACTATGAAAGTACACTGAGCCGTGAACACTATCGGACATAAGTCGCGAACGTCACATTCGGACGACCTTGAGCGTTAGGACGTCAGAGAGCGATCTAGCACACCGGATGTCTTAAGACTGTACTCATTGCAAAATATTGCATATGGTAGCCGTAAACATACTATCGGACGCGGCAGACGGACGCGACTGACAGCCGCTTAAATAAATAAAAATAGAAAACTGTTTCGTTGCATTCGCCTAAAGACTTGCAAGAGAAAATTGACTATTTTGTTTCTAAAACACAGTTTTTTTTAACTGTCACAGAGTAATTTAAAACTTTAATGTGGTATCACTGGCTAGTCTGTCAAAGAAATGTCAATAAAATCCTATAAAATCCTACGATCAAACAAAATTCAAATCAATCAACCTGTCACTTTGATCGCGGTTTCATCAGCAACGGGTTGGACGACCGACACTATTAATTTTCAAAAATTCGTCTAGAAAAACCGGGTATTTCTGAAACAATCGAAAATGTCTGAAAAACATTTACAAACTGGTGTGTTCAAAATTCATCGACTTTTAATGTAAACGTAAAGTGAAATAGGTAATTAATGTGATGCCATTAATATTTATTTGTTGCTTTTGCAGGTGATGCTCTGCCCCCTTACAATAATGGGAAACTTCGTTTGTTTGCTATGAGGTTTTGTCCTTTTGCCGAAAGGAGCGTTCTCGTTTTGAATGCAAAGAATATTACATACGACTTGGTATTTATCAATTTGGACCACAAGCCTGAATGGATATTCAATTTCAGTCCTAAAGGTAAAAGTAACCTCTTTTCTTGTGAAAAAAACTTAGTCGTGAAGGTCAAATTCTGTTTGATGTTAGTAACCTTGGAAACTTACTGCTGTCCTTATTTATTATTTAGGTACAGTACCGGCTCTAGAATATGAAGAAGGCAAATCGATTTTCGACAGCAATATTATTAATGTATACCTGGACGAGAAGTACCCAGAGGTGCCCCTGCAGGCTTCAGACCCCCTTCGTAGAGCCCAGGACAAAATAATAATTGAGAATTTTGGTACTGTAAGTAATTTTAGTGTTTTTAACTTTTTTTTATTGACTAATGTGTGCTTGAAGGCACATTAGGCCACATCTTATGGATAACAATGGCCACATCTTATGGATAACAATCCATTAGATGTGGCCATTTCTCAATATTGGTAGGTAATATTTAAATTCCATGTCAAATAGTTATATGTAAATACTTAAAATTAATTTCCACACCAATTCTAATGTATCACCATCAAAAGAATTTTGTTATTTTGTTCATTGAGTACATAGTAAAAGTATTAAGTACTAGCTGTCCCATCTCACCATTTCTCCATACATACATCCATATCTCACCATCTGTCAACTGTCAATGACAACTTTTACATGCTCAGAGCAAATAAAAAAATCAAGAGGGAGCGTCGCTGCAGTGAAGCCTGCTTTTTATGCATGTGTGAGTGCGTCGACTGTTAAGCTAAGGCGTAGTTTCCTTGTATGTTGATATGTGTGTATTTTAATATAATATTGTCTGTACACAGCAAGGCGTAGTTTTGGTCGGCCTCACTTGTTTGTTCACAACATTCTGTCTTTATTTTATCTGAATTTACATGCAGGAATATTTGGTATGGGAAAATGAAATTAATGTTTCTATTATTTTTCTTGCAACTTCTATAAATTTTCTCACCGTTTAAACCTTCCCATAGCTTTCACAAATATTTCAAAATCAAAATTAGCTAAATCGGTTCAGCCGTTCTCGAGTTTTAGCAAGACTGACAACCTCGATTCATTTTTATATACCTGTATGCATAAAGTAGCAGTTTTTATATTATTTATTCAGTACTTAGCTTAACCAGATTAATCTGTACACCCCTAGGCTCAGTCAACTTACTACACTGCCGCATTCAGCCCCAAAAATCTTCAGCCGTCGCATGCTGAGAACTACCAGAAGGGTCTACAAGCTCTACAGGATGAGATCAAGTCTCGCGGCACCACATTCTTGAATGGAGATCAGCCAGGCCTCGTGGACTACACCATTTGGCCTTTCCTTGAGAGATTTGAGGCGCTGCCATTGGTTGGAAAGACTGACTTTGCTATTGACGCTGCAAAGTTGCCAGAATTGGTGAGTTTCTTCTATTAATAGTTCGGTATCAACAATTTCAATTTGTTTTTTTTTTTAGGTGAATTGACAATAAGTCCATTGTATAGTGAAACATCCTGTATTATGTTACAGTAATGAAGCATAATTAATTGCGAACATTCTGTGCAAACACTAAATAAGTTGTCAAGTATGTGTCAAGACACTCATGTGGTAGGAATGATAAGCTTCCGTAGATGATGATGATGATTATGATGATGATAAAAACCAATTTTTATGATGTCATTAGATGGTTGACTACCAGGAAAACATAATAGTCATAGAAATGTTTTGTAGGTCAATAACCTCTGAGTTACGTGCTATTTAATTTTTTTTTTAATTTTCCTTTTTAAAAATTAGAATCTTGCAGTGTTCAAAATAATTTTGGGAGATTTTTTTTACATAATTTATTTTTTTTTAATCTAGGTATAACTACTTTACATATTAAGGGGAAGGGGAAACTCTTTTATAACTTTGGCGACCTAATATCTCACAAATGGTACATTGGAAAAAGAAATTGTTTATAAAACCTTACATTCATTTTTAAAACCCTATTCAACGATACACACAAACACATGTGGTGCAGTTGTAAAAAAAATTTTCAACCTCACTATGTTTACTGTACTGTAACAGCCTTTTTAATAGTTCACTGCAGGACGTAGGCCTACCCACGAAGGGTGATTGGGCCATATCCACTACGCTGGCCCGGTGCGGGTTGGTGGATTCACATACGCCATCGAATTTCTTCTACGGACATATGCAGGTTGCCTCACGATGTTTTCCTTCACCGAAAAGCCAGTGGTGTGAAATTCCGTACATAAATTCCAAAGAACTCATTGGTACGGGACTGGGATTTGAACCCACGACCTCACGATTGTAAGGCGGGTGTCATTACCTCTAAGCCACCACGGCTATGTTTGGGGGCTTCACTATGTTTGGGGAGCCTATAAATGCACAATTTCGAAAATTGTAAGTATTTAAAATTGTGATATATACATATAATATGTCACAATTTTTCATATAAATATACTATCTTGGCATAAAATTTTATGGAATTTGATTTATAAATGTAGGAGTTATGGGGCTTTGTGCCATGGGGACGGACAGACGAACAGACACGACGAAATTATAAGGGTCCCTCACTTTACTATGGAATCCTAAAAATACTTAAAAGATGAAGTTTCCACATTGAATTAATATCTGTACCTAGATGTTTATAGATCAAACCCTATAAAAATAAACCGGACAAGTGCGAGTGAGGCTCGCACACCGAGGGTTCCGTACAAATCCAGAAAATTTGACAATATTAGGAAGTAAGTTGTTAAAATATCTGTACAAAAAACATCGACAAAAACGTTTTTTTCTCACTTTTCTCGAAATACATCAAAAATTACACATTGTAAAAATAATTAAAAAGCTGTTTAAGCATGTGCTAATGAATTTCTTGTATATGATACCTTACATGATACGATTTACTCACTTTGAATTTTGAACCCATATTTTATGAATCTTGAGGCCCTATTTTTTTGTGATTTAAATAAAAATGTACAGTTTTCAGATTTATTCCTATATGTGTATTCTGAGACACTGCTTCTCGCCAAATTTCATAGTTCTATGTCAACGGGAAATAACCTGTAGGTTTTGATTTTTGCGAGTGTCGAAATATGCGGTTTTTTATGACATATACGGCTCTAACTTTTTTAAACGATAACTGAGAAGTTTTTCTTTTATACAACTGCAAGAGACCATGGATATACGTATACAGTTTAAATTTCAACTCGATATCTTTACGCGTTCCCGAAATAAGAGTCTTGACATACACACAGACGGACAACAAAGTGATCCTATAAGGGTTTCGTTTTTTCCGTTTGAGGTATGGGACCATAAAAAATAGAAAATCCTTAACTTAAGGTATAATATGTATATTTTACTGAATCTTCATAATCAAGACTATATATCTCGCTCTTGACTGATTTGGTTCATACTCGCAAATTTTGTCATAATGTAGATACTAAACAATCTTGCCAAATATTATCGAAATGAGCTGTTACAGCGCAACAGCAATTTCACTTCCTTTTTTTAAGGAAATTACCCATCAAAAATGCTGACGACAAAAAGTTTATTATTGTACAAAACCTGTGTACCAAGTTTCGTCGAGATTGGTTGAAAAATGCGACCTGTAGACGAAAACCAACATCTGCGGGCTTAGCATACGGACCATAAAATAATACTATCGACGTGTCAGAACGTGACAAAGTTATGATGAAGCATATATCTGTCACATTTGCACTCGTCGATAAACTCTTGTCGTGGTCTTGTATGCTAAGCTAGACAGATGAAAGCAAAATCGCCATGTTAAAACGAAGATCGTATAGAATATAGAGATCACATAGAAGAATATTGATTATTATTGTTTATAAAAACATAACTTTTTTGTAATATGTTTAAAGTCAGTACAATTTGATTATTTGCTACATAGCAAAGATGATATCATTATAAGCGATATTATTATTTAATAATAACGAATGTAATTATTATAAGTTATTGACGTGTATCTTTTATATTTTTGATACCAATCAATGATATGAATATGGATCTTCGCTAACGCTTCGATCAAATAGTTATTTATATTATGCTACATCTCATTTTTGCCAGACTAAACATACATACCTATAAAACTCTTTCTAGATAACATTTTCCATAGCATTGTAAACCTTACCTAGTATCTTGCAAGTATTTGTGTACGATAATATGATAAGCATTAAACTGTGCCGGTGTAGTGATGTAACAATGTTTACTTCATACTCATTATGCTTACTCATTGATATCAGAAATAAATTTACTTTATGGTAAAGATATTGCTTGGTAATGGAAAGCATTTTGTCATCACTAAATTGAGTTGTTTGTAGAATTGAGCATTGTAATGGTCCTTTTAGTCATATGCCTGTATTGATTTCCTATAAGACCAGTTGAAAATAACTGGTTTTAAACTTGTTGGTCACGGAAGACTGAATTTGGAATAATTTCTTGTGATTTTGATCAGTGTAGTGATGTAACAATGTTTACTTCATGCTCATATTATGCTTACTCATTGATATCAGAAATAAATTTACTTTATGGTAAAGATATTGCTTGGTAATTGAAAGCATTTGTCATCACTAAATTGAGTTGTTTGTAGAATTGAGCATTGTAATGATCCTTTTAGTCATATGCCTCTATTGATTTCCTATAAGACCAGTTGAAAATAACTGGTTTTAAACTTGTTGGTCATGGTAGACTGAATTTGGAATAATTTCTTGTGATTTTGATTCATAAAGTCATTTCCATAATAATAACATACAATCAGTAGCTAATTCGACCGACGTAATAAGTATGATTACTTCGATCCGCCTCGAATACTTCGATTTCGAAAAAAATCTTAGTAATGTTTTAGATGAAAAATTAAAGTGTTATTCTCGAATTTTACTGATGAACCAGATGACGTCATTTCAGCCTGTTTCGGTGGAAGTGACGTCATCTGGTTCGTAAACGAATTACTTTCGAAACTCTGGAATGCTTTACCATGTTTTTCCACGATGATCTACAATCTTCATAATTGAAACAGCAGAAGCAAAAACAAAGTAGACCGACGTCTTTCTATCTATCCATCAGCCATAGGACGTCCACTGCTGGACATAGGCCTCCCCTATAGACCTCCAATAAGACGGGTTAGTAGTGGCTTGCATCCAGCGCTATCCTGTGGTTTTAATAAGGTCTTGTCTCTTGTGGGTGGACGTTCAACACTGCGCTTGCCGGTACATGGTCTCCACTCAAGAACTTTTCGACCCCATCGGTCATTAGTTCTCCGTGCTATGTACCTCCCTGCCCACTGCCATTGCCCAATCCGCTGGGATATGTCGGTAACCTTGGTTCTTCACTTCGACGTCTTTGTTTCTCGATAAATATAAGGCACTGATTTAACCGGGTAGGTGTATATTGTAGTTTAGGTAAATTAGGAAAGGCGTGGTTGCAAATAAGTCTGGCAGATGCGACTTAGCACAAGAATAAACAGAAATGAGTTGAAGAAGTAATGTTCGGATGTTTGCGCTCCTCGCAATCACCCGACTTTTCTGCCCATTGTAACTATTTTTCCTGGCCATATATTTATTAGTCTGACATTTTAGCGTAACGTATCGGACCAATTGTTGTTATACTCCTGTCCTTGTTTATCTGTCTTATTAATTTATCAACTACCTAATAATTAAATAACTTTCCGTTAAGTAATTCACCTGATCCTAATAACTTTCCAAATATTTAAGGAACAGCCCAAAACATTACTTCCCTAAATATAAGTCTACCTTGGTCTTTTCAAAATCCGAGTGAATAGATAGAATATCTGCTAAGTCTGTGTTCTTCATCTTCGACCACATTATCGCCTACCATCAGGCGTGATAGTGCTCAAAATCAAAAGTGTACTTATTCACAATCATCATCATTTTCAGTCTGTAATACCCACTGCTGAGCATAGGTCTCTCTTATGTGCTATTCATCTCGATCTTGGATACCTATAACTAATTTTGGAACAGCTTATGTATACGAATCTTTACGGATACTCCTTACAATCTATCAAAGATGTGACTCCCTCGGTGACTCAGTGGTTAGTGAACCTGACTTCTGGATCAAAGAGGCGTGAGTTCGATCCCCAATTCCCCACTCAGGGCAAGCATTTAGGTGGATAGGTGTTTGCTCTGTGTCTGGGTGTTATTTAGGTACCATCTATATAAGTATGTATTTAAAATATGTATACATATGTAGGATATCAGTCTCTAGCAGCCATATCACAAGCTTTGCTTAGTTTGGGGTCAGAGACCGTGTGTAAGATGTCTCCCATTATCCTATTAATTTATTTAAAGTTCCGTACGCGTCCTAGCCGTTCGAATGTTAAATTATTTATAGATTTCCTGTGCCAATCTCGTCCAGCCCCCCTACCGCCTAAGCAATAGCAATCGTAATAGCAATCGTTTATGACTTCATTTTAGTCATTTGGCACCGTCTATGTGACGTTAGCCATCAAAGTTGTTCATTCAACGATTGCTTTCGCAATCCGCGCAAAGCAATTGATGGCTAACGTCACATAGGCGGTGCCAAATGTCTAAAATGAAGTCATAAACGATTGCTATTGCTTAGGCGGGCGGGGGCCAGGTTGGTTTATTCACAATAAAAAATCTATTTCTCTCACAGGTGGCCTACATTGCAGCGATGAAGGATGTTCCCGCTGTGAAAGCATACTACCTGTCGGCCGACACTCACGCTAAGTTCATGGAGTCCCATAACAAGGGCGATGCTAACTACAACATGCTGGACACTAGCGCCGTCTGCTGCATGCGCCCCAGGAAGAAGAAGGAATAGACTAGAGCGTAGAGAAGTAGGAAGAGAAGAATTTAGGAAAGAATAATTATTTTATACTACACTTTTTTGGTGCTACACTGTTGTTTAATTTAAGTATTGACTCACATTCTAGAAGTTTTCACAGTATCAAACTAAATTGATTGATTTATGTTCTGACTCACAGAGGTAGTCTAGAAATTTTCACAGTATCAAACTAAGTTGATTGATTTATGTTCTGACTCACAGTAGTAGTCTAGAAATTTTCACAGTATCGAACTAAGTTGGTTGATTTATTTATGTTCTGACTCACAGAGAGTAAAAATATCAAACCAAATTGATTGATTTATGATTTATGACTACCTATCGGTCTATGAGTTTTGCACTACATCAAATGATGTTGGGATTTACTGTCTCAGTTTTTTCAATTTAGTTAAAATCTCAGTTATTTCAATAATGCCATTGATATCAAATTAAGTCGGAAACTATTTTAGTTTTTCAATGTCAAAAAGTTGAGATGTAGGTACCATTTGTTTTTTTATTATCAAGAATTTGAATTTGATTGAATTAGATTTGCGAGGTGTGCCACGTCTTAACTTTCGAAATTAGGTATTCATTTTGCATGTTTTTGTTATGAAGTGCTTAGGTATTGTACTGAAGTTCTTTTGTTAAATATGAATGAAAGACATTCCGATTATTTGAGTGGATCATAATTCTACTTTTATTTTTTTTCTTGTAACCTTGTAGACGTAATATACACGTAATAAAAGTACAACACATTTACTGCAACGTTTTTGTTTTATTTTTCTTTCGTAGGTACTAAAGAATCCTAGTAATACCTATTATAAACGCGAAAGTGTGAGGATGGATGGATGTTTGTTACTCTTTCCCGCAAAAACTACTGAACGGATTGAGATGAAACTTTGCAATAATATATCAGAATAACACATAGGCTATAAATTATAATGATATTGCGTCAAAAATCAAAATATAATGCGGGCGAAGCCGCGGATAAAAACTAGTTCCTAATATTTTCAACAATATGTAAATGTTACTTGGTTTCTAAATATTATTCACCTTTTATATGTATGCTAATTTGCGGTGTAAAATCACCCGATGATCCGGCAATTTCTCGTTGAGAAAATATGATGTGCGTGACGAAGCACTTCTGATAGGTAGGTACTAAAATAGGTAAGTATACCTAGGCACAGAGAAATAACACAAGCTCCAGTATAGTTCGACCGCTTAGTTCTCGCCTGCGCGGTATAGGGACGCAGGGGCAGACGACAAAGGGGACTGAGACAGGTACGGGTGGCGAGGGCCGAGTTAAACGGTGGGATTATAAATAGTAGATTTATTAATTATGAACAGGCAGTACAAATATCGGTGTACCGCAGGGTGGCCTTATCGATTTTTGACTGTGGAAACATTAAATGATACTCGTACGGCTCGTACCTATCTCTCGCCCTCGTTTGATTTGGTGCAGACTGCAGATTATTCGTGGTTTGTGGCTACAAATGCCGCAATACAATTTATTGAAAACATTGTCTAACCACATTATGTACCACATATATATAATTTCTGTCTGCCTATTGTTGATCAAACCACGATTTCCGACGGAGCCATTAAAAATTCAAAGCACCGGTCATGGAATTAAATGAAATGTTACAAGATTATGTTGGTAGTTGCTTGGCTGTGTACAGCTGTTTTATACTCAACTGCTATACACGTATTTAGGTACAGTAACAAGTATAGGCCGAATCATACAAGTTGGCGGATGTGAAGTCAGCTACAGCAGCGCATTATCCAATACTGACTGTGTAGCGTTGCAAACGGGGTAGCCGTTTGCAGCACCACAAGTTAAGAGAGGATGAGAGAGGAACCTGTAATGTGGCAAGCGGGGGAGCCGGTTGCAGCACCACATGTTAAGAGTATCAGAGTAAGAAGCGGTAATGTTGCACGCGGGGGAGCCGGTTGCAACACCACAAGTTACGAGACTTCAGAGTACCTACCCAAAGAGTCCTGCCTAGTGGTTAGAATTCCTATCGGTTCGGAGAAAGGAGATTAATGTTTACACATTTATTTTACTCCATAGAAATAACACTGCACTTATAGTCTATATGTTCATCTTGAAGTGAATAGAGAGAAAATTTTGAAAAGAAAAGAGTCCGTGGAATGTTAGCCAGACAGGGGAGAGGGTAACACACAAAGAACCACACTGGAGGCTGGCCGAGGCTGGTGAGTAGACAAGCTGGACCCGCCGATAGTCGTAGCGCCAGCAGGGCGCTTGAGATAGAGGCGCCGGTAGCGCCAGCTGGGCGTTAGCGTGAATACGCCCGTGGTGTTGTTCTGGCGCTTGTGCGCTAGCTGGGCGCTAGCGTGAAGACGCCTGTGGTTTTGTTCTGGCGCTTGAGGTGGAGGCGCCTGTAGCGCTAGCTCGGTACTCCTAGGTAAGTGGCAAGGTCAGTGGCCCCAAAAGATGAGGTCCTCCTGAAACAAGGTCAAAGAGACCGAAGCCTCGCGAAGAAATGTTACCAGACGCTCATGCTGTCTTCACTGCGGGACCCGTCACCACGTTCAAAGATCACACATTAACATGTACTAACACCACAACTTTCTTAAAAATACCACAAGACATGCACCATCTTTCGTGTCTACTTGATGACTTCTCTCGCAAGACTGCCAGAATTGTTCAAAACAAGGATCGCTGATCCTGTCAAAAGTATTTTTAAACTTTCATAATTAGAATTGTTAATTGGCAGTGTTATCGTCGAAAGAGTTTGAATGAATCAGAATCAGAACATTTATTTGCACCAACAAGAGAGTATTAACATATAGAACTTAATATACTCGTATATGCTTACAATGAATGTAGAGAAACTAACAAAAAGGTTAGTTTCTCTACAACTGAAGCTCACATAGTTTAAAGCTGCGCGTTAATTGTGATGTTGCGCAGCTTGTAGCTAACTTGACATACGCCGACTTGTATGATTCGGCTCATAGGTACCTAACCTACTAAGTATATGCGTCATTATCATCATCATGATTGGAACCCCTGCTGGGTACGTAGGCCTCCACTCCCTTGTATTTTTGTTTCCTTTCTCTGGCTAATCTCATTCAAGCATGACTCACAATGGATGTCAAAGGTGGTCTGCCAAAAAACGTTAGTCTGCTATTGAGAACGCCAATTATGAATCTCCATAAAATATTGCTATCGCTTACGTTGCGAAAGGTTTTCCACCACAGAAGAGAGAAGGAAATCTATTCTACTGTTCTGTGTCCACTGTGCTAGGAATAACGACAGCGCAGCGGATTAGCAAGTGAAATGGCAGAAGGCAGAGCACATACCTAGTTCGGAAAACTGAAGTAAAGTTTTCGGGTGGAGACCACGCACCGCAGGCAAGCGCAGTGTAGGACGTCTACCGACTAAGTGGACTGATGATACTTTTAAGACCGCTGGATGCAGACCGCTTACAGCCGAGCTTATTGGAAATCTATAGTGTATAGGGGAGGCCTATGTCCAGCAGTGGATGTTCTACGGCTGACAATGATGCTTAGGCATAATGAGAAAACTACATGGACCATCGTGTCCCTGTAGACAAAGTATTTTCCTAATTTATACTATAGGTATAATATTTTAACGGGACTGAACTCACGTGTGGGGATAGTCGTAACGACTATAGTTTCGGTCGCATTCGGCGACCTTTCTCAAGTTGGCGAGTGCTAGCACGCGGATCTGTCTCGCAATGCACTGCGGGCTGCGAAACTAAGTATAGTCGTTACGACTATCCCCACACGTGAGTTCAGTCCCGTTATATGTAGTAGGTATAAAATGTGTGAAAACCTCGTTAATTTCCACAGTAAAGTATTTTCCTCTTATTTTTTCAGCCAGTGATTTTCACACGTATTAATATTATGTCGTCATCTGAAAATGTAACGTCGTATTGCATCATCGATTTTGTTTCATCACTGTATGATCTAATCCATGACATTGCATTTTTGATAAAAATAACGTCATCACCATAAAAATCCTTTTACACAATTTGATACATATTTACCTATACAGGGTTATTCCTAATCAATTAGCATCCTTTTATTCTGTTTATTCTGTACATCAAAACTAACAACTTTTGTTCTGCGACATTTGTCAAAGCTAAAAATAAAATTGTTGTTTCATAGTAAAATATTGTTCGCTCACGACAAAATGTATGGAACGGCTGATTTTTTTTGAGTTTTGATAAAAGTCGCAGAACAAATGTTTTTAATTTTGATGTACAGAATAAGCCCCTAAAAGGATGCTAATAACCTGTATATTTTTCCATGAAATAGCTCGACTACTACCTCTACCTACGTATTTCTTTATATTGGATTTTGTTTTGCTCTCCAAACCAAGAGCAATGTTAAAGTAAGTATTAGTAACCATACTATGCAGCCTGGAGCATACCACAAAATAAAACATTGCTACTTAAACCTTATGCAACGTCGGAATTTTAGCGAAATCATTGTTGGAACTATATTTTAGAACTGCTACGTGTTGCCATGAAATGTTTGGCGCGATGTCATCATTCTTCAAAACAAGTATGGCCCCAGATTTATCAATTCCAATTGACCGAGTACGTGCTTAAAACCATGATTGTGGGATTAGATAAGCGTTGATAAACATAACTTTGAATACCTACCTACTACCTAGTTGCTGCTGTTGTCTGCACGGCCATCAGAGCAATTCCTTTTTCTAGAAATTTCTTTGTCCGCCCCAGAAAACTTGAAAGTTGGTAGGAAAACAACCTACCTAGGTTGTTTTTTCTAGGCAGGCAGCCTACCTACTTGTCTTCTTTCTCGTGGGAGTAGGTATTTAAAATTAGAAAACTATTTAAGCGACCGCATTTTAAATTAGTGGCGTTTTTTCGTGGGCATTTATTCGAGACCAACCAAATGATTTGTGACCCAAATATCACGTAGGATCCGATTCAGAATTCTATAAAAAGGCAAAACACCTTTGTTTGTCCACGTTGATCTTAAAGCACCAACTTTTAAAAAAGTGAGCGTTGAGCATTGGCGTAGCTTGAGATTTTGTTTAGGGGGAAAATCTCAACTCCAGAAAAATTTAAAGTAGATTGAGTTTCAAGTTTTCTAGGGTGAACAAAAAGTTTTAAACCCCTTCGGTCGACAATGTGCCTCTTGTAGATCTACGTCCATGGCGTTGAGGTCTTTACTATAGGTACACAATAAAACACCAAGTATAAAATAGAATTTTTATGTATTTCGTAAACAGTGACACAACCTCATTCCAATTCATGTGCCATTACATTGTACAGGTCATTTTGGCTTTACAAAGCTTACAAATGCCTTACCACTGAAACTAGCTATTTCCTTTGAAATGGAACCTACAGCTAGTTCAATCTGAAGCAGAGTTATCAACTGTAAAAATTAAATAATGAAAAGTAGACGTCCTAAGGATGACGGATGAATCAAACCAAATAGGCTATTTGACAACATTGAAAATATTCTATTAATTGTGGTAATCCATACAGATAACAGCCTGAAAAAGACATATTTTACTTTATTTAAACTAAAATATGTCTAATTTTCGCAAATCGAACGAAATAATATACGATATTTTTTTGATATTTTATCTGTGACGTAAACGCTCTATGAAGGGCGGCAACTCTGGTGACGTCACATGCTAGTAGACGAGAATTTCTCAAATGACTGTTGTTTGTGTAATTTGTGTTTTGTGATTTCGGATTAATATTGTTGGATCTGTAAGTTACTTTTAGAGTATTTTTTGTCAATTTTTAGATGTGAACTAGCGTATTTACTAGTTTTAACTAACGCTATTTACTAGTGTGTGACGTCACAGACCAGCGTCATTACAGAATGTCGTTTTGGCGGGATCTTGAATATCTATTCTTTAACACTTGATTTTCATTGTTAATACAGTAGATCTCTCGGAAATATAAATGTAGTGTGCTTATTATGTACTAACGAATAATTTGATACGATTTCCAAAAACTAGTCAAATAGCCTATTGTTCGTTTAAAAGATACCAAAATAAAAACTTGTTGTATTACGCTCGCTTATGCAGAATTATCCAGAACTGATGTATATAGGCCGCATCATACAAGTTGGCGGATGTGAAGTTAGCTACAAGCTCCGCAATATCCAATTAACGCGCGGCTTTGTGTGAGCTTCAGTCAGGATTGGATATTGCGCAGATTGTAGCTAACTTCATTTCCGCCAACTTGTGTGACGCGGCTTATAGCCGAACCGAGATTATGGTTTACTAAAAATGTCTACCATTAAAATTGAAATATATCAGGATTCAGCGTCTATAATAATCTAGAGAATCTAGTTAAATTAATTACAGTGAATTTAATTTCACCAGTTAACTTTGTTGATCAACTCCATTAGAACAGCTTGCGTCAAATAAGTAATTAAAACTGAGACAGTGTAGTCTGCGCATATTTATAACAAGGTGATCAGTGGGAAGCGCACTGAATCATTTCTGCGCATTTTTATACTTCACCTCACCCTTAGTGACACCTATAAAGCAACTTCGCGTAAATATTACTTAAGCGGCGCGAGCTGTTATATTGGCAAATATATATCAGTCTAAATAGTTTCGCAAATAACTTCATTTAACCAGAAAACAAGGGTTCAGAAGAATTTATTTAGTCTTTTTTGATAGTCTAATAAGGGCTTATTTTTTAAACCAATATTGTTTCTGTAGACATATTTGCGAGGGTCTACAATAGCAGAACTACATATTTGTAAAACACCGTTCAAGTACATTCTAATAGACACTACACAGTTTTATTGCGCATAGGTAGCAGATCCATCAATGAAGTTGATTATTTGTATCTTTGTCTCAAAACAGTGATATTTTTAAAAACTAGCCAAATCATGGGAGTAGAATATAAAATTATCACGACACTGCGAAATCAGTAAGAAAAATATTTAATCTGTACACTATTTACAGAAAGATACATTAAATCATAAGGGTTTTAGCCTCGCCATTTTGATGTATTTGTTTAAATGGTAAGGCATTTTTCATAAACAAGTTAACATGATTAACACATTTTTATACACATTCATTTTACATTAAAAAGCAGTATCACTAACTACTGATTCAACACAATATTGAGATTCGGTTCTTAGCATTTAAGTATTGAGTACACATAATATTAATGATAATGTTTGAGAACTATGATTTGACACTTTTATTCTATTTTATGTTTGAATATGAGTTAAAGGTCCCGCAGACAACTTATTGCGGCTTAAGCTGGAAACATACTATCGGACGCGACTGACAGCCGCGACTTAGCAGTGTGCACAGTCTTTCAACATCGCTCTCGGACGTCCGAACGCTCAAGGTCAGCCCAAGGTGACGTCCGCGACTTATATCCGATAGTGTGCACGGCTCAGTGTAAATTCATTATCTAGATACCTATCAGTCGCGTCCGATAGTATGTTTTCAGCTTTATTGTCCAGAATCGTATTTTCAACTTCGCACGCCTTGGTCGAATATGGAATTTGAATGGAGCGTTCGCAACTTCCATAGATAACATGTATTTGAATACAATCTGTGAAAGTTTCGTATACGTTCCCAGTGGTGCGAAGTTGAAAAATCATGCCCCAGGGGCCTTATTTTTCAAGTTCGAAAGACTGGGAACGTATACAGAACTTTGACAAATTGTATAAAAATGCTCTATATTATCTATGGAAGTTGCGAATGCTCATACAAGTTCCATATACGACCAAACCGTGCGCAGTTGAAAAAACTCGAACCCAGGCGATTTATTTTTGAAAAGGACGTACGGGCACAACACCAAGAGCAAGAGCGAGCATTGTAACTCTATATTAGAGCGAACGGGATAGCATAGCATGCAATAATAATATAAGTCATTTTCTAATGTTTTATAAAATTGGGAGTCCCACGCCGCTGCTGTCTGGGGGACACTTCCATGAAGTTTTTATTATGACACGTTTAACATCCTTAGGGATATAACACGGAAGTAAATAAGAATAACATTATTATGACCTTGCTATCTTTCCTCCAATTTTCCTGGTTAGTTGATAAATACTACATTGTCATGAACATGGTAAGTATGAAAACATTTATATATCTATCATGATGCGGTAAGCTAGCTGGTCTATTAGTTATAAAAAATGACCATTTTAAAATAGATTTTTTTTATAAATCTAGTGACAGCCCAAATAAAGTCTAATAAAAATCACTGGATGAGTTTTATTTTTTAAAATTTGTACGAATGACTTTTCAAATAATTCTACATACAAAAAAGTTAGACCGAGATAGAAGAACGCTGCGTCCCTTCCTGGTTTTAAAATTTCGATTACACGTCAAATACAAAACACAATCATAATATAGGATAAAAATTAAGTACATTTATAAATTCATAATAACAATCATGTCAAAACATTTAAGTATTATTGCACCTATGATATAATTTGTACTAAAACTATATTAAACTACAACTTTAAAAGTATAATAAATTATTAAAATTAATACATTTAATAAATGGAATGTATATAAAACTTAGAAGCATATAAAACTTTGTTCGATATAACACATTATCTCAAATTATTGTAAAGAAAAATAAATAAATAAACACTTATTAATTATATTCATATTATTCGTTTTATAATTAGGATCGTATTAATTTGTGTATATGGTATATGAGAAAGCCCTGTTTAGTGAAATAAAAATTATATTTTAATAAAGTACTCTCACTTGCATGACATAAAACTAAATTAATTAAATAGTAATAAAAAAGATTTAATACTCACTAAAACTGGACAGATGATTTGCTAAAAGCGTATTAAATAATTCACTATTTGGTTAACTAATTAAGATTAACAATAACGTAAAAAGAAATCTATTAAAAAATGGAAGGTATATAAAATGAGTACCTACTATAGTGTGATCATTCTGAACTGAGGCATCCTTATCCTTACTTGTTATCCAAAAGCCATGTATTCACTGAGCAACAACTGTTTATAAACTCTGTTTCAGAAACAAAAAATAATGTTTCTGAGACAATTATTTGTTTCTGTAAACGCTACGTGTTTATAGGTATATTTCGGTAAACATTTACGTGATGTTTCAGACACTGTGTATCCGAAACACTGTTGCTCAGTGAATACATAGCTTTACTAGTATTATAAATCCGAAAGGATGTTTGTTGGTTTGTTACTCTTCCACACAGCAACAAACAGACAGACTTCCAACAAGCTTGCGTTAAAGGTATAACGCTACCATGGAGGGGATATGAAAGCACTGTTGCGTCGAAGTTTCAGTTCTTAGGCGCGGAGGGATTATTTTTTTATGGATATAGTTCAAATATCGGAGAGTGACATTTTACTAGCAAGTGGCTCTTTTTTATCCCGGAATAATAAAAGGTTCTAATGGGATAACACAAAACTCGAAATATCACACGGGCGAAGCTGCGGTCATAAGCTAGTTGGGTCATATATCTGTATTGTTTCTGTCTCGCTCACACTCGTTCAGCTTAGGAAGCGCTCTAGTATCGTCTCATTCTGATTATATGGACTCAACGCTTCAGTTAAGAATAACTGCATTACATATTTTAAGCATAATAACCAGCAACATCGGCAGTCGATACGTTCGTGCCATACTCTAATCTAGTATCACCATATTTTTAATTATTATACCGTATAAAAGATAATTATTTTTTGCAAAAAATAGCATGACCGACTTCACCCGTGTACAGAATCATTACATAGTATAAAACAATGTCGCTTTCCGCTGTCTGTCCTCATGTATGCTTATATCTTTAAAACTACGCAATGGATTTGATGCAGTTTGTTTTAATAGATAGTGTAATTCAAGAGAAATGTTTATATGTATAATACACCTGTGCGAAGCCGGGGCGCATCGCTAGAACGCATATATTAAGCACGGATCGATGTAACATTTTTCACATTATTGTTGATTTATCAAAAATGGCTCAGCCAATTTCGATAAAAATTTAAATGGGACCAATTTCGAAGTATACTCTTTCCAAAAAAAATAATAAAATTGAAATCGGACTACTATGAAAAAAGTTATGCGTGGTTATACATAAAAAAAATATACGCGTCGAATTGCATACCTCCTCCGGTGGTTCGTCGGTAAAAAGAGCGGTAGCTATTTTAGAGTTCGCTATAAATAGAAAAGGGAAAAACAAAGAATAATGATGCTAAAATCGTGTATTTGAACAATCAAATCAAAAGAACTTAGAAAATAAATAGATTTTTAAGCCAACTACGCAAAAAGAGGTTTTGATTTTAACAGTCGGTATCAGGGGATCTATAATTAATTGACTTCCGAAGGGTAGAACGTATACGAAACTTTACGGAAACTCCATACTATCTGTCAAAGTTCCGTATACGTTCCTCGAAGTTTCGTATAGGTATGTTCGAAGTTCAATTATTATTAGTGATTGGTTCAAACCAACTTTTTTAACTTGACGGCTACGATGCATACACTACACATTTTCGAACACAAATATAAACAAACTCAAAGATCAACAAGTTCAAATAATGTTTGAGTGCTTGAGTTTTATTGAAAACATTTAGCACGTGAAACATTGGATACGATTTTCAATACATTTAGGTTTCTCTTTAAAGTTCTCATTTGAGTGCATCTTTCTTTAAAATGAATTTTACAAAATACTTATCACGACAAAACCGATCGCCCACTGACAGCTAACAGAGTTAGGTTAGTATAGCTCTAGAACAGTTAAGTGCAATTCTCTTCATTCATTTAACTAATTCACCCTTAGTGTAACGAGCATCTAATTTGAATAAACAAATATGAAAATGTTATTGAAATATCGACTGTCACTCGTTTTCTATTCGCTGCAGGCGGGGCCGGCGCCATTTTAGAATCAAATAGAATCATGGTTTCAGGGAATGTGACATCACCCATCTCTTTCTTTATATCTACGCCCCTGCTAATAGTACCCAATTTCCAACGTACCTGCGTCTTACGTTTTCTTCTTGAATATGGTCTGTAGATGCATGTTAAGTCTTCTTTTTGAATATGTTCTGTAGGTGCATGTTAGTTTTGGAGTGGTGGAAGATCTGCGTGACCCGGCGGCCGACCTCCTGCGCCGCGTGCAGGTTGGAGGCGCGCGGCGCGGGCTCGGGGTGGGGGGAGCTGCCGCCGAGCGAGTGCAGGAGCGACTCTATCGCCGCGCGGTACTGAGCTAGGTTGGGCGCTTGGACGTACTCTTCGATTTTCCTGGAGAGAAAAGACGAGGCGTTTATATCTTCTTTAGCTGTTTGTCCGCGATGATATTCTCAACTACTGAACCGATTTTAATCAAATTTTGTACACAGTGTGCAGTTAGATCCAACATGAGAGATAAAATAGTTTATATCTCAAGTTTTTTAATATTATTATGCCAAAACAACGTTTGGTGGGACAGCTAGTACATTTCTATTTCTATCGTTAAATAACTGACAAACAAACTTTACAAAAAACAATCCCTATATTGTTTTTTGTAAAGTTTGTTTGTCAGTTATTTAATTAATGTGTTCCGGATTGGAAGTATATGCTGCCAGTGAAATCGTAGGACAAAGTAGGATACAATTTTTTATACGTCAATAAAGAATTTTTATGTTTTTTTTTAATTAATGATCTTACAAACATGTTTTTAATTTTTTTTTGTTCTCTCCCCCAGTAATTTTGGGGCATCCAGGCCCGTTCAAGCTACAAAATATCTAGTTTTACCTAAGGGCTGGCAACAGGTCGGGGTGTGAGGGCGCGTGGTGCGCGGCGAGTTGCAGCCCTGGAGTCAGCGCCGCCACGCTCTCCGCGCCGCACGAGCCCGTCGACACCAGCGAACATAGCACCGACACCGCTGCACACATAAATAAACACTATTTTAAGACGGGATATATAATACAGTTGTAGGTACTGCCCAAATATCCTTCGAGGAGAGGCTAAAAAACAAACGAACTCTCTACAAAACTACGAACGCTCTATACACAGCTTACCCCGCTCAGAGACCGCATGGCTGTCCGCAGTGGGCAGGAACAATAGCGCCAAACCCTCAGCCACCCTTACGACAAGTTACTGAGCTAATATTATATTTCCGTGCTCCACCCGTTTATAAAATATTTTCACCACGGCCTTATCGATGAAGGAAAATATCGTGAGGCAACCTGCGTACGTCCGTACAATTTCGACGGTGTGTGTGAAGCTACCACTCAAGCTGAGCCAGTATGGTGGATCAATCAATCGCTTATCGAGGATAGGCTTTCTTCAGTAGTAGACTATTAATGAGATTAAAAATTTAAAAATAATAATCAATTTATTTCAAAACTTTGTACAAACATGGATAGTGCAGCCATAGCCATGGCCAGGTAGGTAGGTGGTGACGAACCAAACTAGGTGAGTTCACAGTGTTCACACCTGTGTTTTGATTTGTACAGAGCTTGAGTAGACGGTGGAGGGGGAAATGTACAAAACACCTAATGCGGGACATCAGTAACACATCGCCTCCACATCGACTAAGAATAAACGTCCACAGCTTACCCCGTTCAGAGACCGCATGGCTGTCAGCAGTGGGCAGCACCAGTAACGCCAGAGCCTCGGCCGCCCGTACAGCTTCCTTCCCGCTGAGCGGTTGGTTTCCGCTAACGATGTGCTGTAGCGGCGGCCAGCATTGCTCCTCACACGGCAAGGAGCGGATGAGGCAGGCGCGCGTCACGGTGCCCCACGCTGTTATTGCCACTTCGCGGACAGATCTGAAAAAACCAAGTATTTTGCTACAAGTCTTACCACAAGTGGCATTTGCAACAGCTACAGAGTCCTGCCCCCCGACCGCCTAAGCAATAGCAATCGTAATATCAATCGTTTATGACTTCATTTTAGTCATTTGGCACCGCCTATGTGACGTTAGCCATCAATTGCTTTGCGCGGATTGCGAAAGCAATCGTTGAATGAACAACTTTGATGGCTAACGTCACATAGGCGGTGCCAAATGACTAAAATGAAGTCATAAACGATTGCTATTGCTTTAGGCGGTAGGGGGGCTGAATGACACGTTAAACTGTAGATGCTATATATGTAGATGTATTTATTTATAACGTGTTACTTAAGAAACACGTGTAAATAATAGTAGTTCTCCGAAAAATTCACCTTGCATCTATTTAACTGAATGTTCAGAAGCTTATATCTCGACTCGCTCTTAACCGATTTCGTTCATACTCGCAAATATTATTAGGATTTAGACACTAAACAAACAAAGTATTATCGAAATCAACTGATAAATAGCCCTACAGCAAAGGACATGTCCACAAAATGTATGGAGGGTGGTATAATAATAATCAAAAATTCTAACCACAACACTCGTTACATTTCGAGAAAGTTTATATTTTTCTGAGTTGATTACATCAGTTAAAACCAAAAAAGAGCCCTCCGTTTTTTTTAAATTAATTTTGAATCTATTAGGATAAATAAATATATTTGGCTCAATAGGTAGTTTATCTCTAGCAACCGTGAATAAGTAACCTCCAAAATGTTATATAGAAGCATTTTTACCAATTAGACACAATTTTTTAGTGTTATTTGTCACATTGTATTAACTGGTGACCTGTTACTGGTGGGTTATTTTTATTTTTAATTTTAGCAAATTAAGATATGAATGTGGATGAATCAGCTACAAATGCAAGTAAAATAACGATAGAAGCACTTTATTATTGCTAAACTAGAAAAAATACAAAGCTCTATTATTATTTTTCATACAATTTATTATTCACATTTTAAAAAAAACGGAGGGATTAAAAAAAACTAAATTAAATATTTTTGAGAAGCCCACGAATCAAGCTTTCAAATGAGGTATATATCATCTTGGTTCGATTTTTCTCTGAATAATATACCACTTGTGAACGTCACCTTTCTCCCCTTTCTGAGGGAAGAAATAACGTCAGTCCAAAATCGTCGACCACGTAATAATTCTATTAATATTTATAGAATCCGTGTGGTAACAAATTTCGCCAAGATTTGTTGTAAAATGCAATCTGTTGAGGAGAATCAACATCAACACTATAGAACAATACAGTTACAACTGTACATAGAAATCTCCAATATACTTACACGTCGTCATCGTGTAACAGCGCCATGGCGGCCGGCAGAAGTTGCCTCTCGATACATTTCTCGCTGACTTCGGTGATGTTGAGTAATTCGGTTATCAAATTGGCGATGTACACGCGAATGGAACTGCCGCTCGAACTCTCGCAACTGCTCGCTGAGACTGAAAAGATGATATTTAATTATTAAAACCAAGAGCTTGAGAAGACCAAGAAGTTTGAGGGCCGATATCCTAATTTTAAATTTTATTCCAAATAAAAACGGTTTCTCTAAATGTGGCTACAAGTATTTAGTTAATACAATAAGATCTGTATTATTCTAGTATTTTTTTGTAGTCGGCCTATTGTGTCCCATTGTTGGGCAAAGGCCTCCCCCACCTGTTTCCACGCATCCCGGTCCTCCGCCAAGTTGGTCCAGTCGGACTGAAAAGAGCGAAGTTCGTCACGCCACCTTATTCGGGGTCGACCCGGAGGCCGCCGGCCGTCTGTAGGCTCCCATTGAGTGACGATCTTCGCCCATCTCTCGGGGTGCATCCGAATCACGTGGCCTGCCCAGTCCCATTTCAGTTTGGCTGTTTTGATCCTAGCATCGGCAATTCCAGTTTTTGAGCGAATTGTATTATTAGGGTCCATTCTTTGGATCCCCAGAATGCTGAGTTCCATTGCCCTTTGGCAATTCAGTTTAAGTTTCTTTATTATCCTAGTATATAGGTTTTTATCAATTTACTACGTAAAAATCCCAATTTTAGAGGCGCCATCGTAATTATAGTATTAACTTAGAGTAGCCCTGTTTCTTTTCACTATATGCATTTGATAGAGAGAACACTATTTTACGTTGATTTATTTAATATAGCGCCTTTAAAATTGGGCTTAATGTAGGAATTAATTAGTTAAATTCGGTTTATACGAAACAGTTCTCAGGCGAAAAAATAACCTTCATATTCTTTAGTTAGTTATAAAGGGCTTACATTCTCTAAGGTGCTGTAGGTAGAAATCGAGAGCCTCCGGCCTGTGTTCAGACACCCACTTCAACGGTATGGAAAATGTTTTCAATGGAAGACTTCGGATACTGCTGTATAAAATCCATCTGAAAAACAATATTATACACTAATTTTAAATGAAAATATTGCCATTGTTGTTTTTAAACTTTCGCGATTTGAACACATTATTATTATATACTACGGAACTAATCGCGCACTAAAATTACGAGATATGAGGAGGTATTTATTTATCTCGTAATTTTAGTGCGCGATTACTCCCGTAATATATAATAATAAAATATTGCCATTAATTGATATGTTGTGGGTTGGGCAAAATTAGTTCGTGATCGAGATAAATAGGACCAGAGAATAGGATATCCTTTGAAGTGAGCAGTTGAAGGTTGATAATGACTAAGTTGAAAAGTCTGTCTATGTGTCTGTCAGTTCTTTGGTCTTATATCGTGATTTTATGTTTTAAACTACTATTCTGTCCTGTTTATGTGTTAAATTATTTTAAAGTTTTTATTCTAAAGCAATTATTGTAATTCTTAGGTAAATTTTAACACATTCATTAGAGTTTTAAACAAAATAATATTGTTCATTTAAAATCTACATTGTAAAACAATATTTTGACAAATAAATATACAGGGTTATTTCTAATCAATTAGCATCTTCTTAGGGGCTTATTCTGTAGATCAAAACTAACAACTTCTGTTCTGCGACTTTTGTCAAAACTCAAAAAAATTTTGTTTTTCCATAGAAAAATATCATTCACCCGCGACAAAATGTATGGAACAGCTGATTTTTTTTTGAGTTTTGACGAAAGTTGTAGAACAAAAGTTATTAATTTTGATGTACAGAATAAGAATATTTATATATATATATATATATATAATATGTATATATATTTTATATATATACATATTATATATATATATATATATATAAATATATACATTGACTTGAATTAATATTTAATTTTTTTTAAGTCAATATGGCAAAATTAATATTACCTAAATTCTAAACCTTACATTTATCACAGTTATTTTTTCCTTAAATACTAAATCATGATATGATATAAAATAATATAATAAGCAATTAAGAAGACCTATTGTAACCACTTTAAGGGATAATAAATAATTTAGAATAAAAAAAAATATATATAAATATATTATATATGTTTTTTTTTTTTGATAAATTATTACCAAAATAAATATGATAACTTACTTCTGTAAAAACTCCGCATGTTGATTCATATCCTCAAGCACAGGTAATATAGAAACGAGATAGACCCCCACAACGATTGTACTGTCCACATTGATAGTGTGCAACTTCTCCATTCTTTGCTCTAACTCTGTGATTATATCCATAAATATCGGCCTGAGAACGTAATGAGTGAATGTGGTGCCAAAATTATCCACGTAACTTGTGAATAGAGATATTAAAAGCTCGTAAATTGTAGTGTAGTGCAAAGCTTTGCTGTTTGACGCCACTTCTAGAATTTCTTTTACTCTGAAAAAAAAAATGCAATTATTTCGTATAAAGTACAGCGCGACAGCTATATAACGTTCAGATTTGGTTGAAGGCAACCAAATCGGGATTGACATGCATTATTGCTAAAGACAGACGCCACGTCAAAACGCTAAGTTTGGACCTGACTGCCTCCAATCAATATTATTTGATAATAAATTATGTTGGACCGACTATACTGCATAAAAGATAGCTTGATCTCTGCGACAGTGACATTGACATAGAAGATTGATATTTTTAGAGTTGAGATAGTGGTGGAAAAAATCGATTATCAAACAATGTTGTAATGAAATCGAATGAGCAGATGTAGGTGAGAAATTGGATTTTATTTACTCACTATTATTTAATCATAACATTTTTTACACATATACTTCATATATGTGTAAAAATGTTATGATATTAATTAAATAAATCATAATATAATAATGTTACGATAGTATTTATCGACGTTTTTCACTATTATCGATGCTAATGTGACATATAATTGAGTTTAATTTAATTATACATGTAAATGATGTTATGATATTAAAATATACAATAAAATTAATGATAAATTAAGTTTTATTTAAAATATCGTTAGTATAAACTATCGTTATTTTAAATAAAACTCTATCTAAAACTCTGTGGTCACGATCATTCGTCGCCCGTCACTAATCGGCATGCCCACAAAGTATGACATTGACAGGTACTGTCTGTACTATTAAGAAATTGAGGACTTCATAGGCGTGATTTTTCTGACAGCTGTCGCAGAGATCAAGCTATATTTTATAGAGTATAGGTTACACATGAATGGCTCTAAACAAAATCAGAACATGAATGAGGGCTTTGTAAAAATCTATTGAACAGTCATTAGGTAAAAAAATGACTGAATGATATCATATAATAATAGGAAAGTTAGTAATCGAAACTGAAAAATAATTAAGCTCATATACAGCTCTATACTAAGGCTAAAGGGGGTGATAGAAACCATAATTATGAACAACTTTTACTGGGTCAATGTGTGAAACAGCAGATTTTTTTTTTATTTCAGGGTTGACCCCATTAATAATAATAATAAATATTTTGGGACATCTTCCACACGGCCTCTGACCCCAAACTAAGCAAAGCTTGTGATATGGCTGCCAGAGACTGATATACTACATATACTTATTTTTAAATACATACTTATATAGATAGTAACTAAATAACACCCAAACATAGAGCAAACACTTATGTTCATCACATAAATATTTGCCCTGGGTGGGGATCGAACCCACGCCTCTCTGATCTAGAAGTTAGGGTCACTAACCATTGAGCCACCGAGGCAGTCAAAAAAGTAAAAGTTGTTCATAATGATGGCCTGAACCACCTCCTTTCGTCTTAGTAGGTATACCAGTTCTAGTTAACCATGCATACTTCCATCACAAAAAAATCAATAAGTTATTTAAAACAGTTCAAAGTTTCTAATAAAGACATAGCATAAATACGTCAAAATAAAATTAATGACTGCCTCGGTGGCTCAGTGGTTAGTGACCCTAACTCCTGGATCAAAGAGGCGTGGGTTCGATCCCCACCTAGGGCAAATATTTATGTGATGAACATAAGTGTTTGCTCTGTGTCTGGGTGTTATTTAGTTATTATCTATATAAGTATGTATTTAAAAATAAGTATATGTAGTATATCAGTCTCTGGCAGCCATATCACAAGCTTTGCTTAGTTTGGGGTCAGAGGCCGTGTGTAAGATGTCACAAAAAAAAGGGTTAGTATACAAATTGCAAACAGAATTTATACTTACAAATCTAAAAACCACGTAAGCTCCGTCCATCTAACATCGGGATTCTCTTTGATTACACTATTCATAGCCACCAGTAACATTTTCGAGTCTCCTTCATTCAAATAACATTGCAAATCTATAAAACACTCGTTTTCTTCCAACGGCACCTCTTGCAGCTGTACCGTCTCCATATCACAGTGATCTAGGGTCATATCCTTAACTATTTGTACATTTATAACGTAAGCGAGTTTGGCTAAAACTAGGACTTTCAATATGTCTAAATATAGGAGTATGGTTTTCCATTCCTCGCCCGTGGATCGTAGGTTCTTCATGATACGAGGGCAGAAGTCTGTTGTGAATTTACCTGGAAGATAATTACAAATAAAAGACCAGAAATAAACTGAAATCTAGGACGAATCAAAGGAATAGTCTGTACTGCACCAGCCTTTATTAATAGTCCACTGCAGGACGTAGGCCTACCCACGAAGGGTGATTGGGCCATATCCACCATGCTGGCCCAGTGCGGGTTGGTGGATTCACATACGCCATTGAATTTTTTCTACGGACGTATGCAGGTTGCCTCACGATGTTTTACTTCACCGAAAAGCCAATGATGTGAAATTCCGTACATAAGTTCCAAAGAAACTCATTGGTACGGGACCGGGATTTGAACCCACGACCTCACGATTGCACGTCGGGTGTTACTACCACTAGACCACCACGGCAAGGACTAGTCGTTTGGATTAAATTAATTTTAGGTATGTTCGATTCTGTATACGGATTCTGATCACCCTTTATGACTCCTAGCAAAACCGAATTCGAGATGATACCGCCAAAATAGTGAGTTTTAACTCTAGCCTCATGCCTCACGTAGTTAAAGGTTGCTCCACAAAATTGCATACAAATTTAAAAAAAAATCGGAAGTTTAAACTTTTAAACTGATAAATCCCTTTTTTACCATATTTCCTTTGAGCAAAATATATCTATGGTCACAATCATGCAAAAAAAGTGTCCGAGCCAAAACCCTGCCCAAGCTACGTAGTGAGCAGGCTTTTTAGTTAGTCGTAAGGCGATTGCAAGCCAATTACAACGCCGCGCGATGCCAAAATGCTCGGTTACAAGCACCAATTAGGTGACATAACGTCGACATTCAAGAAAACGGGACATTGTGAATAATTTAATGTAAATATCTAAGTGGGTATGTATGACGACGTTCGGTATTTTTTTTACTACTTTCACGTAGGGATTGTGGCTCTCTAGATATTTGCTCGAAGCATTTTTCCTTCCATATATAGACGTTTCCATAAGGAGATGAAATTTTTTCACAATAATATAGAACAAAATTGTAGGAAATTATTTTTCTGAATGGTATCTTGGAAGATATCATGGACTGCATCATTGTTTAAAATCAGGCGCGTTTTATATAACAACCTAACGTCTATCTAAACTAAAAATAATGTTTACATCTGACGTCACAAAATAGCAACAGTACTCACCAGCCAACAAAGCGCTCCGAGCCAGCACCGGCACGAAAATATTCACCGTATCCTTCACACACTTCTCCGCCGGGTCTTTCAGGAAGCTAAACATGAGATTCTCCAACTGGCCGTACTTATGGTCGGCTACAGGGCACACTAGACACGCCGCTTTAAGCCCTAGACCCCTTATTTCCACCTCATTAGATTCACACATCATAATGACTAGGCTTAGGAGCAGAGATGTGCAGAGCTCTATGGGAACGTAGGGCGCGATCGCGACGCATATCTGGCTCGCCAGCACGCGGCGCTCGCTGGAGCGGGACGCGAGGAGCTCGGCTACGGAAGAGAGGACTTCGCCGCTGCCGCCCCACTTCACTATTAGGCATGTTGCTGAAAAGATCAATAAAATTTTGTAAGATTTTGTATCATCTTGGGGATCGTTCATCAATAACGTAAGAGATAGATGGGGGAATTTGCTATAGCTCTATTTATCAGCCGGTTCCAATAATATTCCGGGATATCGGTTAAAATCCTAATAAGATTTTTGAGTATGAATCAAATCAGTCAAGAGCGAGTCGAGATAGGCTTATATAGAAGTAAGTATAAGATTCAGTTAAATAGATGCGAAGTCTAGTTTGGAGAACTACTAGTAATGTTTTTGGGTCACAGATAGCGCGTACCTCGGGAGACTTCATTTTGTAGTGGAGCATTAGAAGCGCGTAGCTTGGAGTAGCTGACACGTTATAGCGTACTTTACAATCTTTATATATTTGCGTCCGCGTGCCCGCCCGGCAACAACTCGGCGCAAGCTGCTAGCGTACCTTCACATATAGCGCGCGCCGCGGCAGGCTCCAGCTTCTTCAGCAGCGTGAGGAGAGCGTGGAGCGCGGCCGAGCGGCGCGCGTGCCCGCCCGGCAACAACTCGGCGCAAGCTGCTAGCGTACCTTCACATATAGCGCGCGCCGCGGCAGGCTCCAGCTTCTTCAGCAGCGTGAGGAGAGCGTGGAGCGCGGCCGAGCGGCGCGCGTGTCCGCCCGGCAACAACGCGGCGCAAGCTGCTAGCGTACCTTCACATATAGCGCGCGCCGCGGCAGGCTCCAGCTTCTTCAGCAGCGTGAGGAGAGCGTGGAGCGCGGCCGAGCGGCGCGCGTGTCCGCCCGGCAACAACGCGGCGCAAGCTGCTAGCGTACCTTCACATATAGCGCGCGCCGCGGCAGGCTCCAGCTTCTTCAGCAGCGTGAGGAGAGCGTGGAGCGCGGCCGAGCGGCGCGCGTGCCCGCCCGGCAACAACTCGGCGCAAGCTGCTAGCGTACCTTCACATATAGCGCGCGCCGCGGCAGGCTCCAGCTTCTTCAGCAGCGTGAGGAGAGCGTGGAGCGCGGCCGAGCGGCGCGCGTGTCCGCCCGGCAACAACGCGGCGCAAGCTGCTAGCGTACCTTCACATATAGCGCGCGCCGCGGCAGGCTCCGGCTTCTTCAGCAGCGTGAGGAGAGCGTGGAGCGCGGCCGAGCGGCGCGCGTGTCCGCCCGGCAACAACGCGGCGCAAGCTGCTAGCGTACCTTCACATATAGCGCGCGCCGCGGCAGGCTCCGGCTTCTTCAGCAGCGTGAGGAGAGCGTGGAGCGCGGCCGAGCGGCGCGCGTGTCCGACCGGCAACAACGCGGCGCAAGCTGCTAGCGTACCTTCACATATAGCGCGCGCCGCGGCAGGCTCCGGCTTCTTCAGCAGCGTGAGGAGAGCGTGGAGCGCGGCCGAGCGGCGCGCGTGCCCGCCCGGCAACAACGCGGCGCAAGCTGCTAGCGTACCTTCACATATAGCGCGCGCCGCGGCAGGCTCCGGCTTCTTCAGCAGCGTGAGGAGAGCGTGGAGCGCGGCCGAGCGGCGCGCGTGTCCGCCCGGCAACAACGCGGCGCAAGCTGCTAGCGTACCTTCACATATAGCGCGCGCCGCGGCAGGCTCCGGCTTCTTCAGCAGCGTGAGGAGAGCGTGGAGCGCGGCCGAGCGGCGCGCGTGCCCGCCCGGCAACAACGCGGCGCAAGCTGCTAACGCCGCCACGCCTTCGCAACGACGGGCCACCAGCGTGTGCGGCAGGATCTGATAAACACAATATGTAAAGATTTAAAAAAAAAAAATCGCGACCAAATTTTTACGAATTAAACTGTATATTTCCAATGTTTGAAGAAAATGCTAGCTGTAGCGCGGCAACCCAGCAAAACCACATCACGTAGTCCCAACACTAGGGCCGGTAGTGCCGCGCATTTCGGCAACGACCACCGCGCGCACGCGACGTACGATTTGAGCTCCACTCATCTTAGATTTGTTATTTGTATACTCTTAAGTTTTCGTTATCCTTACTAACTTGCGCTTTGTATACCCGAGACAATAAACTCAAATGTGGAACCGTGTTGTTTTGCATTTTGCAATTAGAACCAGATTCTAAAACGAACCCACACCGAACTAAAACTCTTTGTGCCGATGAGAGCCGGTTACATAGCTAAGTTTTCACAATCACGCGGTGGGTTTGTCTTCAAAGCATATTGTTTTTCGAGTACCATTTATCGTACAGGAAAAAAACATATTTTCAGCAAAACTGTTCTGTTGGAATTTGGGAGGCTTTCCTTATTGATTTTCAGTAGAACCGATCTTAAAAGTCTTTGATTCAGCGCGGCCCTACGGCTTTAATTAGGTCATCAGTCTCCATTCCAAAACTATGCGACCCTATCGGCCATCAGCCTTACGTACTATGTGCCCTACCTACTGCCATTTCAACTTACTAATCCGCTGGGCTTCATTGATAAATACTAATATATATTTATACTCCTACGATACTATGTCTGCTGCTCAATTTTTTTAAGCCTTACCCTGGGTAAAGTTTCAGCGACAAGCGCCAGGAAGGCGGGAAGCGTGATCGGTTTCTCGTTGGCCACGAGCTCGGCCAGCAGATCGTTCGAGAGAGGTTCGTTCGCGTTCATCGTTTCACAACACCAGTTCAGGATTGACAATTTCAGGCTGTTGGGTAAGCCGCTGTGGATAAAAAACTTTGTTATATATGTTACTGGTTTGGACTCAAACTGGAAAAAAGGTTTTGATTATATTTTACAAATAAAGGGTTTTGATGAGAATTATTGCGATGAACGCGTGCACAGCTACTAGTCGGGCGACGGATCTTGGCGGGTGTTCTTTTTCTTGATTTTCGTAGCCATCTTTGCTATAATAATATGCTGCTGACAGCTAGTACCAATGTGTTAGTTATTGTTTTAGAATCAAGTTTCTAGTGGTAGTGAAGTGAAATAAATTATTATAAAAATATAACTTTTTAAATACAAGCTTTTGAGATCCTGGATAACATTAGCAGCAGAGTGCCAGCCAAGACAAGTAAAACGAGCCCAAACACGACGGGTCTATTTAGTACAGGAGTTAATAAGGCCACCTTCCAACTCCATCATCAGATCAGCTCTAAGGTACCATAATATTGCATTGTCACGCAACATTCATATGCGTGCAAAAGGTGACGTTCACAAGTGGTATATTATTCAGAGAAAAATCGAACCAAGATGATATATACATAATTTGAAAGCTTGTTTTATGGACTTCTCAAAAATATTTAATTTAGATTTTTCCATCCCTCCATTTTATTTTTAAATGTGAAAAATAAATTGTATGAAAAATATCAATACATCTTTTTATTTTTACTAGTTAAGCAATAATGAAGTGCTTCTATCGTTATTTTACTTCCATTCGTAGCTGATTCTTCCACAATCATCTCTAAATTTGCTAAAATTAAAAATTATAATCTTCCACATTCATCTCTAAATTTGCTAAAATTAAAAATTATAACCTACCAGTGTGACCAGTTAGTAGGTGCAATGTGACAAAAAACACTTAAAAAGTGGGTCTAATTGGTAAAAATGCTTTTATTTAATAATTCTTTATAAGAGTTGATAGAGATAAACTACCTATTGAGCCAAACAATCTTAATAACTTCAAAATTAATTTTTAAAATATAGAGGGCTTTATTATATTATTATATTAGAAAAATATGTACTTTCTCGAAATGTAAAGACTGTTGTGGTTAGAATTTTTGATTATTATTATACCAGCCTCTATACATTTTGTGGACATGTCCTTTCAGCTTAATAGAAAACCGGGAAGTTGGTAAAGTTTAACTTGCAAGATTCCACCCGAACTTACATACATACATTGTAAGTTAAAGAAAAGCTTATAAAAAGGGGTCTGGCCGAGCTAAGGTGTCAAGCGGACTGACTTTAATTCAAAATCACGAGTTCTGTATCAGCAAATAGCTCGTAAGCTGTTTCTAAAACATCCAACACGTAATTAAGTGTAGTCATTATTTCGCGGATGACTACTACCTCGCCGCCCGTCGCCTGGAGCTTTCTTTGGTTCGTGTATATATATTATACCCGTTGACCCACATATAGTCTGCATGAAGACGAGTCCACTCGGCGGCCGAGCTGATGTTAAGAGTATCATCATGCGTGTCGACGCTGCCTCGTCTATGGAGCTCCGCGCCGAGCCTCCTTTGATCGAAGGTTCTAGGATGTGTATAGCTATACCTCAATCTCAATCCACATGTGTTGGGTAGGGGCGTCCAAGCATTCGGCGTGTAAAGTTTTCACGTGAAAACGAGTCCACTCGACGGCGGAGTTGATGCTAAGCGTCTCGTCGAGCGTGCCGGCTGTGTTGACTCACCACCTAATATGGAGCTTCGCGTCGAGCAGTCTATGATCGAAAGTTCTAGCTCGTTTAAAGTTTACCTGTCAATCCACATGTGTTTGGTGGGCGCGTCCAAGCAGTCGGCGTGAAGTCGAGTCCACTCGGCAGCTGAATTGATGCTGAGCGTCTCGTCGAGCGTGCCGGCGCTGCCTCGCCGCCCGCCGCCTATGGAGCTCCGCGTTGAACCTTCTTTGCGGGTACTGGAACCGAAATAGAGCGTAAGCTGCAAATTTGTCACCTACACGGATTTGTCGACTTTTCAAGGTCAGACTGAATAGGTATCTCCTAAGTCTACGTGCTTCATCTTCGACCGCAACGTCGCTTACCATCAGGCGAATTGGTGGTCAAGCTCAGACTTATTCGCGAAATAAAAAATATAGACAATTTGTCTTTTCACTAATTTATTCTCTATTATAGTATAGTCATGACAAATGGTGATATAATAGTTTGGGCAGTGAATTGTGAAACATTTGTAACTTTTATTCATAATGATGAAGAAAATACAAAAATCAGAGCTTCGATATTTCATTCGCTTCGCTATCTTGCAAGATCGTAAAAACTATTTTTTCGAGGCAATTTTAGCCTATATGGGTTATTCTTTGCTTTTGAGCTTATCTGTTTACCGCCCGCTTTCTTTCACACATACTAAATAAAACACCAGTTTTTACTCACGTATAATATCGCGGCCGGGCCGCTGGGAACCCGACCGGTTTCAGAGTAATTAGTACTCCTTCGTCAGGGAATACGCGCGCTCCCGTCGACTGGCGCACGCGCATAGTGCTTTTAATGAAGTAATCGCTTTCTTTCACAGTAATATACAAAATTATCTGCTTACATTGTACTAAACCAAAAGGGGGAGATAAAGACTATTAATATGAAAAACTTTTATGAGGCCACCCAAAAGTCGAGAAAAATAAATCAGCTGTTCCACACAAAATTGAAACTCAGAATCACTAAATGTAACTGATATGTTTTTCTCGAATTCCGGGTTGTCTCTATAGTAAAAGGTATCGATGGTCTGAATCACCTCCTTTCGGCTTAGTACACCAGTTCTGTATAACCCTGTACTACGTAAAAAAAATATAGATGCACTTACATTGTACTATTCTTCTCACTATCAATCATTTCGAACTGCTCCGGCGTCGCACTATGCGTAGAATTTCCGCTGCCATAGTGATTTTCCGTAGCCGTATAAGTCAATGGTTGCTCGATCGCGCTCTCTAACATCGCCTGTGTAGACATTATCTTCTCGTCGGGTAACCGAAGCTCGAGCCCTTTACTTTCACTGGTAGGACTTGTTAAGGAATTGAGGCTAACTATGGCAGCATCGTACAACTTCTGGAAGTTTAATTTTTCGGTCTCAAGCGCGATCACTTTTTGTTTCAGTAGCTCTATCTCTTCAGCTTGGATTAGGAGCTGGAATGAATGAAATAATCTTTTCTCAGAAACTGCGTGCTGAAGTATTTATAAATATTGTGTGGTTCGTCGATGATATCGAAGAAAAGCAAAACATAGTCACGCGGTAGGCGCGTGCACGTTGTTTACGCTGTAACTATGACAGAAGCTGTTGCTACTTGTTTACTTCTATTGTGTTAATTTTTTTGGTGTTTTTGTATTTGAAGTACAATCGGGTTTTCTAGAACTTTCACTTGTTTACTTTGTCAATCACAATGTCACCGATTATTCTAGAGATTACTAGGCAACTTTTATTCAGATATAAATAATGTGATGGTTTTCGTTCGACTCAGTGATAATGTTTTCTATCTGAGCGAAAGCATCTCGTGTTCTAGTGCAGTGCCAGTGATTAAGAAGTGGCCTAGTTTGTGTGAATATCAGTGCTAGTGTTTTAACTGATTATCCAAGAACGTAACAATATTATGAAACATAATACAAGACGATGCGGTTTTCGACTCGAGTTTCTGAGTTATCGAGATTAGTTGTCTGTCCAGTAGAACGTACCATACCATGACCACGCAAGGTACATATATCAGACACGGAAAACAACACGATATTATGCTCTACTATACGCACTTCGTATGAGCAAAATCAAACATCTTGGCGGCTGTGACGTTAGCTAGAAGCTGCGGAAAACCTAATCGCGACTGTAGCTCACTTATCAGCTGCGCGAGGATTGGGTTTCCTGCAGCTTGTAACTAATTTAACAGCCACCAAGATGTGATTCGGCATATACCATCAATAGTCGTAGGAAATAATTTGCCAGTGCCGAAACGGTGCTGGTTGATGACGGAACGGTCTACTGGGTAGTCCCTAACTTTTTAATACAAAGTATTTTTATTGAAGATGTAGTATATTATTGTACTTAATATGTAATTATTGTATTTTAGTTTGTAAGTAATTATTTTTTCTTTCCACATTTTACTTTTATTATACACCACCAACCACGTATTTGTACTCTTGATTTTCTGTCCATCCAAAGGTAGCCTGGAAGAAATCGCTTAAGGCGATAAGACCGCCGTTGTACCACCTAATTTTAAGCTAATTTATACTTTGTTATTTAAGCTGTTTTTCTGGTGTACAAAAAAGTTATATTGTATTGTATTGTATTTTTTTACGTTCATTTTTCGGTCACGGTACAGTACGTTGCAGTGGGCACACACCTTTACTGCCTCTTATCTATCTCCATTATGACGCAAAATCAGTTTATTAAGGTCATATTGAGTAATTATGAGTAAGCAAATAAAAAAAAAAAAAAATTTGGCGCGATTATATTTATGGTATTATATATGTTATATATATTATATATATGGTATTATATATTTTGGTAAAGATTATTCTTTTTTTTTAATATTATTTTTAGTTGTCTACATAATCATAAAAATTCAAAGTGTCCAAAAATTACCCTTTAATCTATATGTACAGGCAGTATTACCTGAATAAGGCTTATTAAAAATCACAATATTGATTCCAAATATTTATAAAATTAAGTTCTTTAGACAGATCATAGTTTCAACTGTCCATTAACTATCTCTATTGATCTAGCTATACAAAACACACAAAGTTGATTGTCGTATGATAAGCCGTATGATCTTGAAGTCAAGATGAGTGTACTCATGTCAAAGCTATTTGACATTTATTTAGTTCTTATCGAATGTGTATTTTTATTCCTTTGACTAGAGTACTGTGTCATAAATACAAATACTTCATATTCATGGCCAAGAGTGATGTGATAGGAATCTCACATTCCTCATTTTTCTAGTAGATCTTATTATGTACCTAGTCTATAAAGCCTACAAATATGTAATATGACTACTATGTAATATTTTGACTATGACTGCCTCGGTGGCTCAGTGGTTAGTGACCCTAACTTCTGGATCAAAGAGGCGTGGGTTCGATCCCCACCGAGGCCAAATATTTATGTGATGAACATAAGTGTTTGCTCTGTGTCTGGGTGTTATTTAGTTACTATCTATATAAGTATGTATTTAAAAACAAGTATATGTAGTATATCAGTCTCTGGCAGCCATATAACAAGCTTTGCTTGCTTAGTTTGGGGTCAGTTTGAGGTCTGACATCGTGTGTAAGATGTCCCAAAATATTTATTTATTTTTTATTCATTAGTCACTACGAGAGCACTTGTTTGACCGTTTTTTTTTCACCAGATTCGCGGTGGTGCTTGTCTTATAATGAACGTGTGTTGACGCGCCGGATGTGCATCCGGCGTAATTCTCGCCAGATGGAATTGCCGTGAACAAGCGCACTCAGTCTAATATTCTGGCTTTTATCTGAGCGTCATGCAAGAGGAATGCATTATTTGAAGAAAAAGTGGTCTTTCTCAATCTGAATTAATTGGTAAACAATTTTAAAGGAAACATACATTGAACAGGAATTGAATGTTAGTCATTCAATTCCTGTTGCTACTCTTCAAAATTACAGAAATAGAATACTAATAGTTATTCTTTTCTGAGAATCTATGAGGGTTGAATAAGGGCTCATGTATTTGAATTTTATTATAATAAAAATTTTAAGTTACACCTCTTGGCTTAGAAAAAAAATCTCTCGGTGAAATATAAAATCAACTTAGAATTTATATTGGAATAAACTGATTCAAAACATATCATAGATGTAACATAACATTTTAGTTACTAGTTTAAAGTCATATCAAATAATTATCAACTGAAGTCTACCCAACATGTATAATAGTCTAATTTGAAATTTAATTATGTATATGTTTTCATAAATTCACATAAACAAATGAAGTAACACAATACCTCATGATTCCAATCCGTATCAGCATCCATAGATGTCTGGCAACTCACACACACATTGCCCTCGTCTATATCTGTCTGGCATTCCACAGTTATATGTTGCCAGTCCATTTCGGTAGCCGCGTCACACTTGGGTGTGTTGAGAGGGGTGTTTTTACCTCGGAACAGGGAGACCAAGCCTGCAGGCCGAGGCATGTTGAGTCCGACATCGTCCCAATCCTCAAACTCCTGCAAATTTTTTGACAAAATTATCAAAGTAGTTCTCCAAACACCTCATGGCACATTTCTTCAACTGAATTTTCTTAAGCCTATATCTCGACTGATTTGGTTCATACTCGCAAATCTTGTTCGAATTTAGGTACTAAACGATCTTGCCAACTATTATTGTAATCGGCTGATAAATAAATAGCGCGACAGCAATTTTCCCCTTTTTGAGGGAAATACCCCTCCAGAAAGAAATCACCAACGACAAATAAAATCCGTTACGAGCCTGTGTACCAAATTTCGTTGAATTCGTTCAGAATGCGACCTGTAAAGAATAATCAGCATCCAAACAGACGAAAGCAAAATCGTCAACTTAAAACGGAGACTCTTGCAATTCATTACAGTTGTAGGAAGTCCACTGTCACTATCCTTTCCAATGCCGGCTGTGCTATAAATATATGTCTGATCCAACATACTATAATAAGTACTGTAAGTGTACAACATTGACTTATGTTGTAAGTGGAATAGAGTTAGAACCATGACAAATGATTCTACATAGAGTACTTAAATCCTTAGTCACTGCACTTAATTCCAGCAAAAGAAACAGAACAATGTGTAAAATGGAACAGATATATTACAAACAATTATACAACAATTAAATGTAAACAATAAATAATTAAATATATTACATATACATCTCTTATAACAGGAAATTCTGACTAGGAAATGAATTGGGCTTATTATGGGCTAAAGCTGTTGTTTGTGAATTGTGACATTTCCTTGTATGTGTACTGAATTCATAAATTGTTTATAAAAGATGACTTGTTTTGAAAAAGGGACTTTGAATGATTGGATGATTGTCATCGGAAAAATTGCTAGTGGAAAACTGTAAAGCTTGAAAGTTGCTCCACTAACAAGATCACTGTTTAATATTAAAAGAAATTCATCATTTTTAAATATTGAAAGAATAGGGAAATAAAGGAAGAGGGAAATCTTTTGATGTACCACAACATTGTCATTAATTTAATGTTTCATCCATTGTGTGGCATTGGAGTAATGGTAATTTTTAGCATTCCAAACTTACCTAAAGGATAAAAATGGGACCTTATTACTAAGACTCCATTGCCTGTCTGTCTGTCACCAGGCTGTAATTTTTTGACGTTTTTTCTCTATATTATTATTAACATTAAGAGTTAGATGCTTGAATAAATAAATTAAAGAGGGCACCCCTAAGGTATGGGACCCTTCATGTGCAAGTCTCACCCCCGCTTGGCTGATTTTATTCATATTTTTTTTCCTTACCTGATCAGGATTTTCATCAGAAAATGTGATGGAGGTGAGTTTATAATCTTGTAGCAGTAAATACTCATTGATTAAAAAATTGAGTGCTCGTTTTTCATGCGGCTTTAGCAACTGCTCATTTGTTATAGTTTTTGTACTTTTCTCCAAGGTTGATTCACCATCTGTAATATTGAGATCATTTTATATAAGTAAAGAAGATTATTTAATACAGAAATAGTTTTCACTTAGGGTTGTTATAGGAACCCTGAAATGTGTGAATTTAATTAGCTATGTTATGAAAATGTGTCACACTAACACCGCACTAATTGGTGCCTTTCTTACTTGACTGCCTCGGTGGCTCAGTGGTTAGTGACCCTAACTTCTGGATCAAAGAGGCGTGGGTTCGATCCCTACCCAGGGCAAATATTTATGTGATGAACATAAATGTTTGCACTGTGTCTGGGTGTTATTTAGTTACTATCTATATATATGTATTTAAAAATAAGAATATGTAGTATATCAGTCTCTGGCAGCCATATCACAAGCTTTGCTTAGTTTGGGGTCAGAGGCTGTGTGTAAGATGTCCCAAAATATTTATTTATTTCTCAAATTCCTAGCATTGTACACCAGTCAGAATATTAATGGGTGTATTGATATTCAATTCATAATCATATCACAGCTTCATTTATTCCTCTAATTTGAATTCAAACATCTTATTGGATATTCATTAATGAGCAGGACTGTAGCAAGTATGTTAGTTACTTGCTGTAGGACATAGCGCTTTGTAATATAATAAAATCATCAACTTACCCGCAAACTGTGTCAGATTGGCTCTCAAAGCATTGATAGTCTCCCTCGCTTTTCGAAGTTCAAACTCCAAGACTGCCACATCCCCTCCACTGCCACCCCTGTCTCCGCCACCATCTTCCGAGTACCGAGCTGTGTCGAGAGAGTCTAGAGTCGCCTGACTCGGCGTGCGATCTGACAAAATGTAACCCCATTTTAAACAATAGCCTTTACATCACAAAGACTGCTTTGTGTTCTATCTAACAGTACTAAAGACATCAATAAAGAAAAGTTCAACTTACGCATAGACGTGAATTCGGTAGCTCTAGAAACATGCTGCTCAAAGTTTCCAGGATTTGAAAAGAACTCTCGTAATTGGGGTAGTTCTTTTCCACTTTCTACAAGCTCCGTATGCAACTCTAAGGCTGTGAGGAAGTAGTGATCCTTCAATAGCTTCGTAGCTATATCCTCGTAAGCCAAATGAGGAGACGACACTAATGGGTTGTCTTCCAAATCCTTGTACGGATTCATTCTCGCAGAAACAACAGAAAGTGAACAAAGGAGACAAACATCTATAGAAAAACCTGCTTATGCAGTGCTAGATCGAATTCTGCCCATTAGGGCAATAACTCAGCTATATTATTTCATCAAACAAACCGTGAAAATAATATTAATTTTTATTTACTCAAAATACACTTTGCGGAAAGAAACGTAAAATGTTGACAAAAATTGACATTGACATTCTGTGTGTTTTGACATTGAAATAGAGATAAGCTTTCGCGAAATCGATTTCTTAAAAGTAAATCCTGTTTCAGACAGAGGCAGGTTAGCCTCACGGCTGCGGCCGTAACTGCGGCTGCAACGTAAACGCTCAAGCTACACTCTACCATTTGTTTTACCTGCGCTTAGCGCCGCCCACACCACACCGCAAGCAACAGTGACTGCTCAATGCTCATCCTGAATTTTCTTGAAATTACTTCACAAATACACCTTGGCTTAATATTATTTATGAAGCTCGAACTAAACAAAAAAAAAATGCATTAGTCAATAAATATCAACGTCATGTCAATTTTACAAACAATAACAACAACAAACAAATCAGTTTAAAATTGAAAAGAATTTGTTACATTCGCTAAAACGATGGTAATAAGGTCAGATAAATAATACTCTAATAAATAACGTGACAATGATTTTATGAAAATTGAATTCCAACGACAACCTCGAACATGGGTGAGGCTTATTTCAATTTAAAGCGAAAGCTTGAAGATCTGGGCTACAACAATGCTTTACCAATAGACGCTGTTCCTCTAGTAGAATGTGTACTGGCAGACCTGCTGCAGACTACGCGGAGTCTTCAGCATTATATGGACCTGTCCAAAGAGGCGCTAATGCAACGCGACTCTCTTCTTCTGGAAGCGGAACCTTACAAATGTGATAACGCTAAGCTGATACAAGAGAACAACCAGCTTCACCGTGAAAATATGCATTTGAAGGAGCAAAATGTAAAAATAACAAAAGAACTAAAAAGAAAAGTAAAATCTTTATCTGAAGAATTGATACAGAAGGATGCCACAATAAGTCGATTACAACATGAAGTACGCGACCTGAGCTTGCGAAGTTTATGCACTGAGACCCTCAGCTCACGGAATAAAAGCAGAAGAAAAGAAAATGAATACATTCCACCGCGAATCTGTGTTTGTAATGATAAAAAGCCTTCCACCGATAAAGATCTCCCCGAACTACACAAAAAAATTGCTATGTTAGAAGACCAAAATAATAAATTAAAAGATGAAATAATGATTGTCCAAAACCAGGTAGAAAACAGAGACCATGAAATAATAAGACTAAACATGCTGTTAGAAGGTGGTAGACCTATTACGGCAATAAATAAAGATTGCTGCAATCCAAATTCTGACACCAGACTGCAAAGTATGATGAAAGAGTTGAGGGAAGCCGAAGCTTCAAATGAAGCCATTAAAAAAGAACTAGACAGTGCACTTGAAAAGCAACATGAAGCGATGCTCCGCGCCCTTAGTCTTGCAGAAAAAAATAAAGCCTTGCAAGATGAAGTCCAAAAAGTCGACACATTAGCACTGAGAGTTGAGGAAGACTGCAATAAACGATTGGCAGCCTTGAAGAATGAAGTAAACTTCTTACAAACTAGAATAGAAGGGCTAACAATGAGAAATACTGAACTAGAAAAACAAATTGCAGCACAATCAAAGCAGAATTCACCATGTCTAAATAAGATCCAAGAATCATTGAATATAGCTATTAAAGAAAATGATGCAATGCAAAAAGAGATAAAAGATTTAGTAGAACTCAATAAAAGTTTGCAAGAAAAGATGTTAGTTTTGTCAAGTAGAACATCTGAGGTTAAAGGAAGTGAATATAGTACAGACAAACAGAAATGCCCAACTAAAGATGAACTACAGTCACTGCTTGAACGTGAAAGAATCAAATATGAAAAACATATCATGAACATTCAGGATAAAATGTCTGAAACTATAAACATGTTTAATAGTCATATGCTCAGATGTAATAATAAAGAAAATAATGATTATAATAGCTACCGTAAATCCAGTGAAAATTTATTTGTCAGAGATTTACATAGCAAACTTTGTGAAAGTGAACAGAAAATACTGATGCTAAAGAAAGAAAATGATGAGTTGCAAAGCAAAATGTTTTGTCAGCGTGAAAATAACAAACAAAATTATAAAGATGTTATCAGTCAATTGAATATAGAGAATGCTGAGTTATCTAAAGAAAATATTTCATTGAGTCAGCAGCTGAGTCACTATAAGAATATGAGCTCAGATAAATATAAAGATAGAGGAGATTATGCAAGAAAAGATGTAGACAGACTCAAAGATACTATAAATGATCTAACTCTTGAAATACAATTGTTGAAAAAAGATAAAAACGAATATAACTTAAGGTATAAAGAAGCTGTTGAAATTGCAGACAAATTAAAAAGAGACCTGATCCACAAGCAAAAAGAAATTGAAAATCTAGAGGAAGAAAATTCATCTTATAAAATGAAGCATAGAACTGGAAATGCTTCTGCTGACAGGCTTAAAGAAGAATGCAATTTTCTGAAAGAGCAAATAAGAAAGATGCAAACAGATGTAATCAAGGAAAAGACGTTATCTAGCCAAATTAAAAATATTCAGCTAGAGACTGAGAGAAGCAGCAATGAAGTGCAAAATGAATTGTTATCAGTGCAAAAGAAACTTAGTATTTCGAAAGATACAATTGATTCTTTAGAAAGAAAATGCAAAGAACTGCAAGCAGAGATCACTGCATTAAGAAATGATAAATCTAATCTAATAGATAACATAAGAAAGGTAGATCAGGAACGTGATAAATTAGTATTAGACTTAGATCATAAAACAGAAAAAGTAAGTGTTTTAGAGCAAAAAGTAAGTTCACAAAATTATGACATACATAAACTTGAAGACGAAATTGCAGAACTGAAAAGGAAACTTACTGTTAATAAAGTATCAGAGCACAAACTGATGGATACTGAATCTCAACTGAATTTCTTGAACGGTGAGATATTAAGGCTCAACCAGCAGCTAGATTCAGCTACAATGGAAAACAAACAGCTTCAAAATAGTCTTGGAGATGCTAATGGGAATCTCAAGCTTCTCAAGATTGAATACGAGAAATCAAGGAGAGAAGTAGATGGCTTGAAATCACAATTACAACATTATGTGGAAGAAATAAGGAGAATAGAAGAAATGTTATCACACAAAGAAGCAGAAAGATCAGACATGTTAGAACAATTTGCTAGTCTCTCTGTTGAAGCTAACATTTTAGAAAACACCAACCATTCTTTGGAAAGTGAATCTGCTTCAAAATCAATGCAGCTGCAGGCATATGTAACTAAAATAGAGAATTTAGAATCTAAGCTCATAGATAAAGAAAATATTATAGAGAGTCAATCCACCCGCATTGCTGCAATGACATGTAAAATAACAGCCTTAGAAGATGAAATAAAATTAATGACTGAAGAGAAAATTGTACTGGAACAGAATGTGGCATATTTGAAGCAAATGTGCAATAATTTACAGACAGAGAACACAAATTCGTTGAAAAGTATTGGCAATGTAGATTCTGAGTTGAAATTGTATGAGAATCGGATCAAAAGCCTTTCAAGAGCTAAAGCGAATTTAGAAGTGGAAAAGGAAGAAGTGAAGGAAACTCTGTTGACGACTGAGAAGCTTCTAGCAAATGCTAGAAAAGAAATTGTAGATTTGAAATTGGCATTGCAAGATGCTACATCAGAAACTAAGTCTTTACATGATAGACTGTCTACTAGACGGGAAACTGAAATTCATGAGGTAAGTAAGTAAGTTCGTATAGGCCGGGTGGCTAGCCCTGGTGTCAGAGTTTTTAGGCCGCCTGAAGGCCTCTGACATGGCTAAACGGTTAAAACAACCAATTCATGAGGTGTGTTAGAAGGTTTTTCATTTAAATTTACATATTTTGTTGTTAATTTTTCTAATTACTAAATTAATTTAATTGACGCCGTGGTGGTCTAGTGGTAGCAACATCCGACCTGCAATCGTGATGTCGTGGGTTCAAATCCCGATCCTAAACCAATGAGTTTCTTTGGAACTTATGTACCTACGGAATTTCACATCATTGGCTTTTCGGTGAAGGAAAACATCGTGAGGCAACCTGCATACGTCCTTAGAAGAAATTCGATGGCGTATGTGAATCCACCAACCTGCACTAGGCCAGCTTGGTGGATATGGCCGAATCACCCTTCGTGGGTAGGCCTACGTCCTGCAGTGGACTATTAAAAAGGCTGGTACAGTACAGTACTAAATTAATTTAGATCATATTATTGAGACTAAGCTTCCACCCAACGACGACTCAATGTGGTTGCATACGGTTTTCACACATTCTACTTAATATTATAAATGCGAAAAAGTTTGTATGTATGGATGTTTGATTGAGATGAAATTTTGCAATAGTAATGCTTATACATCAGAATCATACATAGGCTATAATTTATAAAGATATTGCGTGAAACGAAGTTCGCCGGGTCAGCTAGTATTGATATAAGTATTTAGTTCCCAGTCCATTCCCATAGTATTCTATTGAAATAAACTTCTAATGAGAATAAAAACTGCATCAAAAATATTTCAAAGTCATCGTATTTTAAAAGCATTTCGTATCATACAATATTTAGCAATATATATCCAGCTTGCTTGAGTTGACAAACATTCTAAAACAACTTCATTCCATACTCTTGTAGTTGCATTATATTAGTTTGTTTAGCTTTTGATCATCCATAATTTTCTCATGATTTTTTCCAAAACTCCTTTGTCTAATAAATCTAATAATATTTTATGTGTTATTTCAGACAACCCTCCTGAAAGAACAGTACGATCTGCCGTTAATGCTAGAAGAAATACACGAAGTGAGCCACGAAGAGGATGAAGACAGTACCCGCTATCATTCCGTGCGCAAGAGGCTCTCCAAGTATTCTCACAGTACTTTATAGAGGAAGTGTAGGTATCAACAATATTATAATCTTTGTTCAGTGCTGGTTGACACACCTTTTAGGTCTTTCTAGGAGGTATTTTAAGAAGAGAACTCAGAAATAAAGAACTCAAAAATTAAGTTCTTCTCTCAACTAAGTTGTATAGGCCGAAGTAAGTCGGCAGATCGCTACAAGCCGCGCAATATCCAATCCTGTCTGGAGCTCACAATAGGCGAAAATATCGATGAACATACATAAAAAAAAAATCATACAAGCTGTATGTTCTGTTGTATACTCCTCTTTTTTTGAAGTCGGTTAAAAATATAACTAACTCCGTCCGTCTGAAAGATTATCAAAAAATATTAGAGACATATTTTTTCTTTTGTCAATTAAACATAAATTATTGAAGATTTCCGTTAAAGTTCCGGCGTGACGTCACGAGTCATATAAATGTATAGACTTTTGTCAGAGTAGTGACGTCACGACCGCACTCCCGAACTTAGACAAGGTTTATCTTTGTCATTTGTTGTTAGATTGACAAAAGAATACGTGTCCAATATTTTTTGATAAATCTAACTCACATAAGTACTAATTATAATAATGTTTTTTTACCCAGTCCTCATGCCTGTTGGTGGCAGCGTTTGTAACTGTGGTAGATCGCGCATATACGGTTAGCCTAACAAAGTGCCTCTAGTTTAATATAATGTCACCTAGAATAAGAATTTATTTACTTATGAGCTACCTCGAGTTCGCATGGGGATAAATTAAGATGTTTTTGTAATGTAGACCTTTTTGGAATAATTCCTACAATGCAGTAAACAAACGTAATAATATAAAGGTATTTTAAAAGAATAGCAAGCGAGCGACTTTGTTTCAGTGGAGACCACGCACCGGCAAGCGCAGCGTAGGATGACAGATGACCTCATTAAGACCGCAGGATCGCGCTAGATGCAAGCCGCTACCAACCAGTCTTATTGGAGGTCTATAGGGGAGACCTGTGTCCAGCAGTGGACGTCCTATGGCTGAAATGTAGGTAGATGACTTTGTTTTATATCATTTAGATAGAGATATGAAAAGGGCACAAAATAAATTGGGTAAGATTTTGTTTTACAATATATTTTAGAGATAGAAAGAAAACTACTCAAAATAAATGAATTTAGTAGGTACACACTTGTGCACATTCCGGTTTGTATCAAGTTTACTCCTGAAGTATAACTTTAGGCGAGTATTAACGGATCATAATTTTTTCGATCGAATCGTCTATAAATAAAATGACCTAGTATAAGTTTAGTTCTTCATACCCATTTAAATAGAGCAGGGTACGTTCATTATTGTATACTTATCTCGAATATGTCACTGAACTTAGTCATGGCACGGTAATGGTATCTATGCAGTATTCCGACTTCATACAAACGGTCGAAACGCGAATCTTACCTACGAGCCTCGGAGTTCGGTGCACAATAGTCGCAAGGGGTGCCGCAGTGATGAACGAACGTGTGGGTTTGTAATCAGTAAGCGTGTGTTAGATCAGGGTTAAAAGGCGGTTTTACTTTATCTATTGTTTTCTTTCAAATATCATTGTCAGGATGGAAATCTTACCTGAAACTAATGCAGCAACCCTGATTCTATCATAATGACAAAGATACTCTGATCTGATCTTAAAATGTTCGTGTACTTATCTAAAGTTCAGGGTTCTCAATCAGTAAAAGAAATAAGTAGGCAAGTATTATTTTATTCATATACCTTTTGGACCTCGAGAGAGTGCTCCATGTATATTGCAATGACTTTACGCCACGTTAGTATGACCCTAGACAACTGAGAAGTGGCGAGAAACTCAGCGTCATACATAATATAAAGATTACACAAAACAAGGAGACGTCCACTCGGCTTGGCTTCGGATGTAAAAATAGATATCGGATATTCACATATAGAATATTATAATAAAATCCCCTATCCAACACGTGCGATTTACTTGCCAGGCGGTTAGCCTTAGCGTGTGTCGCGTACTGCGTGGCCACGCGGGGCTGTAGATATTTATTTCAAGGAGAGGGCCGATACTGCATAGATAGCATTACCGTTGTTATGGTAGATACGAGTATTGTAGCTATTTGCCTCACTTAAGAAGTTTGTCTATTTATAATTATGGAGAATTTTAATTTATATCTTTAAATGAGATGTTTCTGTGTTATGGACTTAAATGTTGAAATTATTGACCAAATTTCTTGTTTTATTGTATGTCTTTTTTAGATTTAGGAGCGATGGTGGCGCCACCCTATAACGCATTGCTCAAATAAATATACAAGGTTATTTCTAATCAATTAGCATCCTTTTAGGGGCTTATTCTGTACATCAAAACCAACAACTTTTGTTCTGCGACTTTTGTCGAGCGAGGCAGAGAAACAAATCATTTATGACCCTTTGATGATTATTTAGGTAATTGTGACAAGTAAATAATCTAAGTTATGACCCTGTCTCAGTTTAAAATGGCCGTTTTATAGCAGGTATAGGTCGAATCAAACTTGGCTTCTGTGAAGTTAGCTATAAGCTGCGCAGATCTCTCGTCGCGTAGCTGACATAACGAATATGCTGCACAATCACTCGCCTCGTGTTCAGAGACGCCAAGATGTTTGTTTCAGCCTATAGACTTACATATTGGAAATTCTAACAAAGCTCTCGATAGAGAAATCTATTATAGTCTGATTTCACAGAAAAATGGTTCTAAGGAATTGAATTTGTACTAAATAATAATTATTTTTCGCAAAAAATGTAAATCTTCCATCGTTTACAAAATTCGTATATTTTGCTCGAATTGTTTGCATTATTGTTGATTATTTGAAAAACGGCTCAGCTGATTTCTGTAAAATTTAAATGGGTGGTCCCCTAGGGAGTACCCTTTGGAACTAAAAAAGTATTATTTCGATTTGGTTTACAATTGGCAAACATACACAAAAAATACATACAGACGAACTTAGAACCTCCTCTTTTTTGGAAGTCGGTTAAAAAATAAAAGATGCGACTAGAAAATCCAAATATTTATTATCTTTGGATAGTTTACATGGAAAATGTATTCCTCAACCCTACCATATAATTACTATTTACAGCATATTAATCACACTAGCTTTTCTTTAACAGAAGTTGCACCTATAAATGATATTTTACATTTTATACCAAAATATACAAATGGTATATAGCAAATATACCAAAGTACACATATATACACAATGCTTATAATATATGTATTATTACATCCATAGCCATACATAACATCTCATAAAACTTATAACCCATCAAGGAACTAAGACTTGTGAAAGTATACTGAAACACAAATTGGCGGATGGGATGTTAGTCGCAGATGACACTTCGCCGTGATTGGCTAATTCAGACGCCGCGTGTCGTAGTGCGTAGGGAGTGCGCGGGAGGCATGAGGTTGGCAGGCGGGTGTGCCCCGGCGTCTCGTTTTTCTGGCTCCCGCGTATGCCTATATTTCGGCTTTTGCGCAGCGCTCTGCGCATATCTTCCCATCCGTCGATTTGTGTGGCGCTCAGTATACTTTATCAACACAAAAAGTTAATATTATGATTTTTATTTTGAGTGCTTTCCACACTAGATTTTATCTCAAACAGTTATCTTTGTAAAATTAAAATCATAATATTGATTTAGCAGTGCGTCATCTCTCGTCAATCTTTAGAAGTTCTAATAACTTCTAGTTGAGTGATAACCTGTCTAATACGGGTATCACAGGTGGCGCCACCAACGCTATAAGTTGGTGTAATGTAAGCACTTCAAGAATTTGAAGCTTGCGTAGGAGGCGGGCTGGCTCAGTTGGTTAGAGCGTCGGGCTAGTGATCCGAAGGGGCAGGTTCAAATCCTGCGTTCGCTTCAGATTTTTGAAATGCTTATCACAAAGATAACAAAAAGTTAAGTTGCGTTTAAAGTGCGTCCACATTGGACATAGTTCTGTGAAATGCGGCGTAGGTACATTCTTCAAACTTCTTGGCAGCTATGAAATTAGATACAAGCGGCTTAAACATTTTGGGAAAAGGTGATTTTAAAATTAGTTCATACTGAGCGCAGTACAAAATAAGATTCAGTTTAAACATACCGCAAGCACCCAATCGTCGCAGTTATGTAAGCTTCAGTCAGGATTAGGTTTTCGCAGCTTGTAGCTAGCTTTACAGCAGCCAAGTTTGATTCAGCCTATATGTTATGCGGCATGTCACGAAGATTGTTACGGTAATGCGGACCCAGCCTTAGACAATATGTCGTCAACTGTGGCTTTTAAGTACGAGGTTACATAGAACATCGATGGCTTGGAAAGTCGGGTAAAAATCGAATTCTATTTAGATACTTTCGAAGTAGGAATAAATTACAAAACATCAAAACAAAAAAAAAACTTTTTTTATTTAAATATTGCTTTGGAATTTCTCTCGCTCTCGCAGGTCATAAAGAGGGAGACAAAGTGATAGCCACAGGATGTTTTTTCCTAGACCAACTCAACATGCCTGAAATAAGAATGGAGTCGATGACGTATAGCAAAGTTGCGAAAGAAAACGCGCTATGCCGACCCCACAGCCCGGATAAGATTAGCAAGATGATGATTTATATCCTGAAATAACCCTGGTTTTGTTTATAAGAAAGTAATCCTGTGGCCACATTTTCGATACATTGATCTGAGATCATTTCATAGAATTGTATTGATTTATTTTGTCTTGGGCCATGGTCACACCAATTACATATAAAAGGTCTTACAATTCCACAAAAACATACAAATTATTCATGGGCAATTCCGAGTAAACACTTTATCAGTTTTCAGCTTTATAGCCAGGTGATAAGGCATATTACTGATAATGTTTGTGTCAAATCACGATAAGCTCTCAATAAATGATAGGTACTATTATGGTACTATTTATGTGGCAGTGTCTACGTCACTTACAAAATCATTTTACTAATTGCGTATACAGTATTAATAGACTGTGATGTCGATTCTGATGAATAATTTAAACTAACTAAACTTTTTGTTAGAGCTTAAATTTTTTTAATCTATTGCATAGATAAAGTAGGTATTCATAATTTATCTATGTCTATTGAAATGAAAATAGACATACTTAGGTAGGTAAACTCTCTGATTGGTTTAGTTTAATCTGTGATATTAGAATAGTGCTTTATCTATTCTTAGTGTTCTATAGGTACATACCATACCACATAATGAGCCTCGAGGCCAAGGATATGTAAAATGAACATGACTACACTTTTTAAATTATAAGTCACGCATTTTAGAACAGTTGGTTCGTGCCGTGGTATACTCAAGATGCGCTAATTGCATTCTAATAGTTGCTGTAAATTGCATCTATGATAAACGAAACAGTCCTATTGCGAATGGGAAATACTTGCAAAGATCTCTGTGAGAAAAATAGCGTTAACGTATGGAACTTTTTGCAGTACCGGAATAAAAAATCGTACTTTATCACAGACTGTAGCATCTATGTTGCGCCTGCCGATCAGACTAATGTTATTTGTAAGGGCACCCAAAAAACCGGCCTAGCAGAGTTTGGGTCCATTGTTAATTTTACAGTATAATTGGGTACAACATTGATATAGGTATAAGTGAACTTTTATTGAAATTGTTAATTTAACTCATGTTTCAGGTAAATATTTTTTCTTGCTTTTCTTTCTTTTTTTCTTACATCAGATAGAATATGGTGAGAAGTAAACCTATTCTTCATCGAATAAATCTTATTACTCATGCAAACGCAAACAATGTCATTGTGTGGCATGCATGACCATTTGTTCGAGATGATAGCGCGATGCGCCCCACCCCACACAACACCCCGTGTTTCAGTAAGCCCTAAAAAGCCCAAGACTAGATTTCCCACATTGAATTCATAACATGTCATAAGAGCATAGCAAATGAAACTAAACAAAAATGCGCCACTGATATCGGCGTCGTGGTTTCTCGAGAAATGCATTACTCAAAGTCAGTACAATGTGTGAAGTATTTTAAGCGCCACACAAATCGGCGGATGGGAAGTTATGCGCAGTGCGCTGCGCAAAAGCCGAAATATAGGTAAGCGCGGGAGCCAGAGAAACGAAACGCCGGGGCACACCCGCCCGCCAACCTCATCCCTCCCGCGCGCTCCCTACGCCCGTGCTTAACACTTCGCCACTTGTATCGGTATTGTGCACACATACGCAATAATTAGCGAATCATGGCGAAGTGTCATCTGCGGATAACTTCTTATCCGCCGATTTGTGAGGCGCTTAGTATAACAGGTCACATAGGAATATACACAAACTTTTATAGATACATATACTTGAAATAAATTATTTGGATTTCTTTACAAGTTCTTAAACATAACATTGTAGTTAGCTGCCAGTATACTATTGTACAGGCCGATTCAAAACAACTTGGCGGCTGTGCAAAGCAAGATTGGATTATTCCACAGAGCTTGTAGTTAATTACACAATTGATATACATATTATCTGCTATAAATAAAGAAATAATATTTGATCAGATATGTACCAATTAAAGATTACACAGAAGAATGACATCTGTAGCCTACAACATTTTATATTTCCAAAAAACAATAATACATTTCATTGATTATATTATTTATTCTACAAAATTACTTTATATTAAGAAAACTGATTCAGTCAATTAATAAAATTGTATTGTCTGATTTTATAAAAGTTAAACAGGATAAAATGGACACTTTTATCAGTTAATATTAAGAATCAGTACTAGAAAAGTGAGGACTGACTTTAATTTACTGGGACATCAATAAAAAAATTGTGATTATAATTTCAGAATCTTAATTGTCATAGGTAATGTACATCAAATCGGTGGGTATTTTTTTATCTTCTAAAAAGGTTCAGGCAAACAAACCACAATAATAATAAAAATAATGTTTTGGTTCTACAAATCTGTACAATGGGTACCAAAACTAATAAGTGTTAATTATAAATCAAATCAAGTGGAATGAGTCCTCTCTTTACAATAACAATGTAAGTACAGTGTTTAATAATAATGAATATGTCATGCAAAGGAAAACATTGTGAGGCAACCTGCCTTTGTCCGTAGAAGAAATTCGATGGTATATATGAATCCACCAACCTGCATAGGGCCAGCATGGTGGATATGGGCCAAATACCCTTTGTGGATAGGCTTACGTCTTGCAGTGGACTATTAAGAGGCTGATACTGTAGAGTATGTCATGCAAATGTTAGTTTTAGGAGTAACATTGACAATTTTAAACCTTCCTGGTTGATGGTATGGTATAATTTTGTTGTATTGGAGCAGGGTGGCTTACAGTGACCATTGATACTTATATAAGTGGAGTAAAAAACTGTTATGTAAAAGTTGTTTTTACAAAGAGCAATGATAAATACAATTTCTACATCCTGAAATAATATGTACCTACTATACAAGTATTGAAATGAATACATCAAAATGTCCAAAGTACAAAACAATTGCAATAACTAATCTTTAAAAATTGTTTTTACATTTCATGACTTATATTTAAATTACAATTTGATAGTGAAAAGAAATTCTATTTACAGCAGGTGTATCAAAATATTCTAGTGAGTATTCACTACATCGGTTACATGATACTTAACAATACAATACCTAAGTATTAATATTAACACTGGTAATAATACATCAATGCCAGCACCCTCCCTTATGATTCCATTACAATAACAATATTATAATTGACTCTGAATTATTTGAACTATCAATTATGATTATATTGCAACATATTTAGCTAATTAGACTATAATTTATTGGTATTACAAAGTAGCTAATATTCGTGTGAAGCCCATGCCGGCCCCTAGTAAAGTTTGTCCGATGCCCCATATCATGGCGTGCACGGGCGGCATGGCAAGGTTGGCGGCTCGGTATATGAACGCTACGGCGGCACTACTCGCAACACCTGAAGTCACTGGTCCCACTACACCCATCACTATTAACAGTACAGGGAAAAACTTCCCATATTTATGCTTCCTCAGAGTCCCGAAGGCAACCAGCGCCGCGCAGGTATGTACGAGCACTGATGAGCACAATGACCACAGGAATACTGGATACCACATCTCGCCGAACGTGTCCAAAGGATCTCCCGACGTCAATCTCAATATATCTACGAATGAATCGAATTCTGACACTCGGAACTCCGACAACATGTCATACATGTTGTCGCACGACTTCCTAGGCTCACAGGCATGGGGATTGTTTTAATTGTAGATTTTTCTCACGATACGAAGTCGGTAGACAGTTCTACACCATAAAAACAAAGGCTGCTGAAGTTTTCAATGAAACTTACTCTTCCGTTCGATCACTGATGCATTTTATGTGATTTTGAATAGTTTTATTACACATTATCATTTTCATTAATGACTAACACAGTTTTCCTGATATTTGTGACGACGGAAAATAAAATTATTAATTCTTCAATTCTTTCATCGGTTTGCTTTCCATTTCAATTTTTCTTTCTGACTTTCTGACAAGTGAAGTGACAATAAAAAAAAAATACCAATCTGTGTCAAAATATCTAATACTGTCAATGTCGAATTATTAATTATTTTTTAGAAATTGGATACGGTTAAAATATGTATGCGTACGAGTACACGTTTGCTACTAATTGCTAGGGCCTAGGGCAAGGCCGCAGACTGACTCAAGCGTCTCATAGACTGCTGCAACCTGCGAGCCAACTATGGGACAGCTTATTCGCGAAATTCTTGAATAGATAAAATAGTTAAATAAATAAATTATGATGATAGAGATAAAGCGGAATTCTCACGGAATCGCATTGTTTGTGTATGACTTTTACACGAGAGCTATTACAATATATCTAGTATCTCTTTTGATATGACCTATAATATGACTTATATCTAGCGCAGGCTCTACCAGATTTTATTGTAATCTGTGATTCATGTGATTGACATGTTACTGAAGTGAGCATAGCCACAAAAAAATGGAATCTGACAGCTATAACTGATCACTGTGATTTTACGAGTTATAATAATTATTGTGCCAAGAAATTGTATCTACACATCATCGAAGGTTTTCACTGTTATCAATTGTTTACGTGGTTGAATTTAACGCTTATCAGTGTAAGTATCAACATTTAAATCACAGTAAATACATTTTCAAAGAACTGAAGATAGGCGCGATTCGGTTTGACGTTTTCAATTGCGCGAGCCAAACTAACCTCTTAATTTTGGGATTTTACCTTTACCACATGATTAATTTAAGATAATAATTTAAATATAAGTGTTAAAGGGTGTTGTTTTAGATAAATACACAATGGGTAAAGTGCGATCTACGCCGGGTGCCCCCCGGAAAGAGGGCTTCAACAAATCTGGACATTCCATGAATCCAGATCGTCCAACCGAGGGTCTCAAAGGTGTCGGAAACCCGAGGACTAAAGGCACCATCAAAAGGTTGCAAATGTACAGAAACTTCAAGGCAAAAAGAGACAAAACTGGAAAAATCCTAACGCCTGCCCCCTTCCAAGGTAGATTGCCATCAGGAACAGTCGCACGAGTAGAACCCAATCAAAAATGGTTCGGCAATTCTCGTGTTATTTCCCAAAGCGCCTTGCAGAAGTTTCAAGACGAATTTGGAGCTGCTGTCAAAAACCCATATCAAGTAATCATGAAACCAACAAACTTGCCCATTACATTGTTAAATGAAAAAGCTAAGAATGCTAGAGTGCACTTGTTGGATACAGAAGGGTTTGACAAAACATTTGGTCCCAAGAAACAAAGAAAGCGAGTTAATTTAAAATTCAGTGACATTGGTACACTCTCCAAGGCTGCAGAGGAGAGTGCAGACAAGTATGATGAGGCCAAAGATGTCGACAGAGTCCGTGATGATGAAGGTGTTAGACAAGGACAGAGAGACTGGGTATTTGGTGCTGGAATGAGTAAGAGAATCTGGAATGAACTTTATAAAGTTATTGACTCCTCGGATGTACTACTACAAGTCCTAGATGCTCGTGATCCAATGGGGACAAGAAGTCCTTATGTAGAGAAATTCTTGAGAGAAGAAAAACGTCACAAACATTTAATTTTCATCTTGAACAAAGTTGATTTAGTGCCAAATTGGGTGACACAGCGTTGGGTTGCAATTTTAAGTGCTGAGTATCCTACAATAGCCTTCCATGCATCACTTACACATCCCTTTGGTAAAGGTTCGCTCATTAATTTGCTGCGGCAATTTGCAAAGCTGCATATAGACAAAAAGCAAATCAGTGTTGGTTTGATTGGATATCCAAATACAGGCAAATCTTCTGTCATCAACACGCTGAGGTCAAAGAAAGTGTGCAAGGTTGCACCCATCGCTGGCGAGACTAAAGTATGGCAGTATATCACTTTAATGAGAAGAATATTCTTGATTGATTGCCCTGGTGTGGTTTATCCATCAGCAGAGACAGATACAGAAAAAGTTTTGAAAGGGGTGGTAAGAGTAGAGTTGGTGCAGAATCCTGAAGATTACATAGAGGAAGTTATCAAAAGGGTGAGAAAGGAATACATGATCAAAACATACAAGGTTGATGGTTGGGAAACGGCCACAGAATTTCTTGAAAAAATGGCTGCAAGAACTGGAAAGCTACTGAAGAAAGGAGAGCCTGATATTAATCAGGTGGCGAGGATGGTTCTAAATGATTGGCAGAGAGGCAAGCTCCCATTCTATGTTGCTCCTGAAGGTTTTGAAGTGCCGTTGTCAAAGCAACAGAAAGAAGAACCTTCAAAAGAATCTGAGACTGTTCCCGAAGAAAATAAAAAGAAAGAAGATGCAGAAATTGAAGAACCTGCCCCCCAACTGGACAAAGATGATACTGAAAAGCCAATAGTGAATATAAGCCAGCTTATGATTGCACAAGATTTTGCAAAAATTAGGGTCGGATTACAGTTTGACAATGAGGAAGATAATAAGCCACTAGAAGCATTTGAAATACCTGAAGAACTAAAAGGTATTGATGATGGCAGTGACAATGAGGACTCTAAATCCAAAAACGAAGCTGATGATGGTGACTCTTCAGACATTAGTAGCTTCTATAGTAGTGATGAGAATGACTGCAGTGATGTAGAAGACTATTTGACAAATGACCCAGAAACTGTTAAAGAACTGAAACGTAAGAAACTTGAAGCTGCCAGTGGAGCATTTACTGTCGAAGAGGTTACTCAGAAAGGAAAGAAACGGAAGGCTACTGAGAATGTCACCCAAGTTGGTGGCAAGAAGAAAGTCACAGCAAAACAGAGAAGGGCCATCGAAAGAGCTCAACGTCGCACCAAGACTGGAAGCAACTTTTATGAAGTGTCTAATGTTAAAAATAGAAACAGAAATAAGAAACCAGCTTAGTATATCGCTATCTATGTATTTAATTATTATCTGTCTGAATTTGATCATTAAATTATTATGTTAAGTACTAAAGTTGTTTAAATTTTGAAAATGTCTCTTTACTGACTATGCATTGTTAGTTTATCCATTTTATATATAACTTATTGCTACTATATAGTTTTAAATCAACCTCCCAGTGAGCTAGGTAAAAAGCTATCAATCTTAATATATATATATATATATATATATATATATATAGCAACAAGAAAAACTTTTGTCACTTTCAATTTAAAAAAAAATTATTAACCCTCCGCATACAAGGTGGGGTATATGTTACTCCAGCCCTGGAAAAACAGCTAAATTCATAAGTAAAAATTGAGTTGAGTTGAAATCTACAATAGTTGGACGTTAAACATCACTGTATCGACACATCATATATCAGTGCTTCTATAAGTGATTTTGTCTGTAGGCGCGTATATAGTGGACCCTGGCCGTTTTTTACCTCATGTTGTACGGGACGTAGCTAAAAAGGCGCGTATATATTTATTTAATTTATTGAAATTTTCAACTTTAAATTGGATTATATTACTGTAAGTTCTTTACTATTACAGATATTATTGATTAAAAATGTCTGAATAACTCCAAAATAATAATATTGTGGCCATATTACCAGAAGAAGTTTTATCTCCATTACACGGTCATATTTTCCTTTCTTGCCAAAATAACATGATGATTTCAAATGAGAGGTTCAAAGTTTGTTGAAAAAGCAACCTAAAATGTATTTATATCCTAAACATATAGATAAAAAAAAAAAAACACTGATGTACCAAAATTGTATTGATTTAGATAATGAATTATGTCACCAGAATAAGCTTAATTGGTGATGTTTATATTTTATATGACATAATATATGGCTGGTTTTGTAAATGTTGAAGATAGGTAATGTTTGAAAATAATTTGTATTTTTTTCTAGCTTTGTTGAAAATTAGTTGATTTTTGTGAAGTAGTTGTTCCATTTCAATTTTTTTTATAATTGAAGGTTAATTTTAGATTATACAGTTTTATTTACTAGTATATTGTGTTGTCAACCTAATATATCGAGCATCTGAGTTTGTTATTTTTTTATAATCACCTTACTAGGTAGATATTTAGCGCGGGGCAAAGTATACCCCACCTTGTATGCGGAAGGAGTTTTAACCACTGTACGCGAAGGGTTAAAGATATTAATATTTTTTTCTTTATTGAGTTATAATATAATATTACCACTATGTACCATTATCAGTGATCATTAATTCACGAATTTATGATCATTAATTCCCGAATTAATGATCATTATTGGAAGGTTTAAATTACATTTTATGAACAAAGTATTGGAGTAAAAGTTTTTAGTTCATATGATTCAGGATTATTTTTTATTTCACTGGGCCGTGGTGGATATGGCCCAATCACCCTTTGTGGGTAGGCCTACGTCCTGCAATGGACTATTGAAAAAGCTGATACAGTACAATACATACAAGTCGGCGGATGTGAAGTTAAAAGAACAAGCTGTGCAAAACCTAATCAACAAGCAGCTATATGTGAGCCTTAGGCAGGATCGGACATTGTGCAGCTGGTAGCTAACTTCACTTCCCGACTTGTATGATGAAAAAAAATCGGCTGTTATTCAAAATATTCATTCACCTTCGTCAAAACGAAGTCGTCACCTCTGAAAATCCTTGCACTGCAAAACAACACCTTGTATGTTTTGATACACTCAAGAAACTATCTGGTTGATCAATTGGGTAAACATAAAGACTACTGACGATTATGTTCAACAACTATTATATTTATTTTTCGCTGAAAATCGCAACACCGACTTCCACTGTGTACAGAATTCGATTAATTTGCACGAATCATGTACATTTTTGTTGATTTATCAAAAACGGCTCAGCCGATTTCGATAAAATAAAGTATTCTCTTTCGAACGAAGAAATTTTTTTTTACATCGCTTCCCAATTGGCGAAAATATCGATGAACATACACAAAAAATACATACAGACGAACATAGTACCTCCTGCCTGGAAGAGATCGCTTCCAGCGATAAGGCCGCCTAGTGTTGCACTATCTTAAGAATTTCACTAATGTATTTATTGTTAGTTTATTTTGTGTGTACAATAAAGAGTTATTTGTTTGTTTGTTTGTACCTCCTCCTTTTTGGAAGTCGATAAAAATTAAAGGTTGATGCAGATGGATGAGAAAAATTGCTGCTACTAACTAAACTTATTTGACTTTCAGATGTCCTCCGAAAGCGAAAGTGACGATGACTACGTACCAGAAGAAAACCCAGAAAAACTATCTGAAGAAGAATCAGCAGATGACGAGACTGAAAAACAATACGAGAACGAAGTCGAGCAGAAAGCTAAGAAAAGAAAACTGGCTGTAGAGAGCAAGGGTAAAAAGAAACGGAGAACTAAAGCCACCAGAGCGACTGTTGTAGAAGAAGAAAAAGACGAAGAACCAGAAGAAAAAGCGACGGAAGAACTCGATCCAGAAGAACAGAAGAAAAAGGAAGATGACTTGTGGGCGATGTTCCTTGATGGGACAGATACAAAACCCAAGCTGAAAGATACTCCAAAACCTAGCACAGAATCTACCTCAACAGCACCACCTGAAACAGTAGTAAATAAGCCAGACACTAAAGCTAAAAGTGACGATGCAAAAGAAAAAGAGAAGAGAATATTCGAGTTTGCGGGAGAAACTATAGTAGTCGAAGACAATGTGATAAAAGAACGCATTAAGACAGGAGATAGTCCTGCTACAGGTAATAAATAATTAGCTGCATTTAATTTTCACTCTTAAAATAATACTTTTCAAGTACCTACTAACTCTCTTTGTACAGTATAATCTAACAATTGTAATTTTAGTTAACAAAGGGCACAGATCCTGGAGAAATAAAAAAAAAAAACTTTTACATATTACAATTCTAGCTCTAGGATATCATTGTACTCATCTTTATGACTGAAATCTGCGGCTCCATGGCAATAAACAATCTTGCCAAATATTATTAAAAATGGCATGGTAATTAGCACTACAGCAAATTCCTCCACCAGCAATTTCTCATAAATAAAAAAAAATCTCAGAAATCAAGATTTGTTGTAAATGCCACCTGTAATGGAGAACCAACATCTGGACAATTGATAAGAAAATTGCCGATCTCGAAGCATAGACGCTTGTTTTTATTTTATTTCATACTAGTTTTTACCCGCGGCTTCGCCCGCATACGCAATATATCATTATAATTTATAGCCTATGTGTTATTCTGATATATAAGCTATATTATTGCAAAGTTTCATCTCAATCAGTTCAGTAGTTTTTGCGTGAAAGAGTAACAAACATCCATACATCCATCCATCCATCCTCACAAACTTTCGCGTTTATAATATTAGTACGATAGGTTCGCATATACACTTCGCTCCCTCAAAATATAGTAATTATCGTTACATGCGATACAAGCTCTCTGTGTGTATTATATCTATTCAATACAATATTATGTCTATTCCAGTATCCAAACTACCAACGAAATCATCCGGCGGCATTGCGGGCGTGCTGGGAGCTCTGAACAAAAAGAACAAGCTGTCCATCCTAGACAAGTCCAAACTCGACTGGACCACGCTGAAGAAACAAGAGGGCATCGAAGAGGAGATACAAAGCCACAACAAGGGCAAGCAAGGGTAAGTAAATAAGTCCGCATAGGCCGGGTGGGTTACATGGGCACAAGCTAATCGGTTAAAACAACCTGTACCCACAATTTGACGTGCTATCCGAGCCACGGATGCGCTCAGGTGGAAATTCCCGCCGCTTGTTTGTGAGCGGTGACCGCACACCCATCTAAAGATTGGCAGTGCCGAACATTTCTTAACTTTGGTGATCGCTGACAAACACCTATTTAAACTACGCTATGAGAAGCAAGGGTGAGTGGTGAATGTCATTTTTAACCGACTTCAAAAACGGAGGTTCTCAATTCGACTATATTTTTTTTGCGTATGTGATGCGATTAATCTTCCAATCATGAAACGATTTTGATGTTTTTTTTGTTTGATAGAGAATTTAGAGTCGGTACCATTAATTTTATCGAAATAGGTTGAGCCGTTTGCAGAAAATCGACAATGAGGTGAAAAATTACTACATTTAAATTACTACATTTATTCCGAAAGGAGGTGACTCAGACTCTCAGACTATCATTGTGAACAACTTTAACAATGAGACCAACCCGAAATTTAAAAAAAAACAGTTCTCTAAAGCATTTTGTCGATTTCGATATTGAACAGCTGATATTTGAAAAAAAAAAAAAAAAAAATCATCCCTTTTCGACTTAGTACCGGGCAAGCAGATAACCCTGTATAATCAACTTGATAGATAAAGGCCTCCCCTTTTCTTGCCATTTTTTCCGGTCTCGTGCAAGCCGGTAAGAATGACGAGAACTCTTTATATTATTACCGACTTCCAAAAAGGAGGAGGTACTATGTTCGTCTGTATGTTTTTTTTGTGTATGTTCATCGATATTTTCGCCAATTGTCCACCGATTTCAATTTTTTTAGTTCGAAGGAGGTGGTCTCATTTAAATTTCATCGAAATCGGCTGAGCCGTTTTTGATAAATCAACAAAAATGTACATGGATGCCACATATTCGAATTCTGTACCCGGTGGAAGTCGGTCTTGCGATTTTTTGCGAAAAGTAATAATGATTATTCTAATTTTATATAATTTTCCAGATATTTGGACCGGCGTGATTTCCTGGAACGCGCGGACATGCGGCAGTACGAGATCGAGCGCGAGCTGCGCATGAGCCGACGGAGCAACCGATAGAACCTGCTGACGACATCGTACTTCGAACATTCTCAAATAAATAGGAACCCACCAGCTACGTATCAATTTGTTTTATTTGTAGTCCTCTCCATATTAGCGCAGCCTGTAGTGAACAAGTAGCCATTGCAGAGGCCAACGGGGTTTGTATAAGCTTTATTCATATTCATATTATTTTATTTATATCAAAATACAAGATACAAGTCAATCCAAATCAAATCAATAACTATTGTTATTATAATAGTGTTGTTCCTAAAATTTCAGCTTTGCTAAAGCAAAGTACAATTATCTTAAAATTAAAAGAAAGAAAAAAATATATTTCAAATAAATTATAAAATATTAAATTGTGTGAACAAAAAAATAATCATTCAATGTAAATCAAATTCACAAAATAATTAAATAAATCACACAAAAATTATTTCAGTTTTTCAATGTTAATAACACATATGTCTTAAATTTCAAAAATTGCATTAGGTATATATACATCAAAAAATTTGTAACAAAATAATAAAATTATAAAATTTAAACGTATAAAATATGAAAACTGTAGTTACATTAAATTTTTGTACTGCGCCCCTGGCGGAAATGAAGAAGAACTAACTAAAATGTATGGTTATCGAAGGAAGATTTGATAAACCGTTTTTTTGCAAAAATCTTAGGAATTGTTCAAGACTCGGTTAGTTTTACATTGGGCCCAGTTTTAAAGGCGCCGCATTTAATATCTACTTAAAATAGTCTTTTCTCTTTCGAATGCACATAGTGAAAATGAAACAGAACATTTAAATAGCTATTAAAATTACAATGATGTCTTTAAAGTTGGGCCATTAGGCTATGTTATTTCTGTATATTACTGGGAAAAAATATGATTTTTGAAAATTACTAGTTGCTTTAGTAAGATTGGATAACCTTAACTCGTTTGGCTTGATTATCCGCTTTATTTTGTTTGACCGGAACAGGGTTGCCAACACCTACTTTCCGACTTCCCCACATAATGTTAGTATTCATTGGAGTTTACAAAGAAGTTTCTAGGGTGGGTTTCATGTGCACATATCAAAGGAACAAGATGTGTAAGTAAGCGTACAGATCTTAGATAGCATCCTATGCTTATTAAATAAAACAGGACAATCGCTTAATCAGATAATATTGTAAGATAACGGATCATAGATCTTGCCATTGATAACAGGAACTTAGGTACCTACTTAACAGTTCTATATCTGACTAAACGTTACCTTACCTATTTTAGGGTTACATTGAAGTGCTACGCTAATACTAAAGGCTCCCTCCACTTGGATCCACAGCTAGGCTCCACTTGTGGATCCGCGGATACCTTTTTGTGCGATATCCACCAGGTGAATATGTGGACAGTTTTATTCCTTTTCTTTGAGAAGCACTTGAGCAAAAATCCTCAACCTGAGCACTTGAGAAAGTCTAGTCGCGGGACTCGCGGGTAATCGCAGCAGAAAAAAAATCCGTGAATTCACCTGTGGATTTAGATGGACAAGGTCCAAAATCCATGAATCCACTTGTAGATTTAAGTGGAAAAAAAGTATCCATGAATCCACGGTGGATTTAAGAGGAGAAAATGGTATCCGCGGATCCACAAGTGGAGCCTAGCTGTGGATCCAAGTGGAGGGAGCCATCCTAAAGGGCATTTCCACCAATGTTTCGAACTATCCGAGCATCACTATGAACAACTTTTGCTATGGAGCCAAGTGCGAAAAAGACAGTGATGAGCATAAAACACGTCGAAAGTACAAAGACAAACATTTACTAGACAACCACATTACATTAAAAAAACAGTTAAAAGGACAAAGCATTACAAATAAGTTTCTAACTGGCAGCCAAGCGATTTCTTCCAGGCAACCAAGTTACTGAACTTTGCAAAGCAACATTTTGTTTACGTAAGTATTTGTCTTAGGAACTTAATATAAAACGTTACAACATGTTACGCCTTTCGGCATCGCATGCCATTTCCGTCTTACCCCGCATAGCGGCATAATTATACAGGCATAATTATTTCTAATCAATTAGCATCCTTTTAGAGGCTTATTCTGTACATCAAAACTAACAACTTTTGTTCTGCGACTTTTGTAAAAACTCAAAAAAATATCAGTTGTTCCATACATTTTGTTGCGGGTGAACGATATTTTTCTATGGAACACCCATTTTTTTTAGTTTTTACAAAAGTCACAACAAAAGTTGTTAGTTTTGATGTATAGAATAAGCCCCGAAAAGGTTGCTAATTGATTAGAAATAACCCTGTATAGGTAATTAAATTAAAAAAATAAAATTACACTAAATTGCATTTATTGAGCCAGCCATTGAGCTAGCTTTTGCCCGCGACTCCGCCCGCGTGGAATTTGACTTTTGTGCTATCCCACAGGAACCTTTTATTTTTTCGGGATAAAAAGTAGCCTATGTCACTTTCCGGCCCTTGAACTATATCCATGCCAAAAATGAAGCCAATCCGTTGCTCCGTTGCTGCGTGAAGAGGAACAAACTAACAAACTTTTCGGATTTATATATAACTAGCGACCCGCCCCGGCTTCGCACAGGTGTATTATACATATAAACCTTCTCCTTGAATCACTTTATCTATTAAAAAACCCGCATCAAAATCTGTTGCGTAGTTTTAAAGATATATACCTAAGCATACATAGGGACAGACAGACAGCGGGAAGCGACTTTGTTTTATACTATGTAGTGACTAGTTTTTACCCGCGGCTTCGCCCGCATACGCAATATATCATTATAATTTATAGCTTACGTGTTATTCTGATATATAAGCTATATTATTGCAAAGTTTCATCTCAATCCGTTCAGTAGTTTTTGCGTGAAAGAGTAACAAACATCCATACATCCATCCTCACAAACTTTCGCGTTTATAATATTAATGTAGGATATTAGTATGATTAAAACGGACAACACATCACAACACAATATAGCAACACAAAACTCTGTACCAGTTGATTGTTCTACCTGCAAATGGCCCGTTATAGCCAGTATCAAATCAAACTGCTTGACGGCTGTGATGTTAGCTACAAGCTGCGCAAAATCCAATCCTGACTGAAGCCACAGCCCGGACACTCCGCGTTTCTTCATACAAAATCTGCTGTCTTACGCACACAACACTATATTTATTCACAGACACTACACATACGCACGAACGCTACACGGGTATTTGCAGCGGCCTGTGCAGCCCGCGCGCAGAGTAGTAAATCGTGTCCTGACGCGGGGTGGAAGTGAGGAAGACTCAAACGGGTGGGGGGTAACGAGTGGCCGTTCTATACGTAGTATTATTATATCTTCTTTGCTTAGGCTCACTTAACATCTGCGCGAGGATTGGGTTTCGCACATCATCATCATCATTTCAGCCATAGGACGTCCACTGCTGGACATAGGCCTCCCCTAATGATTTCCAATAAGACCGGTTGATAGCGGCTTGCATCCAGCGCGATCCTGCGGTCCTAATAAGATCATCCGTCCTTGTGGGTGGACGTCCTACACTGCGCTTGCCGGTGCGTGGTCTCCACTCGAGAACTTTTCGACCCCATCGGTCATCAGTTCTCCGCGCTATGTGCCCTGCCCATTGCCACTTCAACTTGCCAATCCGCTGGGATATGTCGATAACCATGTTCTACGGATCTCCTCATTCCTGATTCGATCTCGCAGAGAAACTTCGAGCATAGCCCTCTCCATGGCTCGTTGGGCTACTTGGAGCTTACTAATAAGGCCTATAGTGAGAGACCACGTTTCTGTGCCATAAGTCATCACTGGCAACACACACTGGTCGAAAACTTTCGACTTGAGGCACTGAGGTATGTCGGACGAGAAGACGTTACGCAATTTTCTAAACGCTGCCCAACCGAGTTGGATTCGGCGATTGGCTTCTTGAAGTCGGATCTACCTAACTGGACTACTTGTCCTAGGTATACGTACGAGTCAACGATTTCAAGAACCGAGTTCCCAACTGAAATAGGGGTGGGTACAATAGGGTGGGTTTCTCACAGCTTGTGGCTAACTTCACACCCGTCAAGCAGTTTTCTACGGCATAGTTATAAAAACAATATGTGTTACCCCTTTCGGCATCGCGTGCCATTTCCGTGTTACCCCGCATATCGGCATAGATCATAGCAACACAAAGCCCTGTACCAGTTCATTGTTCTGGCTGCAAATGGCCCGTTATGGCCAGTTTATGGGCCAACCAGTAAACGGTCTTATCTACAAATGTTCCGAGCTAATAGTAAATTACTTCTGGCACTAGCGAGAGAACTACTTTAGAGATTGGGGATCTTAGTGTTGTAGCTTACACTGCTTACAGCGTTATATACCTGTATATACCTTTGTTATGCAAAACTGCAGGGACATTCAGTAAGTTCGTATAAGCCGGGTGGCAATATACATTATACAGCCTTAGTATCAGTTTTTGACCGACTAACTACCGGAAGAGGTATACAATTCGACGCGTTTTTTTTGTTTTTTATTTATAACCACGCATAACTTTTTTCATAGTAGTCCGATTTCAATAATTATTTTTTTATTGGAAAGAATATACTTCGAAATTGATCCCATTTAAATTTTATCGAAATTGGCTGAGCCATGTTTGATAAATCAACAATAATGTGAAAAATTATTGAGATACGATTTGATCATTAGGTACAATTACGAGTATATTGAGATATCATATTATTGTTGTATTGTCATGTTATTGTTATATTGTGTTGTAATTTTTAGTCTTTACGCTGATAGTTTATTTAGTTTGTATATTTCTTTTTTTTGTATATCATACTTAGATGTGGTGGAATCGACTTGTTTTTTCTTTTCTATTTCTAAATAATTTATAGGATTAGGCCTGTTATTGGATGTTTATATGCATCTGTACAATTAAGTTTAAATATATTTTTGTGCTGTTGGCCTATAAATAAATAAATAAAATGTTACATCGTTCCGTGCATAATTAGTGATGCGCCCCGGCTTCGCACAGGTGTATTATATATATAAACATTTCTCTTGAATTACTATTTCTATTACAGGACAGACAGCGGAAAGCGACTTTGTTTTATACTATATAATGATTCTGTACACGGGTGAAGTCGGTCATGCTATTTTTTGCAAAAAATAATTATTAAATCATCTGAAGGCCTTTGACATGACTAAGCGGTTTGAACAACAGGAACCTTCAATTTAACGTGTTAGAGCCACGGTAGCGCTCAATTGTAAAACGGACTTTCCGTAATGAATATGCTCATAATTACGGACAACTTTTCCTATGGGACCAACTGCGAAATCGTTAATAAAATCAGCTCCATACAAAAAGTTCATTTATTTCGTTCAAACTGGTCTCAAAGAAAAAATTGCACTTTACGAAGCAACACCCTGTGTCTAGATTTAGTACACAACTACTTTTAGATCTATAATATGTATGCTTTGAACTGATGGATGATCCAATTGATTTTTATGTAGTACTGTACCGTACTGTACCAGCCTTTTTAATAGTCCACTGCAGGACGTAGGCCTACCCACGAAGGGTGATTGGGCCATATCCACCACGCTGGCCCAGTGCGGGTTAGTTTATGTAGTAGTAGATGTTAACCTAATGCCTATATAGTAGATACCTATTGTATTTTGTTGTACCTAGTTAATGAAAGTATGTAGGTAAAACTTACTTATTAAAAAAAGTCAACACAGAATATTTTTAATATATGAAATAAGCTAGTTGTAAAAGACCTTTTAACTTTCACTTGCCGAAGAAGTACTGAAGAACAAGGCATACTCGTCGAATAATTATGAATAGACCTCGAAATGTAAACGACATGTACTTTTATACATGCACTAGACTAGTGACTACAGATTTTGCTTCAATGTTTATAGCTGGCGTTAACCTTAACTCGGTGACTCAACCTGTGGCTTTGCACAGGTTCACCGAATTCCACCGAATTCGTGAGTCGGTACTCACGAATTCGGTCTAACATTTTCACATATTATATAAAAAGGAAACCTAAACAACAGTACACATTATAAGAAGAAGCCGCCGTTTTGTGTCTAGATTTCGTTTAGGTCTCTTATACTCGTACTACACAATATATTATCATGCAGTTTTCACTGGCTCTTAGAATATTTCTTCCAGCAAGTTTATAGCTATAAATTCATTCGTATCCGGGGCGAAGTGCATAGGTAATATACATAAATAATACGTAATTATATTAATGTTCATATAACAATTAAGGTACAATGTCACGAATTACAAAAGACTGCAACGTGGCCGGTGGCATTAATTTGCTTGATTTAGGCATTGTGGTAGTAATTCATACGGTCACATTTCTGGCCTTCTTTCATAATAGTTAGTTTGACCAAAGGAGATGTCCACAAAATGTATGGAGGCTGGTGTAATAATAATCAAAAATTTCAACCACAACACTCGATACATTTCGAGAAAGTTCATATTTTTCTGAGTCTATTACATCAGTTAAAACCAAATAAGAGCCCTCCGATTTTTTTAAAATTAATTTTGAATCTATTAGGATAAATAAATATATTTGGCTCAATAGGTAGTTTATCTCTAGCAACTCTGATTAATTAACCTCCAAATTGTTATATAGAAGCATTTTTACCAATTAGACACAGTTTTTAAGTGTTTTTTTGTCACATTGTACCTACTAACTGGTCACACTGGTAGGTTATTTTTTTTAATTTTATCAAATTAAGAGATGAATTTGAAAGATTCAGCTACGAATGCAAGTAAAATAACGATAGAAGCACTAAATTATTGCTACACTAGAAAAAATACAAAGCTGTATTATTATTTTTCATACAATTAATTTTCCACATTAAAAAAAAATGGATGGATAAAAAAGTCTAAATTCAATATTTTTGAGAAGCCCATGAATGAAGCTTTCAAATGATGTATATATCATCTTGGTTCGATTTTCCTCTGAATAATATACCACTTGTGGACGTCACCTTTATTAATTGTGCCGTTTTTTTTAACAGTGTAATAACTGTAAGTCTGTGACGACCACCTGACTACCCATAGGTACTTAAGACAGCAGCTGATTATATACAACTTCCTAAAACTTCATCTTCTCACATCAATTCGTACGTCTACCATATCGTATGCAACGAATTGTACCAACAGGTCAATACGACAACTGGTCCGCAAGGCCCATTCTCTCAATCACAACAATGAGTGTGACTTTCAAACCAATCAGTGACAATCTGTGACTGCCAGTCATTCAGTAGCAAAGCTCGGTACGGGTGACACCGCGAAATGCAGTAAAATTTCAACCACACAGATAATCAAAAACTACTTTCGCCTTGAATCGCTTTAAAAATGTCGCAGGGCGGCGCCAATAAAACAGCATGTTGTTTCGTGATTTTTTCCCTTTCTGTGTAGAAAATAAAGTTCTTTTAAGCGGTTTTATGATTCGCCATGCTGCAGAGTCCTTGACTTTTTAAGCAACTTCGCACCGAGCAGCGACGCATTTAATTCTGAGCTGACTCAGAATTAAATAAAATAAAAATGCTTCGCTGCTGTTTTGACGTTAGATCCGTGACAAGAGGCGAAAAGGTGTTTTTACCACCCAAAAAACCATTGATCAACCTAGATAAGAGTCATAGAACTACTTAACCATATCATAAGATTAATAGGTACTTAGGACCGAGTTCACCAACGCTTGTTTAAGTTAAACGTGTCATTACTGTATTTAAATAACGGTTGAACCCGGGTTTTAGACCCTTAAGTTTAATTTATTAACTGTTGGTTAAATCTTAAACGGCTTGTTAACGACATTTTTTCTTCAAAACACACAACCGTTGTTTAAATACAGTAATCACAGTCTAACTTAAACAAGCGTTGGTGAACTCGGGTCTTAATCCTTTTTAGAAAATCGCATGAAAACTGCGGGGCGCTACTAGTGTTTCCATATCTCCCGGAGCCTGGGCACTGCATCCAAATTAACACTGCGGTCGCAGTAAGCGATTCGCAGACATCTTGCTAATCAAGCTAAACAGTCTAAACAGTTCCACGGTGTCGCGCTGCCATATGCCAGTTCCGAGCTTGCATTCGGCCTGTGCTGACTTTAGACTTATTCTTTATGCACCTATTCCGTTCGTGCTGATCGCAGTATTGCTTAATAATAGCGATTGTTTATTGGAATGTGTTGAAATAGGTCGTAACACAATACTCGTGTGTGGTAGGTAATTGGACGGAAATAGGGCCTGTGACTGTAAGGACGATATGACGACTTATGGGAGGTGGACGGTGTACGATGGACGGATGGATGGCGTTCAGGTAAGTTTCATGCCTACTCTTACTCTTTTCAGGGTTCCGTAACCAAAGGGTAAAAACAGAACACTATTACTAAAACTCTGCTGTCTGTCTGTCACGAGGCTCTATCTCTCTTTGCACAGTTAATACTTCTCTTTTGTTGCAAGAGTACCTACTCTTTTAGTTATTATTCTGAGTAGGTATATATATTATATTTTCCATTATGACAAAAACCATACGCTAAAATAATGTCGTTGCTTACTCATATCAGTTTTACTAAAAAACCAGTGTTATTGACAATATGGAAATAAAGAAATTAAACAAGCACATAAAAATGAACAGGCGCAACTAAAACAATCTTGGCTATGATGATGAAACATGTTTATTTTACTTATTAGACGTTTTCATAAATGGTATGCGATGACTCTAGATCAGTGACTAGGTATGCCTACATATCATAGGTGTAACAGGACTTCAGGCGGCTTAAAAATTGTTACCACCTATCTAGACCACCCTGTCTAAACGAACTAACTTACAGGTGTAATACCTACCTTTTTATACGCTGAAGAATTTTAGTAGATAGGCAGACAGGGTAAGGGTACCTACCTTTATGTGTGTTCCTATCAAATGATACGCTAAATCTGTAAAATTTGCACCTAGGTAGGTACATACTTTTTTTTTTCCTCGCTAAGAAATGTCTCAATCTTAATGTTAGATATCGACTTAATACTTAAGTAATATTTTATTAATAGACCATTACTTATTTACTAGATCACCTATCAATATTTATTTCGTCCTAATATTCCTAGACCGTGTCTGCCACAGATCGAGTTTGATATAAGCAAATAACGTCAAATTGTAGTGTAACAACTGACAGCCTTATCATTAAAAAGCAATACCACTAAAAACATTTTCATATAAAATGTTGCCCAAACGAGACTATAGCTCGCACTATCAAAAAGTTATCAGATCTTATGTAGAGCCGCAAGCTTCTAACTCTACAAGCCCTAACTTTCCAAACTGTACACCTTAGTCAATAGGTATATGTAAAAGCAATGTTGTTAGGTTCTAGTAAATATCGGTTGCAAGTCGCGTGCATCCAGGATGTCTTGCAAGGTCCTTATACATTAGTGGTAAAATGCCAATCGCACCTATAAATTACCCATAGAAGATATTACATCTCAAATGTTACAGCTGTCTAGTTACCTAGATAAATTCTACGAGGCCACAGAAATCGCTAGATTCTACAATGTACATGTCTAGTCATTCATTAGTCATAGTAGCGGAGATCTAATTACGCACGAAACATTCTACATATTTTATATATAGAACGTAATGCCTATAATTACACAATATATTACCCACAGAGCAGAGTAGGTACAACAAATCATTTATTGTTGTTTTTAAACTTTCGCGATTTGAACACATTATTATTATATACTACGGGACTAATCGCGCACTAAAGTTTTGAGATAAATAAATACCTCCTCATCGTCGGCCGAGTTGCATCGACCACGGGACCACGTTCGATGCAACTCGGTATCTCGTAATTTTAGTGCGCGATTAGTCCCGTAGTATGCTTCGTAAACATATATTTTGTTATACAGGGTTATCTGATTGCTCTGTACTAACCCGAAAGAGGGTGATTTAGACCGTCATTAGCATAGTAAAAGTTCTTCATAAAGATGGTCTTAATCTCCCCCTTGTGGCTTAGTACAGGGTTAGCAGATAACCCTGTATATGAGTATTTTCTACATATAGTGTATCGCGCGCCGGGCAGGATAGATCTCTGTGTACGAAACATTATCAAACGGTGTCCGTTGAGCAAGCATCTACGTCCATTCAAGAAACACCCACGTAATAAATTAGAAGGCTCAAAGGACAACTCCTACTTAAAGTCAAAGGTGTAAATGTGATGAGTAAAAGGACTAATATTACAATTTTATAAGCCGTGGTGGCCTAGAGGTAGTGACACCCGCCTTGCGATGTCGTGGGTTCAAATCCCGGTCCCGTACCAATGAATTCTTTGGAATTTATGTACGGGATATCACACCACTGGCTTTTCGGTGAAAGAAAACATCGTGAGGCAACCTGCATACTTCCGTAGAAGAAATTCGATGGCGTATGCGAATCTACCAACCCGCACTGGGCCAGCGTGGTGGATATGGCCCAATCACCCTTCGTGGGTAGGCCTACGTCCTGCAGTGGACTATTAAAATGCTGATACAGTACAGTACATACGGAGATAGGATGGCAGGATTTAAAAAAGAACTATCTGCTATGAAATTCCTTCGATTCAACCCCTTTCAATCTAAATAATAATATGTAACTAATTAAAAAAAACTTTGCAAAAGTAAAGAAGCGCTACAATTCGACTCAAAATGTACAAAATACAATACATCAAAATGATTTCATCTCTCTACGTTGCCAAAAAATCTAACAGTCTGATATACCTACAAGTAAAAATTTTAGACACTATGTCTCATTAAACTAAAAGTAAGTAGAGTAAGCATGTAATGCAATATAGATACCTATTTTTATTATATTTACAAAGTTTGCGATTTTGCATGTTGCCATGATGACGCGATAACTGAATATGGGTGATTCACCAGATTTCGATGTCACTGGTTTCACCTGAAGAAGTGGAAACAAGCATATTTAATTTTCCGAACCTAAAACCAAATAACCTGATACCTACAATACACGTACCTACAGCTAGAAGTAAAGCTAAATTCCTAGATCTGAGTACTGTCCATTCATAAAACCCACGAGAAGGCCTAAGGACACCACGGTCTAGTAAGCTACGCTGTTGACGTAACCAGGCTTCAGGGTTGCTACCTTACTTTCGGATAAACATGGAAATATTAATTCAAAATAAGTATTCAAGACAAATATTTATTCATATTTTTATAATTACCTACATGTGCTTTACACCTTTGCCATATTTTACTTCCCGTTATTTAGGTATAACTTTTATTACGGGGTCATCTATGATTTGTTTTTGGAAGATCTATTTGTCACTCTCCCTTTTATGTCAGGGGTAAAAAAATTTTTGATCTGCACTAACGTCACTACATAAAATTTCGAATCGAATAGTTCGACATTGATGCGTTTTTAAGCGATTGCGTTGCGTATCTACTGTACCGGATTATTCCTGAACATAGGTACCCAACCCACGAAGGGCGATTTCGCCATATCTATACCAGGTTGGCCCAGTGCGGGTTGATGGATGATGCTTCGTAAGTTGGGTTCCCACGGTGCGTGATATCGCGGACGGACGCGGACCAGCTCGCGCGATGCACCGTGGGAAGAGTCTCGTCCGTGGTAGGCTGGTAGCACAGGCCGTCTGTGGCGGTGCGCCGGTATCCATCGCGAATTAGCGAGGCGGCAACTTCAAAGGTGCGTTGCGACGCGAAAAATGTACCCACTAAAATATTGGTAATTGGGATGATTAGGTATTTATTTATCTCGTCATTTGCGCGATTAGTCCCGTAGTATATAATAATAGGGTATAAAATGTTTAACTCGCGCCAGGACAGACACGTAAGCTGATCGAAAATTTATAGGACGGAGCTAAAGTTTTCACTTCTGCCAGCACTCCCGGCTCCCGGTGTGTACATTTGTTTTTGTTTTTTATAAAACGGGTAGTAACCCTATCTGAGCCAGTGAACGCGGCTGCGGAAAGGAAAAGTGGGCGATAACCTCGCGCGCCCACGCCTCGCTCCACTCCTGCGCACCCTTCCAAAATTTGCAACACAAAGATGGAACTGACGCTCGCTGCTCCCAATACATTAGTTAGCCGGTCGGCTACTGGATCTGATACCTGCTGGTTGTGTTCATTCGGCTTTCTATGCTTATTTTATGTAAAAATTAATTCTATTTACAAAAATGAATTCCTATATCCCTTGGTCATGACATGGTGCGTGAACGGTTAAGCATATTATTTCGTTAACTCTTTTTTATTTTTTTGTTTCTTATATCGTAGACGAACATATTCGTTCATGATTATAGCATCGATGATCAAATATTATTTATTCATCTCTGGTTATAGTCAAGAGAAGCTTCTTATGAAAGAAAAATTAAGAAAGTTGCACGAAAAAATAGAAAACTACAGGACAACGTCTATGGGGTCAGCTAATCCAATACCTATAAAACAAGTAGTGCCTATGAATTACCCATATCAATTATCACACAAAATATAATTGATATTAGTAATTCATGATAATGTGTAATGAGGTCTGTAAGAGATCACTCTTAGCGACAAGACCGCATTGTGTGCCATTTTTCAATTATTTTTGTTTTTTTTGTGTGGTGTCTTTGACGTAGTGTTGTATTACATTTTAATAATAAAAATATGTACCTAAACTTTTTTCTAACCCGACGCAAAAAAGTTAAATTAAAAAGTTAATAGTGTTCTCTGTCTGTGTCTAGTTCCCAAAGGAACACAACCATTTTTGATGCTGGATTTTCTAAATAATTCAAGGCTTTCAAGTAAACAATGGTTGGAATTATATCGAGATGAGATGCTTAGTTATGGTAATATAAAAATAATAGTTCAACATGGGAACCTTTTATTTTGCCAGGTTAAAAAGCACTCTATGAGGCCTATGGCACTCTCCGAATTTTGACACTGTATGCATCGATGGAACGATTCGTCTATCCTTCCATCTGTTGCTGCGTGAAAGCGCTACAATACAATATTATTACATCTAATAATATTGTATTGTAGCAAAGATTCTTGGCTACTGTTTCGTTTCCTTATAATTTAACGCCATCTAATAATTCAACGGACTCTACGTCAAATCAGAGTTCCCTAATAGAGTTAAGCTCTACAGCAGTGGTCCAGAACTCTCGTTTGTCGAGTTTGTATTTAGATTGCCGCCTTGTTTAGTTCGTGCCATAAAAACTTTAAGATTGGACGGCGAAAGCGGACGGCTCTATAAAACTTGATAAAACTTCTGAACTAGTTATCGAGACCATGGTAGTTTGACCCTTTACCTGCGAACGGAGATGGGGAAGAAAAAACTTTTCTAGGGTACGTGGTACCATATGTTCATTTTTACTTTTATGTTAAGTACTTTGGTATTTGCCCCACTCTCACAAGTTAAAAAAGAGCGAAACAAATACGGGTGTGAATTATAAACTTTTAATGAAATGTTTGACCACATCCTGCCTGGTCATAACAACATTTCTAACTTCTTTCTTTTTTAGTGCAGTAGGTTGTATTATTATGTATAGTAGTTGAATAATACAATATTTATGCCTACCGAGTACCGTAGGTAGGCAGGCACACATAATCCGTAAGAGTAGCATAGGTAACGATATCATAATGTGTGATTTTTTTTTTGTAATTTGAATTTAGGATCTCCTATACATTTGCTATTGAATAGGTCCATGAAAAAGCTTTCCCCTGTAGGATTTCAACAGATTTTGAGCTAGGCGTATATACTAAGCTTCGCAAAGATAGTCTATGTCTAAATCATAATTTAAATTTCTTCCTGCGAAATGGCCCGTTCCAGCAGTGACACGAATACAAACCGACTACAAACGGCTGGAACTCATAGCCCAGGTAAATCCCAGGAGCTTTCATTCAACATTTCCCAAAAGAAAATCCTGGCACAGACCTCGTCTAGGCGGTTAGAGGCGCTCAAACAAACAGAATGTTCGATAATTGTCCCTCGAAACAAGAAGGCTATTGTCGTCATTCCATAATATTTGCTCAGGTGCATGTGTTGAATGAGCCCAGCTCGATAAAGCGTGACACGGGTTTGATTAGGTTCCAGTCGTGACTGGGTTACTTATTAGACTACCTAGATCCACCGGTTGTGGCCACTGTCCCGGTTTTGGCCATTTGATAGCGTGAGGCGCTTTGTGCCATCATTTTTCGTAAATCGAACGCCCCACGCTTTTTTATAATAGTATTAATATTTTTCGTACATTATTATTTTCTACATATGTTCAAAATTATTTTACACTTTTTAGTTCAATGAAGCATATTTACGTGTTTAATAGTTTTTCTAAACAATATTTATTTTACACTTTTTAGTAATCGAATAAATGCATTGTCATCGGTGTTTGATAGGTGTGTAGAGTGTAAAGAAAATCTGATCGCACAAAGTAGGGCAAAATCGAGCTCAAAGGGGTTGGTTACAAGCAAACAAACATACAGGTGAAACTAATAAAAGCGTGTTAAAACAGTACACTCAAAGAAGTAACCCTTGTAGCGAGAAAACAATACTACAGATCAGACAATAGTTACTTCGTTAACAATACGTTAGCTGTAGTTCCATTTTCGACCATCTATTCGGTAGAGTAGAAAGTAGCGCGCACGTCTACTCTATTTTTTATCATCAAAACTACTGGCGATGCAAACAGCAAAATGATTTCGGGAAACTCACTCAATTAAAAAAAACCGGACAAGAGCGAGTCAGGCTTGCACATCGAGGGTTCCGTACAAACACATTGTTAAAATAATTAAAAACTTATTTTAGCATGTGCTAATGAAGTTCTTTTACGAGTATATCATATCTGACATGATACGATTTAGTCACTTTGAATTTTGAACCCATATTTTGTGAATTTCAAGGCTCAATTTTTATGTGATTTAAACAAAAATGTTCAGTTTTCAGATTTATTCCTATATGTGTACTCTGAGACAATGCTTCTCGACAAATTTCATAGTTCTATGTCAACGGGAAGTACCCTGTAGGTTTTGATTTTTGTGAGTGTCGAAATATGCGGTTTTTTACGACATAAACGGCTCTAACTTTTTAAAACGATAACTGAGAAGTTTTTCTTTTACACAACTGCAAGATACCATAGATATACGTATACAGTTTAAATTTCAACTCGATATCTTTACGCGTTCCCGAGATAAAGAGTCTTGACATAAACACAGACGGACAGACGGACAACAAAGTGATCCAATAAGGCCGTTTTTTTCGTTCGTTCTTTTAAAAAATTAAAAGTAATTGCAAAGTAGCACTGCTTGTATCGAGAAAACAATAACACAGATTAGAACCATAAGTTCTACGTAAACTATACACATATATTTTTATTTGCAGTGATACGTCAGTTGTAGTTCCATTTCCGACCACGTCTATTCCGAGTCATGTGGCTCGTCTTGTAGTAGAGACCGTAGACGGTGGTGTAGCGAGTAGAGTCGAGAGTAGAAAGTAGTGCGCATGTCTACGGGCGCTCGATATCCGCACTACGCCCACCACGTGTCCCGACCACGGGACCCTGGGGTTGCCATTGCAATTTCAGAATTTACCCTCTAGATTATGACTTTTTAATCGTGCTGTCATTGTAATTTAAAGTTAACTACAAGGAGGAAAATTGGTTTTCTATCATGTTCGCGTATTTACAATATTGTGCAGTTTATACCATGTTTAATGATAAGTCAATACTTACTTGGTATCTTTATACCGTAATATTTATTATGTAGGTAGGTAGGTATTGTGTGCTCACCGATGCCATTATAGGTATAGAAAAAAATCTATTGGAATTCCCTTCCACCTCTAATTATTTATTTACAAGGTATTAAAACGTCCAGTTTTAATTTGGTCAGTAACAAATCTTACGCAAATTAATTAATATGTATTATGTACTTATAAAAATAGTAGATTAGTAGCCAAGGGCTGTAAGGCATCAATTGCAGCCCGAGATATTTAGAGAGATCTAGATATTGCACCCTCGAACTATACTACTTTAGTTCGAGGGTGCAATTGGTGCTTACACCCGAGCTAACTATTCTGCTTTACATCTCGATTGTGAGGTAAGTAGAAAAAAACCGGCATTACAAGAATAAAATATTGTTAATTGTTGCTTCAGCTTCCATTTTCATTGAATCGGGAGTGCAGCTTATATCTTTATCACTCGAAGAACTCATGTTTTTTCCTTATTAGCACGTATTTATAAAAAAATCCCAAAAACAAACAATATTTAAAGTAAAAGTTTTCTATTCCCGCCTTTTTTCATTAAAACGAATCAAGTAAAGAACTATTTTTTTTTCAAGAACGTAATTGAGCTTCACCGTAATTGATGACTATTATACTCACACGAAGACAAGGCTGAATAGCAAAGCGACCTCTTTGGTCATTGGGCTGAATGCATGATGTCTATTGCCAGTATGATGGTTAGATACGCGAACTTATTGAAAGAAAGTATTTTTTTTAATTACTTACCGCCCTAGGGCTTTTCTAGCTACATTATTACCCTGGAGCGCTAATTAGTCACCTACAAGCCCCATTTGGAGGTAATAAGAATCTACTTACCGAACATGAAAGATGTAAAAATATTTTAATAAACTTACCTATTTGATACTTGTCTACTATTTTCCCATCAATGTAGGTAGACTTTGAGGAGAGTAATGAAAAACCACACACTTGTGTAAACAGTGTGCATGGAAGACTGGGAAAAGTCATATAAGAAATGCACTTAATCATTCCATTTTATCAACACCGTAAGAAAAATTAATAGTTTCATATTTAAACCCGCGTAAAGGCCGAATCATACAAGTAGACGGAAGTGAAGTTAGCTACAAGCTCCGCAATATCCAATCCTGACTGAAGCTCACATAAAGCTACGCATTGATTGGATTTCGCGCAGCTTGTAGTTAACTTCACATCCGCCGACTTGTATGATTCGGCCTAGACACACGCGTATCGAGTGGAATCAACGGACCCTTTGCCTTTGCCTGGGTAGACTTAAAAGTTCTTTAATTTCCTATAGAGGTTTCCCGAGTTTTCCGACATCTCTATTAGAAAATATAAAGTCCGTTTAAAAGCGGGAAATTTCGAATGGCAACACGTTTACCCGAAAGGAGAGCTCCTGTAGGAAAGCAAGGAAGCTCGGAGGCTGCGTGTGAGCTGCGCCGGATCGTAGCGAACGGGTCGCGGGGCCGCGGCGGGCCGAGTGCCGACACCACCGGCGCCAGTCGCATGCTCGCGCCGCGCCGGGCGCCCGTCACTCGCGATCACACACGCCGCTACGATACGGATTTGTTTTCTACACCATTCTTCGAGCGATCTCCACCTTCTGAATGAACATCACCCGGATTTGAGTGGAAGTGAACACCACCACTGATAAAATCAAATTTTCTGTGTGGAAGAATTTTCTGTCGTGTTTTTCGGATTCGGAAAAGTGTTTTTCTTGTTTGTGTGGGGGAGAACGGGGCGGGTTGGCGGCGGTCGGTGGATGGTGCGGCGCGGGCGAGCGCCGGGGCGCGGCCGGCGGCGCCGTTGACAAAATGTCGATACCCCTCAGCCGGGAGACTGGGCTCTCCTCACAGGTGAGTCGAAGTCTTATCTCGGGTTATCAATACACCTTGCATCACTGTCAAGTATTGTCGCCTGGCTCCGGGAAGTCATTGAGTCACGAGTGCAATAGTGACATTTTATCTAATCAAAATGAGTTAATGCTGCCAGTGTTTTTTGTACAGGTTCAAAACCTTTTGGCATTGTTAACTTAATAGGAATTCTTAACATCGATTATGTGAGCAATTGAATCAACATTGTATTATGGTTTTTAATTTAAGCTAGCGCAGAAAATTATGTTTTGGCTGAAAGTATGAAGATTTTAAGAACTTTTTGAAGAATTTTCCTAATTTTTTGGGAAAGATTTGTATACTATTCTTCTTATAAACATCAATCTTCATGGACTCAATTTTAGAAACTGACCCTAAGAAAGGTTATCAAGTTTCAAGAACATATTTACTCCTAGCCCTGAATAATGCTTCAGCTTAGAATAATATTGTTTTGATCGACGGCTGAAAATTTTCCGAATTTCCCTTATTTCCTTTCTATTGTATCTGAGACACACATACATATTTTCAGTACTTTTAAATTCTTTTCATACTAATTTTCTTGTTCTTCTACCTTATTTTTGACAAATTTTCTGGTTCTTTTCTACCTTAATTCTGTTGTATTTAGAGTATTTATGTTCCTTGCCTATTCCCCGTGCTCCTTGCGTGTCGCGGCTGCGTGCGGTCCGCGAGCCCTCACGAGCTATGTAAATAGATACGGTGATAGAATCTATTGACTAACTATTGGAGTACAAAGTTTTTAAGCGACTTCTTTTTTGCTATCGCCTGCCCATGTCAGTTAAGTGTTGGTAAACTGCTAGATAAAAAAGCATGGAGACTCCATCTGGTTTTTGCCTCTGCTGCCGTAGAGTAGGTAGTTTATTACATAATTATTTGAATATTTATACAGATAAAAGACTAAATTTATAAATTTTCGCATCATAAATCACTCAGGCCTTATTTTGTAGCAAGATAAGTAAATTATTCGCAGCCTTGAAAATTAGATAATTACTTTTATCATTTGATAACCCCGTGGTGCAAAAGTGCCTCAGTATAATTAATTACAATATTTTATCTCGAAATACTTAAATACTTAAGGATTATATTTTATGTATTTTATCTAATATATAAATATCTCGTGTCAGTGTTTGGTAACGAACTCTATTAAGACTAGACCTGAAGGTAGGTCTGAAAAAAGGTTCTAGGCAATTTTTTATACTCTCTGGTAAGGACAGCCATCTCCAGTTTTTTCACAAGCCACATAAATGTTTGCCGGGTCAACTTATATGAATTATTACCTACCAAGACCTTATCATCCATCCAAGCATATCAGTACGAGTAGTATTATATAAGATGTTTTCCGTCGATAATTTTAGGTACTTTATACTTATAACTTAAAATTTCATGTAGGTATGAAAATTAAAATTAAACAAGGCTTGTACTTGAATATATTTTCACTGTATGTATGTTTCGTTAACAGCTGAATCCATATAATTACTTGCTTATTATTTAAGTTTTCCACAGTGGGCAAGGCAAGGGCAAAAACTCGGAATTTATATACTTTCGCCACAATGTATGGAACAGCTGATATTTATTTTTGTGATTTCTGGTTGGTCCTATAGTAAATTAATAATTTATTACTTATATTATGTTATAAATTTATATTATTTAGTTGTTAAAATTACGAGTATAAACACTTTTTTTAAATCTCTGCACTGTAAAACAACACCCTATTATATCAATGAGGTATCCACGCCTGAATGTTTACAAAAATACCGATTTTTTATTATTTATACTTATTTTTTACCAAAAATGATATAACCTACTTCAACTATGTATAGAAAACGAAAAGTCTGCACGGATCGATGTAGTAATTTTCACATTATTGTTGATTTATAAAAAATGGCAAAGCCATTTTCGAATAGGACCTCCTCTGAAGTATGTTCTACTAAACAAAAAAAAATATCGAAATTGGACTACTCTGTAAAAGGTTATGAGTGATCATACATAAAAAAATGTACGTACCTATTGACTTGAGAACCTCCTCCGTTGCTTTATGGTTAAAAAATTGGAACAAATGATACGAAAACCCAAAACAAAGCTCAAACTTCCTACAAAACCTATATTATTCCTGCATCCTAATTTAAAATATCTATAGTTGCATCTATCCTTGTACTGTACCAGCCTTTTTAATAGTCCACTGCAGGATGTAGGCCTACCCACGAAGGGTGATTGGGCCATATCCACCACGCGGGCCCAGTGCGGGTTGGTGGATTCACATACGCCATCGAATTTCTTCTACGGACGTATGCAGGTTGCCTCACGATGTTTTCCTTCACCGAAAAGCCAGTGGTGTGAAATTCCGTACATAAATTCCAAAGAACTCATTGGTACGGGACCGGGGATTTGAACCCACGACCTCACGATTGTAAGGCAGGTGTCAATACCTCTTGACCACCACGGCTATAATATAATTTAAAATATCTTTAGTAGCATCTATCCTTGAGGTGCCTAAATACTAACTCTATTTTTAGATCCACGTCACGATTATACATTATAAAGCAAACAATGTGGGTGATTACAATTCTACGAAGCACTACATCCGATAAGGCTGTTGTTTTATCGAAAGTGTACGCAATTTTCCGTATTAAAACTAATAGCAACAAGTTGTATTGCATAAAGAGTCAGGTATATGACTGTACAAACTGCTACCGTCTTATTGGAGATCTTTAGGGGAGGCCTATGTCCAGCAGTGCATGTCCTATAGCTGAAACGAACGAACGAACGATATGATTTGGAGATCTTTAGGGGAGGCCTATGTCCAGCAGTGCATGTCCTATAGCTGAAACGAACGAACGAACGATATGATTCTAAAGATTTTCTTTCGCGATTTCAGGGATGATCTCATAGTAAGAGTCACCGATGTTATGAAAGGTCGTCTAGAGAAATCAAACTAAAATCATAGTGATAAAAATCCTGCTAGGTATACTCCGACTCCGAACTTACTAACTAAAAGACTAGCCTCCTTACCACAAAAGAATTAAACACGCTTATATACCTACTGTTTAACCTTACAATTTGTACTGTTAAACATTGCCTAAAGAGTGCGTAAATCTTTTGTGGTTAGACGAAGAGTCGACACTGCAAAGCTTACTCGTACCTACCCCTAAAAGAACGCGACCGGCGGTCATGCTCTTTATATAAATATATCGGTCTGGTTTCGCTTGTGTTGCGTTAATTTTCAGCTAGAGTTAGTTAATTACATTTGTGTGCGTGTAAACTAGCTTATATTTTGGTTTGTGTGCGTTTCTTCACCCCCCCACTGACTTGGCAGACTTCGGTGCTTAGGCGTGTCGACTCCTTTTGGTTAGGTAGGTACTTAAGGCGAAATACTAGTGACGAGGAAATTGAGAAATAGGTATTTGGACTAAACTATTGCCGTCGCGATGCGCCCAAACCAGGGAGCTTCAATGTGTGTGGTGATGCAATTGTATTTGTGTGCGTACTGCGCTTGAACTCTCCCCGCACCCTACCTGCGCCCCAACGAACTCGCTGGCCGACCGATATTTTATTTTGACTTGTAGCAAAATATGATATTACGTAGAATGCGCGCAAGATAACTCTGCGCGCGAGTCGTGGCGCCACGTACGTTATATCACTAGTATTCTGTATTCCCTGGCAGCATTGAATTGGTTCCTGATTTTGGCCGTACGTAGAGCTATCTTGCGCGTATTCTACGTATGCTCTGGTTACCTAGTAGGTATGGTAGATAGGCGATCGATAGCAAACAAAAAGATAAAAGATTAATTATTTTAAAGATTATTTATTTTTCTGCCATTAGGAAGCTACATTATTTGTGACATGGGTTAATTTTTCTTTATATGCTTATTTATTTTCTTTCAAATTATTATTGTTTGACAAAAACGTATAATGTACCTAACTAACATCCAGCGACCTTCAAGAATGGCTGTGTAATAGGGCCTATTCTGTGCTAACATCATATACAATTGGATATTTGATATCTGTAGGCGCTGCAGTTTACATAATATATTTTTACTGAAATTACTTCTTTTTAAGTATAAATTAATTATTTTTTTATGGAAATATCTTACATTACGTCGTTCTTCTACGGTCTATAATAAATATCCCAAATGCAAGTTGGACTCGCGCTCGAAAGGTTTCATACCGTATGAGAGCCAATTATTTCGATTCAATTATATATTTTTTAAATTAATACATTTATATACATGGTATATTATATTACTAAATATTCTGAGAATATTTCAAGCGTCTACCTTTTGTGTACATTAATAATAATCGTGCAAAAAATCACGTCTGTTGTATGGCATGAAAAAATATTTATTTCATTCTATTTTTTGACCGACGAAGGAGGTACTCAATTTGACGCGTATATTTTTTATTTATAACCAAGCGTAACTTTTTACACAGTAGTCCGATTTTGATAATTCTTTGTTAGAATGTTTTTCATTGGAAAGAATATACTTCGAAATTGATCCCATTTAAATTTTATTGAAATGGGCTGAGCCATTTTTGATAAATCAACAATAATCGATCCGTGCGCACTATTCGCGAATTCTGTACCTACACGGTTAAAGTAGATATTTATTTTACTCTATTTTTAGTTTTGTTGTTATAGTGGGAACAAATACATCATCTGTGTAAATTGTAACTGTTTAGCTTTTACGGTTCGTGATATACAGCCTAGTGACCAACGGACAGAGGAGTCTTAGTAATAGGGTCTCGTTAATCTAAAACTTCTTGCCTTTTATATTGTAGGTACCTACAGCCGTATTCCGAAATTAGTCCCATAGTATAAAAATAAATGAGGATTCAATTAAACAAATGCGAGGTTTACTGTTTCAAGAACAGCTTGTCATACTTTGGTTCTACTTTAAAGACGTTTAAAAAATTGAAATAATTAGCTAAATAAAGCAGCAGTGGGTAGGGCACATATAGTAGTAATACAGGATAGAACATCCACAATTATTATTAGATTAAAGCATTGAAAGCACTTCTAATTGAACTTTTTAGCAAAACTCAGCGGATTGGCAAGTTAAAATGACAGCTGGCAAGGCACATAGGTCAATGAACGGATAGCCGATGGGGCTGTTTTCTCGAATGGATCTCACGTACTGGCAAGCATAGAACGTTTTATGCTTAGGTGGACTAAGGATAGATTTATATGTTACAGTTATAATACATTTTTTTAGAGAGCACGTGATTTTCCTAATTAGAACTATTATTTCGGCCTAGACGCAGTATTATAATGTAATGAATGAAGTAGTAAGAATAATGGCAATGGAACTATGCCAAGAATGCTTAATTTTACGAATGCCCAATTTTATAAATGGTTAATTCTAAAAATGCTCAATTCTCAATATGACAAAATAATTTCCAATGGGAAAATCACATTTTCTTATAAAAAATCACCGGTAATTAAAGCACAATTTCTAGGCAAGTTTTACTATTGAAGCAACTAACATATCATATGTATTATATTATCATAACTAAGTATGACATAAAGACCTATATACCGTAACACATGAGATCATAATTATCAGTCAGAATTTGTACATTCATTATATTATTTCATGCTATATAAGGTATTTTCAGCGAGCCATTTTTAAGCTATGTTTAAATTTGTTTGCATCTAAAAAATTTTATGTGAAGAGGTAGACTATTGTTCACTTTTATGGCTGTATTAGATGAACTTCGATGATACAAAGTATTATTTACCTGTACTACACGAATATTGAATTTATGTTGAGGACGTAAAATTTGCGATCTAGCTGATTTATTATCAAAAAAGTAGTTTTGGTTATTTTAAACAAATACACAAATCTCTTAAAGTAAGTTTTTTTAAAGAAATTCTTAATTGAAATTATGTTGCCATAAAATTAAAATTAAATTAAATAGAATTAGGCATTCGCAGAATTGATCATTCCCGGATTAGTTGGGCATTATGAGAATTGGTCATTCTGCACCTAAACCATTTAGATGTCTGCCGATACAACACGATATATATAAACTAAAAAATTACTACACAGATTTGTGTAGTCGCTGCAATAAGTCGCAGTAACTAAAGGCATATATTCCATACATAAGATCTTTTTCTTCAAAAGTAACAAAGATACATCAGTAAAATTACAAGATTTGAAAAATTAACTAATATTTTTAATAAACATCGATATCGATGGACATCACTAGAGCATCGACAAAAATATCGTCTATTACTACATCCCTAGTGCATGTGTACGTATAGGTTTGAACCTCCCTCACCTCAACCCTACCTCCGCATCGTGTGATAGGGACAATTGCAGCTCAGAGCAATTTATACCTACAAAAATCTTGGCAAAACAACGTTTCGTATTACGCTGTTTTCTTCATCAAAAACTAAATTAATCAAGTATTTTTTTATGTCAAAATTTACAAAAAATATGTGTTCATGATTATGTCATTTCATATTTTGTTAGAAATTAATAAGTTTATTCTGGTGGGTCTTTAAAGACGTCGGTAAAAATGGTAAATTTTTTTGAGACTTTGAAGGATCATATTTTGCCTGATAATTAATTTATCAAAAAAGTGAAAAGACAGGGTAGTTTAAACAGCTAAATTTAATTTTATGGCAAAAAATTGTAACTCTAAAAGCATTTTCCAGAAAGAAAACAGCGCAATACGTTTGTATGGAAAATTACAGACCACCTCAGCTCTTAATGCTTTTAGTAGACTTGAAGATCTCGCTAGAGCGGGTATCTAATTTCGCACGAAACTTAGCTTATTGTTGCTTATACTTAGTGCTTGTATATTAGTCGCATCAATAAAATAGAAAGAATGCCAAGTCGATGATTAGTAGGTATGAAGTTATCAAATATAAATTTTATCAATGCTTTTATTCTAGAAATTGTGAAAATATAGATATAGTTTTATTGAATTTTGACATAAATACTTATATAAAATATGAATACCACAAAATAAACGATCCAAATGACACTCGCATAAAACAGGTAGGTAGGTACGTACAAATTTATTTAAAGATAAAATTCAAATATATGACTAAAATAAATATTACAAAAATCATTGTTATATTCATAATCGAATAACTATTTATATACTCGAATAAATTTTGTTATTGCATTTGGTTTTACCACAAACATCCGAGGAGTTTTAAGGAAAAACATATCTTTTTTGATATCTAAGTAGGCACATAATTATATGTATATGGATACCTAAGGATATTTGCGATACATTTTATCGGGAATGAGCTATATCTACCTAAATATTGTCCGATTTGTACATTTAATTAACGATAAATATAATACAGTGTAATCTATTATATAAAAGGCTTCCCTGAGTGACTGACTGACAGACAGCCTACAGCCCAAACCGCTTAAGATATGAGCTTGAAATTTGGAATATAGTTACATTGAACGACGTAATGGAGCACTAAGGACGAAAATTTTGAACTTTCGACCTCTAAAGGGGTAAAACGGGCCCTTTTCGTTTGTATGTAACTTTTTATTCCCTGTACCGATTGACTTAAAACTTTGTATACATGCTTTTCAAACAAAATAAAAGTTACGTTTTTTCCTGTTTTTCCGAATTTTCCTCATCTAAGGGGTCAAATAAGGTCCCAAAGTTGGTGAAAAAAGCATCAATTACATCGAACCAGCTGAACAGTTATGGTTGAAAATTGGTATGAAGGAAGCACTCAGCATGTTTTAATACAGGAACTAATAAAATCCAGGAAAATCTATAAAGTACCTTAGGGATACGCAAAATTAATAAGTTTAGGCTACAGCCCAAACCACTGAAGATATGAGCTTGAAATTTGGGATATAGGTACATTGAACGACGTAATGGAGCACTAAGGACAAAAATTTTGAACTTTCGACCTCTAAGGGGGTAAAATGGGCCCTTTTCGTTTGTATGTAACTTTTTATTCCCTGTACCGATTGACTTGAAACTTTGTATACATGCTTTCCAAACAAAATAAAAGTCACGTTTTTTCCTGTTTCTCCGAATTTTCCTCATCTAAGGGGTCAAATAAGGTCCCAAAGTTGGTGAAAAAAGCGTCAATTACATCGAACCAGCTGAACGGTTATGGTTGAAAATTGGTATGAAGGAAGCACACAGCATGTTTTAATACAGAAACTAATAAAATCCAGGAAAATCTATAAGGTTCCTTAGGGATACGCAAAATTAATAAGTTTAGGCTACAGCCCAAACCGCTGTAGATACGAGCCTGAAATTTGGAATATACATACATCGTACGACATAATGAAGCACTAAGGATGAAAAACGTACCCAACTCTAACTTACGGGGTAAAACGGGCCCTTTTTGTTTGCATGCAACTTCTTATTCCCTGTACCGATTGACATGAAACTTTGTATAGATGCTTTTGAGACTAAATAAAAAATATGGCTTTACCTGTTTTCTAAATTTTCCTTAACAAAATCCTTAGGGGTCAGATACGTCCCAAAACTTCAATGCGCTTTTTTAAATAATGTAGTATCTAGGATTATGATAATAATAGTTTATCTTTAAATGGGGCAAAATGGGTCCCCAAAAGTTTACGATTTTTTTTTATTTTGTGAGCCAATAGTCTTAAGCTTAGCGCACATATGGATCAATATAGGTATTTTACTATGGGATCAACCCTGACAAGCGAAAATTACCTACATTTTCCATACATTTTGTCGCGGGTCGATGAACTTTTTGTGTTGAACAGCTGATTTTATTCACGTGCTTTTGGGGTTGGTACCATTGTAAAAGTTAATCAAATTATGAGTATAATAGCATCCTAGAATATTCCTGACTAGAATTACGACTTGTGTGCCATTTTTTCATTTGCCTGGAAAATTATATTTCTAATGACTTAATGAAACATGTCGAATACCTGTACCGGCCTTAAGTAATAGTGCACTACTGAAAATAGGTACTACGGATAGCACTACGGATAATAGAAACAGGTGGGTCTTAAGATGAACACGGGCAAGACGAAAGTCATGTGTAATTCCCATGTTTTACCTACCCCGATTTCTGTTGGAAACTCGGTTCTTGAAGTCGTTGACTCGTATGTCTACCTAGGACAAGTAGTCCAGTTAGGTAGGTCCGACTTCAACAAAGAGGCCAATCGACGAATTCAACTCGGCTGGGCAGCGTTCGGAAAAGTGCGTAGTGTCTTCTCGTCCGACATACCTCAGTGCCTCAAGTCGAAAGTTTTCGACCAGTGTGTGTTGCCAGTGATGACTTATGGCACAGAAACGTGGTCTCTCACTATGGGCCTTATTAGTAAGCTCCAAGTAGCCCAACGAGCTATGGAGAGGGCTATGCTTGGAGTCTCTCTGCGAGATCGAATCATTAATGAGGAGATCCGTAGAAGAACCAAAGTTACCGACATAGCCCAACGGATTGGCAAGTTGAAATGGCAATGGGCAGGGCACATAGCGCGGAGGGCTGATGACCGTTGGGGTCGAAAAGTTCTCGAGTGGAGACCATGTACCGGCAAGCGCAGCGTAGGACGTCCACCCACAAGGTGGACGGATGACCTCATTAAGACCGCAGGATCGCGCTGGATACAAGTCGCTTCCAACCGGTCTTATTGGAGATCCATAGGGAAGGCCTATGTCCAGCAGTGGACGTCCTGCGGCTGATGGATGACTGAAAATAGGCCTATCCGCGAAGGGTAATTGGGCCATATCCATCACGCCGGCCAAGCATGGGTTGCTGAATTCACATACGACATTGATTTTTTCTACGTACGTACAGGTTGCCTCAATGTTTTCCAGCAAAGAAAAGTGAAATTTCTTACATAGTTACTCATACAATTATTATTATTGGCTCCATCGGTGGCTCAGTGGTTGACCCTGACTCCTGGGTCAAAGAGGCGTGGGTTTGATTCCCAGGGCAAATATTTATGTGATGTTCATATGTGTTTGCTCTGTGTCTGAGTGTTATTAATGTATTTTTATGTATTTATTTAACACTTTATTGCACACTATTTGTACAAAAGGAGGACTTAACGCTAAACAGCATTATCTGCCAGTCAACCTACATATATAAATAAATAAATAAATAAATATATCTTTATTGTACACAGAAACACAGTACAGAAACTATACAATATGCTGTACAATGGCGGCCTTATCGCCTTTGGCGATTTCTACCAGGCAACCTTTGGATGGACTGGAATTATTCTAAAAATAGGAGTATGGTCGGTGGTGTATACAATACAGTACATACATTGAAATACATGTATATGTAGTATATCAGTCTCTGCCAGCCAAATCACAAACTTTGCTTAGTTTGAGATCAGAGACCGTGTTTGAGATGTCCTCCAATATTTATTTTATATATTTATTTATTATTGAGTTAATTTCAGAAATTCGGCAATTTATCATCCAAAAATTCACGTATGTACTCTGTAATAAGCTTTAGATACAAGTAAATTAAATAACCAAATACTGAGACAATTCAGGCTAAACCGTAGGCATTATTTTGCAAGTAATACAATAATAGGCTCAGTTATGAAGACGCCATAGTAAATATAATAACAACATAAAAAGTGTTATCTCTATCGAATGCTTAAAGTGAAAATGAAACAGATATAATTATGATAATTAGTTATTATAATTACGATGGCGCCTTCATAATCGAGCCTAATGCGGGCTTAACCACGAGCTACTAATATTTTAAGTAAGTGCCAAGAAAACGCGGGCCTAACTGTGGGTTTTTATCATTTTAAGCAGTTACGAAAATAACGCGGGCCAGACCGTGGGCTATTATCATTACAAGCAATACAAAAACGCAGGCTAACGGCATGCTATTATAATTTTAAGGATTTATTAAGACAACACGGGCCAGACCGCGAACTATTAGATATTATTATAAGCAAATGCCAAGATAACGCGGGTTGAACCGCGGGCTGTTATTTTAATTAAGTAAGTATAAAAACAACATGGGCCAAACTGTGGGTTATTATCTTTGTAAGTACCTAATTATTAACACAACGCGAGCTAAACCGCGGGTTTTTATCATTTTGAGCAAGTACTAAGACAATACGGGCCAGACCATGGGCTATTATTATTGTAAGTAATACGAGAATGCAGGCCAAACGGCGAGCTTTTATAATTTTAAGCAAGTATTAAGACATCGCAGTCCATGCTGCGTGCTATAAATAACCATCTTAAGCAAGTACTAACAATACGCGGGCCAAACCGTGATCTATTATCATTATAGGCAAATACTGTTACAATTTTGACCAAACCGTGGGCATTATCCTTGCAAGTAATTTTAAGCAAGTATTAAGACAACGCGGGCCAAATTGCGGACTATTAGATATTATTATAAGCATGTAAAAAGACAACGTAGATCAAACCGCGGGCTCTTTTCATTTTAAGTAAGTACATATGTACTAAGACAACGCGGGCGAAGCCGCGGGTTTTAAGCTAGTGTAATAATATAATTATTTTTTGCAAAAAAATAGCACGACCTACTTCAACCGTGTACAGGATTCGAGAATATTTCACTTCGATGTAGTTTTTTTCACATTATTGTTGAGTTACCAAAAATGGCTCAGTCGATTTCGATAAAATTTAAATAGGACCAATTTCGAAGTACACTCTTTCCAATAAAAAAATAATTACTGAAATCGGACTACTAAGAAAAAAGTTATGCGTGGTTATACATAAAAAAAATATACGCGTCGAATTGAATCGTGAAAAAAAATAATATTAAGGTTTAATTTCAAGCCTAAGCTGAGTTTTCACAGTAGGTACGAGTTTGCTCGGACCTATTGTAGTGCCTTCAGATGGTTACTCGAACGCTACTCGTATTGTGTAAACGCATAATCGACGTACGAGTGCGCTCGGATTACGTGTTTACACAATACGAGTAGCGTCCGAGTAACCATCTGCATCGGCCCAAGCTAACTTGTCCTATGAGAATGTGACTTTAGATGGCAATGCTGATTCTTAGTGCAATAAAAGGAGGCCAGCATTTTTGACCGACGAACCACCGGAGGAGGTATACACTTCGACGCGCATTTTTTAAAAATCTATAACCACGCATTACTTTTTTCGTAGTAGTTTGATTTCAATAATTATTTTTTATTGGAAAGAGTATACTTCGAAATTGGTCCCATTTAAATTTTATCGAAATCGGCTGAGCCATTTTTGATAAATCAACAATAATGTGCAAAATGCTACATCGATCCGTGCGAAATATTCGCGAATTCTGTACACGGGTGAAGTAGGTCATGCTAATTTTTGCAAAAAATAATCTTGTGGTAAAATAAGCCCGATTACAGAGGCGCCACCGTAATTATAATAGCTAAATAGCATAGTTCTGTTTCATTTTCACTTTATATTAGGCATTCGATAGAGAGAACGCTTTTTACGTTGCTATTAAATTTACGCTGGCGCCTCTATAATCGGGCTTACTGTGCACTAGTATGAAACTAATCTTATCTAAGTATACATATATGTACATATATTATATAACTAGCGACCCATTTTTATACATATAAACCTTCCCCTTGAATCACTCTATTAAAAAAACGCATCAAAATCCGTTGCGTAGTTTTAAAGATATAGGCATACATGGGGACAGACATCGGGAAGCGACTTTGTTTTATACTATGTAGTGATTATGCGTCACGTTGTTTATCCGCGATGAACTGCTAAACCGTTTTAAACCAAATTTTGATGCAGTTTGATACGACTTGAGAGAAAGGTTAGTTTATACCCCAATTTATAATCGCTTTTGTTTATTATACATTTAAAATCTGTTCGTATCGGGGCGAAGCCGGGATGGGCAGCTAGTGAGATTATATAAATAAAGGTACAAAATTATACCCCAATGCGTGCAAAAAACTCTCGTAAAAGTTTTTATTACTATTATTAATTTACTGGACTTTGCCAATGTTATTTGGATAAATACAGGGACATGCGAAGCCAAGAAGTTCTCAGGAGGAAAAAAATAAAAGTCAACTAAGGGATAATCTTAAACCAGTCTAACGACATCCAGTGATCTGGATTTTTTTGTTCTTATTAAGTTTTGTTAAAGTGTTTTTAGCGAGTTCATAAAATATCAATTAACTTAAGTTACCTATATCTAAACGTTTTTTTACGTGCGTTATTTGTCATATATCATCAGCTAGAAGTAAAAATTATTTTTAAAAATTAACTGTACTGTATATACCGGCATTTTAATAGTCTTCTGACTAAAACTAGGAATGTTTTGCCCCACGAAGGACGATTGGCCCATGGCCTAGTGGCCCAGTGCGGGTGAATACTAACTTAGATTAATTATTTCATAACTTTATAGTTATTTTTAAAATAATTTAAGACCTTTAACTTAATAAGTGCATTTATACTAAAATAACCATTATATGAACGACGTCCCAGAAACGTGAAAATCTTTTTTTAGGGAATATAAATGATACCAAACATTACTCTACAACTACTCATTCTCATTTATCATCTTTGTTTACCAAACAAGAGTAAAAATTAATTCACCTTTTCAGATTTAGATGGGCTTATATTGAACGCGGCTACATTTGAATCGCAGAACAATAAGCCTCATAAATATGTAAAGCTTTCCTTTGAGCCTTTATTCTTCCTTTCCTCCCAAAAGAAGGTTTAGGGAAATACTGACACCGCGTTTTGTAAAGCAATTTTATTTTTAAAACTACGATTTAACTCACGAAATAAAATTAAGTTTGATTGAGAATCACGATACGTTATTTTTAAATTGACACTTACAGGTATTTTACCGAAGTGGTTTTCCATTTTGAGGTCTCAATATTTCGGATGTAACAACCAAGACAGCCTAAAACAATCTTTTGTTTTCATTTTGGGTTCATTTGCATTTTTCAAGGCTTGACTTGACAGGCCTAGCAACTAAAACTAAGCCTACTAAAACTGTAGCTGTGTTTTTCATTGCCATATATTAGACAAAGAGAGCTACGCTTTTACTTTATGTTTAGAGCTGTCAAAACATATTGCACGGGTTCCAAAATTTTACTTAGAGTAGGTACCTGACTACCTACATAGGTAAGACCTTCTAAGTAGGTGCTACAATATGTCAAACTATATACAGATAAGGCAGGATGTGGTCAAACTCAAACCTATCTTGAATAAAACGCCCCTAGGAAAGACCTAAAAGCAAGTATACCAAGTTTGCTATTTTTACAATCTGGTTATAGCCAATATCCAAAGATCCATTTTAATCATGTCTCACGACTGACAATCTCGATCAAAATATCTAATCAGGGCAATCAGGAGAACCCTCCGTCTTACACAAATTGAAAAGCACATCATGGCAAAATTATCAAATGAACTGTCGGAACGAAACCTCCAGCGATTTGAGAGTTAAGCAGTGCTGCCAGGTCCAGTGAATTTAACTTCGGAATGGGAGAATAAAATACTTAGTCGGAATTTTGTTCTGAAATATCGTAACAAATAGTGTAGAGAAAATCTTCAAAAAGCAAATTCTACTGCTGTTGTTGTAGTCAACTCGGCTGACTAGATCTGACTTAAGTGTCAATAAAGTTGAAGAAAAACACAAGACAAGAAGTTCGGCAGCCGCAATGCCACTTCAAAAACAGGCTTTTGTGAATCACTGTAAAATATTTGTACATCAATACACAAGATAACAATACTACCTAGGGAAATAGTAAAAAATCATCACATTATCTGCAAAGATCAAGGGTGAATCCGGAAGTGTCTCCAGATCCTTGAAAATCTGAACATTCCGTGTGAATTGAAAGTTTGGCAAATGGCAACATTACAGCCGAGGCACAAGATTCCGAGTTCGTTTGGGAGAGTTCAAGGCTCTATCGATCTTGCAAGGCTAAGGCCTGTTTTAGTACAAAATTCACTTTTCGGCGCCATTCCGGCACGAAAGTCATGCCAAAGAACGAATATTAGAGGCGGCGGCGTAAAACGTGTAAGTACATATCTACATTCTACGCGTAGTCAGAATCGGAACTATTTGATCAAAAGGTTTTTATTAGATTACGGAGATTAGTATGTGCAGATAATTAATGCAGGTATTAATTGCTTGCAAAAAAGGTAATAAAGATCCACACCAAGTATGATCTTTTAATATAGAAAATATTGTGCATTTTTGTAATGACTTATTCAGCAAATATTTTCAGAATTTACAATTCCATTATAACGTCACTCAAAATAATCATTCTTTAAGTTGATATCATGGATAAATTGTTATTTTTTTAAACTTTTGATGTCATATCGGTAGACACGCAAAGAAAATTGGCTAGGAAAACTTTTTATTGTATTGTACTTATAATAGGCATGATGACTAAAAATATAATTAGTCCGTCAGATAGACTATCAAAAAATATTAGACACGTATTTTTTCTTTTGTTAAATAAACAAAAAATAATAAAGATATAGTCCGTCAAAGTTCCGCGTGACGTCACAAGTGCCATACAAATGTAGACTTCTGTAAACGAGGTGACGTCACCACCCCCACTCCCACACTTTGACAAGGTTTATCTTTATCATTTATTTTGTTGTTTTATTGACAAAAGAAAAAATATGTGTCCAACATTTTTGGATAATCTAACTCACGGACTAATTATAATAATGATATTTTTACCCACTCATCATGCCTAGATATTGCGATACATTGTAGATACGTTTTTCGTAATGAACAGCACAGCCTCTCAGAGCAAATAAAAAAATCAACAGGGAACGTCGTTGAACTGTCAAGTGAAGCCGGTTTTTTATACATGTGTGAGTGCGTCACTGCTGCGCCGCCATAGTTCGACTGACAAGCCAAGGCGTAGTTTCCTTGTACGTTAATGTATGTGTGATTGTCTTTACACGGCGAGGCGTAGTTTTGGTCGGCCTCACTTGTTTGTTCACAACATTCTCTCTTGTCTTTTTTAATTGCTCTGAGCACAGCCTGAAATCAACAAGCGTATCTCTGTATAATGCGTATAGGTATTTCTGTTCTATATCCATTTATACTAATCTTACACTGAATAGTAGGAACAAGCTAGGTATTTATTTTGAGCTTTAAGTTGAGTCGCAGCAAACTCATTTATTTCAGGTTTACGAGAAAATGTACTGAATTAACTCGTTTTCTAGAAAATCTGGTAATAAATTTAAGCTCTAGGACTGCTGTTGACGGAAAAGCTTTATTATAGCTGAAGTATGAACTCCTATAAATACTTAGGGTAGTTATTTGGAAGAAAATAGAAGTTTGTTGATCGAGCAAAAGAAAAATACCTAGTTTATTTCATCAGATTTTTCGTACTAAACAAACCGCTGTTGTTGATGTTGTTTGCTTTTTTCGTACTAAAAAAGCTGACGGGATTTGCAATTTAGCGATAAACAAATCCCATCTTGTGATCATGAATTTTCTAGGATTCAGCTAGTATACTATCGTATGGATGATGCGATATAGTGCAATGTAAGTAGTTTATACAATTTTAATTTTTTGTTTCTACAAAATAAGATTTTTTAATTACTTGGACGTTAAAGTGGTACCTACGGTCTTTATCAACATTCCACTAAGAATGCAATCGTACATTTCGTCGGTCAAGTAAATACATATGTAAGTAATGGCTATCTTAATGAGGTGTCTTAGGTAAACAGGGTCACACCTCAGCGGTTCAGTGTCCGCGGTGCGTTCCATACATTCATATATTTCTTGGGCCGCGGACCCACTCGCATAGCTCACTGGTGAGTCAACCTGCATGACGGTTCTGCGAATCGCATCTATGATACATCCATGGGTGTTAGGAACAGGAATTAGTATTTGTGATTTTTTGGTTGCCTAATTGAGAAACGAATTTTAAATCCGGTTGGGTCCATTGAAGGTTAGACTCAGATGCTGCGAATGTGAATCATGCTTTATTCGAATGTCTTTATATGTAGTGTTTTCAGTGTTCATCGTTGTGTCAGAAAATTAACTTTAAGTGGGTGGTATGTTTTTGTAACCGGCTTCCAAAAAGGAGGAGGTCGATATTTCGCCGATTGTGAACCGCATCGAAAAAAGAAAAGTTCAAAAGACATGCTCTAGAGATGGTCCCATTTAAATTTTATTGAAACCTGCTGAGCCATTTTTGGAAAATCAACAATAATGAGAAAAATGTATACATCAATGCAAGCGAACTTCATATTTGAATTTTGTACTCGATGGAAGTAGGTTTTGTCATTTTTTGCGAAAAATATTTATTAAACGCCTAAGCACTTGGCCAATTTTCTCTAAGTACCTACCTACTAGGTAGATACATTCGTCAAAGACAACTAAATTAACAAAATATATATATAAACGATTATGTTTATTATATCCTATTTGACATCGTACTGTATTTACATATTTAGTAGGAGTAAAATTCTACTGATTAAAATAGTAAAAATAAAACAAACAGCTCATTGATATATTTTATTTATTACTATTATCTCTTTGTACCATTTCTTTCATTAACGTGTCATCCGAGCCACTGAGCGCTACCGTGGCTCGGATGACACGTTAAATTGTAGGTCCCGGTTGTTTTAACCGTTTAGCCATGTCAGAGGCCTTCAGGCGGCCTAAAAACTCTGACACCAGGGCTAGCAAGCAAAAAAAGCTAGCAAAAAGTAAGTAAGTAAGTTCGTATAGGCCGGGTGGGCCTATACGAACTTACTTACTTACTTTTTATTTCTTTTATTTATCTTACAATAATAATTCATATTCACGCCGACGAATGTGAATTTGGCGAGAAGATATTTCATATTTTCATTCCGCTTTCCTTCTCACAAATGTGTGCACAAGAGATTTTTATTTGGAGCATGTATTCCTTAGCCAAATACGTGTTGTAGTGCAAACAGTGACTTGTCATTGGATAAGACGACCTCCTTCCGCATTGTTGGCTCACGGAGATCCGGACTCTACTAAAGCGAAGCGGAGCGCGGAGCTATACAGATCGTTGTCAAATCTTCGCAGATTGTAGACATGTCATAATTGCCTATATGACATGTGTACAATAAAATAATAGGTAAAATATTAAAATAAGATTAAAAAATTGGGCAATCCCTTTAAAGTTACCTATCTTGCATATTATTTTTGACTTATTTGATTATCAGACTTATTTTAAAACTTCCGAAAAAAAAGGCAATTCGACATTAAGTGCATCAAGTTTCAAATAAAGATAGTTCATTTAATCCGGACTATTCGTTTGGGAGCTAAAATGCCTCAAACAGACAATATAATATACAAACAAACAGTATCACTTTATTAGACAACCACATTATATAAAAAAAAAATTACATGGATAAAACAATACAATTTATAGGTTTCTAACTGGCGGCTTTGTCGCTTTAAGCGATTTCTTCCAGCCAACCAAGTATGGATAGAAAATATATTAGAAGTTGGTAAAAAACGTGACCTTAACAGAAAGAAGAAAATAACTTATAAATAACACTTTACAAAAATAATACTAATACCTACCTAACAAACATACCAATAAATGATACATAATACATAGATAAATAGTATATAGATATGCAGACAGACTTTTGCATCCCACGAAAAATGTTGGAGATTAAAAACTACCCGGTCATGATTGTGTTTTTTATTACGAAAATATAACATTTATGCAGTAGACTCACGAATAGAGCTCTGCCCCTCTTTTCACATCTCCGCTCCTATCCAATTTGGTGGAATTAGGGCTTACTAGGTTACCGTTTGTGTTTATCTAATCCTACCAATGCCATCGATGGGCAATACTTATTCGATAATGGGGATGAGTGTTTCATTAATTTTAATTTCTAAATGTCAAATATGAGTCATATCAGATAGCCTAGATTTCGCAACATCATTGGCCTAGTTATTTATAAATAAGTAGGTACCTATTGTGCACACAGTAGCGAAAATGACACTGCTTTGTTATCTTATGGGCTAGCTTTACCGAGTGATCAAAAATGCAAGAAATTGCTTTACAATTTTCTAGTTTACTTTCTAACAATCCGCGCCGCTGGAGTCGCCTGCACCGCACTCATCAATCTTTACCTATATGATATCGAATGTAACGCCACGCATATGTCCGCTCCTAACAGCAGTGAAAAAATGCCATGTCGATGGCTCCAAACGATTAAAACTGAAATAATTACTTTTTGCAAAAAATAACACGACCGACCTCAACCGTGAACTACAGATTCCGCGAAAATTTTGCACGGATCGATGTAGCATTTTTCACATTATTGTTGATTTATCTAAAATGGCTCAGGTGATTTCGAAAAAATTTACTCGTAATAGAAGTATACTCTTTCCAATAAAAAAAGAGTTAGTGACATCGGACTACAACGTAAAAAGTTATGCGTGGTCATACATAAAAAAAACCGGATAAGTGCCAGTCAGACTCGCACACCGAGGGTTCCGTACAAATCCAGAAAATTTCACATAATTGGGAAGTACGTTGTTAAAATCTCTATACTAAAACAATCGACAAAATAGTTTTTTTTTCACTTTTTTCGTCATAGATCGAAATAAAATTGAAACAAAGCATATTACATAGCTTAAACAAACAAAATAATTCTATGCTGAGTTGCAGGCAATGAACGGGTTGTTGATGACGATGACGGTGTCAATTGAACGGTTTCAATCAACATATTGGCACAAAAGGTCAGTAGGTTAAAGTAAGTTCTCAATTTACGGCATTGTTCATTTTTGGTTATTGATATTGTAGGTTACGATTGTCAATGGCGTAGCTAGAGATTTTTACTTTTGTTGCGAGAATTTTTTTTTTCTTAAAAAAAACCGGACAAGTGCGATTCAGGCTCGCTCACCGAGGGTTCCGTACAAATCCAGAAAATTCCACAAAATTGGGAAGTAAGTTGTTAAAATCCCTATAACATCGACAAAAAAGTTCTTTTTCTTTTCACTTTTCTCGTCATACATCGAAAATCACACATTGTTAAAATAATTAAAAACCTGTATTAACATGTGCTAATGAAGTTCTTTTATATGATACCTTACATGGTACGATTTACTCACTTTGAATTTTGTGAATTTTGAGGCCCTATTTTTGTGATTTAAATTAAAATGTACAGTTTTCAGATTTATTCCTATATGTGTACTCTGAGACAATGCTTCTCACCAAATTTCATAGTTCTATGTCAACGGGAAGTACCCTGTAGGTTTTGATTTTTGTGAGTGTCGAAATATGCGGTTTTTTACGACTTAAACGGCTAAAACTTTTTTAAACGATAACTGAGAAGTTTTTCTTTTACACAACTGCAAGAGACCACACAGACGGACAGACGGACAACAAAGTGATCCTATAAGGGTTCCGTTTTTCCATTTGAGGTACGGAACCCTAAAAATTGAGTACCTCCTCCGTTTCGTCGGTCAAAAATGTCAAGCGTCTGTTAAATGCTACAGGGTGGGCTTTGGCGTATCGTATCCGACGCGTTCGTCTCTTGCAGCACTTACTATTAATTGTGCGTTACGGTTCATTTGTAGCAGAACTAATTTCCAGGCAACCGTACTTACTTATCCAATTCCAACGTCATGTATAAAGAGCGACGAGTATTTTCGTCGACAATCATGTTTCATGTTTTATAGGTGGCTAGATCAGATATAAGCTCTAAACCGGTAGTAAAAAGCAATAAAGCCAGATTTTTCTCTGTTTTAACTGTAAAAATGAGGGTTGCGTTATAGAGCAGCCTATTTGCTCTACAAAAAGAAAAAACCTTTCTTCAGTTTGATAAATAGTACTGTTTTGAAGGAAACTGCTAAAAAGAACATTTCAATTAGACACTAACTATACTTGTAACAACCTACTAAAGTTTCACCCTGTCTCATTGTGGTACTGACTGCACGGAGAAAAATGGATTTTTGGCCTAAAGTCAATTTCGCCTTACACGGTTAAATTATTATTACGTTTAGTGAATTTGTAATGCTTACGTTAATTTTAGCTTAGCTAAGCGAAAACGACTAAATGTTACGGTCAATTGTACTGGACACCAAACGTTAAAAAACACTTACTGTAAGGCAGTTGAGCAATTGACCTATCTCCCGTCAATATAGCGGTATGAACCTTTATTTTTATAACCATGTACCGTTAAAACTGCCTTACGGTTACGGCAAGAATTGTTCAGCAAATATAACCGTATTTACGGCAATATTAGCTTTAAGAGAAGGTTAATATGTATTTAGTTACAAGAAATTTAAACTTAATACGAACTAAACAAACGTCAGCTTAAGGCATATAATGACGTTCGTATGCGGCACATATAAACGGTTTAAGGCGACTTTCTTCGTATAATAAGGTGTAAAGTGTCGTAAATAAAGTTATTACAATAAGATGCCAGACTATTGTTAAAGCTTTACCTTAGAGTGATATCGAATAGAGTGTGAAGTGATTTTAAACATAGCGTGCGGTTCATAGAGCAATACAGTGCGTTAGAATTGTCCACACAATAGAAGATCAATATAACCGTATTTACGGCAATATTAGCTTTAAGAGAAGGTTAATATGTATTTAGTTACAAGAAATTTAAACTTAATACGAACTAAACAAACGTCAGCTTAAGGCATATAATGACGTTCGTATGCGGCACATATAAACGGTTTAAGGCGACTTTCTTCATATAATAAGGTGTAAAGTGTCGTAAATAAAGTTATTACAATAAGATGCCAGACTATTGTTAAAGCTTTACCTTAGAGTGATATCGAATAGACTGTGAAGTGATTTTAAACATAGCGTACGGTTCATAGGGCAATACAGTGCGTTAGAATTGTCCACACAAGAGAAGATCAATATAACCGTATTAACGGCAATATTAGCTTTAGGTGAAGGTTAATATGTATATAGTTAGAAGAAATTTGAACTTAATAGGAACTAAACAAACGTCAGCTTAAGGCATATAATGACGCTCGCATGCGGCACATATAAATGGTTTAAGGTGTCTTTTTTCGTATAATAAGGTATAAAGTGTCGTAAATAAAGTTATTACAATAAGATGCCAGACTATTATCAAAGCTTAACCTTAGAGAGATATCGAATAGAGTGTGAAGTGATTTTAAACATAGCGTGCGGTTCATGGGGCAATACAGTGCGTTAGAATTGTCCACACAATAGAAGATCACTACAGCTTTACTCTAAGATAAATGTAACTTTAAAACATAACACAACAGAGGATTTCACTTCACAATAACAAACTGTTATTACAACTAGGATTGCCAGGTTCAATTTGTTTTAAATCGGGACAGAAGTTTTAAAAAATCGGGATTACGGATTAACCGGACAAGTGCGGTTTGCGAGGGGTATATGTCCATAAGTTGTAGGTTTTTTACGTTTTTTTAAGTTCTAAAGTTTTACGAAAAACTATCCAGCTAATATCGTCGCCGGCCAGCAAGAAGTGACACTATCAACTAAAATCATTAATATGCGCGAGCGTAGTGAGCACGAAAATTTGTCAGTTTTACCTTTATTTTAAATTAACAAAGTAGACCACTGTAGTGTTAATATGCGCGAGCGAAGCAAGCGCGAAAAATTCGGTTCTTTTTCACTAAACACTAACAACTCCAACTAGATATGGAGCAAAAGCAAACTGCTATACTTACCTAATAATGCGCGAGTAGACAGAACGCGAAAAGTTTTTCATATAACTATTTTTCAATCTAGAGCCGAATTTATGTGAAGCAAAAGAAGTGACCAGAAAGATCGACAAGGGTCAAATATCGGGACATTAGCGTTCCGATCAAGTACAAATCGGGACGCGTCTCCAGACTCCTAAAAATCGGAACACCTCCAAACAGACCGCAAGCCTGGCAACTATACTTACAAATGTTCGACGGATATATTTTAGGATATTACAACTTAATCATAATTTATCATTATGAGCAACTTTAATATGAGAAGATGAAATGAGGAGATCCATAGACGAACTAAAGTAACTGACATATTGATTAGCAAGATGAATTGACAGCACTGCTATTTTTTTTATTAGTTGTGAAGTTACGACATCAAATGCTTTACTGCAGGTCTTTTTGTCGGTAAAAGTTTTGTTAAAATAGCCGGTTGACCACGTATTAAACCACTTTACGCTAACAAATGCCTTACTGCAGGTCATTTTGTCTGAAGGTAAAAGTTTTGTTAGAAGAGCTGGTTAACCACGTATAACAAACGCCCTAATGCAGGTATACAGGTATGCAGGCAGGTAATTCACAGGTGGAAAACAAGGGGTCTGTAAAGGTACCTATAATACAAATATGTTAAACAGCTAAAATATTATAGCTATAGCTCATACATCATAAGTAAGTGGGTATCATAAGTTCAATTCAGTCAGTAGAAAGTATGACTGGATAGGACATTCAGGTTTGTCGGCGATTGTCTTGATGTCAATGTTACAGACGATAAATTATGATTATTAGTTTGTATGATTGTCCACCTTATGCGTGAAGTCCTACGCTGCCTCACTCCTATACTGCGTTCGGATAGTCTTCGATGGTATTTGTAGCTTTTTCAAATTTAGCGTTGATGTAAGGTATTCGTTCTGATAAATTTGTTATTTTTTCTACTTTTGTCACTTATGCTCTCAACCCTGAACGAAAGCAAGATTCACATGTAACTAGTAGGTAAACCAGTATGTCATTAACCCTAAATGAATATTTTACCCACATATGTGATCGTTTTTGGTGTTTTTAAGTTAACTTTCCACATTCAAGGCTATCTAAAGGTTTTATTTATGCTAACTATTGCTAACCTAACAGTTGGTTATGTCTACTTAGGTGCTTATCTCATGTAACAAATAGAAATTAAGTACCTAGGTAAATAGGTAGCTTTCTAATAGAACGTATAACTGTCTTATACGTGGACGTAGTATAAGATTCAACCGTTGTAAACGATTGGCTGAACGGTTTTGTTAGGAGATGTTTTGTTTTTTTTTTGTTTTGTTTTCCTATATTCTTTCAACTAATCTTTTGCTAAAGAAAATACCCGCATTAAGGCGTTTATTATCGTAAAATGCTAAAATACGTGGTCAACCGAGGTTTTTAACAAAATGTTACCGATGAAATGACCTGCAGTAAGGTGTTTGTATTCGTAAAGTGGTTAAATACGTCATCAACAGGTTCTTTTAACAAAACTTGTACCGACAAAATGACCTGCAGTAAGGCGTTTGTAAAAGTAAACTGGTTAAATACGTCGTCATCTGGCTCTTTCAACAAAACTTTTACCGTCAAAATGACCTGCAGTAAAACATTCGATGTCATGTCATCACAAGAAATAAAATAAAAACTCGCAGTGCTGCCACTTTAGGCGATTATTTCCATTTCGGGCTACCTATTGGATCGATCCGGTATCATATCGTTATTTTAAATAATCGGCCAAGTACGAGTCGGACTCGCGTACGGAGGGTTCCGTACTGTATGGGAGCCCCCATTAAATATTTATTATATTTTAATATTTATATATATGATTCAAGTGAATTTGCAAATAAATTTTCTGTGAAAATTTTAAGCATCTACCTGTTACCATTATTAACACAACTAAAAAATCAGATTTGTTGTATGGGAGCCTTATTTTACTATGGAAATTAACGTGGTTTTCACACATTTTATACTATATATAACGGGACTGAAGTCACGTGTGGGGATAGTCGTTACGACTATCCCCACACGTGAGTTCAGTCCCGTTATATATAGTATAAAATGGGAGCTTTAATTATTAATTTTATTCTGTTTTTAGTCTATTCTGTTGTTGTAGTTATTCTGTTGTTATAGCGGCAACGGAAATATATCATCTGTGAAAATTTCAGCTTTCTAGCTATAATGGTTCATGAGATACCTACAGCTTGGAGACAGACAGACAGACGGACAGCGGAGTCTTAGTAATAGGGTCCCGTTTTTACGTGATAAAGTACGAAAAAATAATAATTTCAGAAGCCGCTCTGGGTCAGCAGTAGACCAAACACTAAAATTTAGAAAAGCAGTGGGTATTAATATTATGGTTAGGTTTGTTTACAGTTTTTAGAATTTAATATAAGAATTGATTCGATATTTCGATCCGATCCGCATAAAATATAGTTTGTATCAATACAAAAATCGGGCGAATCGTACCCTTTTCGTATCGATCCATACAAGTATCGGATCGGATCGAACATCCATATCTTGGCAACACTAAACTAGTTGGTTTGAGTTTTTTGGTCAGTGCCGAATGACGCAATCAGTGACGAAAGTTAAACAGTTAAAATCAAATCTAAGAATAATAGAAGGTTTCTTCTAGTGTGTTTTAAGAAGCAAGAGTTTGAGAAGGTAGGTAAGTGTTGTTTTTCATAAGGTAATAATGTGATGAATAGTTTCTGAGCGGGTTGTGATCTCGTTCCAAACTGGACCTCGTGGTCCCTATATCTTCATATGTCGAACTTTCGTCGTTTTCTTTCTACCAATAGAACTATTAAAAGAATAACCTACAAAATTTCACGACGATCTCAATAGCGGTACATACTTCCCACCGTAGTTTACTAGTCAAATTAACGTCGGATAAACATATACCTACTTAAGTACCTAAGTACGCGAGAGAAGTTCTACATATCTCCTCGCTCCGTCAATAGACTACTTATTAGTATTTTGGTGACGTAAACAGACTGTCGGAGCCTGTTACGACCGACCCAAGTGTATGTGAAAAGTGGCCATCCACGGCATCCACGCGGCCACGTGCATCGAAAAAAAAACATGGCAGCATATGATTTATTGCCAAATTATAAATACCTATTTATCTCTATAAACGATAGATACTTAACACGATTTTTACATTTTTAGATTAAAACAATACCTATTGGAAAAAACATACAGGGGACGAGCGCTATTGACAATTGCTGGATCTACTAAGGGCCTCCTAGACGCTACCCAGAGGAAAGAATTGGGCAATCTAATTATAGATTCGGTTCTTGATGAAGAGCCAAACATTCAGCTCACATGGGCTCAGTTCCAGTCATGGGCACGAGGAATAGGAGAATTATTTCCAAACGAATCACCAGTGCTATATTATGCGTCGTACATTGCTGTAAGTTGAGCTTTACTAATGCAATATTTTATTCATTTTATTTTATTTTTAATGTAGGTAAAGCTACAGCCTAACTATATAAATATACACTATGAACAGATGACTAGGCCAATTACTAGTTCCCACCTTTAGACTTTACAAAACTTAAAAACACTAGAGAACATTTTTAGATACAAATTTTAAATTGTTATTTTTTTATTTAAGTACATTAATAATAAATAAATTGCCTGGACTTCATTATTAGACAAGTCATCAAGTACTGAATATTTTAATAAATTTTTCAACAGGCAGGAGCTTTTCAACCTAAAAGAAATGCATCTGGTATATTATACAACACATACCTAAGAAAAAGGAAAAATCTGATCAGGAGGAAAGTCACAGTGCCCTTCAGAAAACGGCGCGCTCCCAGTGAATCGAGTGAACTGTCTGATGTGGAATCTCCAAGACCGTGTCCTATTGATTTATCCGATATTGACGAGAGTAAGTTTTAGCATACTACTGACTTTAAAGAGCTTTATACAGTCTGTAAGAAAGATGTTTCCGTAATGAACGAATACTGTTGATTACGAATATACAGGGTTATCCAGAAAAAGGAAAGGAAGCCGAAAGGAGGTGATTCAGATCATCATAATGAAAACTTTTACATGAGGCCAACCCAAAATTCGTGAAAAAAACAGCTGTTTCATACTTTTTGTCGATTCCGAGTTGCAATTTTGTATGGAACAGCAGATTTTTTTCACAATATTTGGCTTGGCTCAATAGTAACAGTTGTTCATAATGACGGTCTTAAATCACCTTCATTTGGCTTAGCACAGGGAAATCAAATAAACCTGTAAGAATAATACCACAAAAATCTCGGAAATAAACACATTATACAGTTTTGTTTTTAAGATAAATAAAATTAGTGGTATCGACATATTTAAATTTAGGTGTATAGATATTAGTAATGTGTCAGCTTTGGGAGCGGTTTCCTTACACCCTTGTATCACTCTTCATAATTTTACTTGTGCTCAAAAATAGAAACTTAATAGTGACCTCCATTTTTTCAGCTGAGAGCGATCTTGTTGAAGAGGCTTTACTTGCTGTTACGATTGCTGTCGAAGGAACAACGCCGTGGAATGAAATCGAGAAGTTTTGGACAGTTACGGCAAAAGCGCGCCTTCAGAAACTCTATAACGAAAAATGCACTCTACAGGATTATTTAAATAAGTACCAAGTACTCAAAGGTCCGAACGGGTATAAACTCATAGCCGATTTCGACCGACTCCATCCAGTTACTGGCCAAGACATATTGCGGACAGCTGATTATTTTTCTCGAATTTCAGGTTGGCCCCATAGTAAAAGTTGATCATAATGATGGTCTTAATAATCTCCTTTCTATAGCACATAGTAGGTATAAATTATGTAAGTAGTATCCATCCGAGTTTATCTAATAAGTATTTCGCATTCTTACATATATTTTATGCTGTTTCGAAAAAGCTTAATAGCCGTTGGCAAAATTTTGTAATACTGTGTAATTAATTCCTTATGTGATAAATTGAGTAATAAATACGATAATACCTTAGTAATATTTTATTTTATTTTAATACAATTAAATTTTCTACAGTGAGTTCATAATTAGATAAATAATAAGTATAGGTAGGTAGTTTGTTTTTTGTATCCTGACATTTTTTTTTTTACCTGAGTTTTCTATACTGTTTCACAGTATAATACTTATATACATAGTGATTTTTTCTATTTGTTTCAGAAACTGCTAAAAGTAGCTCAGAGCTGGTTACCGAAGTATACTCCTGACTAGTCCTGACAGTTGGTATTGCAGTACCAGCAATCGCCGGGGAAAACTAGACAAGTAAAATAAACGTACGGTATGTGACCTTTCATTACTAACAAGAACATATTGCACACTGTCGAATAATCCTTCTGACGGTTAGTATTGCTGCATCCTGTAGGCGTAGTTAACTTGCTTTAATGTAATAAAATTCATATTCTGGCCAGCCTTCCAACGGTCGGTGAGAACGATCAGCGGGTACCATCGGTCGTTGCGTACCATTATACTGTATGATCTTCTAACCTTAAGGGGTTAGAATAACGAAGAGTATATGCCGAATCATACGAGATGGCGGATATGAAGTTAGCTACAAGCTGCGCAATATCCAATTTTATGTGAGCTTCGGTCAGGATTTAATATTGCGCAGCTTGTAGCTAACTTCACATCCGCCGACTCGTATGATTCGGACAATATTGGTACGCATATACCGACGATAAGTACGCCCTGACCGTAATCACCGATTGTCAGTAAAGCTAGAAGGTTGGCCTGAATATGAATTTTATGACAGTAAAGCAAGTTAATTACGCCTACAGCATACTGCGTTATCAATCGTTAGAAGGCTTATTCGCCAGTGTGCAAGACGTTCTTGTTAGTAAAGAATGGCCAATATACATTAACGTACTTTAACGTACGTTTATTTTACACGTATAGGCTTCATCCGGCGACTGCTGCTACTGCAATATCTTCCGTCAGGAGGAGAATACTACGGTATTTACTTTGGTTTTGTTCGTAAAGTGAAAGGTCTTTAAACTTTATAGTACGTTTGATATAACCGTAAGCAAGTTAATATAACTTTTAGAGAAAGGCCTATAAGCTTAATCGTACGTTTGATATAACCGTAAGCAAGTTATTCTAACATTTAGAGAAAGGCCTATCAACTTCATCGTAAGTTTAATTAAACCGTAATAAAGTTAATCCAGCTTTTAGGGAAATGCTTATATTCTTTATCTTACGTTCAACAGAACCGAAAGCAAGTTAATTTTACTTTATAGTAAGTTTAATTTAACCGTAAGCGAGTTAATTTAACTTTAAGAGAAAGGTCTATAAACTTTATCGTACGTTTTATATAGCCGTAAGCATGTTAATCTAACTTTTAGAGAAAGGCCTATCAACTTTATCGTAATTTTAATTGAACCGTAAGAAAGTTAATCCAGCTTTAAGAGAAAAGCTTATATACCTTATCGTACGTTTAATGTAACCGTAAGCATGTCAATCCAGCTTTTAGAGAAAGGCTTAGATACTTTATCTTACGTTTAATAGAACCGTAAGCAAGTTAATAAACGCTTGACTTCCCACTCTTACAGCTTTTTCATTAAGGCTAATTTATTTAATAGTACGGCAGAAACACATAATTAAGAGCTGTATTCGTGGTATCGCAAACCGTTGAATTCGCCTTACGCTGAAGGTTAATATCGCCGTCAACATTAGAAGGCGTATTTGTTCGTTTTACGTTTGGTCGGTTTTTTGCCTTACTTCCAATAAAATCTACCGTCATTGCGGTGCTTTCAACTTTAGATTTTAAGGCTAATTTATTTAAAAGTACGGTAGAAACACATAATTAAGAGCTGTATTCGTAGTATCGCAAACCGTTGAATTCGCCTTACGCTGAAGGTTACTATCGCCGTCAACATTAGAAGGCGTATTTGTTCGTTTTACGTTTGGTCGGTTTTTTGCCTTACTTCCAACAAAATCTACCGTCATTGCGGTGCTTTCAACTTTAGATTTTTCTCAGTGTGTGATACACGTTTTAATGATGTCCTACGCTGCGTTTGCCAGTATGTGGTCTCTAAGAACTTTACGGCCTCATCCATCAACTATGTGCCCTGCTCACTGCCACTTCAACTTGTTAATTCGGTGGCCTATGTCGATAACTTTGGTTCGTCTACGAATCTCCTCACTTTGATAGGTAGTCAGTAAAGTAGGTCTATAAATACTAGCAGTATAGGTGAAGGAAATACTCAAGACGAAAATAGATCCAGACAATGTATCAATAAAGACGACCTAGGATAACCTAGTTAAGGAACTAAAGCGGCGCTTTCGATTGAATCAAGTTTTGTAACTATCTAGTACTTACCCTACATTATGGCCCTGTACCGATAGATTAGTCAGATGAGACATCCGCTTTCTTCGTAGAGCAATATATTTGCTGATAGCGTTATATAGCGATGCACCTAGTAAGTTCAGTAAGTTGGTATAGGCCGAGGCTATAATAACTGGTAATAATATAGTGGTATAATAACCGGCACCTCGAGTCACGGTAACGCTTAGTTGTAAAACATGTAAATATTATGTCATAATTGTCAGTCCAAAGGCCGACGGTTCCGATAGTAGTTTTACAATGGTAATTAGTTATGGTTCGTGTCTAATTATTTTAACTACAAGTATCTCATTTCCGAAGACGCATAAAAATACATCTGATCCTTGTAATGTAGTTTAGGCTACTACATAATTACTAGTTTAATAGGCACTAATTACGAGTACCTGCGTAGTTTCAAGCATCGATATGTTTTTGGTCTTATAAGCCATGTTTTGTTTCAAATCTTTTGGAAGACTTAAACCTCGAACTAGCTCTTTAATTATCAATAGAGACTACCTGTGTACATGTGTAACTCTAGGTAGCTTTTTAATTATCAATAGAGACTACCTGTGAACATGTGTAACTCTAAGTAGCTTTTTAATTATCAATAGAGACTACTGTGTAACTTTAGGTTGTTAGAGGAAGAATTCAAGAGGACGCGTATATTTTTTAAGAAGGAATGAAAGCGCATAACTTCTTACAGAGTACCTAGTACGATTTTGACATTTTTTTTTTGAAAATTTTGTCTCTTGTAAATTATTTTAAAAAATGGGTTAGTTAGTTTTTGAAAAAACAACAGGTACTCGTCAAAGGCAGAAAGAGTTCAACAATACCACGCCCATGTTAGCTATACATGTTGCGATTGCAACACAATGCAAGTGGCAACGCACAACGCAATAACTTTCGTTTAGTGCGGGTATCGCGGCCCATTCGCCGATATCGACGGTATCACTGTTTATCGCTGTCGATAAGCTCCGATAACGAGATAAGGACGGCCTGTACTGTCCAACAAATGGCCGTTCAATGTATCACCTCAATTTTAAATACGATTTCACGACGCAAATGGGTTTTCGTCAACTGATGTATCTCTGCCTTTGGGAAATCGAAGTTTGGTTGTCTCAAGAGGTTGGCTAAAAAGTAAAACCAAAATTTATATTTACAAATTTTTTTAGAGCACTTTAGACGTGCTCCTATTTTTATTATTTGAGATACGGTTCGTTATCATAATCTTTTTTTATTTATCATCGTCGATACAATAAGAGGTACCTATCATCTTTGTTATCATATACTCGAACTATTATTATAACTTATAATTCCACTCAAAGTAATCTCAAACACGACAAAAATAAAAAAATACCCAGAAGCTGCACCCGAGCGGTTAGATATCCCAAGCACGCCTCCAATGCGGACTGTCACAAAAAAAGTCGACGCCTTTTTTGGTCGCTTACGAAATCAGGGGCATCCAGACCCAAATTACGTTACAATGTTAAGAATCCCGTGCGTGGATTCGCGGAACCCCTGAATTGAATCCCTGATCTTTAAATAACCAAGCCCAGTAGCAATTCGGCTTCTTGCCTCGCCGGCCTTTGCGGCGTCCTTTGGCCGTCTCAAGGGAATGCTTTCCACACCCTTATTAGGCTACATAATAACCCGTCGCTCCTGTATCCTCTTCGATAGCACCGATTGTTCGACCCAGTTTGGAAGATGGTGGCATTTTCGAATCAGATTCAAGATCATTAATTTATTCTCTCTTCATATATACCTACCAAAGATTGAAGTCTGAGAATTTCCAGAATATTCGATACATTCGATGCATAACTCAGTATAACCTTTTGCAACATTCTGGGCTCTTATTATTTCTATGGCTTTGTTGCAAATTAAAATTTCATATGTCCAACTGTAACACTTGTTAATGTAAGCGCCGTGACATTTTAAATGAAATTAAGCTCATACGAGTTGCGCGGACATGCGCGTAAACAATTTAGGGCTTGCGCCTAAAATACTTGGTGTCGCAAGGCGCTGCGGCGATGTGGTTGGCCGCCAGCGCCTTATAAGGCGGCTGCACACGAGGCCGCTCTTCGCTTACCACACGAGCTCACAAACATATTCAACCCTGTTAACCTTTCAGATCAAAGCCTCTCAGTAACCCCACAATTTGCGCAGTGACTTCCTATCGAACTTTACCATCAGAAACTTAATTGCAGATCGCTGTCGAACATACATCTTACGTCCCTTTTTATTACGACAACCTCTTTCCCTCTCGATGGTCCTCCTTTCAATGTGTGCTATTTTTGTCGAAGAACGCTTTATCTGCGATCGACATGGATTCATATCGCGTATCAATTACTCTCAGAAGATGATAAGGCGGGTGACTCCCAGAGATAAGGCACGTCGCGAAAACCGGCACGAATTCTTTTTAGAACGACCTCTGAATTCACGCAGTACGGACCGCAGGGTCTAATCTAATGTGGACTCAATAGTTGCCAGCACTTAGAGCTGCAATAACTTTGAAAGCCGATACGGTCATGTGGTTTCTGCACACGTTCGACTAACCCGTTCTTATAAGACGTAACTCAACTCTCTCGTTACACGGCTCTGAGCTAGATGCCTCTATCGATAAAACTTCTTTCGCCATGTGGTTTTTGCAAGGTTTCGACAAAAGCTTATCCTAGGTAAGGGTATGTCAGAATGGGAATCATTTCGAAGTCAAGTGCTACCGTTTGTCACGGATAGTTCTGAAGGCTACTTGGAACTATGCGGACACAGAGTGGACAGATTCAACTGTTGATAAACCGTATGAAAATTAAGTCAAGAAGAACATAAAATTGCTTGTGTTCTGGTATTTTTGTTGAAACTTTATTTGTTTCGCCAATTAGGCTTCAAACTGCTCGATTTTACCAGTCTATTAACATGCAAAACTATTCATGGGATGTACATTAAACTCGGGCGAAGGGGACCGGTTTAATTAAATCTCGCGTCGCCCGAAAATTGTTTTGGTTATATATCTACTGGAGGGCGTTCATCATCCAATTTGCGATTTTAAGATAAAACTTAATGCGCACTTTCATCGGCCGTCGACCATGAAAAGATCATAAAACTCGTGACAAGACAATTAATATTAAGGTCTTCAGACGGCTTGATTTCTAGAACCGGAAATATTAAATGCCGCTTAATATTATTGATGAATGGTCCTTATTCTATCTTGAGACTGGTTGTAAGATCTTGACTTGGTTAATAGCCGCTCTTGCAGTTTAATATGACGGGTCAATTGATCAGACGCGGCTCGAACGGTTTTGCTGCGCTAGACATGCTATCGACCTAGATAAGCGTGAGTACACGTACCTACTCCTGTACCGGCTATTGGCTAAACACTATCAATAATTCAATTGATTGATTGTTATCAATCTCGGAACAGACGTCATTACTCAGCTGTGACAAATAGATAACTTGTATATGTGCCGCCACATGAACACATGCATCTTGATCTAGAGCTAACATATGTGGGTAATTCGGGCGAGCGACGATACCCACATAGATTTCGCTAATGGGCCGAGCAATGTCTGAGAACGTGTTGAAAATATAAATGCAATTGGAGTAGCAGGCTGAGCAACTCCGTAAAACAACTGATGAGATATGAAAAATGGTTATGCTAAAAGCAAGATATCGTTACACATCTCGCGACGGCGACAAGTTGTCGCATTGTCGCAATTAGAGCGGCCTGTAAGAAGATAAATCGTAAGCAGGCGACCGACGACAAGATATGACTCCGGCAACTTTCTGATTGCTTTTTAACTTGCCGTTTTCTGATCGTTTATCATTTGCAAGTCTGTGTTGAGTCTCTCAATGTCCGTTGGAGACAGCACTGCGATAATTTTACTGTTATTAATGATAATTCCTTTCTTGCTGAAAATGGGTCCGAGAGGGCAGAGCAATTTTTATCTTTGTGAGACAGTGATCACTGCCGCGGTGACATCATCGGATTCATTGTTATTCTTATCTACGACTAATTTATAAAGAAAATAATATAACAATGATCAATTTATGGATTTATTTCTAAATTACTTATAGAGTTTGAAATTTTTAAAGTTCAGTGTCTTTTTATTGGCAACAGTAACAGGAGAAACAGTGTTTAGATTCAGGTTTCACCAATTTTTACACGACCGTTTTAGTGTCAGGAGCAATGTCTGGAAAAAAGTACATATATGCTTACTTATACTTACCAAAAGTTTTTCATATGATGTTGAGGTTTTCATATGAGGTATATAGTAAAAGACAACTCCTTATTTTAACGGAGTGATCGACAGTAAACGACTCTGCTAGTTCGCTTGCCCTTTTTCGAAAACAAAAGAAACTAAAGAAGCCCACGCAATACCAAACAATTCACGCAAGCGTCAAGCAAGTGCGTTACCAATTCAATTGGCAATTGTACCAAAGGTCAGTGCTAATGTTTCCCGGTGCATTGACACACCTGTTTAATGTTTAGTCTGGTCATTGCCCTGTTAAGTATAAAAAGTAACGAGAGCCAACCAGACGCATTACTGCAAATTGACTCCATATCTGTTGATAGCGACCTGCCATTGCCTTATATAAGTGTAGTTGAATGTTTACTTAATCAAGATGTACACATACTTTGTGGTTTGTGGTTAGGTTTCACTCCAGTATTAGAATGATCTGAATAGGTACATAACTGAACGAAGCTGATATAACTTTCAGGATTTAAAACAAAACAGCGCATTTTTTTTAAATCGCGCGTATTTTGTGTTTGTGTAAGAGTTGTTCGAACCAGTGAATACATTTTTCGCACTCGAATATAACTAATACCGAAAAATATCCTTGATATAAACAAATGTGGTTACGATGGTCGAGAATTTGCAAGATACAGAGGTCGCGGGGCCACTGCCCGAATCAAACAGTTGGTAGATAAGCTGACATAGACTTGTAACCTAATTGAATTAAGTCTTAATTGTAAGACGAAACCAAATAGAATTATTTGAATTAGTCTAGACATTTGAGGTCTCTAACTTTAGAATTTGAGCCAGACAGACCCAGAGAGATTGTTATTACTTGAGAAAGTATCTACATATTCTTAGTTGAACAATTAAACTTAGGTTTCTTGAATTTCTTACAAGATTCTTGAAGAGAGTTTTCATTTAAGTACATAAATATTTCGAGAGTTAAGTTTCATATCGAAGTTACACGTTCAAACCGGGAGTTATTAAGTCATAAAGGCGCCGAAAGCGATCAGCGATCCACTCCTATCTCTTTAGTCTTATCTCCTTCAATGCAAAGCGCTCTGAGGATCATTTATTACGTTTCATTTGGAATTTCTGAATTTCGATATTAAATTATGCCTTTGCGCGAAATGCGATAACGCCGATGTTCTAGTACTGGGTGGTCTTTGATGCCACCGAAACTTTTATTTATTTATATCGTCGTAACGTCGAGCTTAAACTTTATACATTTATCCGTATTTATAAAGTTGTGTTTTATCGTAAAAAGAAATATGGTCGTTGTCGTTTGATGGATTGAGATCGTGAGACTTGCTGAAAAGTCATTAGCGATGGTCCATGACTGCGGAGCGGGTTCGAACAATATGACTGAGAAATAAAGCAAAATGGACAAAGCGAGCAGGATGTAATGATTTTCCTGCGTTTATGACTTTGGCGTTGGAACTTCAGTCCAACGAGATTTGATGAATTGTGATCTCTTTTTCTCATGAGAAATGTTCGTATCTATGAATTGAATGTGGTTTAATTGATTAGAGCAAATAGTAAAAAAAACTGGAATCGCATAAACTTACAGTAAACAATCATTGTCAAAACCACATACTACAACAACATTTTTCTATAGAAAGTAATTTTTGACCTACGAGCCGGAGAAGGTACTCAATTCTACGCGTATATATATATATATATACTAGCTTAAAACCCGCGGCTTCGCCCGCGTTGTCTTAGTACATAGGTACTTACTTAAAATGAAAATAGCCCGCGGTTTGATCTACGTTGTCTTTGTACGTGCTTATCATAATATCTAATAGTCCGCGATTTGGCCCGCGTTGTCTTAATACTTGCTTAAAATTACTTGCAAGGATAATGCCCACGGTTTGGTCAAAATTGTAACAGTAGTTGCCTATAATGATAATAGGTCACGGTTTGGCCCGCGTATTGTTAGTACTTGCTTAAGATGGTTATTAATAGCACGCAGCATGGACTGCGATGTCTTAGTACTTGCTTAAAATTACAAAAGCTTGCCGTTTGGCCAGCATTTTCGTATTACTTACAATGATAATAGCCCATGGTCTGGCCCGTATTGTCTTAGTACTTGCTCAAAATGATAAAAGCCCGCGGTTTAGCTCGCGTTGTGTTAATAATTAGGTACTTACAATGATAATAACCCACAGTTTGGCCCACGTTGTTTTAATACTTACTTAATTAAAATAACAGCCCGCGGTTCAACCCGCGTTATCTTGGCATTTGCTTATAATAATATCTAATAGTTCGCGGTCTGGCCCGTGTTGTCTTAATAAATCCTTAAAATTATAATTGCATGCCGTTAGCCTGCGTTTTTGTATAACTTGTAATGATAATAGCCCACGGTCTGGCTCGCGTTATTTTTGTAACTGCTTAAAATGATAAAAACTCACAGTTAGGCCCGCGTTTTCTTGGCACTTAAAATAATAGTAGCTCGTGGTGAAGCCCGCATTAGGCTCGATTATGAAGGCGCCATCGTAATTATAATAGCTAATTATCATAATTATATCTGTTTCATTTTCACTTTAAGCATTCGATAGAGAGAACATTTTTTTTTTATTATATTTACTATGGCGTCTTCATAACTGAGCCTATTATTGTATTACTTGCAAAATAATGCCTACGGTTTAGCCTGAATTGTCTCAGTATTTGGTTATTTAATTTACTTGTGTATAAGCTTATTACGGAGTACGTGAATTTTTGGATGATAAGTTGCCGAATTTCTGAAATTAACTCAGAAATAAATAAATATATAAAATAAATATTGGGGGACATCAGCAAAGTTTGTGATTTGGCTGGCAGAGACTGATATACAGTAAAAGCTCCTTATTCGCGCTTCCTTTATTCGCGTTTTCACTATTCGCGGATTAAAAAAATGTGACCCAATTTCTATATTCGCGACTATTTTTTTTTTTATTCGCGGATTTAATAAGTACATAATAATAAAATTATTCCAATAGGTATCCAACCCAATATCCTCGTCAAATGGACTAATAAAACAGTAAATAAAATAGATCTTATTACAAATTTGCCTAAAGTATGTTGTTAAATGATATCCGAGGCCTTTGACACAAGCCGCCTTCGCCGCGATCGGTGTTTTTGAGAATGTAATCAAACAGAATAACAACAACCTTATAACTCAATAAATAAAGTGTATTTTTAAATGTTGCTGTTCCGTTTATAGTAAAAGCCGCTCTGCGTGTTTTATTGTTTCGTCTTTCACATTCGTTACAAAAATTGTGATCGAGTAACACGTCTACTGCACTCTTCCTAGTTTATAATGTCAACCAAAAAAAAATGAGAAACGAGTTTCATAGAAATGCTTGGTCGTTTATGCCTTGGAGAGTCATTTGCATCCATATCACGCTCATTCAATATCAACGAATCAACTGAATGATCGATAAAAAAATCCGAAGATAAAATAAGGTCGTCTGTAGCTTCAACTTCACTGTCAGCGAAAATTTTTCGTGATCCAGCAAAAGAAAAAAATTGAAGTGGCGTTGTCATTATGGATCGAAGACCGCAACCATAAAAGCCATTGCCGAAGCCTTAAGATAATTAAATAAAATGTTCAAAAACTTCAATTTAATTAATTTTATTTTGTCACCTAGGAACGTATCCCCTATAATCCCATATAAATAACCATTCCGTATTCACGGTTTCTGTATTCGCGGCATATTTATGGAACGTATACCCCGCGAATAAAGAACTTTTACTGTACTAAATATACATGTAGGTTGACTGGCAGATAATGCTGTTTAGCGTTAAGTCCTCCTGTTGTACAAATAGTGTGCAAGAAAGTGTTAAATAAATAAATAAAAATACTTACATTAATAACACACAGACACAGAGCAAACACATAATATGAACATCACATAAATCCATAAAGCCCTGGGAATCGAACCCACGCCTTTTTGACCCAGGAGTCAGGGTCAACCACTGAGCCACCGAGGGAGCCAATAATAATAATTGTATGAGTAACTATGTAAGAAATTTCACTTTTCATAGCTGGAAAACATTGAGGCAACCTGTACGAACGTAGAAAAAATCAATGTCGTATGTGAATTCAGCAACCCGTGCTGGATATGGCCCAATTACCCTTCGCGGATAGGCCTATTTTCAGTCATCCATCAGCCGCAGGACGTCCATTGCTGGACATAGGCCTCCCCTATGGATCTCCAATAAGACCGGTTGGAAGCGGCTTGCATCCAGCGCGATCCTGCGGTCTTAATGAGGTCATCCGTCCACCTTGTGGGTGGACGTCCTACGCTGCGCTTGCCGGTACATGGTCTCCACTCGAGAAATTTTCGATCCCAACGGTCATCAACCCTCCGCGCTATGTGCCCTGCCCATTGCCATTTCAACTTGCCAATCCGTTGGGCTATGTCGGTAACTTTGGTTCTTCTACGGATCTCCTCATCAATGATTCGATCTCGCAGAGAGACTTCAAGCATAGCCCTCTCCATAGCTCGTTGGGCTACTTGGAGCTTACTAATAAGGCCCATAGTGAGAGACCACGTTTCTGTGCCATAAGTCATCACTGGCAACACACACTGGTCGAAAACTTTCGACTTGAGGCACTGAGGTATGTTGGACGAGAAAACACTACGCACTTTTCCGAACGCTGCCCAGCCGAGTTGAATTCGGCGATTGGGCTCTTTGTTGAAGTCGGACCTACCTAACTGTACTACTTGTCCTAGGTAGACGTACGAGTCAACGACTTCAAGAACCGAGTTTCCAACAGAAATCGGGGTAGGTAAAACATGGGAATTACACATGACTTTCGTCTTGTCCATGTTTACCTTAAGACCCACCTGTTTCTATTATCCGTAGTGCTATCCGTAGTACCTATTTTCAGTAGTGCACTATTAATTAAGGTCGGTACAGGTATTCGACGTTTCATTAAGTAATTAGAAATTTAATATTCCAGGCAAATAAAAAATGGCACACAAGTCGTAATTCTAGTCAAGCATGTTCTAGGATGCTATTATACTCAATAATTTGATTAACTTTTACAATGGTACCAACCCCAAAAGCACGTGAATAAAATCAGCTGTTCAACACAAAAAGTTCATCGACCCGCGACAAAATGTATGGAAAATGTAGGTAATTTTCGCTTGTCAGGGTTGATCCCATAGTAAAATACCTATATTGATCTATATGTGCGCTAAGCTTAAGACTATTGGCTCACAAAATAAAAAAAAAATCGTAAACTTTTGGGGACCCATTTTGCCCCATTTAAAGATAAACTATCATTATCTTAATCCTATTCTAGATACTACATTATTTAAAAAAGCGCATTGAAGTTTTGGGACGTATCTGACCACTAAGAATTTTTTTAAGGAAAATTCAGAAAAACAGGTACAGCCATATTTTTTATTTAGTCTCAAAAGCATCTATACAAAGTTTCATGTCAATCGGTACAGGGAATAAGAAGTTACATGCAAACAAAAAGGGCCCGTTTTACCCCGTAAGTTAGAGTTGGGTTCGTTTTTCATCCTTAGTGCTTCATTATGTCGTACGATGTACGTATATTCCAAATTTCAAGCTCATATCTTCAGCGGATTGGGCTGTAGCCTAAACTTATTAATTTTGCGTATCCCTTAGGAACCTTATAGATTTTCCTGGATTTTATTAGTTCCTGTATTGAAACATGCTGTGTGCCTCCTTCATACCAATTTTCAACCGTAACCGTTCAGCTGGTTCGATGTAATTGACGCTTTTTTCACCAACTTTGGGACCTTATTTGACCCCTTCGATGAAGAAAATTCGGAAAAACAGGAAAAAACGTAACTTTTATTTTGTTTGAAAAGCATGTATACAAAGTTTCAAGTCAATCGGTACAGGGAATAAAAAGTTACATACAAAAGAAAAGGGCCCGTTTTACCCCCTTAGAGGTCGAAAGTTCAAAATTTTCGTCCTTAGTGCTCCATTACGTCGTTCAATGTACCGATATTCCAAATTTCAAGCTCATATCTTAAGCGGTTTGGGCTGTAGGCTGTCTGTCAGTCAGTCACTCAGGGAAGCCTTTTATATAATAGATAATATATGAAAAAAAAATTTTTTTTCAATGTATCACCACGCATAGCTTTTTTCATAGTTATCCGATTTCGATAAATTTTTTTTATTGGGAAGAGTATACTTAGAAATAGGTCCTATTTAAATTTTATTGAAATCGGTTGAGCCGTTTTTGACAAATCAACAATAATGTGAAAAATGCTACATCGATCCGTGCGAAATATTCGCGAATTCTGTACACTGGTGAAGTCAGTTATGCTATTTTTGCAAAAAATAATCGCTTAGCTCTTTCTTCTTTTTGGCTTTGATCAAAATTGATTAACACAGAAAAAATAAAATGTTTGACTTCTCCGGTTAAACGCTTTTCACCGGTCAAAAGTAAAGTTCGGACTGCAAAAACTAATTGTGTCGGCTACTGTACAAGTTCTATTGTATTCTGTAGAAGACTGAAAATTAAGTATCTAAGTTAGCAATTGATACTATTAGCACGTACATTTCTTTTAACACGCATACAAATCAAGTGGAGTCTATCATTGAAAGCAAACGGTCGTGGCTCGCCCACGAGATACTATCGATCGTAACAGTTAATTTAATCAAATGCACCCTTCTCACACTCACCACTATCGCACTTTCACTGATCAAATTTTTGCTAAAAGCCGGTCCGGGTTTCGCGAAAGTGGTTGGTCTGGTGAAGGCTTTATCGTCGCAGTTGCATAGACAACGCTATCGTAGTACAGCCTGGTAGGTTCAATTACTTTCAGTTGCTCCTGCTACCCTAGTATCGTGAACCGAGTAATGTCTGATATTTCTTGGAATATCTTGTTTAGAATGCTATTTGGGCCAACCTCCATACATTTTGTGACTATCAGTAGGTAATTCTTTCTATCCTAGTAGTAAGTAGTCATCAAAAAGAGAGCAGTAACGTCAGGCAGAATTAACGACTGCTCATTGATTGTTTATATTTAAAGGAAATGTCTATTTACGGTTATTTAATGAATAGCTTGCAAATAATAGTTTAGAAAGGTGCCTAAATTTATTTTAATGGCACAAACGTTTAAGTGATTTATTTTATTGGTACCTAACTGAAAGAATCATATTGTATCTTAATAAAAAACCTATAATCTACTTCCATTTAAAATTATTTTAGTTTTAAAACTTCATCTATGTGTAGATCAGCTAAATATCATGGTGAAATAGCTTCTGTTAGATTTTATTTATTTATAGACAAGTGTTGTATCGTCATTAAATTGCTTGATAGTCAGGAAAGTTGGAAAGTTAGATATATGTATTTTATTATCGGCTGAAAGTACCCAATTACGTACTCCAAAGGCAATTTCAACAATATCTATGCCTATCACATTATTTGTTTGAGCAACATAGTTTATTTTCTATGTAGGTACACTTTCTCAAAGACATAGCTGTCTGCAGTTACCATTTATTATGTACGAACCAAGTATCTCTTTAACGTTCTATTTTCCGGCTTATTACATTTTATAGTTAATATAGAGGTACGAATAAACAAGTAAATATTATTGATATCGACCATTTTCAACTGTCTCATTACGAGAATAGAGCAATCCCGAAATCCAAGGTTTTATGCTCCATTTTCAAGGCACTTCTAGGGTTTTTGAAGCTTTACTATGTTTAGATACAATTAATTAACCTTTCCTTGAAGGAATAATGCGAGTACCTACGCACCACGTGTAATGTAATACATTTCCTAAATGGATATAAAGGTCAAAGTGTGACATTTAGAAGCTTATTAAACTCTCACATTATATTTTATTATAAATGATTTTGCGTACTTTCCGAAATTCACAGAACCGAAATATTCTCAGCATAATAACAATATTAAATCAGCGACGATCCCTATTATTTTGGCGTGTGGGCGAACTCGTGTACCAGGGCACCAGGAGTCATGTGGGATGAGACAAAGGGGATTCGGGTTGTATGCAAACAACTCCTAACTACCCTCCCGCCGGCGAGCCCCGAACAAACTTTCCCTGCGCCGGACATTACCACAAAATACTAAGAGAGCAGGAGTCAAGCTTCATACAATTTACGTTTTTTTGCAAGGCACTTACAAAACATCGGCATCGCTCGCGTACAATCACGGAACCCAAATGTTCGAGCTTGTGCGCATTCTGTATTCCTTGCACAACAATACAATTGTAATCCAAATCCTGAAGTATCTCAATGCTAGCACAAAATACTATGTTCGTAAGCGTAGGCGTAAGAACAACAAGGTACATAACTTATGATTGAAACTATTATGCTACGCGAAATTTTCTTAGAAATTTTTGTGTCAAGCAGTTGTTCTACAACAGGCTGTGTTTCACAGATTTTGTGTCTGGAAGTTAGTTTCAGTATGCGTTACTCATGCGCGCATTGTATGAATTTTGACTTCTGTACTGTCGTTATTTTGTGACATTACTCTGCCGTTTTACCCATAACCGTGTTTTAGATAATTGAATTTCCTTGCGTTGTTTGCAGCGAGCCCATTTATTAGGAAGACTTAGATGGGTTCCCGTGATGATAGCCTCCGCTTGCAAACTCCTATAAATGTGCCTTATCTTTGGTTCAATATTTCCCATGATTCGATATTAAGAGTTGGGGAGGGCTTGTTTCCTTGTTGGGTTTTAGGTGTAAACAAAGCACCTCGTTTTCACCAATCTTTGAAAGTCTTAGATTTTATAAGTAGTACCTATTTATAGTACTTCTTTGAGCTGGTATATTATTAAAAAAATGTTATATTCAGCTTACGGAACGTTGGTGACAAATACTGAATGTTGTGACTTAAATTGAAAAAAAAGTTGCGTCGTTGCCTATATCTCAGAAAACATACTTACACAAAACTACAACTATCAACATGTAATGTAATTACATGTCTACTTACAAAATATATTTTAGATGATAAATAAAATGACGATGTTCATAAAATAATTGCTAAATAAGACCTATTACCATTATTAATTTTAACGTAGGTACTCAAATAAGATACAAAAAGCCTTTTCATCGCCTGTCAGCGCAATTAGTTGTTATTTAGGTATTACCGTCGAGTATTGGTTGCGTAAACCGGATTCACTAATATAAAACCTATTCTTTAGTGAAAGTAAATGCGTCAATGATCATATTGATCTTTATCTACGCAGGCACATTCTAACAATCGCCCAAATTAACACCAGTTAAAAAACAAAATAAAATGTCGATAATTCGTGATGGTTCATTTGATATTTATTTTATTCATAGAGGCTACAATGGGACCAGAACCGACGTACCAGGTAGGTGTTATCATCATTATTTCAGCTATACGATGTCCACTGCTGGACATATGTCTTCCATATTAGATTTTCAATGACATGGTATGATGGAAGCGACTTATTTGCTTCCAGCGTGAACCTATTGTTGTAAACAAGTCATTTTTGATGCTCGTTTAGTTCTTCTGGGTTACGGCTGTATATGTTGTCGATTTTGATAGGATTTTCACTATTCGTAAGAAAATTCACAAACATGCAAAGCCCTGGTCATATATAGGTATATATTTAAACTTTAATATTTGCGTCGCCAATTTCCCTATACATGTTTCTTTAGTTACTTACTGCATTTTCAGCACAAAAGTTAATATTTTTTGTCAATTTAAACACAAGTAGCAAATAAACCCAGCCAGAACGTAATAGCCCATTCGTATTACACTTTATGATAAAATACCCAACAAGTTAGAGCGAAATTACGAAATACATACGTTTCCACATGACGACGCAGCTCTTCAGTTTTCATGCATTAATACTCGTAAACCCTTTGCGTACACGCGAATTTTAAATGTAAATGCTTATTACACAGGGCTGTCCTGTTATCGCATATTTAAGGATTTTTTTAATGTTACAACTGTTTTCAAGATCTCTAGCCTTCTAGGTCTTCGTACTATCGTAGGTAGATATATTATATTATAACACCGAATCAAAATAGGTTAAAGAAGTGATTTCTGATATTCGTTTTTTGTAGGTGTAACTTAGACTGCTTCGGAAATGTTTTAACCAGAGTAAAAATAAAGTCTGTAGAAGAATTTCCTGAAATGGTCTCATACAATTTTAGTAAGATAACATTTCGCGAAATTCTTCTGCAGGCTTTATTTAGTTTGATAAGCATTCGCGAAAAAGCACGTAAATAAGTCCACAAATTCTTAGCGGAAAAATAGCATAAGTACTAAGAATAGCTACAAAAATATAACTAAGACCCTCCTCCTAATTGGAAGCCAGCAAAAAATAGATAGGTAAGTAGAAAAATATGTAAGATGTGAAATTGGTTTTCTGAATTGATTGGGAAACCTTTCATCTATTTTGCCCTCAATTTCCACCTAAATCGAAAAGGATTCCAACTGAAACCTATATTCTGTATTTGCGTTACTTAGACGGGAATCTTGGAAGTTGAAGCTATTTCGTATCGAATCCTGAAACTGAAAGCTGTTTTCTTGAAAAGTTACAAAACGTTTTGGTCCTACGCTCCAGAGAGTTCAACAAATTATCGTCTTCTTTGTTTCCCGAGACTCTCGATTTTTTAAGGTAATTAATTCCAAGTCCAAGTTTGCCAACATCATCTTCGACTACATTGTCGCTAACTAGTTGGCAGGTGAGATAATCTAACCAAACGCAGAATTAATTGATCAAAAATAGAACAAAAAATGTGTTTAGTAATTTTTGTATAACTGAATCTGAAAAACAGATACAGCACCCCTATTCTCGTGAAATATTGGCTTCTCCCTCGGGAGGTTATTCCCTCCAGGGAGCCACTGAAGCGCGCACCGGAGGCGTGGAGGCCCCACACGCGTGCCGCCGCATTATATTCTGCGCACGTACCCTCAAATTGATATCAAGCGCACGATTTTAAGAAATGACGTGTATAAAAACACATTTTACGAACTCTATTAACATTTGTGAGCGCCCTAAAATGATAAAAGGCTGGTGCACACTGAATGCGTAATTAGTTCGATCGAAACAAGTGTAGACAGCTTTGGAATTGTGTATCAATGTCTGTGTTAGGTTTTTAGTCTGACTTTAGCTACAATTGGTCGGCGGTTGCCTTGAGCCAGGGCGCCTACTTTAGGGGTTCAATGCCTTTACGTCCTTTGGAGGGCATCACACGCGTAACAACCGTTTTTGAGGGTTGCGCCGTTGTTCAAAGGCTTACGTTGGCTCGTCGGGTTTTACGGTTGTGTTAAATATTTTACGCTTGACTTTTGTTTATTTTTGTCATATTTGTGTGTAGCTAGTTTGTAAAGTGTTATCTCTCCGTAGAGAGCACTATTGTTTTACTACCTCGATTTGCCTAAAATGGGAGTTATGAAAAGTTCGTGCTACTCACCATCAGATTGGCAGAATGTCGTGGTCGTGACTGGACGATGGCACATTGTCTGACTACCGTCGGCTACTGCTACTTATGTAACATTGGAATGTACATTTAATGCTAATGTCATAATTTAATCATATACCAATTAGATACGGGGTAAGTCAACAGGAAACATATCAATTTGGTAGCAATAAAGTGTCGTAAAAAGTGTAAAAGTTGCATGATGTGTCAAACTAACGCTCTTCTTTTTATTGACGCTACTAATTAATTTATTATCTGCAGTAAAGTGACATTTAAAACTGTCAAACCTTATAATGAACCTAATAAATCTACCCATTTACCTGGCTTTTCATAAATCATAATGAATTTGCATGAGACCGTAACATTCGGCTCAATTATAAAAGCTTTAATTGATGGATGAATTCTAAACAGAGTTATAGTATTGTTGTCAATATATAATTAAGTAGCTTTTGCTCGCGGCTCCGCCCGCGTGGAATTTGACTTTTGTGCTATCCCACAGGAACCTTTTATTTTTTCGGGATAAAAATAGCCTTTCTCAGTTTCCGGCCCTTGAACTATATCCATGCCAAAAATAAAGTCAATCCGTTGCTCCGTTGCTGCGTGAAAGAGGAACAAACCAATAAACTTTTCGGATTTATAATATTAGTATGATGATTTTTACGAGAAAGACTATAGTAAAAATATGCTTTTTTAAGAAGATTTAAGTACCTATCTCTTTATAGTTAGTCTAGATCTGTCTATGAAAGTTTCAAATGTGTAAAGTAAATGAACGTTAAAGTATCAATGGAAAAGTTTTAGGTAGAACAAATTCTAGTAGATCCAGATACTGTACCTGGCAATGCTGCCAGCATGCTGGGCACGCTGCTAACTGGCACACCGGCAGTGGGCTTGACCATTTGGATTATCTACATACCTTCAAGGGTCTGTGGATGATCCAATTGCTTGTTATTTAGTAGTAGATTATGTAGTTTTAGATTATTAAAGTTTTGTATTAAATGGTAGTTAATAAAGGCACTTGCCCTATTAAAAAATAAGATAATGTACTTACCTAATATTATTTGGAGTTTTTATCAAAGGCAACCGAGAACAGTTTCATAGACATGTGACAAGTCATCCACATTACAATCAAATCAACACCGATACGGTTCAATATACGCAACGAAATATGCAAATAGAACATAGATATCAGGCAAGAGATACTTTATAACGCGACACGATACATCTGATGAATTATTCATCACTTGTCGGACTAATTTTAACGACATGCGAACTCGATGCTGGCTAATGCAAGTCAACAATAAAAATGCTAAAAACTGGCGCCGTGCGGATAAAATGAATTTCCATAAACCTAGACGTGATGAGGTTTTGCTCGTGTTTCTGATATTATTATCCAACAAAAACATTTTCATGTGAAATATAACCAAGACCACAGTTCGCACTTTCAAAAAGTTGTTAGATCTTATGTAGAGCCAAGCAACTCTACACGTCTTAACTCAACAAGTCCTTACTCCACAAACTCTACAGCTTAGTCAATATATGTGACTTGGCCGTTTCGTTACAACAAGAACTATTTGTATAACAGAATTAGTGAACAGTTAATAATTAATCTTCATTTTACGCCCATGTGCAGTTAGCGAAACAGCCAAGCCGCATGTATTGACTAAGGTGTAGAGTTTGTGAAGCCTGTAGAGTTAAGTCCTGCACAGTTAGAAGCTGGGCTATACATGAGATCTAATAACTTTTTGATAGTGCGTACTGTAGTCTCGTCTTGGCCCCATTTTACACGAAAATACTTTTTGTTGAGAATGGATTTCCATAAACCTAGACGTGTAGATGTGATGAGGTTTTGCTCGTGTTTCTGATATTATTATGTAAAGGTTAAGCGGGCATAATCTAGAGTTCCGATATCATAAGGCGTTGACAAGGCAAACAATGATTGTAGGTAGGGTTTTAGCCACTTCCATATTTTTTTAAATTGTTTATTTGAAGCATCTATGTCTATCAGTGAACGTGTCGCTAGAGACAACCATTAGATAGAGGATTAAATATGTAAGTGAATCATTAAATACATGAATATACATCTATCTACAAGGGCTGTGAAACAGAGTGCTACTTAAGTATTAGGTAACTAGGTTCCACATTAAAATCTACGTTTTAACTAGACGTGTCTAATCTATATGTTTGTTAATTCACAGAGTAAACTTGGAAAAAAAATACATATGATGTGTATATTTGACTTATCATGTCAAATTGTTTGCACGTAGTAGATATTTTTAGCAATATGACTGTAATGTGATGTGCTGTTGCAAGACGCATTTTTAAGATCTACTTTACGGCGCAGTAAATTGAGTAAAAGGCACATTTTATGCATTCAGGAGCCGAGTGTTATCCAGGTTAATTAGCTATTTGGGAAACGTGTAAAGTAACACCAGCTACACAGCCACGTGCTTAGGTGTACGGTTCAATTTGGAGCCACGATCGCATATCCAAAACCAATTTGAGAGAGAGAATATCACGTTCCATATTTTGGCCGACTCTACAGGTTAAGTTTGTCGTTTTGTAATTACTGACTTCCAGTCTTATAACCGTGAAGTTTCCCACTTTGTGTGCTTTACTTCAGAAATAAAGTTCATTAAAATTTGCCTAAAGATACCATCGAAACGCGTTAAGCATACGTAATTGTTTGACCTACTTGCGGAACAATTTTATTTATTTCTGAAAATCTGTACGTAGAAATATCACGTCATGGTTGTGACAGTTTAATTAAACTTGGCGCAAATATTGGTACAGATAAGAGTCAAAAGAGATCCCGCTCAATTAATGAATGTTTAAGGCTTTATTTGACATATTATTATGGGTTAACGCAGGTAGATACATCATGGTTCATGGCAGACATATCATTTAGCGATAATGATTGTATTTTACTTGCCTATATGTATGTGAATGCTAGAATCACCGAATGCACACAACAGCAGTGAAGTTCCCGATACAGCTTTCATGTTCTTTAAAATTCCAAAAAAGGCAAATACGGTTTGGCTGCCTTTTAAATTCCGTATATTTTCTTATATAAAAATGCCTTTTTTTAAACACGTCCTTTTTGTCAAAAGTTTGCGCGGGGCGATCTGATTGCTGTATGCTGAGTGTGAGTTTTGTCGTAAACATGACGCGCTCGCTGCGAGCGCGTCATGTCAAGCATGTAATTTGTATGAACTTGTTCTCGCACAAACTGTTTCAAAAACGCGCCGCTACTGGCGCTGTACATTTCTTCATACAAATTACATGCTTACGCGCTCGTGGCGAGCGCGTCATGTTTACGATAAAACTCACACTCAGCATACTGTTCGTGCATTGCCTTCGCACCAATGTTTTTTTCTTTCGATCATTATAATAAGTCAGTTTAATTTTTTTATTTCATTAATCGAACACAGCTTACATAGAAAAAGCAATGAAACAGCTTCCAACAACTCTATTTTCAAAAATCGAGGCTTATATTCTTTATGACCTCGTTGGCCCAATTGTAAGGGACCTTAGCTACTATACTGTACCAAAGAGGTGTGGGCTCGATTACCATCCAGGGCAAGCATTTCTGTGATGAACATAGGTGTTAGCTCTGTGTCTGGATGTTATCATACTATAATAATATTATAAATCCGAAAAGTTTGTTGGTTTGTTCCTCTTTCACGCAGCAACGGAGCGACGGATTGACTTGATTTTTGGCATCGATATAGTTTGAGAGCCGGAAAGTGAAATAGGCTACTTTTTATCCCGAAAACATAATAAAATAAAAGGTTCCCGAGGGAGAGCACAAAAGTCAAATTCCACGCGGGCGGAGCCGCGGGCAAAAGCTAGTTATCTATAATCTATACTGTATAGATTATACAGGGTTATTGGTATTCAATTAGCATCCTTTTAGGGGCTTATTCTTTACTTCAATAACAACTTTTGTTCTGCGATTTTTGTCAAAACTAAAAAAACCGCTGTTCCATACAATTTGTCGATGGTGAACGATATATGTATTCTATGGAACAGTATTTTGTTTTTGAGGTATGATATAAGTTGTTGGACAAAAGTTGTTAGTTTAGACGTACAGAATAAGGCCCTAAAATGATACTAATTGATTACCAATAACTCTGTGTACCTACTCGTAAATATGTATTCAAAAATCTCAGAGCAAATAAAAAAATCCAGAGGGAACGTCGTTGAACAGTCAAGTGAAGCCGGTTTTTTATACATGTGTGAGGGCGTCGCTGTTGCGCCGCCATAGTTTGACAGACAAGCCAAGGCGTAGTTTCATAGTTACCTGGATGTGTATGTAATTGTCTGTACACGGCGAGGCGTAGTTTTGGTTGGCTTCCCTTGTTTGTTCACAACATTCTCTCTTGATTTTTTATTTGCTCTGAGTCAAAAATATGTATTTGTAGATAGTATATCACTCTCTGGCGGCCATATGACAAGCGTTACTTAATTTGGGGTCAGAAACCGTGTGTAAAATGTCCCCTGATATTTATTTAGTAGTGGACGTCAAACGGCGATGATGATGGACAGATAGTGAAGTAGTGCTACGCCGTCACAGTCACATGGCGCCATTCACAGTCTGGACCTTATCTGGAATTGTAGGACACTACCGTATCTCTGTCGTAAATACCACTCCGTTTTATATACCGCCGTAAGTCTGGATGATTTAATATTCATTCATTAAAATACAGTCAGACTCAATCAATAAGTAGAGTTTATTTTTACGTTTGAGTAATTCTAGTATCTTTTTGAAAACCCATAGGAGAATCTATTTCCAGTAGTCAAATTTTCGTATACCTATAACTTCTAATAGATGTTAGCTAGATGTTCGTTAGCACAGTTAGAGAACACAAAATTTAGATGTAGATAAAATAAAATATTAAATACCTCAAGTAAAAAATAAGATTGTATGTTTATATAGGATTCAAAGTTTGAAACTGTACTCTGCAACACAGGCTCCTCGGAGACCTAGTGCAGCGTACTTAATTTAGCCTAGGCGTCCTTTTGGAACAAATAAATTATTATTTATGTATGATATGTATTATAAATAATAATAATGTGTATATTAAAAAAAAATAAAGTCTCGTCTGTATGCGTAGCAAGTTTTGGGTCGGATCCCGGCCGGGCAAAGCAATGGAACACGTTGGATTCAAACCGCTTTCCACCAGTTTTGTTCAAAAAGTTATAGGGGAGGCCTATGTTTAACAAGCTAGCCTTACGTCTCTACGCCGACTGTTATGATGATGATGAAATGACTATGAAATAATAGACTTACAGCTGAATGTATACGTGATTTGTCATAGAATAATTTATCTTCATTTGGCAATCCCTGGGGGCAATCCTTTTCTGACAGATTATGTATGCCTAGTACCTAATTTGCGTAAGGTACCTAACATAGGTTATGAGTATGAGGTATACTTAGGCACCACTTTGCTACCATTTACTCTTCATAGGAATTTATGTGATTGAGTCAATACAAATTGCCTATTTACGTGCCAGAGATCTATTAATCAAAGCTATTTGATGTCTTGATGACCTATCAAGTTATTATGATAATTTGATAGGTATTTGTTCAGTTTGTTGTCTCTATTTCGGTTTGATTCTGACTAAATGTGTAATTGGTGTCATTTACCTACATATGCTTTTGATGTCTTTATATATTTCCATTTTTAGGGTTCCGTACCTCAAACGGAAAAAACGGAACCCTTATAGGATCACTTTGTTGTCCGTCTGTGTGTATGTCAAGACTCTTTATCTCACGAACGCCTAAAGATATCGAGTTGAAATTTAAACTGTATACGTATATCTATGGTCTCTTGCAGTTGTGTAAAAGAAAAACTTCTCAGTTATCGTTTAAAAAAGTTAGAGCCGTTTAAGTCGTAAAAAACCGCATATTTCGACACTCATAAAAATCAAAACCTACAGGGTAGTTCCCGTTGACATAGAACTATGAAATTTGGTGAGAAGCATTGTCTCAGAGTACACACATAGGAATAAATCTGAAAACTGAATTTTGTGAAATTTTCTGGATTTGTACGGAACCCTCGGTGTGCGAGCCTGAATCGCACTTGTCCGGTTTTTTTAAGTAAACAAAGTTCTGTAATATCACAGCAAAAGTAAAAATCTCTAGCTACGCCATTGACAATCGTAACCTACAATATCAATCACCAAAAATGAACAATGCCGTAAATTGAAAACTTACTTAAACCTACTGACCTTTTGTGCCAATATGTCGATTGAAACCGTTCAATTGACACCGTCATTATCATCAACAACCCGTTCATTGCCTGCAACTCAGCATAGAATTATTTTGTTTGTTTAAGCTATGTATGCTTTGTTTGCCATTCTCCTTGGTTATTGCTAATCGCATCATTTCAATTAAATTCAATAAATACCTATCGTAGCAACATTTCAATTCGACCATTCTATAAATACCTACTTAATGAAATTCAATCATAAGCATACGTAATAAATTTAAGTCCGTTACATCCCGAAGTTCATAATAATAGGTCAGCCCAATAACTTTTGTTTTTATTGAGCAATCGACATTGGCTTCGTAATAACCGCCAAGAAATTATTATTGCGCAGACTGCAATTTGTTGCATAAATGAAAAATATGCGTGCTTGTAAATATTAATGTATTGTGATACAGTAAATACTGTGTTTACGACAGTAGTGGTTTAAACAGCTAGTTACTCGCAATTCTAGCAATTATATTCAAAATAGCTGGCGCAGGCCGCCCATGCAGCTTCTGTCTGCTCCCGAGACTAGTAAAAAAAGACTCGCATTCCTGAGTCCGTACCATGAGCTCCTAGGGCGAGTCTGGATTGGATCATGGGTAATCACGACACATTCTCACTGCTCCAAAAACCACACCCATCATGTCATAACGTCAACTGATATCTGGACACAAGTAAAATGAAGTGTGATTTCATGATTCATCATTTTCCAGCTACTGTCTACTGTCAGATATCCTTTCAAGAGTTTCAAGTTCTTCTATACTCAACTGGCGAATAATATTGAGAGTATTGATACCCTTTTCGCCAAAAGTCGGCAGAACTTGGTAGGTTGTGGGCTCACGCGCTATGAGGAACCTTATGTTTATGCCTTTGTAGGTGATCATTGTGTACGTATAGTTGTTATTGAAAGGTATTCTGTGATCGCGACGGTTTTGGCCACAGATATGTTGTTTCTTTGATCGAAAAAAAGAAATCTCTGAGAGAAACAACAAATCTTGTTTATCTTTCATCCCATTTTCGCAGCTCAAAGCCAAATAAGCTCACGCTGAGATCTCGTGGTAAGGGCCCTGGATGCACTAAAGCAGCTTATTTCTGATGCTCTCTGTCGTCGAAATTCCAGAGTTAATTGGATATTCTTATTTAAACGATGAGCTCCGTCTTAATTAAGGAATTAGAGCGATTGCTGTGAGATGAGTCTTAGTTTATTGGAGTTTTATGATAGAGACAGGTAAGTCGCATAAAAACGTTTGGATAGTGGATTTGATTGCTTGAATCAGACGATACTTGGCGGAAATTCAACTTCAAAGCTGTCTCTTAAAATAATCATTTTATGAATTCACCGTGTAAGTGGTTATGGATATTATGTTACTATTTCCATTTATTTAATGTTTAAATGCAATAATGAAATAAAACTGGACTGCAATCGATATTGCAATAGAAATGCGTAACGTGTTCTTTAATTGAGTTTAGATTTTTTCCCTTTCTATTTAAAAGTGTTATCACAGGGTGTCGTCATTATTTCTTTAAATATATTCCACTTATTTGAAATGGTTCACTATACCAATTCTTTTGCCTCTGTCATCGGTTCACTTACGAGTACCTTGCCTAGGTATGTAAATTCAACTTTTGTACAGCTATTTTTTCCATTATTTCATTTCATTGGGGGCAACAAAAGATATATTAATGTCCCAAAATGCTTGCAAAGGGCACTTTGCGGTTTGGCAGATAGTAAATAATCGTGTTATATCTTAGCTAGATCACATTCTCTGTAACACTATGATATGCTCACTTTCGGACCAGGATGTAGTCCAAGTCTATTTTGAATAAAAAAGTACAAATCAACATACAATACCTGACAATGAACAGGAGAATTATTGGACGTGTCTGAAACGAGGCCCATTTCTGGAAACTTGCTAAGGACACCTACCTGGAAACGTTTTAATTCAACACGCGAACTGCACTGGTCCCATCATGCCTTATGAGTTCTTGCGGAAAACTGCGGGATTTAACGACCCCAGTCGGTTTCGGTAAAGTGTCTCAGACGTATTGCCGTATGCAAATTTAATGATGCGATGTATGTAACGCAAGAACATGCTCTCGTACGTCACATCGCATCAGAGTGGAAATAAGTGCAATATTTTCGTATTCGTACTTCATTTTTTGTGTTAAATCAAATTATAAAATTTTACAAGACATATAATATTGATCGGTTTTCCACTTCAATTGTAATTTATCTCGAAAACAAAACAGGTCCTTGTAAGATAGAGGGGGAAAACGCTCGATGCTACTGATATAATATGCTGTCGGAGATAAAACCTATACTTAACTACCTTAATACCACAATAAAACAAACATCGTAGCCCGTAAACAGTTTATCTAATCTCTTTATTGTTCTATAGTTGGTAACAATTACGATACCTTAAACGGCAGCTGATTAACAAAAGCCCAAAAAAGGTGTCGAGATATGCATCAAGGGCACAAACAATCTCACGGGGGTTTATCTTATGTATCCTACAGGTGCGGGGTCGACGACCTCCCAAGTCACGTTTCTCTACAAAACTCGGGTGCAATAAAGCATTGTAATACCTCCCATCTGTCATCTGATCTAATATCCTCCTGCCCACCGTGCACCGCCGCCGCTGGCGCTTATGCCCTATAACTTAAGGTTTACTGTCAAAAAAGTAAAAAACTGTTTATTGAAGCTTTTTATTACGACCGCTAACTCTGAGCACCTTTTGTGTGGAATACAATTTGACTTGTTATATTTTGACGTAAAACGATCCACATTTTCATTCAATTCACTCAAAGGACATTTTTATGAATTCTACTCGAGTTGTCCTTTAAATTTTATTGTCGAATACAAATTTTAAATTTACTTTTCTTGTTTCAGGTGTGTATTGCCGAGACCGGTCTAATTGGAAGCTTAAATTGAAGCGGTGAGTTAATGAAACCAGCGTCTGGTAAAGCTCTGTAAAGCTTTCGAGGCCCTTTGTGGCGTGATGATTAAGCTACGTCGGAATATCTCTATTAACAGTTATTAGATCAAACGACTCGCGCGCTTCTCATGGCTTTCACGGTTGTTAAAGGATGTTGTGTTCTTTTTGCTCGATGTGTTCACACGTAGTTCGTACAAGAGATAGAGTTACGTACGGCCGCGGTGGCTGTTGAAATGCCGCCGACAAAGTGCCCGTCGAGGCAGACAATCAAATCAGTCGCGACAATTTCTCCGCTCTCGCTGGCGAGATTGTGTGCCGCGTTGTTCTGTAGCTGCCTTTGTGTCTCGGTGACGCGACATGACTCGTGTTGCGCTGGAAACGTCTTTGTGACTGAGTTTTCACGCGGCGCCAGCGTTTACAAAATCCTCACCCGTGAAATGGTTTAAGCTTGTCAGTTTAAAATTTCACGCTAGTCAGAGTTACGCGGAACAGTTAGCTCAACCCTCGGCACACAAATCAAATCATTATCCAACTAAATATAGATAAACGCTCTCAACAGAAAATTACATAATGATGCCATTAGTGCAAGCCGCCTCCATAATTTTCGCTCATTTAAATCTCGCTCTAGAATCGTCCGGTCAGAAACATATGGCTGCACTTGCGAGTGTATGCACATGTGTATTCATACTATTTATGTGCACACCGGTCGTTAAGCCAGATACTGCATCCGATAGTGGGTCATTCCATAGCGTTAGGTAGGTACAATATAATACTATCGATTTGGAAAGGGCATTCAATCCTTTGGATTCAGGGCGTTCCTGATCGGGCACCGAATTGGGTCGTATGCGCATATTTTGTGGCATTTTATCTGTGCTATAAAAAGCAGGTAGGTGCATTCCCAGAAACGTAAGGCACTTGAGACCGTGTTGAATCCCAAAGCTTGCGCAGTGCTTTTAATGGTTCCACTGTTTTATAAAAAATGTTATTGACTTTTGCGCAAAGTGACTTTCGGTGTCGAAGACTTTTTTAAAGCGACTTTTTTGCTAAGTGTTTTAATCATGCGTTCTCTTATGCATAATGAAACGTGCGAGATCTTTGCATAGACAAGTGGTCGCCATTCATTGGAATTCTTTGGAATTAGCACTCCCATTCATCTTTTTTGGGTGTTTTTTTGTGGTGACCTTCAATCCCGAAGATGAAACAAAGCGGCATGCGGTTTCCATTGAAACGTGACTCTTTATGGGTTTTCGAATATCTCGGTTGGTGGTCACACTTGCGGGTGCAGCCGTTAAATTAAAATTGTCACCACGTGTGGATATTTCTTAGATTTGATCCCAGCTTCGACTTTATGATAGGACGTTGGAATTTGGAATGCATTGGAATCCAATGTCAGATGTTCGATGTGCTATGATCGGCACGTTAGATTTTATAGAGGATTATAGTTAGGTACTGTTACGAGTTAGTTATTTTTAAGTTGCTTTGTCATATGCAAGAATGAATGCAAGGCCATGAAATTAAGGAAAATAGAGTTTTAAATAAGTACATTTACCTAATGGCAAAAATTAAGGTACCTACATTGACGACTTTATGCAGACGTATTTTGGTAGTAAAGACATGATTTACTTGACAGACTTTATTAAGTTACCAAATCGGTACGTCAATATTTTGACTCTCATCATGTCTATTACAATAGTACAGTCAGCTATCTCTTAGCGAAAAAAACGATCAGTCATCATATAAATAACAGAGATCACCTATTTGTCAACAGATGTCTCATATCCAACCTTTTTGCTCGTCATCTAACCCACGTCTTCAGACGTTCCACGACCCTCGCAAACATAGATTAATCAGAAGTATAACAGTATGGTCGGTATCGAGATTTCTGAAAGAGATTATTTGATATACAATATACATAAAAAAGAACGTTCTTAGCTTAGTTCTGTGTTGTAGCTCAGTAATGGCAGATTTTATGGTGCGAAAGTTTCAGGACGTTTTCGATCATAATTTGACTGTAGGTACGAACTATCAAAATGTTGTCAAAAACGTATATACCTAGTCGTACCTACCCAAAAATTACTTACATTTTTGTATGAGACGAGCCCTCAGCTGATTTAACGCGTTATATTTTTACTTTTTTACTATTCGTATCTGAGTTCGAAAAGCTTGAAATGAAAATCAGGATCAGTGTGTTACGTCAGATTACAGAACGAAGGTGACCCGCCGTGAGTCAGCGGATCGAAGGGCCGTGAACCGTCGGGCCTTGCCTGAGGGCACCGCGAAAGTACCCGAATATACGCCAATCTCGCCATACTTGGTATAGTTTGACTTGTATTTTCGGCCGAGCCGAAACTCGCGCAAAAGGTTTTTATTTATGGAGGTCTCGGAGCGCGCCGTCTTAGATACTTGCTCAAATGGTTCTGGCGTGAGTAGTTGATGATGTATCACGTCGTTGTTATGATGGTCGTTTTTCTTTTTACGTCATTTTATTGAGTTCTTCATACCAGTACTTATATCGTTCACTACCTTATCTCTTGAAGTGACTTTTTTACTCTAGATTTGAAGACACGTTTACTTAGCGTAGTATAGTTGTATTTAATGCAACAGAAGGCCGTATCTTTGCTGTACATAATAAATTAGGTAGGTACCTTCCCTTAGATGTGTGGCATCTCTTTAAAGTACCTACATGCGTAATGTCTTACCATAAAGCGTATCTTGATCGTTTTAGGTTTAGTTTAACATGTAGAGCTTAGAAGTAGATTTACTTCAGTTCCACAAACCACCAAAGTAAGTGGTCGTCAATATTCAGCGAACGTGCAGCCAGTTTGTACAATTTGGTATTCTGTAACTACCCTCAAACTTTCCAAGTACCGCCGAGCTTTTATCATCGTGGTCAAACTTCGGCTGATTGGCGGGAAAGGTCAGCAAACACTCTCGTTTTCATTTTAATATCGACATTACAGTAACGAATGTTGATGCCTCTCCGGGCTTGCGAAATTTTAACTGCTGTAGTTATTCATGTATTGCTTATAGCTTTTATCCGGCGTTATGACATTCGATGCCTTTGCTGGCAAGGGAAAGTTTCATAGAGAAATAACAGATAGGTGCTATATTACTATATTTGCTTCATGACACATACTTACTATATATTTTATTCATTTAAGTACTTTAAATGTTGCCTAAATTCGTGATTCGTGATTCACGCGCTAAAGTGACTAGGTATATGCAACGTGCTTGTATAATGGTGTGCAAATCTGAGCATCGCGTAGTTGATATCACTAAAACCTGTCATCTAAGTAGTCTTCACAAAGATTGTTGAACTGTGTTACATTTGAGACTTTGAATGAAATATATTATCTACGTATCTTTATGACTTGTATGTCAGTGCATGGATGCAATTCATTCTGTTTGGAATGGGGGCGGCAGGCAATGCGGAGCGGCTACAGTCGTCTTGCATTCCTTGAATTAGGAGCGACCTGTCTCACAACTGGGCCATTCTACGAATAAATAGATAGATAGCAAGCGTAATGCAACAAATTCCATTTATGAGAGTTATGTGCAGAATATTCTGATATTTGATCCAATGAATAGTGAACATGAGATTATGTGACAAGATTAATACGTAGCGAGTTTTTTTGTGTAAGTTATTGTTAACTTTGAGTTAAACGTTCGACTATAATTAGTAGTATGTCAATAGAGAGTTTCATAAATAAAAAAGAAACGCTCTAGCCAATTTTGGCCCGAAAAAAAGAGTGACCATTATTTGTGTCGTATTCACCGCATTTTAAAAATACCTAAGTAGATACATAGTATTTCCAAGTTATTTGTTTAAAATCTGAAAACGACTTTTGCTTCCTATTTAAAACTCTTTGTATTTAAAATCTCATCTAAGTTTCTGCAATTTCCGCATTAGACAAGCATTTTTATTTCACTAGCGGCCTTGCAAAAATTCCTTTGAAAATACTTTTGTCTCGTTTTCCTCAAATATGTCATCGTTCAGCGTATAGCGCTTACATAAATTCATAAATCAAGAGGCAATTCGTCGCGCGCCGTCTGCCCATTCGTTCCGGAACGCTGACTAACGCTAATCAAGTAATCAGAGTTAAATCGGCTCATATTGATAAGTTCGCACTTCGACGGTATTACCAGGAACGGGACTTGACGCCTTGATAACTCATTTGATTAGGTACGAAATGTATTTAGCTAATTCTGCTGGCGGCGGTTCGGTGAGGGCAGAATTAAAGCGCAAAAAGGTCCAAATAAACTCATCAGCTGCCACTACCACTAAATGTGGTCCACCACATTGTACATTATATTTTAATTCGTAAATTTGATGTTCTCCAGCTTAGATGATGATAACGTTTACAGCATCTTTCTTACTTCTAAAATTAATAGGTATTAGGTATCTACCTACTCATTTGCATTTGTAAGTAATAAAATGAATATATTCGTCTGAATTGCCGTTCAATTATCCAGCAGCAACGTCCTAAGACTGATATGACGACAATTCTTCCATCTTCTACAATATTTTGACCTATCTCACTGAATCTTGATAACATGGTTTTCATTCATATGAATAAGTGTCTTCAGACCTGCCTACAAGTGTACTCGTCGGGCGAACCTCTGGCGCCGAAGTCCTAATTATAGCCCATACATGAAAACAAATGGCAAGCAATTGTGACCTTTCCTAGGTTGTGTGTAGGGCCACCACCGTGTTCGATTTTAGCGATTATTTTCTTTAGTTAATACAAAAATCGTCTGACAGACTTTCTTTGGATTCCTAGCTGCTTGGTCCTACATATCGCGACCCAAACTTCTGATACTTTCTTATGTCTAGTTCCTGTTAGGTTCCTTTTCGAAATAAAAGTTGGTAACCCTACCTCTCAGGTGAAGTACAAGGTGTCTACCGGCTTTGGTAGAGATAACACCTCGCGACGCAGGATTAAAGTTCAAGAGAGAACGATTTTATAAATTGCTCTGCTAAAAGCTTTAAGTTACACGCTACACGGGTGTTAAAATAGACTGGCTAGATCTCTATCTGTACTCATCTTTTTTCCGGCTAGGAGTTGATTTTCTATAAAAAAACTAATTGATTTTAAAAAATTTCAATAACTATTAAATTATTTAACAATAGGTTCATAAATGTTAAAGCTACGTATGCAAAAAAACAGTAAATCATTGACTTCTTTAGTTCCGTCATAATCGCATATGAGCGTGACATTTTCCGCAAAAGTTAACCGAGAAATTGACTTGATAAAGTTAAATAACTTGAGTCCCACCTCAGCCCACCTGGCTACCAATGCCAATACGAAACGATTGCCTTCAAGAGACTCCTTGACTCTTTAACCCCTTATGACATTTTTAAACGGTTTAATTTCAATTAACTTTCTGTTTTTGGTACAAATTTAGTAATTGAAGTTTGACCCCGTTCCCGTGAACATATCGATATGATATTTAATACACGGCTTTAGTTTTGAAGACAATACATTTTTTTGTATTCGGTATTATTGTAAATACAAGATGGCCACCGCCACAACATGGCGGATTACATTTTTTTAAACACACCCCTGAATACGGGTATAATGAAAGGGCTTTCCATGTAGAACATAGTTTTTAGTAACAAATATAAAAACTAAAAACACAAAAATAAAATTGGTAAAAAACTAGTTTAAATTAAACGGTTTTATGTAGGTACTAAAATCCAAAAAATATTTACTCAAAAATTAAATCGTGGGTCGCAACGTACATGTATATTGAAATCTTCCAAGCGAAGGCCCCATGATTTAGTTTTCGAGCTTCTATTTTTTTGGTTATTTTTCATAAAACCGTTCAATTTTAAATAGTTTTTTACCAATTTTATTTTCTGAAGAAACAAAAGACTCTCTGATATTGCTTCTTATTTCTGATTTGATCGCTGTTTTCTTTTGAAGTTTCGATTGAGAGCTGAACGAATCATTCCGCTTATATTTTTGCATGTAAAGATGTAATACCACTGTGAGGTCGCAAAAACCAAGAGAATAAGTAATTTCCTCTTTGTCACAGAATAACAGAAATACCGAAGCTAAACGACTTTGTTCATTATTTCATACGATGATCCCAGTAAGTATTGTATCTACATAAGATACAATTCCGGTAAAAATTCTCGCGTTTTGTTTGAAATCCCAAATTATTGACCTTAAGTATTTCCCATCGTTTACTTTCGAAGTTCTAACGGTGTAAATATTACCTATGTAGTAGCAACTATAATTCCTTATTTGTTACGGATTAAGAGAAATTCCGGCTAATACCGCAAATAATTGGCGATGTAAATACATAAGTAGATAATATTTTCTAATAAATATTTTCTGATTTTTTAAGACCTAATCGACTTTATTGGTAAACGTTCACTTTCAAAGTTCCAACACAGAGCGGAACGAATGATTCCGCTGATGTTTATGCACATCATGTGGCCGCAACAATAAAACCACGAGAATACGACTGTGGCCCCATCACAGAATAACAGAAATTATACGAGTGCCGGCGTGAAATGGTCTTGTATTGTCCAATATCGATTCATTATGAACCGATGTTTCCTGGTGGTTGCGCTTTTTATATCGGACTCGCATAAATGCAACACCTAACTACTTATTTAGTTCTATGCTTCGATAAAGATTCTTGATCGAAGGTTCTATGTCTTTTTGTTTATTTTTCATGACTAAAACAATTCTCAAAGTTGATGAATTCTTATTTTAAAATCTTGGATTTCTAAATTGGATTTGTACCTACTTGCTTGACAAATTCTCTTTTATCCCTTGTTAATGGATTTGAAAGCTTTTCGCCTAACTTAATAATCTGTTTCTAGGCTTTTTAATTTCATAAATTCGTTGTTAAATCATAATTACTGTCACATAATCTGCCAAGCCACAGCTGGAGAAAGATTCAAAAAACTTTTGATATCATTTCTTGATATCTATGACGCATGCACATGTGTTCCCTGCGGATACATCGCCACGAGATTGCCACAGACGGGAAGTATTTATCTATTCTCGAGTTCCTTTTATTTTCTAAACACTCTATTCCCAATGTGTATCTCAAAGATATACATTGGGAAAGTGAACTCATCGGTGCTGCAGCTTACTGCAGTTTATTTAGAAATCGATTGGTCGTTTAACACGAACCAACTCTGTTTATCCTCCAACACTTATAGAACTTGGAAATCTGGAGGTCGTTTCTCCCTCACTAGAGACTATCTTTGTCACTATCCCTCATATTGGGAAGCTTGTAAGAGTGAAAGGGATCGAAATAATATCGAACACTAAATAATACGCCTAGCGCGCTTGTTTTGGTCAAGTAATAGCGCCAGATATAGAGCTCTACGTAAACAAATGGAGTCTAATTGCGAACGCGAGTAGATTTTAAATGAAAATAAATGTTCTTTAGTCAGTGGTCGATTCATACTTCCCGTCTGTGACTGTTGAAATTTTACCGCCTTTAAAACTGAGGATGAAAACACACTTTAATATGAGCGCGAGCGCGGCGAGCGTAAAATTGGTTTGAATATTATTTTATGAAGGGTAGGTACATAGCAATACTTTTTTACTGGATAGAATGAGTCCGCACATGAAGTCTCTTTAGTCTCATCAAGCGTGAAAGTAGTGAGCGCGCTAATTATATTATTTGACATATTTTTTTCAAAAAGGGGTAGATTTAATATGAAAAGTAATCCAAAGAAATCATTTCACTTACGAGTATACTTATCCAGAGCGTAGATATACGATTACGACTGGATCCCCAGTTATAAAATAAAGTGCTTTGCTCGCATATGATATTATTTTCACCAAAATCCCACACAGATATCTACTGAAAAAGCTGGCTTCAATACCGCTTTTCGAATCCAAATTTCCAATAACGCGAGTGAAGCCGACTGGATCCCTAGTTGTAAAATAAAGCGTCGCTCGCATCCCCTGTCAATATCACTGATAGGAAGCGCCGCTCCCAGAGAGCTGTCAGTGCTTTATTGCCTTTATTTATTTGCAAGCAATAGCGTACGCGTGAGTAGAACGTACTACAATACGACCAGCTTGATTTGAATGAGCTACATAGATGGTATCCTATATGTAAATAGCTTTTTTACTTTTTTCATAACAAAAGCGTCAGTAACAATAAGTATTACGATGATTCGTAAATGTCATGTTACAATTATAATTTTTATAATTTTCTATATCTCTATAAATTGGTTAACATTATTAGTACTGTACTGTACCAGCCTTTTTTTTAATAGTACACTACAGGACATAGGCCTACCCACAAAGGGTGATTAGGCCATATCCACCACGCTGGCCTAGTGCTGGTTGGTGGATTCACATACGCTATCGAATTTCTTCCACGGACGTATGCAGGTTACCTCACGATGTTTTCCTTCACCGAAAAGCCAGTGGTGCGATATTCCGTACAAAAATTGCAAGGAACTCATTGGTACGGGACTGGGATTTGAACCCACGACCTCACGATTGTAAGGCGGGTGTCACTACCTCTAGACCACCACGGCTTTCGTCGAACATTATTAGTGGAACGCTTGAATCAAGCTGGAAATCATTTTATAATCTATAGGACGGTAGACAGCCGAAGGCTAATAAATGATGATCTGTTGTGGACTCGTGGAGAGTGTTGTAGGTGAGTAGATTTAGTTATAAAAATACGACACAAGGAATCGTTTCTCATTTATTGTAAATCAAAGCATGGGCTTGATCATCGTACTTTCTTCCCGCTTCTCACTATCCTATGCTACTAATATTATAAACGCGAAAGTTTGTGAGGATGGATGGATGGATGTTTGTTACTCTTTCACGCAAAAACTACAGAACGGATTGAGATGAAACTTTGCAATAATATAGCTTATATATCAGAATAACACATAGGCTATAAATTATAATGATATATTGCGTATGCTGGCGAAGCCGCGGGTAAAAACTAGTAGTGTATAATATCATAGTTAGTGTCACCGTAGTTATAAAACTATTCTTTGTAAGCATAAAAGTATATCTAATCTAATAATCTGAAGGGTTGGTATTGGACTGTTTCCACTCTAAGTTTTTGTGTATATTGTACATGCGTGGTATTCTCTGCAATACTTTTCCTATCCCTTATTGACTTTCGGAAAAGTTACGTGCCATATTCATGTCAATAAAGGTCACGCTGTGTAACAATTTATCGCATTATTCGATTGTGTGTTTCGGTCTTTATTCGTCCCTCCGTTCGACTCCCTTCTGTTTTTATTAGTTTTTTACCACTCACATGACTTTGCACTTTTGGATACAACATAATAGTGTAAAAGTAGTATAAGTAGTTTTATTGATTTTGTAAATAAATATAGGTATTGTAATTGATATATTTGTGTAATAAACATGCGTTTCAACCTGATAACTTAATTAAGTCGTTCAATTAAATAAGTTACTGTTTATTACTGAGTCTCGTAAAGCTTTTGAAGTTTCAGTTTGGCCCGAAAAGCCTTGGTCGTAGGTATTTCTGATTTTAACTACCAATCAGTAAGGTTATTACGAAATTTTGATACGTGAAATATGGTGTTTTATTAAGTTGCTCGTACTAGTTGATTTACACATTTCGCTTATACTCATTTATTGAGTTTTACTATTACAAAAAAGAATGCCGAAGAAGCCGTGGTGGTCTAGAGGCAGTGACACCCGCCTTGCAATCGTGAGGTCGTGTGTTCAAATCCCGGTCCCGTACCAATGAGTTCTTTGGAATTTATGCACGGAATTTCACACCACTGGCTTTTCAGTGAAGGAAAACATCGTGAGGCAACCTGCATACTTCCGTAGAAGAAATTCGATGGCGTATGCGAATCCACCAACCCGCACTGGGCCAGCGTGGTGGATATGGCCTAATCACCCTTCGTGGGTAGGCCTACGTCCTGCAGTGGACTATTAAAAGGCTGATACAGTACAGTACTACTACAAAAAACAATATCTTGGACTGAGCTTATCCGCATTGTCTTCCATACTTTGGCTACTTGTTCTCAATTTCCAACTAAATCTCGTGACACTTGCGTAACTGGGAAAAAGTGTGGACGATAGTCTAGTTTCTAATGTAATGAAATTATATTAAAAAATATATATGTATATACAGGGTGTTTGGGTTCGAACTAGCGATATTATAGGATGCCATTGTACTCATTACTGTCAGCAACTTTTACTCACGGACCAACCTCGAAATCGCAAAAATTCCGCTGTTCCATACATTTTGCCGAGAGTTGATTAACTTTTTGTATGAAATAGCATTTTTTTTGCGATTTCGAGGTTGGTCCCTTAGTAAAAGTTGCTTACAATAATGAATACAATTACATCCTAGAATATCGCTAGTTCGAATCCAAACACACTGTAGGTATAGTCTGAAAGCCCAGATAAATCTTATTTATTACCAAACATCCTTATAATCTAAGCAAACGTCTACGAGATCACAAAGGAATATTCAATGTTATATATATACGAAGAATGTTACAATGTTTCTCTTTTCTACTGAGTGACATAAACAAAGCGTAAGTAACAAGTAAATAGCATGTAAATAGCCGTCAAGTGTTTGTTTGGTCATCGCATATTGTACAACATTCTCATTGTAATGGAACTGCTTGTAATATCTCGTTTGCATCCGTACTTTGATCTTATCAGATGAATTACTAAGGAGTGTTACTGTAATAATTACTTAGGCGACGCCAGATAATGTGTCTGCAGTGCTAGCTGGGTAGTTGGTAGTTAAAATTTATGTAAAATATTCTAATAACTATGATAAATTCTGTTGATTGTAATTATTTGTATATATATATATATATATATATATATAAGCCAATTGTGCTTTATTTTGTTTCTAGTTAATTATTGTATTTCAGTTTTAAACCGCCGTTTTTTTTAAATATATTACTTATTTCTTTTTTAGAATTATATTCTATTCAAGCGTTCACTAACTAGCACGCATTTTGCGATCCATGTAGCTATGTGATTTACATACTTACAACAATAAAAGTAAGTAAGTTCGTGTAGGCTGGGTGGCTAGCCCTGGTGTCAGAGTTTTTAGGCCGCCTGAAGCTCTCTGACATGGCTAAACGGTTAAAACAACTGGGGCCTACAATTTAACATGTCATCCGAGCCATGATAACGCTCAGTTGTAAATGCCACCCGCGGTCTCTCATCCAAGGACTGACCGTGCTGAACGTGGCTAAACTTCGATGATCGCTAACGGGCACCTAGTCAAACTACGCTATGAGCGCTACACGTACAACAATACAAGCATCAATGTTTATAAACAACGCAATAAATATCAAAAAGTTAAACGAACACTTCCATCTTCCAAAGTAAAAGGGTCTACAAGTGCAAACATTTTTCTATTAAATCACCAACGGGTCGAAATGTGTCATTCCTTCCGTACCGAAAACCATTTTTTACATCCGAAAAACATTCGCGGCCATTATGAAGTGTTATATTGTCGCGGGGACGACAGCGCCCTATCTGCGGGCGGCAGAGGCGCGTGACCGCTCATCTTATTACCGCCCCCCAGGGCCCTATTAAGGGCGAGAGCTCCTTGTTGTAGTAGGGGCTCTATTTTTGAATTTCGAACGCCTCGGGCGAATACTTATTTTTAAGTACAACTTTGTTTCTCGAAACTTAGATATTTAAAATGATTTATTTGACGCAAAACTTTAGTTTGGTCATGGCAATTTTAATAGACACCACAAAGGAGGAAATCTTGAAATGGAACGTTTATTAAAAAGAAAACTAACAAAACAAAAATGGCGAATGGTTTTCGAACTGTCATTGTTAAAGTTCCATATACGTTCCTAGGTGTCCGAATTTGAAAAATCATGCCCCAGATCGCTAACTGTTCACTGTTCTTGTTTCTCATTTTGTTTCTACTGTGTCGAGTGGAGTAAGTTGCATGTTGCATTTAGCATGTCAAATTCATTTAAAATTTTATATTTAACAGTTATTAGAATACTTACGTGTTACATAATATCTGACATAACTGAATTAAATTAAACGGAGCTAAATAAAGTTACGCATGTTCTCATTCTTTTGTGAGTTATGTACGAAAAAAATCTAAAGTATTTTTTAGTTAAACATTCGTTTTACACATACATGTACCTATTTTCTTTGATTTTAATTAAAGCGTCTCATTTTTAACTGACGTTTTGATCAGATATAAAATTAACTTCAATTTATAAATCCTTGGTAAGCGTCAAGGTAATCGACATTACATTGAGATTATGAAAAACAAGGTATTAAATGTAAATGTATCGACATAATTGTTAATTTGTAAAATAGCATATTTTTTCTACTTTTGCATGGAATAACATACATATATGTATGATTTATAGTAAGTTGCCTTGCCCCGAAATCATCCGCCTGAGTTCGAGCCTGGGCAGATTCCCGCCCGCCCTGCGCCGCCTCACGCACGCTTCACAAATTTAACTAAATTAACGGCACAGCGGCACTTCTGCCTAACGCTATTGTTTAACGCTTGCCAAATTACTAAGGCTATATATTTTCTGCTGTTTGACTAAGAAAAGGAAAAACGCTTGTTAAAAACCTCTGGGAAAAGTGGCGGAAAGATTTAGCAATCAGCATTGAAGACGCTGAACTTTTTTCCGACTTTATGATTGCTATGATAATATATTTTTGGCAAAGATAAAGTCAGCTAAGTAATTATTTGTAATGCTTTTTACTCATAAGGACATGTCTACACCGAATGTTAAAGACAAATGAAACATACAAATAGTCTTCCAGCTTTCATGTGATAGGTCATTTTGTACTTTTTTCATGATTTTTCGTTAAAAGTAAGTCTGGGTGGCTAGCCCTGGTGGCAGAGTTTTTAGGCCGTCTGGAGGCCGCTGACATGGCTAAACGGTTAAAACAACCGGGACCGACAATTTAACGTGTCATCCGTGCCACGGTAGAGCTCAGTTGGAAAATGCCACCCGCGGTCACCCATCCAAATACTGACCGTGCGAAACGTCGCTTAATTTTGGTGATCGCTGACAAACACCTAGTCAAACTACGTTACGACCGCTACTTTTTCGTTGCCTTGCGCTTTAATGTTATTGCGCATATAATTAAATATAACGCTTATATAGAATTTCCGAAAAGAAATGTTCTAGAAGCCACTTTTTTCGCAGTAATAAAGTTAACTTAACTACCTATTCAGATGGATAAACACTAGGGTGGCACTCAACCCCGTTCCCCAAAGTTCGTCATATTTGCAGCTAATTTTCGCAGTGCACATGGTTCAACGAACGCCCTATTTTCACAACACTCTTTGTTCTATTTATTGTTAGTTTTTCATCTGCTTAAAAAAGCAGCGACCCCTATTTTTAGATTCCTGCCATTTTTAGCTTTTTGTTTGTTACTTTTGTGTTATCTTCAATTTGGGGAAATGAACAGCTTTTGTGGCAGATATGACAATAACTTGACCTAGTTGTTAAATATTAAAGCGAAATGATTATCCTAAAACGGAGGTTGGCAGTCTAAATTGTGTGCAAACGGGTCCGTAACACTTCCAGCTGAGCCGCTAAGCTTCTTGAGACAAGTTTTAGTACTTCACGACATTAAGTTTTCAGCTTCCCAGACAGGATGGGCGCGAGTCTCGGGGACATAAACTCTAGTCGTACTCTCACGCTCTTCGCATAAATCTCTCTGTCTTTCTTTAGCATTTCTCATGTTGGTAATAGCAACACTGCAATTAACAATTTATAAAAGCCGGAACATGTTATTTGAGGCCTTAATAAAATAGCCTCGAGGCATTGAGCAGGACGCGGGGCGTTAAAACAGCTATAAATGTGAAGATTTACGCTGTTTAGTCGTATTGATTTTGAATTAAGATATTGGAGACTGTGTGTGTTGCCACATGGAATAATTTATCGATTTGTTTATTCGAACAATGAATCAATAAAAGTAGATGCTGTGTAATTAAATCCCATTACGGTACAAAGAATAACAGTTTTTGAGAATTCTATGGAAAAGACATCAACGCGCTCCGGATAATGTCACAAAAAAACTACTTTTACCTCACAGACTTCAGCTGTACTAAAGAAAATAGCAAGATAGTTTGTCAACGCGTATCTTAATCCTACTAATATTACAAACGCGACAGTTTGTGAGGATGGATGGATGAATGGATGTTTGTTACTCTTTCATGCAAAAAACTACTGAAGGGATTGAGATGAAACTTTGCAATAATATAGCTTATATATCAGAATAACACATAGGCTATAAATTATAATGATATTGAGTCAAAATCGAAAAATGAAATTAAAATATCATGCGGGCGAAGCCGCGGGTAAAAACTAGTACTAAATATTTATGTCAGTATGATTGCGGAATGTAGCTGATAGCGAATTATTGTCGTAGTTACTTTTCACAAAATAATCTTAGTTCACTTCTTCGTATCCTTATTTCTCTAATATGTTTCGAGTACCTAAGTAACATTTTTAAACTCTAATAGGCCAGAGTAGAACCTTTAAAAATAATAAAGATTGAAAAAAAAATAATAGTAGGATGAAACCCATTAGAAAAGGAGGGGAATATTATAAAAATAAAAGAAAAAATAATTTACGGGCGATCTGAGGTCGGGAAGGGGATGAGGGGGGGGTTTTAAGGGGAAAAAACGGTTTTTCTCGATTTCCGGCAAAACTAAAAGTCCTATCGAAAAAAGTCAAATAGCAAAGTTGTAGGTAATAAAAAGATCTAAAACTTTTGTGTTGACACTTTTTTCACATAACCTCAAAATTTATGTGACAAATCCAAAAAACCGAGTTTTTGGTTTTTTATTTTTATCTTTTACAATAATATTTTTTTTTAACAAAATTTGGTGAAAACTTACCTTTTTATGTCCCGAATACGCTGTAATTTATTTGATTAAAAATATTAATTTTTTTCACCTTATTTTGAATGAATATCGAAAAAACACCCTAATTTTCAATCGAAAATTCAACCGTCAAAATATCAGCTTTTTTCAAAAAGTTGGTATGTTTTCTGTTTGTTGAAATCTCTACTTTCCGATGGTGAAAAAAATATATATGTTACTATAGTAAATCTTCTCAGAAAATGCAAAAAATCGAAAATAAATATTAAAGAAATAAATGTCAAAATGTACAAAAAATATATTATAAATCTATTAAAAATGTATAAAATAAATATATATTTTTTAAAGAAAATATTACGATTTTTATGTTGGAGTTGATTGATACAGATATAAATATGAAGCATGATGCGTAGGAAGGTAAATACTATCTCTATCAATCAACTCAAACATAAAAATCGTAATATTTTCTTTAAAAAATAGTATGCTTAACGTAACATAACCTAAAGATTGAAATTAAATGATATTTTAGTACAAGATAGAAAAATAATAATCTCCTTAATTTTAGACAAACAAATTTAGTTAATCCCATGAAAAAAAAATATTTCAAAATACATAAAAAATATATTAAAAATCTATAAAAAATATATAAAATATATATCGTAAATATATTTTTAATAACAAACTTTTGGCCGATTTCTATATATATTTTATACATTTTTAATAGATTTATAATATATTTTTTGTACATTTTGACATTTATTTCTTTAATATTTATTTTCGATTTTTTGCATTTTCTGAGAAGATTTACTATAGTAACATATATATTTTTTTCACCATCGGAAAGTAGAGATTTCAACAAACAGAAAACATACCAACTTTTTGAAAAAAGCTGATATTTTGACGGTTGAATTTTCTATTGAAAATTAGGGTGTTTTTTCGATATTCATTCAAAATAAGGTGAAAAAAATTAATATTTTTAATCAAATAAATTACAGCGTATTTGGGACATAAAAAGGTAAGTTTTCACCAAATTTTGTTAAAAAAAAAATATTATTGTAAAAGATAAAAATAAAAAACCAAAAACTCGGTTTTTTGGATTTTTCACATAAATTTTGAGGTTATGTGAAAAAAGTGTCAACACAAAAGTTTTAGATCTTTTTATTACCTACAACTTTGCTATTTGACTTTTTTCGATAGGACTTTTAGTTTTGCCGGAAATCGAGAAAAACCGTTTTTTCCCCTTAAAACCCCCCCCTCAACCCCTTCCCGAACTCAGATCGCCCGTAAATTATTTTTCCTTTTATTTTTATAATATTCCACTCCTTTTCTAATGGGTTTCATCCTACTATTATTTTTTTTGGTTGCATAAATTATCGAGCCTGGTGTATAAGTATTTCTATTTTATTTATAAATAAATAGTTAAAGCAAGGATACTGCTAATACTACGAGTACTGTGTGACGCAAAACTTTATCATGCAAAAGTTTAACCAGACAATCGCAATGGTGCTTCAGCGGCGAGAACGTAAGTGTCGTCTTCCGAGGTTGAGTCAGAAGCTCGCAAACAAACAACATTGTGAGAATAAGAATACTTTAAAGCCGTTTATTACATCGCTTGCTTTAATTGCAGCCGCTACACGCGCAAGTTTGTTAGAAGAACGTTTTATGCTTCTCGTTTGCGGAACCGGTATGAGAAAGATACGTTAATTGTGTTTTGCACCGATTATTTGTTGATGTAACATTCGAAAAACCCGTTTTGGTGGAAAATCAATTTGCTGACCAATTTGTTACTTAACATTCGTGATTATGTGTAGTAATTTTGGCAGCCCTCGAGCGCAATCAATTGGTCGAAAACCAGATAATTTGGTGTGATAAAAAAGCGTATGTTGCAAAAAAGATAAAATGTTTAACTAATTTTTTGCTCCCAGATTTCGTACAACTCTAGAAAGTTTCTTTACGTGTGTATTTTAATTACTTCGCTTACTTATATTTTTAATGCAAATTTTAAACAACCTAGTAAATATATTCGTTAAGATAAGACAAATCGCGGCAGACTACTTTCTAAAACCGTCTGAGGCTGGCTGCGTCAGATGCATAGATAGGCTCATAATCTAGGCTCGGCATCGCGTCAGCAATATTTACTAAGCAGACTGGGGGTTAAAAATAGCCACCGCGTCGGGGATTACGACGCCCGCAGGTGTCTCCTCTTTCAGAACACGTCGGGATCTACGCTATAGCTGAAATAACCTTTAAGAAATATGAAAAAGAGCTCAAATTCGACTGTCTAATCCTTAACCCTGGATCGATGAGGCATTGTTTGCGACGAGAATTTGTATCGGAGGCAATCTCAGCCAAACGACGGCTTGACTCCCGCGTGCGTGCACCACAATTACAGTCAATTTGCTTGTCGTAATTTTTTTTACAAATAACTTGAAATATGACGCAATTTATCAAATTACACAAACATTTATGGACGCAACTCTGCAAAAGTTTCTAGAAACGCTTATTAACATTCCTACGTGATTCGGCACGGTACTCCACTGGCTAGCGATAGGTATAAAGTATAGATAGACATGTCCTGGGTGGATTTCACATTTTGCAAACGCCGACGATTAAAAAGATATGCGCAATCATGTAGACATGCATCCACCGCGTGTCGTATGAATAAACGCCTAATTGGACATTTACGTAGTTTTGAGCAGGCTCGGATGCGTTTCGCATACAATAGCGTGTTTAACATGTTAGTATGGGGCCGCCACTCGCGCGGCGCCAACCGCCTTGCAGTATCTTTGTATTCCGAGTGCCCAGGCTCCGGCAGAGACGGCCGACACGGCGACGACCCGCCGACCGACGCGCGAACAAGGTCTCGAGGTCCTCCCATATCTCGACCGGCGCCTTCTCCGATCCTGGCTACAATCGAATCGTATCTTTGCGCAACAATCATTGAACTCTGTATCCTTCGACATCGATTTATCTCGGAGCCAATAACTCAGCTCGACGGCTGGCGCGTTCGTCCTATTTTAGGTCGAGCATGCATCAATGACGACCGTAGCTCATGCGTCACTGCTCGAGCTATTTTGTGCCTGCTTATTGAGCTAAGCTCGGAAGCAGGAAGGCTTGCAAATATATTTTTTTACTCAAACTAGACCACGTTGGGCGCCAATGACTAGAAAGTTGCAGGTTTGGCGTGTAGAGTTTTTTATTACGTTGCTGTAAAATAACGGGTCTATTTAATTTATAGGCTCATCTAGCCGCGCCCCTTTCGCATTTACGATGATTAAGGAGTTTTATAACTCTTACCTAGTAAATGAGTCATCGATCACTGAACCTGTCAGTTTGCTTGGGGTGAAATAGCGAGGGCCGACGTTGCGTTATCCTTGTCGCTTTCAACATGTTAATTCTTTCTATGATTTTAGACAGGTTTTATTCTTAAATAAGATTGAGTACTTATTTATGTCAAGTTATTTTCCGTTAAGTAGATACCTACATAGATTACCTACAAAGTTTGGCTTCGAGTGGCATAGGTTACATTCAATAAGATTATTAGGCAAATAACTTATAAGTTTAATTTACATTTTTCTTTTTGTTTCCCTATACTGTCCCACTCTTGGGCAAAAAGGTCTCCCCCATTTCCTTCCATGAGTCTCGATCCATCGTCGCGCCAGCGCTTCTTGGGCCTTCCCTGGCTGCGTCGTCCATCAAGCACCCACTTCGTGACGATTCTGGATTAATTTACATAGTAACAGAAAATTAATCTAATAAAATTCTTGCTAGTGAAAGCTTGTTAATAGTGTAGCTTTTTTGGTGTTATTTTTTCAGTAAATTTGTAGACACTTGATATGACTAGTATATAGAGGTACATTTGTTATTGTACAATCAATTGACGTACCTATTCAGTATCTGGCATTGAAAACTAATCGACGGATAATAAAGAGGCAAGTGTTCGCAGTATCTATTACCGGGGCGTTTGTCCTGTTAGCGACACTCTACACCCTTGTCGTAATAATTTTAACCAACTTTAATTGTTCTTTTAATGACTTGACAAAATGTTTTGACTTTGACAAAGTTTTAAAGTTTTGAAGTCTGGCTCCAATTAACATTGTTTTGTTGTGCCTAGATATTTGCGGGTAGATAAGAATAATTATCTTGTATTTATGGGCAGTTAGATATGCGCATTATCCTGAGGTGCGAGAATAAGGAGGTTTGTGTCATCTAATTAGCATGAATTGTGTATTATCTTGGTCTTTTCAAGGTTAGATTGAATATGTGCCTGTATAAGGGTGAGCACGCACCTGTCCGCTCCGTAAAAGTCACCTACCGACAGCATTAGATTTTATGCGAGTAATGCGGCAGGAGCAAGCGCACAACGTTGCAAACGATTTCATATTAAAGTGTATCAATGCTCTTCCGCTTAGCCATGTCAGAGGCCTTCAGGCGGCCTAAAAACTCCAAACTCCAAAAGACACCAGGACTAGCCACCCGGCCTATACGAAAGTACTTACTTAATGCTTCTTCTTATTATATGAATCAAAGATACTCGAAAATTGTCACTTTTAACCATAAAAATGCATGGAAAATCTTTCCAAGCTGCTGTCGAAACTGTCGACTAAGTATTAGAATTTAGCTTCATTCTCTGTCCAAAAATCCGGCAATTGACACCGAACCTAAATATTTTTCATGTCTCTTTCTAACTCTTACCATATTGAATCGATGCATCTCTTTCAGATTTTCTCGTTCGTGCACATTATACCTCTAGTGCCTCTGTGATATCATTTATATCATTTCCTACATCCAGGAGACACCTCTGTAGTATCAAATTAGATTCAAACACTTATTTTATAATAATAAATGTGTTTGTATATAAAAAATATGTTTGTATGTTGTAATGCTTTAGTATTAGAGGTAATTATATCAAACCGTTCAAATTCAAAATTTGTTTATCACTAACATATTGTATGCCCTTGTAATTATCTTTTGTAATGGGTATTATTATTTATAAAGATAGGTATGTCTTTGTAACCAACCTTGTTAATGTCAAAGGTTGTAGAACTTTATCCTCTAATAGAAGTTTAGCTAAAAAAAACAATTTCGCTTTAGCATAATTTGATGTTTCAATAAAGTTGATTATTTTAACCTTTACCCTTCTTTATCTTTGCGAAACTTTGAATATAATATGCAAATCCTTGCTATGTGTGGGTTGATTGAAAGATGGTAGGTATAATTCTGAAGTCGGAGTGGTTTTGAAGATATATAGCTCTATATTTCGAGCGTTATAAGAATTAAAACGCTCTATTCTGCTTCTGATGATAAAATATACCTATAACAACTAGCATTAAGTTCTATGGTATACCCTTTACATTTTTTCTTAACCAACAAATTGAACTTGTTGTTATCGGATAGTACAACTTTGTGCTATTGACTGTATAAAATATAAATATAAAACTAAATAATTAAATATAAATATAGAATTAAATAAAAAATAAAATAAATTAAATATAAATATAGAATTAAACAAAAGCCGTGGTGGTCAAGAGGTAGTGACACCCGCCTTACAATCGTGAGGTCGTGGGTTCGAATCCCCAGTCCCGTACCAATGAGTTTTTTGGAATTTATGTACGGAATTTCACACCACAGGCTTTTCGGTGAAGGAAAACATCGTGAGGCAACCTGCATACGTCCGTAGAAGAAATTCGATGGCGTATGTGAATCCACCAACCCGCACTGGGCCCGCGTGGTGGATATGGCCCAATCACCCTTCGTGGGTAAGCCTACGTCCTGCAGTGGACTATTAAAATGGCTGGTACAGGTACAGAATAGTATAAAACAAGGCATATTAAGCATGCAAAGGTTAAGGTTAAAATCCATTACTAATTTTCTCATATAAATCGATATAATACCTGTATGTATTATAAAGGCCTATTGTTGCCTTTATAATACATACAGGTATTATATCGATAAGAGATGACACTGAAGCAATCTACTTTATAATAATAAGTAGAGTTTTAAACAATAACACTCCAATAAACGTGTTAATCGCTACTGTGATTTTAAGCTCGCGGTGTGGGTTGAAGGCTGAAGGTATACGTGATTCGATGAACGAAAGTCATGAACGCCAATATACAGGGTTACTGGTAATCAATTAGTATCTTTTTAAGGGCATATTCTGTACATCAAAACAAACATCTTATGTTCTACGACTTGTACAAATTCGTATTTATTTGCTTCTATATATAATTAAAAAAAGGAATTTGACTGGTCTAAATATAATTAACTATAGGTATGTAGGTATCTAAAAAACACGCGCGCTGTCACCCGCCAGCAAACAAGTGTAAATATTAGCTAGGTACGTAAAAAACAATTATTTGTACGTATGCTGATTCCACTTTTTAGGAAAATTTGTTGAGATTTGGGAAAATATGTGAAATAAAAGTTGTTTATTTTGAGTATGTGCAGAAATTTATTACAAATAACCCTGTATACCATAGCCAATGATACAAAATGATGATGACTCTATTACGACATACCTAACGCAAAATCAAAAGTAACACCTACGAGTATAAGTATCTACGATAAATACCTTGTAGGATGCTACGGTTCGGAGGTCGGAATGGCTTAGAAGGGTATCGAACAACCCCACACAAACATCGTTAAGCAGAGGATGAGAGTGTTTATGACTGAATCCATTAACTTGGGTGTCCGCCGTGTAGTCTGGCACAGAGTAAACAGAGGCCTAACTCTGGACCAAGTATCCCGAAAGAGATGGGCTGCTTATCTACGGCACGAGGTAGAAAGAGCCGTGGTTAGTTTCTTTCATTTCGATTGGTGTAACTTGGTGCTATCTATGCTCAGCAACGTCACATTTCTATAATTATACTTTTTGATGATTTTGACAGTTGTGGCAATTGTGACGCTGTGTGATGCTTATGATTTTTTCACTTATGATTTTGTGGGGAAAAGAGCTATTATTTTTCTACTGGTTATATATTGTCCTGAGTTGTATTTTTTTTTTATTTTGCTTATTGGTCTGAGCTTCGTACAAAAATATTTAGACACAAAAGCTTATCCAGACATGCAATATTTTGTTTAGTTGTAGACTTATAGTATGACTATCTAAGCTTTGTACTTATAATTGTATTGTATCCTACACCTAAATGAACCAATTTTGATACATGTATGGGTATTCTATTATTTATTCTGTGGAATGAGCTCTGGGATGGAAGTAATGCGTGGCGGCAGAGGTAAACAAGGGTATGGAAGTATTTAGTTGTAAAAGGACCACCTTTCACGCGTCCGTTGGTTTCTTCCTGTTGCGGTTTTGTGTAGCGTATAAACTTAACCCCGCCGCAAACAACCGAAATAGAAATTCTTGTTTAATTGTAGTTACGTAAGCGAATCTTCGTATGTATAATTAAAACATTCGCTTGTTCTTTTTGTCTTTACTTTTGCTACTTGAAAAAAATATTAAAATAATTTGCTCACATTTTTTGTACGTTTGTAGATCATAGGTAATTTTGGAAATGCAAATTGAATTAGGAATATGAAAAACTACGAAGATCTATTTATTTGAACAATCGCTTAGCTTTTCACATTGTAAAAGAGTCACTTTCAAGTAATAAATGTATGACAATCATTCAACCTTTTCGGTTTTCGTAGCGCCTGCACCAGTAGATAAATGCTACCGCCTCGACTCGTCGTGTCGTAAACTTCGCTCCGCTCTAGCTGCGAGCAATTTTTTCTCTTTTCATTCTACACCGGCGTCACCTGTAACAATTTGTACACAACATTGTACAATCAATTTGCCGTTGTATCGTATCCATACACCCCCCACCCCAGGCAGCGTGATTCGTATTTTTACGCAGTGATTCGGGTAAAATCTGTCATCAATCGTGGTCGGGCGTGCCTAGCCTCCACCCCGCGGGATTACGCTCCCTGACACAATTCTCAATGAACACATGCCTCGGCCGGGAGGTTTGTGATTACATTCCGTTTATTGCATTATTTCCTCCATTTGGGAGCGATGTTTTTTACGAGCGGGATGGATATGCGACATTGGCGTTGGGGAGAGCAGGAGCGGGCGTAATGACGCAAACCGTGCCTCATTGATTCTTTAATTATTTTAGAGAGGGTTTTGACTTGCTTACACTTTCCCTTCTGCCTGGATAAGTAACATTGCTTGTTTTTGTTTTATAATTACAGTGTGTGGCTGACAAAAACATCTAGTTGTAATAAATAGTAAGTTACAAGCATTTTTCATTTTGTGTGCGTGCGTATCGAACTTTCAAACAACTATTATTGAGTGACTTGCATTTTTACAAAGCTACAGGACTATCAAACATCTCACAGCAAATAAAATCAAGAGGGAACGTCATTGAACAGTCAAGTGAAGCCGGTTTTTTTATACATGTGTGAGTGCGTCGCTGTTGCGCCGCCATAGTTCGCCTGTCAAGCCAAGGCGTAGTTTCCTTGTACGTTGATGTGTGTGTAAATTGTCTGTACACGGCGAGGCGTAGTTTTGGTCGGCCTCACTTTTTTGTTCACAACATTCTGTCTTGATATTTTTATTTGGTCTGAGTCAAACACATGTTTCACTATCAAGCATATACTTGCCTACCTAAGCTTTGTTATTGTCTGAATACGTGTCATTTTTTTTTCAATACCTAGTACTTGAGTATTAGTTGATTTGGTACCGTAGGTATCTATAGTAGGTAAACTTCGTCCCTCAAAAAAAGTTAATCAAAGTATTGATTCGAAATCAGAGTGAATTATCGCGAGTTCGCTTTGCTAGCATTTCTAATTTAGTCAGCAGTGATCAGGCTAATTCACGCCTGATTTATTACCTAATTAATGCTGGATATTTTTGCCTTATTTATGTGACAGATTGAACACATTGCTATGGCTTGTCTGAAAGGTTAGTTATTATTAGTTCTGCTTGTTATTATGAGAAAGGAGAAAACGGGAGAAAGTTCGACTGCAGGTAAAATAGGTATAAAGACCTACATATACGTAATACAGTTTGGTCAAGGCTTATTTTTTTACTAAGATGAATCCGTAGGAATTAACTATTACGTTAAGGACTTTACCCTGTTATATTCTGCTATAATATTGTACAATATTTATGGCAACTTTTCAAAATTATGATAGACTTTTAGTCTATCATAATTCACCTATAAACCACACGTACATACACGTACCAATTCCATATAACATTTAGTGCTTGTAACGTAGTTTGACTAGGTGTTTGCCAGCGATCACCGAAATTAAGCAACGTTCCGCACGGTCAGTATTGGGATGGGTGACCGCGGGTGGTATTCCAACTGATCACTACCGTGCCTCGGAAGACACGGTAAATTTTAGGTCCCGTGCCATGTCATAGGCCTTCAGGCGGCTTAAAAACTCTGACACCAGGGCTAGCCACCCTTATACAAACTTACTTACCTACTTCTAATATAACATGTATCAAAAATGTATAGGTTATCTATATTTAAAGTTCGTACCCGATAACTCAATAGAGACGTTAGGCACTCTCATTTCCATGCTTACATTGTAGTATTGTATCTAAAGTGTTGTATATGGTATACAGGGTAAGCAGTAGCCACAGATCTCGAATTGTAGGTACCTATAGCAATCGATGTAAGTATTACAAGATTGAAGTGTAAATCGTCTCTTCACTGCGCTTTGTGTTAGACTCAAATTCGGAAGGTAACTATAATTAACGCCTAATACTTTGATACCTAATTAGACATTATTCGCAAGCATAATACAAGGATAATAGCGTACTCGACTAACTATTGTGCCTACAGCGCATGTGTCGTGTAGAGGCCTTTCATTGATCATACGCATACCTACTAAGGGTATCAGCATAGCGTATTAATTTGCCGGATAATACTCAGTTTGGTAGCTAGATGGCTAAGCTGAACGTGACGTCAGAGCACAGACAATGGGCTCACGCCATGCTACACAACCATGTGCACCATACAAGTGTAGTGTAGTGATCACAGGTATTTATCACGACAGATACCGCCCGTCTTATTAATGAACGCAGCGCATATTGGTCTCTTGGTCTCTTGCAGTTGTGTAAAAAAAAAACTTCCCAGTAATCGTTTAAAAAAGTTAGAGGCCGTTTATATCGTAAAAAATCGCATATTTCGATTCGACACTTTCGACACTCACCAAAATCAAAACCTACAGGTTACTTCCCGTTGAGATAGAACTATGAAATTTGGCGAGAAGCATTGTCTCAGAGTACACATATAGGAATAAATCTGAAACTGTACATTTTTATTTAAATCACCAAAAATAGGGCTTCAAAATTTACAAAATATGGGTTCAAAATTCAAAGTAAGTAAATCGTATCATTTAAAGTAGGTATCATATAAAAGAACTTCATTAGCACATGCTAAAACAGGTTTTTAATTATTTTAACAATATGTAATTTTCGATGTTTGACGAGAAAAGTGAAAAAAAAAAACTTTTTTATCGATGTCAGTTTCTTCACGTGTCAATTAATTCACTGCTTTTGAGTCAGGAGTTTGAGTACAGTTAGACGAGCCGAACGTACAAAAAGTGAAAACCTACTTTTACTACTAGGTACGTTGACTGCCTAAAGGTGTAGTGATGCATGGAAAGAAAATGCCACGAATAATAGCTAACAAAAAAATTTTACTAGATATCTTTCGTATTCTTATAAAACACATGCACATTACGGAGTCTATAACGACAGATGTGTGTGATCGTGCAGCATTAATATTAATCCTGCACGTGATTGCGTAACGATCGGTTGCACAATGCGATTCCTAAGCGGTCATGATAAATATGATAATATAATAGATACTATTGTATCGATGATTAACTAAGTATCGTTATATGATTTAATATTTTTACTAGCATTTTATTTAGTTTTGATTTTTATTTTACTTATTAGACATCAACATAATGTACGCTCTATCAGCAATAGAATATAGTTCAAATAAGCTAGATTACCGTCGTGTTTTTACCATTACAGATACCTATTTTGTTTCGAATTTTAATTTTTATCTAGTTTTGTTTACTGTAACAAGTACGGGCGGCTCTAGGGCGGCCGTAGAGCTGGAGATACTTAAAGCCACACAGATATACTGCAAAAGATTATTGAAACCTATTATAATACATATTTACAATCCTACATTGTACAATGCACTGTTACAACAAAAGTTCTTTCAAACTAGAGTCTTAACTTAGTGACAACCCCGCAAGGGCGTCGCAATATAAGGAGGGAACATATGTTCTTTTTTTATTTAACTTGTACTGTCCCATCCATCCATCCATCCATCAGCCAAAGGACGTCCACTGCTGGACATAGGCCTCCCCTATGGATCTCCAATAAGACCGGTTGGAAGCGGCTTGCATCCACTGTCTTGTACTGTCCCACTGCTGGGCAAAGGTCTCTCCCAATTCCTTCCATTCCTTTCTGTTCTGTGCTACCTCCGTCTAATCCTTTTTAAACCTCTCGATTTCGTCACGCCATCGTGTTGGAGGACGGCCTCGGAGTCGACTGGACAGAGGAACTCACTACATTGATACCTTTGCCCATCTGTCTGGGTGCATACGACTCACGTGTCCCGCCCTCTTCCATTTGAGCTTTGCAGATTTCAGTCCGACGTCGCTAACGCCTATCATGGAACGCAGTGTGGTGTTTCGGACGGGGTCTACTCTTTTAATACCAAGTATACTGCGTTCCATTTCTAGCTCTACTAGATAATAATTAGGAATCTAAGTATATATTATTTACTTATAGTGTCCTAGCATAGATATAAACTACTTACTTTCCGAAACAGGAATTTCCGGATTTGTGTCATGACATTTGATTTATTATGTTTCCTTATTTCCTCTCTTATAAAACATACCTACCCAAATGGAATCTCCAAAGAATTGCGATATTTTTTTTTATATTCAGAGATGTTTGAAATTTTGCTATATTTTTACATAGCCGTTTACTATTATGTCTATTATTGCTGTGTCAGAGTTGATCTCCTGTAGACAATATTCTTCCTCTTCGAAAACTGAAGTGCATATTCATGTTACGTTCAATCGAGTTACCAGAAAACGCAAAAGTCGAACATATTTTATCGCCTTTCGAAGTTTCCCATCACACACTTCAATGTGATATTACGAGTCGTCCCGCGAGATTTGATTCCCCTTTTCATCTCGAAGCGGTCTCCAAAAGGGATATTGAAGTGGAAGCGATTTTTTAACCTTTTATTTGCACTGAATGAACTCTATTAGCAAGACCATTTGGTAGGTTTTGTTCGAAGACTTTTATGACCTTAAGTGGTAAATTTTCAAGGAATGAATTAAAAATTGAATATGCACAGTATCTAACCAAACCTATATCTATTAAGAAAAAAAAATAATATATTATACCCAAGTACATTCATTTACCAATGCAAATCGTATTGGTTTATTTAGTATGGTTCGTGGGACTAAGCCAGAAAGACTTAATAATAAATAATAATTGACTTTCGTCATAATTGAGTACAAGCACATGATTTGACTCATATGTTCATCCTATTATTTCGTCCATTTGTCATGTAATTTCTTAACAACACATCCCTTCTAAAGGACTTAGCAAAAGAAATCTAATTTTAGTAATACATACATAATCCTCACCCAAATTATATAAATCCTACCACTCAGCAAAGAATTCTTAGATGTACTTAATAAATAATTGTTCTATGCCTACAATTTTTTTGAAACATCTAATCATGAAAAACTTGTGAAAAGTCTGTAAAATTCTCCACATTTACGCTGAAATGCGTCCTCCTGGTGTCCACTGTCACTCAAGGGTGGTGCACTTGAGCGCGTATCGGAGTGCTTGTCAGTGTCAAGCGTGACAGATGAGTCCCGCCTGTGCCTCCCCCCTCCCCATGCGTGTCGATAAATCCCTCTAAATCCCTCCCTGTCTGTCCGCGCTGTACTTAGGAAGCTCTTCAAAACTGCAGCGTACAGCTACGGCCTATAGGTTTTTATACATTAGTGACGAGACGAGAAAGTCACTCTTCAGATGGTTGATACAGCTATCATGTAATAGTTGAGCACTATACGGCCTTATTACAAGCTTTTATATAGTTTCACCTGTCCCGTTGTCTGTCAGTCATTTGAATTGTCTGGACGAGTAATTTGTCTTTCAATGGTAACCAGGGTCTGATGATGGAGCTGGAAGGTATCCCTATAAACTCTGTAGCTTCTGTAGGTAATGAAACGAGGCAAACCCATCGAGTTTCGGCTCGTTTGATTCGTCTTGGCGAGTACTTGTTCTGTACAATCATGTTTTGATAAAAAGATTTTTTAATTATATTATTCTTGTTAATAAACAGAGTTACTTTGGAGTATTTAATCCGTCTTTTACATGTCAATTAAAATCTTCAAAGTTACTCTGCGTTATAGTGACTATAACTACAACACTTTATCGTCTTGATTGAATATTTATTTATCTGTTACTGTTGTTGTAGGAACTTTAATTTCACTGGCTAGTTAAACAGTGATAGCAAATATTTGAATTCCCATAAAAATCTGAGTCCCTATCTGTTTTCCCTTTTCCCGAGATTATTTCATAGGTAGCTGTCATCTATCTGAAAATTCTAGCTATACTTTGTTTGATATTTATTTGTACATATTCAACGCATCATCCATATTAAATAAGTAGTTAATACATTCACGGTAGCTGATAAATAACCTCAACGCCGCAATTTCTCACAAATTACCAGTACATTGGGCTACATAATCGATTTTAAAGCATCCTTCACCGCTGAATATATTTTCCGATAAGAGCAAGCCAATTGGAAACTTTATGGGCATCGACAGCAATAAATCGAGAAATATCGGTCCAACAGTATAACGAGTGTGTACCGAGTCGGAGGAAGTGTATCCAATTTTAACCTCAATAGGAAGTCGAGAGCATTGTCATGACTGCAATAATGCGGGCAATATCCTGTGCTTTCTGAAATTGCAATTTGTACGAATACAGCCAACTTAGATCTTATTTGTACTATAATACTTCCTTAGCAATATTTTAAAGAGAGTGCACAAAATAGAGAGGGCGCCGTTTCGTTTGATTGTTTGTTTCGGATAATCCCCGGAATCACTGCATTCTTCATTTTTGAAAAATTCTTTCACTATTTGAATTCGTAGTCTATATATTATTATCTATATGATATGAAAATCAGATTCTTTGATCAAACCAACTTAATTAGCTTTTCAGTACGAATTCAACAAATATAATATTTATTTAGTTCTTGATGTTACGCTAACTAGTTGCAATTTTTCAGAAGTTATTTGTGTAACGCATATTTGTTTAACATTATCCTTAGTGAGGTTAAAAAACATGTACAGTAAAAAACAAAACATAAAAGTTCAGATAGAATTTGCGAAACATTGACATGCATCCTCAACAAGAGTTGTCACATTTCTAAGCGGGACACAATAATGCGGGAATTACGAGACAGATATTAATTATGTATCCCGGGCGAGAGACAAATGTGTCCCGGAGAATCGGGACCGATTGGCAACGTTTCATTAAACCTACAGGGGTTTATTCGGCGGATTTCGGCGATTACAAGCCGCTGCTTAACCTGTTTACCTGCCCTGAAAGTGAATCGTTAAATCTATAGAGTTGTTCTGTGATGTTGACAATGTGACGTGACATTCAAAACGAATAGAGAACCAGTATTTTTCACCTTCACGTTAGTATGAAAAACAGAAAAATAAGTGATTAAGTTCTTTAGGCGTACACAATATCTATTGAAAAAACTTACGTAAGTACTTAGCTACGTAACTTTTTTAAGTGCTAGAGACCTACATGCATATTTGCCACGTACCTACCTCATCATCATCTTGCCCTTATCCCACTAGGTGAGGTCGGCACAGCACGTTTCCTTTCGCCACTTCACTCTATCATACGTCATCTCATCATCAACTCCTTTCTTTCGTATGTCATCTTTCACACAATTCATTCACACTTTTTTGGTCTTCCCCTCCCGCTTTTGCCACTGACCATCATATTAAGAGATCTTTTTGTGACATGACTATCCTCCCGTACCTACCTATAGGTAGGTTATTAGACAGGGAATGTTGGATAACATGAATTCTAATTATCATACATTTTGCTACCGTTTAGGTACGCAGAACGTTATGTAAATGTTGTGCTAGGCATACAGTAAGTAGATAGGTGGTGTTCAAATCCAGACTTGATAAATCCTCCAAATTAGTGTAGGTAACTACATCCTACATCCCCACTGCTAGTTTTTACCAACAACAGGTAAAATAGTAGCCAAGTGATCAAACTCAAACCTATTCTTGATAAAAAAAAACCGGACATGTGCGAGTCAGGCTCGCATATCGAGGGTTCCGTACAAACACATTGTTAAAGTAATTAAAAACCTGTTTCAGCATGTGCTAATGAAGTTCTTTTATATGACACGATTTACTCACTTTGACTTTTGAAATGTTTTTTACGACATAAACGGCTCTAACTTTTTTAAACGATATTTTAGAAGTTTTTCTTTTACAGAACTGCGAGAGACCATAGGCATACGTATACAGTTTAAATTTCAACTCGATATCTTTAGGCGTTCCCGAGATAAAGAGTCTTGACATACCTACACACAGACGGACAGACGAACAACAAAGTGATCCTATAAGGGTTCCGTTTTTTCCGTTTGAGGTACGGAACCCTAAAAACATCAGGTTGCACTCCGGGAGTGCCGGCAGAAGTGAAAACTTGAACATCAATATCACAAACGCACACTCGCGCAAGCGCCCTGTGCCGTCTTACGAATTTCCGGACAGGTTACGTGTCCTAACGCGAGTTTTTAATTTTTTAAACTATTCCAAAAAGTACACAACGCTGCTAAAGAATTCTTAGATGTACTTAATAAAAGAAGGTTTTTATTAATGGAATTTCTCCCCCGTAAGAGGAAACCCAGCTTGAAACATTCGGTCATTCGGCGATCCCGCGTCGCACGCAACGCCGTTTAGTTTGTTTAACCGTCTTGATTGCCTCAATTAGTTATAACAAACGAAACATGCGATCTGTTAATTTTTTACCCGAATGCGTAGGAACGGCAGGTGATATTTTCGGATGTTTGTAACGCCTATGTTCCAAACCTATATGTCTATGACATCAACCTATGCTTTAACATACGGTTTAGGTGTTCTTGGGCTAATTGCAGTCCAAATAACGAGAGCGAATAACGAAAAAAACAGCCCTGTCTTCTTTCCTCTCATCTTGAGGAATGTGTGCTTTTAGGGAACTTGAAAGGCGATTGCGATTGAAAGGCGAGCCAGGATGCTGATAGGCAACGAAACCTTGACTGAGTCGAAGCTGCAAAGTCTCGAGCATCGATGTAGGGTGGCGTGTCTGTCAGCCTACTATCGGATATACTTCGGTGAGTGCGCCAGGAGTTGCTGGTTCCAACTGCCCCTTTCTCCTATCGTACGGCTAGACAGACGCGACTAAAGCGCCACCCTTTAATGGTGGACATCCTACGCGTTAGAACCAAGCGTTTTGAGTCCACATTCCTCATACAAACTGCCAGAATGTGGAACGCTTTGCCTGAGTCTGTCTTTCCGTTAAAGTACAATGTAGGTGTCTTCAAATCTCGAGTAAATAGGTATCTTCTAGGTAAGCGTGCTACATCCGCATATCTGCTTAACATCAGGCAGTGTGTAGTCAAACGCAAACCTATTTGAAATAAAATAAAAGGGAACGTACCTATCCAATATCCATACTACGTGACATATATGTTACAACTTTGTTGTGAACCAAGCAATAAGCTATGGACAAAACATTGTTAGGTAGGTACACTACGATTCATTGCTGCTATCGAATCATTCTAAAATGCCCACTTTGATTGGTTCGGCCAATATTTATAAGGCAATGTCGGCGGGTACAAACACAGGATATAATATTGGTACACATAAATTATTGTTGATAGACGGACAGAAGCAGCGACGCGACAGGCAATACATCAAAACGTCGTTGCGCATTACCCGTTCCTCCTATAGACGTGAAAACAACTAACTGACTAAGGCTGATCTCACATGACACAACCAAAATACAACCAGTTAGAGTTCGAGCAAAAAGAGAAGCGTCGTAGGTGAGGTCGCCCGTGTGCCATTTTACTAATTTTGTTATGTTGACAACACTGATCTGGAATTGCTAGTACAACTAAAAGTGTTTGATACTTTGTAGACACCAATTCGGTTTTCATCAGTACTCGCGTCTACCAAGTATAGTTGGTACCTTGGCTGACGATTAAAATCTGATTGTTAGTTCACCGTAACGCCACGACGGTTCTTTTTTTGCACATACTCTATCAATGCCGAAGCAACCAATTCTATTTATATTTCTATAGGGTGTACCTATCTAGACTACGAACGAACATGTTTTAGGATAGTATTGTACTTATCCTGAAATCGCAAAAAGCAATTGTTACATACAAAGTATACGTACCTACATACCTTTGACAAAGTGTATGGAACATCCGATTTCTTTTCGCGTTATAAGTTTATTCAAATTCAAGTCTTTATTCGTATAAATTGTCTCTTTATTCGCATAAATTGTTATGACAGGATCTTATTGTTACATTATTTTCCTTCTCCTGACAATAGCAAACACAACCAAAAAAGGATTGGCGAAATCGGTCCCGCAGTTCACGCGTGATGCCGTGACCAAGGGAAATATGTAGGTATATATTTTTATGCCACAGTAATTATTGCAGAAACATAAAAAAATTATAATAATGATGTTCAATTGTAATTGTACAATTAAATTACATTGCATCGTATAGAAATATGCCATAGATAAGGATCCTAGTACGACGCATCTTGTCGAAAACTAAATTTCAACAGAAACGTTACCAATCGCGTACAACTGACAATGCAGCTCTTTCAGGAGTCTATTACAAATCTATTCTGTTGATTGGCAATAGACGCCTGGACGAATGTATTCGTTGGCTGTTGTCTCGTGTGAGACTGGCGTAACTCTACTCATGCTTTATCTTGTTGATTGATCTTCAGAATGTTCCTGCAGATTTCTCACACGCAGTGCGTTTTTATCTTTAGTACTAGTATCGTGGATAGATAAGTAGGTGCGTATCTACCGTGAATTTATCAATAATCGTGTGATTTATCGATGTAATGTATTACAATTTTAAATATGATCGATTTCTTGAATAAATTAGAGCTGGGAACAGCTGGAACACCTGGGGATTCAAGTTGAAGCCAAAAATAAAAAAATAAGACTACGAAAAATACAATTTGGGAGTATTTCATAAAATAGCTGAGTAGGTAGAGCTAAAAAGTCTGATAAAGTAGAGTTTGAAACCCAGTTTGAAAAACTTTGACATTACCAAAGTTTTTAAAATCATATTGGATCACTGTGATCTGAACTGGAATTGAACTGGGACTGCTAATACAAATTATATTTAGGTACACTATAACATCTAGCTAGAATACCTTTAGTACGTGAAGTCAGCAGGTTTTATTTCTCGATTAAGAGCACTGCAAAACTCAAAAATTGTAACACATTGTGTAACTTCCGCTTCATTACACACGTTAATCAAATAAAACCTAATATTTCTCTACAGCTTTAAACAAGTAGACTTATTTATATAAAAGCTGACCCTCGCTGTGCTGTACTCGTCCAGAGATGGATCGAGGCGGGGCGGCGACCGCGAGACCGCAAACTAATCCTGCATCCTACCTCTAGTTGTAAGTAGGTATTCTCATTGTTTGCCACCCTTAGGGAAGCGAAATCGTACCGTAATGAGAGCTCTTCATCGCTACAAATACATAAGTATCTCGGAAACATTAGGAAAAATTCGAAGGGTGGTGAAGACTTTTATCCCCCTACGGCAGAAATTGCTTCCCAGGAGAGATGAGCGAAATTACTGGAATCCAAAACTCGTCTCTATATTTTGGGCTTACCCGGAATGTAGATTGAAATTTAAATGTTGCAAACGAGATTGTTTAGGCAATTCCGCATGAAGTTTGGGACACGGGATTACCTGCCGTGGAAAGTAATTTGTTGTTACGTTTCAGAGCTCCGCATTGGCATGACGACGCATGATGGAAATGCCTACATACCTATTGTGTGTTGCTGGCTTTATGATGAATGATTTACTGTCATGATTATGCCAGAAGTCGGATTAGGTAGATTAGGCATTTGTGCCATTATTTTGTGTGATCGTTACGATTGTGTTTAGGACACTGAAATTCTAGATTACAGTAAGTAGTAGATACCTACGTTGTAAGATTATTCTTGATTAACTACTACTTTTAACCAGATTAAAAGCAACCGAAATTAAGCAACGTTCCTCACGGTCAGTATTTGGATGGGTGACCGCGGGTGGCAATTTTCAACTGAGCGCTACCGTGGCTCAGATGACACGTTAAATTGTAGGTCCCGGTTGTTTTAACCGTTTAGCCATGTCAGAGGCCTTCAGGCGGCCTAAAAACTCTGACACCAGGGCTTGCCACCTGGCCTATACGAACTTACTTACTTACCAAATTAAAAGGTAAATTTGAACGCTGAAACGTTAAAAATCCGAAATTGTAGCTTAACTTAGCAAAAACTTTAAGCTTTTAGTTGTAAACGTGTGAATCTCAACAATCTCTTCAACTCTACCGTTCATACTTAGGTATGATCTTGGAAAATCGAAAATTCTATGTGAACAAAACAGAGCCAAGGTAAACTTTTGCAATCAAGTTCCGCACCATAAACATTAATACAAAATCACATTGAACGTAAATTATGAAGCACCGAGTTCGTACTTCACATAGGGGAAACAGAACTATGACGTCACACAAAATTAATGTGCCTGTAACACCGGCAGTACTCAGTCTCCAAAGAGCAGTTAACTGTGCTGCGGACAAAGGCGCTCAAACTTTGGCCCAACACGCCCCAACTTCAATATTTGCCTCAAACCACTACAATGAGCGCCGAAGCTCGATCGTGGACGATTGTGCTGGGTTCAGCAGCTATTTGTTTAGGCATTGATTGGGAACTCGCCGGAATAGGTAAATGGCTTCATCGTATGTATATTTGTTTTGTGTAGGTTAGGTAAATAAAGCTTGATTAGGATAATTCTTTACTCATATTTACCTACCTGCCTGCTGCCTGTTAGTAAATGCAAAAACTCATCCTCGGAGCTTTGTTAATTATTTTATTTATATTCATTGCTTTTTTCTTGTCCGATGATATAAAGTTTGACGCACGCTGTTTCGTAGGCTGCAAGCAATGTAATGCATAATCTAGCACCGTAGACGTATTCTTAATGTCATATTTATGCTGTTTACTCCGCAAAAGTTGTTAGAATTATGTTCCTTTTAAAATATTTTATCCTACGCTCAATTAGTACGTACTTTTCCCTTCAACCCCTTCAACAAAAGCTAAGGGTGAAAAGTGAGGGAAAATAACCAACTACGTAATTATAACTTACATACTCCCACGATTCTAATCATGCTTGCTTGTAACTTTTATTACTATAATAACACGAAGGTTTTATTTGTGTTATACCGAGTTTTTAGGATTCTTTGGGTAAGTAATAAAGAAAACCCGTACCAATAAGGTCCAGCTATTGTAATAAACAGCTTAATTCTTTTTCGTTAGGCAAAGGTCTCTTGGATCTAGTTTAGGTATTTCTTTTTCTTGATTATTTATCTTCTTTGATATTCAAAAGTAGTGCAGTAGCTGAACTTTTCCTTTATAAATAACGTAATTTCTGTCTAAATAAAATAAAAATAAAACACTCTTTTTTTTTAGAAACATTTAGAATTCTAATTTTTTTTTAATTGCTAAAGTGTTCGATAACTAAATTAAAATAACATCAAACGTAAGAATCCAACCTATCCAAAAACATTTTTCATCCACTTTTTAGGGTTCCGTACCTCAAACGGAAAAAAAACGGAACCCTTATAGGATCACTTTGTTGTCCGTCTGTCCGTCTGTCGTCGTTTGTCATCTGTCTGACATACACACATGTCAAAACTCTTTATCTCGGGAACGCGTAAAAATATCGAGTTAAAATTTAAACTGTATACGTATATCTATAGTCTCTTACAGTTGTGTAAAAGAAAAACTTCTCAGTTATCGTATAAAAAAAGTTAGAGCCGTTTATGTCGTAAAAAACCGAATATTTCGACCTCACAAAAACCAAAACCTACCGGGTACTTTCCGTTGACATAGAACTGTAAAATTTGGCGAGAAGCATTGTCTCAGAGTACACATATAGGAATAAATCTGAAAACTGATTTTTTTTATTTAAATCACTAAAAATAGGGTCTCAAAATTTACAAAATATGGGTTCAAAATTCAAAGTGAGTAAATCGTATCATGTAAGGTATCATATAAAATAACTTCATTAGCACATGCTAAAACAGGTTTTTAATTATTTTAACAACGTGTTTGTACGTAACCCTCGATGTGCGAGTCAGCGAGCCTGACTCGCACTTGCCCGGTTTTTTAGAACAAGAAACACTTGATAGCGCTAGCTGAAAACTTTTTGCCTAGACTGGGATGAAGCGTCGCGTCGGAGGCAAATAAACCCGCAAATACAGGCACAAAATAAATAATAGCACCCAGCCGTAGACCGAGTTTAATCAGAGTTTCCGCAGATGGAGAGCTGTTGTGCATCGGAGGAAAACTGGGGCGCATCTAGTATTTTAATTCGGGGCTGGTCTTTTTTTTATTCTAATTTATTTATTGGGACTTTTACATAAAATACATGGCAGTCCCATTATATATTCTAACTTATTCTAGCTTACTAACTACTTAATAGTACTAGCTACGTATTTCGGATCACTTGAAGCGACTCATCAAATCAAAAATCTGGTCGTAACTTTATAATGTCTTTTTAGAAAAATTAAACAGGGAATTTAGAACATTTTTGATAAAATATGAAAGCTGCAAAACATTCTATCTTTTATTTCTTAGAGAAAATTAAAAATCTTTATTTTTTTTATTTCAAATGAATGTAAATTTTTGATTTATTGCGTCTAGTAAAATAAGACTTTAAAAGATTCAATAAATAGGTACTTTCCCTAGATAAAAAAATGTCATATATTGCAACCTATATTGCTTGATGAGTATCAATTTTAAATATCGAAGATACCGAGTATCGATACTGGGCAACGATGCCACACAATGTTTACTTTCGTACTCGTGCTACTTAGAGTCAATACCCATAATGGTGGAGTTGATGGTAATAAAACTCACTTTTATCATTTAAGTCAACCACATCGAAATTGTAATAAATATCTCCTAGCCCCCTCTCTATTTTCCTTGAGTGCAGATCTGCATCAAGCATCGTAGAGAACTGCTGATGCCGGCTCTTCTATGAATCGGTAACGATGGTAATTCATTAGGGCGAGGAACTTTGATATTATTATGGTTAAATACTTCATTATAAACGTGCCATATCGGGCTACAATGGACCCACATTGTTTAAGAATAATTTCAACACATATTATGAACAATGAACACTAAATAACTAACTACGAATCGGTGTTATTTCTTTTTTTTTTTGACCGACGAAACAGATGAGGTTCTTAATGCGACGCGTATATTTTTTTATGTATAGCCACGCATAACTTTTTACATAGTGGTCCGATTTTGATAATTATTTTTTTATTGGAAAGAATATACTTTGAAATAGGTTTCATTTAAATTTTATCGAAATCGGCTGGGCCGTTTTTGATAAATCAAGAATAATGTGAAAAATGCTACATCGATCCTTGCGAACTTTTCGCTAATTCTGTACACGGCTGAAGTCGGTCATACCATTTTTCGCGAAAAATAATAATTATTTTTTCGTTTTCCTCGTGAAACGGCTCCCTACGTAGGTACATAATCAAATATGCATATTCAGATTTCCTTTAGTTTTCAATAAACACCGAGAAATTGTTAGAAACCAATAATTTCTCAACAAGTAAATTAACCCAGGGACTTCTTAGTCAGAAGAAAGCGCTCTATCAGTTAACCAAGTTGGTTGTCGAAATTTTATCTTTCGATGATTTTTCATTTTTCATTTTTCGATGATTGATTCTCGGGTGATACGTTTTCATACATATAAACAGAAATAATTATTTCTATCGCTGCATTTTAGTAGAGAGTGCTGCGAAATTTTACTCGACAAAACTGTAAAATAAAATCTTCGTCCCATTTCCTGAACACTAGTATATGGCTAGACCAGTCGATGTACTCGTTGTGCACCGGTTCAAACTGGGTCAGGTGACTCAGGTGCTTCCAGGTACATTGTACATGGGTAATGTACTTAATGCATTTCTAAGTACAATAGGTTGGATACTGCAGACACATAACATCTAATTCCAATTTTAGTATAGCGTTTCGATTTTATATGTACAAGCTGTCATGTAAAACTCAGATTTTTTAAACAGTGTAGATTCACGTTTAACCTCATTTTTAGCACGATTACTAACGGTACTTGTTTCGTAGTATCGAACTGTTTACTCTGGATTTGAAGACGTTTCCACTGCTTAGCGACATCCTTGTTGTTCATGTCAGAAATCTAGGATCAAAATATTATGCACTTGCAATAATTTGCGGGCTGTAATCAAACTCTATACCTATGAGGTAGAGTAGTAAATAAACGTAGAACATGGTATCAGCGTGTTCTAGGGAACTGTGTCGGTATAGATAGAAAAAAAGTGATAATACCACATTATTAAAATATATTGACTGCGATAATATATACTCAGGATCATAATATGGATTACAAACATTATCCGGAATTATTTATGAACCAAAAGTCAACATCGAAAGATTAGAGGTTTACGACTTTACTGACTCTACTTATCGACTCTTTATCGATGTGTGTCTCGTAGATTTGTCTTATTCTAAATTCTATTTTATGTCATCTTGAGAGGTTGTTAAATATCCCACCTACGCTGGTAGACTGACTTTCATTTCACGCTATTTAAGGGTATTTTAGACGTTGATCAAATACAGTACTGTAACATGGTTGTAAAGGTAAATTTTAAAGTTCTTTGACGCTGTTTTACGGTGTGTTTCCTGTCTCGGTTACGTGCTGCGACGCCCTAAGCATATTTTTTTTCATTTTAGATAGATACATTTTTACATTGCATAGCTCGAGCAAATATCTATTTAGATAGATATAGATATTTGCTCGGAGATTGCATAGCGCCTTAGTCTGGACTGGCTCTGAAGGTGGTATCACGGGAGTAGCGTGCAGCGCACTAAAGCTAGCTTTAAAAGTAACTTAACCCAATTAAAACGGAAGAATGGAATTATTTATTCAAAACACATAACTCAATTGTTTTACTAAAATATTGAACATGTTAAACATTGCAACATCGTTGCTGTTGAGAATGGTTTTTCAGTTAAAGTTTTATTCGACTGTATTCACAAATTGGTACTGAAAATAACTTGTCGTAGAGCGATTTTAGGTTCAGTAAAACCTAATTGAAGTGCAGAGTTTGTAAACATTCAGACAAAACTGATGGCTATCTAACTTCAACAAACGTGCCAAAACTTTGCCATCGTAGACCTACCAGAACGAATTTAGGTACCTACCTAAATGTTAATTCGTATTCTATGCAAGTCGTCGCATATAGTCGAGGAACGAAGCAATAGTTTCAAGAGATAGGCTAAAGCTGGGGATCTATTCTGGTATGCTCGAGATTTTCTTATAGCACTATTTGAAACCCTGACTCAAATTTTTATCCAAGAATTCTCGCGAAAGAATTACCTACTCTATATTATATTTTTTTAATGCCTGTTTTCTAATTCCAAGAATTATATCTCCATACCGAATATGCTGTCGAACACGTGTCAGAAGTATTTTTGTCAGAACTTTTTTGCACGTGTGCTAGTCTTGTTAGTAATAACTACAAATATCTGGCTTGATACACGAAATTGTATTATACCTACAACTACTGACAAAAAAAAACATAAAAAGTGATTAAGTTTGTTCCAATCACACGGTATAGAAATACACAATTTTAAGAAAAATACCGTCAGGTTGTTTAATTTTCAAAATCAGATTTATAGTGCTACGTACAGCTTATGTCTCTATGGCTGCTCCTAATTCTACTTTATAGTTAATCAAGCTAAAACTCGGCAATCACTGCCTACTTTTATATTGTACCATTGAAATAATTACCTAAAAGAATATGTCGCGTATTGCGAGTGACAAGCGCGATAGAGCTACGAGTACTTATCTTTGAGGTGAGTAGAAATATTAATTTGTATCTACACGGTAAATGACAAGATCGAAAGAGATAGGTACCTATATCTCGAGGTGGGTAGAATAGCAGTTCTCCTGGCCGGCCGGAGCGGCGGCTGGAAGACTGCCAACGCCTGCTACAAGTGTCACCAGCAGCGCGCGGCGTCACTCCACACGACAGATGCATAATTGGGTAACTGCGAAACGGGGACGCGATTAAAAACTTTAATTATTTCGCTGACGGGGAATAGCCGAATAAAAGCTTTGGAAATTGTGCACCGTTGAGTCAAACTTTTGCAACGTTTGACTGCCTCGGTGGCTCAGTAGTTAGTGACCCTAACTTCTGGATCAAAGAGGCGTGGGTTCGATCTCCACCCAGGGCAAATATTTATGTAGAGAACATAAGTGTTTGCTCTGTGTCTGGGTGTTATTTAGTTACTATCTATATAAGTATATATTTAAAAGTAAGTATATGTAGTATCTCAGTCTCTGACAGCCATCAGTCAGTCTCGTCAGTCAGTTGCGATTTTCAATAAATTGGTGGTATGGACACTTCTTCAAACTTCTGAACGGATGTTGATGAAGTTGAAAGAGACTTAGGTATCCAGTAAAATATATCGGTCCAATGGCTATTCTGGAAAATCTGTAGGAAAAAATTACCTATATTGCACATTCTTTGCATATTTATCTGTTTAGTCGCACTCGTCATATTGATTATCTGAATATTAGGTAATTCTCACAATATTAGCGATCAAACTGTAAACAACCTTTTAAAAGCCGGTTATAAATGTCTGTACTTAAAGAGAAGTATGTCTTTTTAATCTGCGATATCTATTACACTGCAAAGAAAAATTGTATCAAAAGTCGCTCCGTCTGGGCCCTCACCCTCTTGTACAGGGCGGCCTTTTATTCGGACCCCTCAGACTCGATCATGCGCCTTTTGTTCCTGCCGCGATGTATTCAATTCCCTCCAAAAATAATGTTAGTAGCATTCTGATTTACATTCTAAAATGTAGCAGATCAGTTTGATTCATTAACAAGAAACATAAAACAAGAATTAAATTAGGCACGTTCAATAATCTGGCGGTCATCTTCGGAATTTATGGTTCCAATAAAAAACTTATTATCATATTAATATTTCGAACGTGCATTTGGTTTGAATAGGCAACCATGATGGTTAGATACATTTTATGGAAACTCATTGGTTCGTCAACTTACGTACATCGAAGATAAGTGCGTCAGTAAACCGCCTACCAAAAGAGGATAATGTTTTTCAACTGTTGTTTTTAAACTTTCGCGATTTGAACACATTATCCTACTAATATTATAAACGCGAAAGTTTGTAAGGATGGATGGATGGATGTTTGTTACGCTTTCACGCAAAAACCACTGATCGGATTGAGATGAAACTTTGCAATAATATAGCTTATATATCAGAATAACACATAGGCTATAAATTATAATGATATTAATATAAAATCAAAATATCATGCGGGCGAAGCCGCGGGTAAAAACTAGTTATTATATACTATTATGAGGTATTTATTTATCTCGTAATCTTAGTGCGCGATTAGTCCCGTAGTATATAATAATGTTTTTAAATTGAATACCAAAGTAGGTACATCCTGGTACAATTTCGTTATATTTGTGTGATATTAAATACACAGGGTTTATCTTCACTTATCTCAGAGACAAGGCTTTTAAACTCTTCAATTACCTTAGCGTCATATACAGTAGGTAGGTAAGTAAAATAATTATTTACACACTAAATTACAGGCAGAAACATCCTTACAAGCCAATTATTATTTTTTATTTTCATCTATATAAATCAGAAACATCTTTACGACAATTTTTACTTTATTTTCTTTAGTATAAATATCGTTCATTGCCTAGCTTATTGTGTGATAATGCGTAGGCGCCGATGGACCGCTCCTCCTTTTATTGCGAAAGCGCCATTTTTTGCTAAACATCGGAAATGCCAATAGGCCAGCTTTTAAATTCAATGACAAGCACAAATGACTAATATTTTAGCAGTAATATTGTATATTTTTAAAAGCTATAGAATAAATTCGGCTCTATGATAAATTGAGAATAGTGTTATAAATTAATGTCTGCCAATTCGTGACTAGAAAGCGTTCAGCTTGCTAAAAGCTAGTTTAACGCGTGATAAGCCTAATTACTTATTTAAATACTACTACAAAGATATTGATGAATTATTTTAGCTGTCTACTTCCATTTTGTAGATGGGAATAATAAACGATAGAAGAGTTTTGCTTCAAAGTTATTTATAAGTAATACATAAATCAAATAGTTATAGAAATCCCCAGATGAAAAAGATATGACTAATCTAAGTATGTAAGTATCTAGTAAATTGAGGGAAAAGTCGTGGTTAAATCTGGTCTAAATGCGAAAAATAAATATTAAGATAGTTTTTTATTCTTACTCTTTTTTGTCAACGAATGATTGACTGAAAATTGTTATTTCCGTGCATTGACAGTTTCCCTTTTCCGAAACTGTCAATGTTGGATCGGGATTATAGAGCATCTTAATTAATAGGTAGCTTCACAGATATATGTAAAATATCTGTGGGTAGCTTGTGGGTAGCTTCCTTAGAACCTAGCCTATCTTTTTTTTCAATTCTTTCAACGTAAAACAATAATTACCATATGCAAATCGGTATATTGGGTATTACTATATTGTCCTCATATGACACCAAATATTTTATTAAAAAACAAACGCGAGAGCTTTTATGCCACTTCCGCTAGCAGCGACGGTGTATCGAGTTATCAGTGTCCAGTGTTCGGTTAACAATATCAACAAACAGTTTACCCATGTTCGGCCCTTGTCATATACATGTCGCCGCGTCCCGCGGGCGTTCAAACACAATTTAAGGGAGCAGGGAACTAACGCAGGCTCGATCGAGATTTTCTCGATCACTATTTTTTTGCACGAGAGGAACAGTGACGGAGAGTCTCAGTACGCGAGAATAGGGCTTGTTTGGTTAAGTTTTTCCAATACTTAGAATAAGCTTCTTTTCTTCCTTTGCTTTACATCTTTCTTAGCTAAGTGAAAAAGTCACTTTATTACAAATGTTACATGTATTGTATTGCATATATAATTTATATACTTGGCTACCCACCTATGATTTTAAAGTATGTTTTCCAATACCCAGTTTTTCGAAGACCGATTTCTCTACAACTTATAAAGATAAATATTATCTACCCTTCGGTAGTCAGGTACTTACCTAATAAAAAGGCTTAGCGAGTAGATAAATACGGAGTCGAACTTGAGTCGTCTTTACTAATTGGACAAGCTTATTAGTAAAGTTAAAACAAGCTTTCTTTGGTTCTGTCGTGGGAAAATATGGCGTAGGAGTGGCTCAAACATTGAGGTTTGTTCTTAACACCATAAGCGAAGGAACTATAACTTTTGTAACGTCTATTTTAATATCAACAATCAACATCATCGACATGATGTTTATCATATGGTTTAGTCATTTGTTATACCAGTTTTACATGGGTACTAGCTTTTGCCCGCGGCTCCGCCCGAGTGGAATTTAACTTTTTTGCTATCCCACAGGAACCTTTTATTTTTTCGGGATAAAAAATAGCCTATGTCACTTTCCGGCCCTTGAACTATATCCATGTCAAACAAAAATCAAGTCGATCCGTTGCTTCGTTGCTACATGAAAGAGGAACAAACCAACAAACTTTTCGGATTTATAATATTAAGTATGATTCCTTTGATTATGTTCTGTGATCAAAAGGGTATTCTTTTTAATAAAGAGTAGACAGTGAATAGAACTCTAGAATTTAAAGACATTAGCAACATAGAGAAAATGATATAAAGTTTTGTTATTACTACAACGATTTATATTCCCAAATATCGCTAATTACGTCGAAGATCGATTGATTCAGAAGTGTTGTAAAGATTCCGTTGTTATCTCGGCGTTTACTGATGACTTCACATGGTCGTAAAAGTATTAGGTCTCGTGTGGGAGGGCGTCTTTATCTATCGGGAATGGTGTGGTAGCGAGGATACTTGTAAAGAGATACGTCAATAGCTTCACGCTAAGCATTGCGGGGATCTTCTCACTAAATTGAAGTATTAAGTTAATAAAAAACAATTTTTGATTAGATGACTAATCACAGCTGTTTTAATTTAATAATTAATTTGAGCAGTGATTTTTGGGTGTGTACTTGACGTTTTTGTAACTTATACGAAATAATGAATCCCTGATGTGTCTCAAAAATCAGCTGATCTGTAAGTTTTACAACTTTTCGTAAAGAAGATGTGCTTGTGTCAGTTACCAACTCAGTAGAGACACCGTATTTGAAAGTATTCGCTCTATGGCTGGTTGTAACGCCGCACTGCCAGCATCCCGGTAGCCAATTGAATATTAAATAGGGCCAAAAACTTAGATACTTGAATATTAAATAGAGCCAAAACACTTGCTTAGCAAAGAAGATGTTCTTGTTTTAGTTATCAGTTACTAACTCAGTAGAGACGCCGTATTTGAAAGCATTTTCTCTATGGCTAACTGTAACGCCGCACTGCCAGCATCCCGGTAGTCAATTGAACATTAAACTAGGGCCAAAAACTTAGGTACTTGAATATTAAATAGAGCCAAAACACTTGCTTAGCAAAGAAGATGTTCTTGTGTTAGTTACCAGTTACCAACTCAGTAGAGACGCCGTATTTGAAAGCATTTGCTCTATGGCTGGCTATGTAACGCCGCACTGCCAGCATCCCGGTAGCCGATTGAATATTAAATAAGACCAAAAACTTAGATACTTGAATATTAAATAGAGCCAAAACACTTGCTTAGCAAAGAAGAATGTTCTTGTGTTAGTTACCAGTTACCAACTCAGTAGAGACGCCGTATTTGAAAGCATTTGCTCTATGGCTGGCTGTAACGCCGCACTGCCAGCATCCCGGTAGCCGATTGAATATTAAATAGGGCCATTCTGTCGTCTGCGTCTGGGGTAACTTGATAACATCGACGGTGGAATTTTATCCGACCCCGAACGATGGATACAGAGTCTAGCTATCGATTTGGAAGCCATGTGGCTGGATAATTGCTTCATGAATTCAGATGTAGTATTAGTTACACGCTTTAAAAATGATCATTAGATTCAGTTGTTAGTTAATATGGGTAGATAATTTATTTTATCTTGCCTTAGTCTCGAGTTTTAATGGTGTCTTAACTAATGGGTTTTGAAGGTAACTTTCGTTTTACTACTTCTGGCGCGGAGTGACATCCTTAGACTTTTAAATATTTAGTATGTACTGGTAGGTAGGTATTCCTACTTACTTCTGTTCCAGAAGAAGTTATGTGATGTTCGAGATTATTTTTGTCTCTTTCGTTGTCATGGAATAAAATGAAAAAGACAATCTCAAGTTCACAAAAATAGTGTGTATCACGTAACGTAAGTTTATTTTTGACTGACGAAACGAGGAGGTTTTATGTATAACCACGCAAAACTTTTTAAGTAGTGGTCTGATTTCGATATTTATTTTTATTGGAAAGAGTATACTTCAAAATTGGTCCCATTTAAATTTTATCGAAATCGGCTGAGACATTTTTGATAAATCAACAATAATGTGAAAAATGCTACATCGATCTGCGATATATTCACGAATTCTGTACACGGTTGAAGTCGGTCATTCCTTTTTTTGCTAAAATAAATTATAACGAATCTACTTGCTTTACACGCACGGACGTAGTTATGTATATTTCATAAATTTGCATTATACAAAACTTGCCGTGGTGGTCTAGAGGTAGTGACACCCGCCTTACAATCGTGAGGTCGTGGGTTCAAATCCCCGGTCCCGTACCAATGAGTTCTTTGGAATGTATGTACGAAATTTCACACCACTGGCTTTTCGGTGAAGGAAAACATCGTGAAGCAACCTGCATACGCCAGTAGAATAAATTCGATGGCGTATGTGAATCTACCAACCCGCACTGGGCCAGCGTGGTGGATATGGCCTAATCACCCTTCGTGGGTAGGCCTGCGTCCTGCAGTGGACTGTTAAAAAGGCTGATACAGTACAGTACAAAACTTGAGAACGACTGAAGATATAGGAAGGTACATATGATATATAGATCATATAAAAACTTCTGCGTCATAAAAAACCTTTCGTCGGCACATCTCGCGTTCTTGCACATTGTTATCTAGTGCGATAATCGTCAGACTGGAGTGCTTTCTGCAGTTGCAAGCGTTTGCACCGTTAAGTGTCCTGATGATCTCACCGACTTAGAAAACGGCTGGTTCCACTTGGCGATTCCAGCTATAAAAACCAAAAGAGGACAAAAAATCATACAGGATCATCATCATCATCCACAGCCTTCTTTATCCCATTGCTGGGTATAGGCCTCTCTTTTAATGCACCATCTGCCTCGGTCCTGTGCTAATCCTGTCAGCTTCGACTCGCGATTTCGTCATACAGGATGCGATGCGCGAACTACACCTATGGGATTATTTTTCTTCTAAAAGTAAGAACAAATTAACCAACAAACTATATATCGAAAGTTTTCAACAAAAAAAAATGGAACTCATTATAATGGTTTTAAATTTCTAGTTATAGGTACTTTGAGGTACCTACCTAAGTACGATAAGTACACAATTGTCGCACTGCTCTGTAAAAGAAAATTTGTAGCTGGATGAATTAATTTATTATTTGATCATGATTTTATGATGTTATTAATAAAAGGCTGCGACATATCGAAAAAACGTCTGCATCCACTTGAAAATCTAAACGGTAAAAGCTGGCATTAACTGTAATAAAGCGAGCAACGCAAAAGACAGGAACAAAAGATTCTCCAGTTCGGCTTTCTCCAGTCCTCATTTGAAGTTTACGTGCCATCGAGAAATCTCCCCAGTTTCTTTATCTAAAGATTCTTCCAATATGGATAAAACGTTTTTAGCGCAGTTTGCAGTTATGGCTTTGAGCTTGTTAAAGCTTGTTACCTTATAAGCCCAGTAAAAGATTTAGACGACTGTCGATGTCGACTCATCGAAAGGATATGTACGTTTTCATAAGTAGCGTGGGACGTGTTCGAGTCCAAGTAGGTACGCGAACTATGCAGCTTGCGCAAAAACACCTTATGGAAGACAAAAGCATGCTGAGCACTTCCCCTCAAAAAAGGCAAAAACATTTATATTATAACTAGTTTTTACCCGCGGTTTCGCCCGCATGATATTTTGATTCTTGACGCAATATCATTATAATTTATAGCCTATGTGTTATTCTGATATATAAGCTATATTATTGCAAAGGTTTATCTCAATCAATTCAGTAGTTTTTGCGTGAAAGAGTAACAAACATCCATCCATCCATCCATCCTCACAAACTTTCGCGTTTATAATATTAGTGGGATTTATAGCCTATGTGTTATTCTGATATATAAGCTATATTATTGCAAAGGTTTATCTCAATCAATTCAGTAGTTTTTGCGTGAAAGAGTAACAAACATCCATCCATCCATCCATCCTCACAAACTTTCGCGTTTATAATATTAGTGGGATAGGATGGTATTATTAAGCACAATTAAAGGTTTCTGGGTAATGTATTGGATGAATTTTTAGATTCAATTTATTTTTGTTTGACTGTTGTTGTTGTTTTTAAACATTTGTGTCTCACTGCTGGACGAAAACCTCGCCTTTATCTTTCCAGTTTTCGTGATTTTGTCGAATTAATATCGGAAAACTAAAGTAATTTTTTGAGTAGGTATTTCAAATGATACAAAATCTTTACGATTTACCAATCCCGCAATTTCGGTAAAAACAGCGAGTTCCATACATTTTAAAATGCAAAATAGCGGATTCTTTTTCACGATTTTAACTTGGTCCTATAGTAAAAGTTGTAATAATATCGTAGAATACGAATATGTTCGTCGTCTAGTGAATCGCTATGTAGCAAGTACGATAGAAAGTACCTTTTTAAATCAACTGTAAAGTGCAGAAATTCGATTTTGAAAAATCAAAGATTTCGCAAAAATTACTTAAGGGCTAAAAGAAGTTTTTCAACGATCGATGAAGTAAATAATTAAAATAAAATAGCCGTCTAGACGCGAGGCGCCAGACAGCGGCGGTAATGGCGCGACTGCACCGACACAGCAAAGGCTATTTTAAGTGGCCCTGGGCTTCCTGCTCTATATATTAATCGTGTCATGAAAAATATCTCGTAATAATACAGGAAAATGATATAAAACTCACCTAAAACTTAAAAGCCAAGATCTTAAAAAAGGAATTGGTGATTTCGCTTTAAGATGTATTTAAAAATGGAATGTTAATCTTAAAAGTGGAATTATCCAATTAATTGGTGCTGCGTTTCCAACCACAAATGACATAATATTGTGATATGATTTCTTCAAAAGGGTTTATTTCTGAAATGTTAGTAATAAATTCCCAAACAAAACAATAATGTGAGTGGGACTTTTGATCTCTCGTTCTATGAGTAGGTACCTATGCTATTATTACCGCACCGCAACTATAGATGAATTAAATGTCATAATATTATTTTACGACAAACATAGCGTAAAATACTTAAAGTGATATCTAGTGTTATTGTGAATGACAGTGTATGGTTTCCTCTTTTAATCTGTGGTATGGTTTTGACTACAGTAAAAGCTCCTTATTCGCGCTTCCTTTATTCGCGTTTTCACTATTCGCGGATTAAAAAATTGCGACCCAATTTCTATATTCGCGACTAAAAATTTTTTTATTCGCGGATCTAATAAGAACATACATAATAATAAAATTATTCCAATAGGTATCCATCCCAATATCCTAGTAAAATAGATCTTATTACATGTTTGCCTAAAGTATGTTGTTAAATGAGCCGAGGCCTTTGACACAAGCCGCCTTCGCCGCGATCGGTGATTTTGAGAATGTAAACAAACATAATGAAAGCAACCTTATGATTAAACAAATAAAGTATATTTTTCAATGTTGTTGTTCCGTTTATAGTAAAAGCCGCTTTGCGTGTTTTATTGTTTCGTCTTTCACATTCGTTACAAAAAATGTGATCGAGTAACACTTCTACTGCACTCTTCCTAGTTTATAATGTCAACTAAAAAAAAATGAGAAACGAGTTTCGACACAAAAAAAATCTGTGTTACCGCTTAAGGTGAAAATAGAAATGCTTGATCGTTTATGCTTTGGAGAGTCATTTGCATCCATATCACGCTCATTCAATGTCAACGAATCAACTGTACGATCGATAAAAAATCCGAAGATAAAATAAGGCGTCTGTAGCTTCAACTTGACTGTCAGCGAAAATTGTTCGTGATCCAGCAATAGAAAAAATGGAAGTGGCGTTGTCATTATGGATCGAAGACCGCAACTAAAAAGCCATTGCCTAAGCCTTAAGATAATTAATTAAAATGTTCAAAAACTTCAATGAAATTATTTTTTTATGTATTTGTTTTTTTTTTATTTTGTCACCTAGGAACGTATCCCCTATAATCCCATATAAATAACCATTCTGTATTCACGGTTTCTGTATTCGCGGCATATTTATGGAACATATACCCCGCGAATAAAGAGCTTTTACTGTATTCTGTTCATTTCTCACCACACACTTAGATTATTAGTTAGGCGTCAACAAATACGTCATTTTGAACTAAGTACCTAATAACATGTAAAGTATGAATTTGATTGTGTTACTATAAATATAATTTACTTACGCATTCCTAGAATAATTTAAATATAAAGTGGCGTAGCTATAAGTTTGTTTACAATACAATTTGTATTATTTTTCCTTTCTTTTGTTTTTGTCTGATAAATGAATGTCTATTGTCTTCTTAACTGAAGTATTTCACGGAATTTTGTACGCACCAAATCACAATTTAATTTTTAACTAACCAAAGTTGTTTATAAATATTTGTTTATCTTTAGGCAGGTGGTAGAGTTTTAAGTGTAAGTAAATACTTTTTCTTCGATATCTTTTATTTCATTAAATGATATCAAAACCAACTATTCTTTAATATACCTGCTCGTACTAAGCGATTCGCTTATTTCGCTTCTTCCTACATAATGCCGACCTCCAGGGATTAGAATGCCCTGCCTCTGTCATTGTTTTCTGACAATTATAATTTGGATGTCTTCAAGTCAAGATTGAATAGGTATCTTCTAGGTATACATACTCCATCTTCGGCTACAACTTCGCTTCCCATCAGGCGAGTTAGTGGCCAAATGTAGCCCTATTATACATAAAAAAAAATTATACGTGGTACCTATGTTGAAAAAAACGGAAAAAGGTATGATTTTTAGAAACTTCTATAACTCGCGTATATATGAAAAATATTTACGAATTAAGGTATAACTGAGTGCGAGCAAAAAGAAATAAACTTTCAAATCTATTGATGCAAATTATAAAGAAAGTGTTGAACTGTACACAGCTTCCCGGAAAATCATTACCACTCGTTACAAAAAAATGTGTCTAAAATAGGCAAAAGTTAGTCGAGCCGCGCATGCGTGGTCACCCCTCGCGTACTACGGTTGCAGGGCGACCTCGGAAGGTCGCCGCCCGCCATTCAGTGTTCTCATTGATTTTCGACCAGCCAGCTGCAGGTCGAGCGCGAAATGACCGGTTGACTTGCCGGCGACACGTGTGCATCGGCTTAACACTTACTGCACTAATGTCCCTTCACTAGTGGTAGTGATTAGTTTTACGGTTCCGTCGCTGATTTACCCATAGGTATAAATATCCATACGTATTTTTCGTGGAGTAGTGATGCTAAGCCCTATTAGCTCATTGTAAATTGTAAGTGTAAAGTGCCTTTATGAACAACTTTTACTATAGTGAAGGAGCAAAGTTTCGGCTATTTCATTTTCTTTTCAGCTAGTGCTGGACTAGGCCAGCGTGATAGATATGGCTCAATCGCTCTTTATGGCACAGCAGTAGACTACTAAGAAGCCGGTACAGTGTAGATAAAAAAAACCTTTAGCACACAATACAGCCAGGAAAATGAAATAGTGGATGGTTAGTAGATTCACAAACAAAGTCAAAAATAAGATTTTCCTGTGGAAAGTTTTTTTTTACAAGAGTTCGTCTCATTATAAACTGGTTCATAAAGATGCCCACTTAAGTACAAGTTACAATGAGGTCTTTTCGGTTTAGTCCCGCCGTTCCGTGTAATCTAAGTTTTTCCTACTTCGAGGAGTGATAAATATGTGTGATTTGTGTTACGTTGATCAGAAAATACGATGGTTACGATACGATGAACGTTAATGTGTTGATGGCAGATCTAGACCCTAGATATTAACTATGTTATGCGGACTGCCTCGGTGGCTCAGTGGTTAGTGACCCTGACTTCTGGATCAAAGAGGCGTGGGTTCGATCCCCACCAGGGCAAATATTTGTGTGATGAACGAGTGTTTGCTCTGTGTCTGGGTGTTATTTAGTTACTATCTATATAAGCATGTATTTAAAAATAAGTATATGTAGTATATCAGTCTCTGGCAGCCATATCACAAGCTTTGCTTAGTTTGGGGTCAGAGGCCGTGTGTAAGATGTCCCAAAATATTTATTATTATATTTAAGTATATGTAATTAACCAAAAAAATAGTTCTGTTTAGCTGCAAAGGTGAAATTTTGTGTGATAATCCTCTGATTTTGTTTCAAATATTTTATCTTCAAACGAACAATTCTTGTATATTTATATTTTTTTTATTAAGTAGTGCAAACTCTCAGATCTAAGAAACGACTCGAACTTAGGTATTTAGACTTCGAGGCGAAATCTCCAACGAATTTCGAAGAAAACGCAAAAAAATAGTTTTTTTTTTTATTTTGTCACTACTTTCGGCTTATTTGAGTTTCGAGACAAGATTTTCTGCCAATGCAAATTTGTTCTGTATTATAACGCGACTTCATCTTCCCCGAATCTGGTTTTTATGTCAGCTCTTGCGGTTTCCGCTTTTCTAGCTTTATTATTTGTTTTTATGTTTACGGATTTAATATTGGAAATTGCACTGACACATTTCTATTTTGACAATTTGGTCATGCGTGCGGTAAACGGCAGAAATATAAAAACCACAATTGCAAGAAAAAAATGAGTTAATTTAGGTATACAGCAATAAAGCACGTTCAGTTTGTGGTTTCTATTTAGGTAGGTTACCAGCCTCTTAGTAAGACTCGACTGTTACAAGTTTATTGTTAGGTGCCAACTAATGTGTGAGTAGGTAACTCTCGTTTCTCTACATGTCTACATTTTAAGTTCAGGGAAAATGAAAACAAACAATTCATTTTCCTGTTTATTTTTGAAGGAAGTTTGATCAAAATTTTAAGTAGGTTTATTCTTCTTCTTCTTCTTAGTTTTGGCGTCGCATTATTGTGCATTTGCCAGTGTCAAGTATTAGGTTTTAATAATTTTTGATAATACAATTTTATCAAAATAGTCACTGTCGTAGTCTCGTCATAGTCCAATAAAGTCGCTGTCAAGTCCAATCATAGTCCAAGTCATACCTCAGTAAAGCAGTGGAGACTTTACTAGAGAGAGGTGTCTATGGAGTTTTGGTAACAACACGGAACAACATGATACGTCACATTATATCACTTGCCTACACTCATGCACGTAAATCAGCTCATAATCAATGAAATACCATTTTCACTAATTATCACTGATAAAAACACAAGTTAAACAAAATAATACAATGAGGAGGAGAAGACATGATTTTTCCGCGTTCCCGCCAAAAAACCGTAGGTTTATTCAGTTAGGTATTATCCTATCTTTGTCGTAGCGTATATATGTATGTGTATCTACCTTAACAATTCTAGCGATGACTGCATATTGGTTGACGCTTCTGGTTCACGTGTTATATGGCAATATGGGCTCAAATCTCAAGAATGGTTTTGATCTGCCGTTGAATAACGATATATACCTAATGTTATTTTCAAGCGAATAATAAAAAAATAAATAAAATTCCTATTTTTATCACTGTGTCTTATCTTGGATAAACATGTTATAAATGTAGGTATCATTAATTCAAATTAGCCAAAAACTCTAGAAAACCTTGATAAGAGAGCAAACAAAATTGATATTCATCTGTTTTAGACGTGGGTAAAATTAATTGCTCACCATGAAAAAGCAATTTCAAACCAAATTGAAAGAAGAAAAATCAGCCAACACGTAACCTTTTTATATTCGAACCACAGATAAAATACCAAAGAAATTCGAACCGTACCTAATTCTGAAGACGCGTCAAAAGGAAAATAAATAAAATATTTATAGCGAAACAGCAAATTACACATGGGATTAGGATATCCATGAATTACAAAAAGGTCAGCCAATGAACTCGGGTCGTACGTGAGTGGCGATACTCAATTGCGTAGAAACTCAATAATAAGGACGAGTACACAGTATTGATATAATTATACAATACATTGTACCTAATGTTAGCTTTTTGCCGCGACTCTTGTAGAATTCGAATCAGAAAAATTGTGTAACCTTCGAACCTTTTATATTTTTATGTTTAGTTGGACTAAAAGATACTATTTTCTTCTTACAAAAATCAGAATAGATTTCAGAATACTCTCAATCATATGGTTATTATACAATGTATTTTGTTTCAACATCATTGTCCTATCCTAAAAAAAACCCTGAAGGAAACGAGATGTATGTATAACAATAACAATTACGTTAGATTTGATACAATTATCTGGTATGAGGATTGAGTATAGCTTAGATCGGGGAAAATGGTCTGTTTCTCCGATTTAAAATATCAAAACAGTACCTACTAGAGGAAGGTAAAACTTAATCTCTTCTCTAACTAACGGACAGCATTAAGCGTAGGTACATGCCTATTGTTGTAGTATTTTCTTACAGAATCCTATAATTTATTATTATTTTTAAATAGTATTTGTGGTTAGTTATGGTTTGAGGCCGCACCGTATGGTTCTCGGAACGTCTGCATCTGGTCGTGAATCACTGGCGCCGAGTCCGGCTTCAGTTTTTGTCATTAACCGAGCAAGGCTAATTGTTTGTTTCATTAAGGAACTGTTAAACAAGTATGAGGTAAACGCCAGTTTAAAATATTCATATTCGCTTCTTTTTCTTGTTAATTTCGCCTTTCATGCGAAACGGTGTAATCCTCACTCGGTGTACCTACATATACGAAATGATCTAACTTTGCGTTTTTGTGGCAACTTGTAAAGTAAAAGTTTTGCTTTTCTTTGTCTTTATATTTTTTTTTTCATCTAGGTACAAAATGTGATTAGCACTTCTCTTGTTTGTTAGGTTGTGTAATATTTATTTGTGATTAGTATAACAAATATCTATGGTATTCTCGGTTTCCACCTATATATATATATATTTTATGCAATTATTGAAAATTTTAGGGTAGAGTTACGTCATGTATCTAATATATATATTTGTTGATAGTTTACTGAGCTGATTTATATACATAGATAGATACTATACTTCATGGACTAAAACAACCGGACAAGTGCGAGTCAGGCTCGCACATCGAGGGTTCCGTACAAACACATTGTTAAAATAATTAAAAACCTGTTTTAGCATGTGCATTTCAACTCGATATCTTTACACGCTCCCGAGATATAGAGTCTTGACATACACACAGACGGACAACAAAGTGATCCTATAAGGGTTCCGCTTTGTCTGTTTGAGGTACCGAACCCTAAAATCGATCTCGGTGATTAACATACAGCCTAACTTCACCCCGGTCAAATTTTGGTGCTTATCAAATAACGGACAAAATCACTAAGTATGAACAACGCAACAACGAAATAGTACAACTCTACTTGTAACTGGTACTATTTTTGTTTACTTAATCATAGTACATGTAAGTAGTTTTCCACTGATTCAGAACTTAGTGGCTTCTTCAACCGACCCAACATCTTGTAGAGCTGGATGCAACCCATGACGTACCTCTATGACTCATACCATTCATTCAACCAGTTCCCTCAAATACCTACACGCAAGTATCTATATTTATGTTATTACTGTTTTTCAGTAAGCAATTATTGTCAGTATTCCCGCAGGCTTCATCGAGAACACCAGAGCAAACAATTAGCTCCCGTAATCACGTTTTATTTCGGTTAATGAACTTGTTGGTGTAATTAATTAATTTGTTATTAATGTTGGTTCAAGTGGAAATTATGTGCTATTGTAGAGTGACTAAGAGGAAGGTGGCCCGGAAAACGCCATTGGTATGTTTGTTTACTTATGGAAATGTATTGGTAGACGTAAACATTCAAAAGTCTAGAAACATAACTACGTGTATCTATGAACTTATCTCACGCTGAGCAGGCAATTTAAAGTATCTACCTATCTAAAAAATATTAGGTTGTTCAGCAACGAATATTAAGGTATTCTTTATAGGTATGTATCCGATATTCAGGTTTGCTTTAAGCCTGTAGATATTAAAGATTTTATCTTGAACCCGTACTTATCATTCGTCTTTGGTGATAACTAAAATAGGTAAGTATTTAACAACGATCTAATTGATAGACTGAGATTAAAATCTGTCTAAAATAAAGAGATAAGAGCCAAAATTAAGTCATTCGACAAAATTGGTGTTGCTATAAAATTTTATTATCAGTAATGTATTTAAGCGACATAATTAATGTCCGTTTTAGCCAAAAATTAAGACATCGGCAGCTTTAATGAACCGGGCTGCCTTCATAAAATATTGTTTTTTTATCGTAAATATTTTATTTATTCTTTTATGCGACATATATGCAAATAAATTACATACCTATTTAATGTAGGTAGGTACATATTACCTAATAGGTCATAGGGAGATTATTTTCAGGTAAGTAAGTAAGTAAGTTCGTATAGGCCGGGTGGCTAGCCCTGGTGTCAGAGTTTTTAGGCCGCCTGAAGGCCTCTGACATGGCTAAACGGTTAAAACAACCGGGTCCTACAATTTAACGTGTCATCCGAGCCACGGTAGCGCTCAGTTGGAAAATGCCACCCGCGGTCACCCATCCAAATACTGACCGTGCGGAACGTTGCTAAATTTTCAGGTACATCACATTCACATACCTACTACCCCAGTAGGTATGTGACGACATTTGTGGTGTTTATTGTTACTGAGGGGTATTTTACATTGTTTTGACATGACCACATTATGTCATGTTGGTTTATGGTTGATGTGAGATATTTTTGGTTCGTTCTTTCCACGATGGCATTTTATCCGCAATATAGGTACAAAATTACATAATCTACATTATGGCTACATATTGCTGTAACTTTGTAGTTTTTAGTAAGTTTTTTAACCGTCGCTTTTTTAATCCTTTCTCCTGATGTGTTTGTTCTTTTTAACCGACTTCATAAAAGGAGGTTTTCTATTCGACTATAGGTATGTTTTTTTGGATTTATGTTACGCGATTAATCGACCAATTAATTATGAACCGATTTTGATAATTCTTTTTTGTTTGATAGACTATATTTCAGAGGTGGTCTGGGTGGGTTTGTACTCTTTGTACCTATAGCCCAAGTGGCGAGCCCTGGTGTCAAAAATTACAAAATGGTATACATCGATTCGATCGAACTATTCAAATTTTGTAGGATTGAAGTCGGTTGAACCATTTTTGGCGAAAAATAATTTGGTATGTCATGTACATTTCTCATTATAGCGTCAATAAAGTGCTGTATTGTAAGGAATGTAAGGTATAAGCTCGTTTCTTGCTACTCTCGTCTCATCAGACAGACTAGATCGCGGCAAGCGGGCGTTCCGCTGTTATCGGTGTTTATCGTTGCATAACCGATTGCGTCGGAAGCAGACATGTCCTGCCTCAACGGGCGGGTGCAGCCGCCTACACCGCCGGGTAGGGTCGCCACTTCGCCGTCTTATGTAGCGAGATAATTAGATAATTTGCTCGGGAACTCTGCAGCTGGGCTTGTACCATGATGTGAGATTTCGTTTGTGTTCGACATTGGTATTCATCGGGAACTATTTACCTACCTATTTTGTTCGAGTTTGGGTGCGATAGCGCTATCTGGTGACACAATTAAAGATTGGATGATTGATTTTGCTTTAGTCCAGGCCTTCACTTTATGCTGTTGAAAATACTTAGTACTCCCACAGATTCTTCTTAATAATAAAAATAGTACATAACAACAGAGCTTGCATGGGTTCTAGTAGAATAGCATGAAGCGACTTTCTTAGGGTTTCTTTGACGTACCTACTTACTGTAGAATTAAAAATGATAATGAACAATTAAGTACTGTGATGGTGTAGCGGCGGAAGCTATTGCCCTAGCAAATATTTACAAACGTAAACGTAATTTATCTAAATTGAAAAATATTACAACAATTTAATAGTAGGTAGTTTTTTCGAACAAATAGGCACTAACATAGAATAAAGTTATTACCTAAGGTAAATACTTTGTACGTTCTCAGTTACTAAATACTTAGTAGTAAACCTTTGTATATTATTGTACTGTCATAACAGATTTCTTAGTCATCTCATGGTAGTGTACAGAACTGGTGTCATTATCATTACTCAAAGGTATACCACTACATGATTGGAAACCCTACATTGCACAATGCGATCCGTCATTATCGGGTGTGTCAGATTCGGAGCGAGCGCTCCGCGGCGCAGCTGCGAGTACCACATGCCGAATTAGCACGCGCGGTGTCGGTTTCCAATTAGACCTGGTACAAATAACACTCCCTTGACAACTTTCTCAATCTATTTTTATTTTATAGTGCTTATCCACACTAGCGTCAGCGTCAGAAGGCGAACTAGCTTAGTTGGAAAAGCATCGGGATGGTAACCCGCAGATGCAGGTTCGAGTCCCGCGTTGGCGACAAATTTTTGAATTGTTTAGCACAAAAATTACTTTCTCGATGCTCGTAGGAATTTGAGACTTCATAGCGTTTTGATCCTTATAGCTGGACAGCAATCCGTAAAAATATGACCATTGTTATGTTACAAAAACAAGAAACACTTAGTACCTTTCTTGCATTGTACAATTGCTAGCCGTAAACATAAGCTAGATACAAATTATCTGTAAGTTACATAACTGCATAGAATAGATAGATAATTCTGTACACATGATTAAGCTATAAACCAATCATAAAGATTTTACTGGTTTCCAGGTACCACCTGTCTGATAACTAATATAGCCACTTGAATTTTTATATATCTAAGACACCCAGCTTTCAAAATGTCGCGTAGGTAGTACATAAGCAACAGTTTTTACAACTTATCAATTTGTAAAAACTGTTGCTTATGCCTAGAAATTCGATACTAGTAGATAAGATAGGTTGTGCATAAAATACTACCAAATAATATAACACAAACGGAAAGAAACATCTCAAAATATCTACAGACTGAAGGGTTGGTTTCAACGTTTCAACCTCTTTGGTTTCAACGACATATAAATGGGGGCCTTAACCCTTGCATTACTTTAGAAAAGTGATATACGAGAACGCAACGGGATGTCATTATAGTAAGTGCTGAGGGTTCGACAGATGGACCGCGGAAAGAGCACGGGATCTCTGTTCTGTGACAGCGGTTTTTGCATTTGAATAATGCCATAAAAAGCTCATATGGGCGTCTAACTAAAGGATAATATGTCAGCGACTTTTTATGAATGATCTCGAATAACCACAAAAATCAAGTAGTAAATTAAATGGGGTTTACTATTTTTCTATCATGTCAGTAAGATATTCTTTCAAACGAATTGATGAAAATACGTGTGTTGTGTGATAAATTAAATAAGTATAGCACGTTTGATTTTTTTTTAAAGTTTGACTACTTGGTCTGTGTGCAAAATAGACAATACCATGTTTTGGTTTCCACTATTGTCCAACCGATCGCCGATGTAGAGCAATGGTTGTTGAGCTGGTTGACGGTCATTGTTCGTATGACTTTATTACTAGTGCTACTCTAGCTCGAATAAAACGAGCGAGAGTCCCAAGCCCTCTGACATTGGCTTGGGACTCTTGCTTTCTGGTAGGTATACCCAAAGGGCATAAGTAAGCTTAGATACAAAGATACTTGTTGAATTTAGATAGTAAGCAATGTGTGTATTGTTACAGTGCATGGCGCGAGCGTTGTACGACAACATAGCGGAGTCCCCGGACGAGCTGGCCTTCCGCCGAGGTGACCTGCTCACCGTGCTGGAGCAGAACACGGGCGGCAGCGAGGGCTGGTGGCTGTGCTCCCTTCGGGGTAGACAGGTAACTAACATAGTCAATTTGGAATTAGCTAATGCATATCTTAAAGAGCACAGGCCCCGGTGTCTGTGGAGAGTAACAAATCAATAAAAAAAAACCTAGTCAAGTTCCTATCAACTTGGCTCTAGTTAAGAAATAAGTGCGGAATGCCTTCAAGCCACAGACATATCTGTGCTTCAAGCATTGTTTTTTTCTGCTGTAGATATCGACAGTCTTTGAAGTCTAGTCTCCATATATGCAGCGTCTAACCAATTAATCAATTGTTAAGTACATCGTGCTAAGACTTCAAAAGATAAATCTGAAGACATCTGATATATTAAACTAAACGATTAAGCTAAAACTAACCAATAAAAAAAGTGTGAATACATAGATAATTATGTACTTATTCAATTTTGAACCGTATCTTTTAGCTGACGCTGGAAAAATCACAACATTTTCTCATTTTCCTACTCCTTAGATTTATTACACGTTGTAATTATCATAATTCCCAGCTCGTTCCAGTTCTCTACAGAGCATAATAAATCATTCTTTCCCACAGTTCTTTCCGCAATCATTTAGTAATATTCCTCTTTCATAGCCAGTAGGGAACATGTAATCAAATCTTACTAGTACCTCTACCTACCTATCACTTCATCTTCACGCTACTACGTAGTATTATTACATTATTTTCTTTGCTACTACTTGACAGTAATATTCCTTCTCATCAATGAACGCTCTTATCTCTGGAGGGTCATAACAAAGTCATAAATCTCGGAAACATATAATTAGGGATGTATCCTCAAACATGGTAGGATACAACATCGCAATTCTGACGTCATACATGATGTAGCCATATTACGGTCATTTTGTTCCGAACCTGCTTTTATCGTAAATGGTGACGCATCTCACGTAGGCCAAGTTAATGTTACAGTCACGGCCATGGGATCACGGCTGAATGTAACAATTACAGTAACCTTAGGTATTTGAGCTATAGTGATCCAATTACTCATCATTGTTTTGTGTACTTAGAAAGCTTAGATCAGTTTTAGGAATGATGATTAATGAATTTAATATAACCTTCCGGTTCAAGGTTCGCGAAGTATCTGTTAGTACTGATCTAGTAGGAATTCTCTGAAGCAACATTCGTCATCATAGACAACGTTGTTGTATCACGCAGCACCAATCAATCAAACAAAGTTTACCCGACCGGGAGGTTCTAAGATTTTCGAACGATTGTTATAAAGATCGACAACTCGACTTCCTCGAGCAAGTGTGAAAGAATGTCATCCACTTACAAGTATGATAGAGGAGCCAATAAAAACAGCTGGAAGACAATGCTGTTTACAATTTTGTTTCCAACCGGATATGTCCAGCGAGGATTTTTTTTACTGCGATGTTGATATCATCATAATCAGTTTGCGTAAAGCATTTTGGCATACATGTTATAGGTTGAATATTTGCTGATGATTTGCTTTTTAAACCCCAATGCAAACGCAAAAACAATGCGGTGTTGTAAGTTTGGTGTATCTGTGTGTGTGTGGCATCGTAGCTCCCGAACGGATGAACCGATTTAAATTTAGTTTTTATGTTTGAAAGGTGAATTAGTCGAGTGTTCTTAGATATGTTTCATCAAAATTGGTTCAGCCGTACTAAAGTAACCAGCTCTTTTGTTTGCGCTAAGAATTTTAGGGCGCATTATTTAATTTAGCGCTATGGGTTTTTAATTGTTTTTGATATTCATTCTTGTGTACCGTTGTTCCAGGGAATATGCCCGGGCAACAGACTGAGGATAGTAGCCGGGGTGTTCGACGCCAGCTCAGCGATGCAGAGGCGGCGCGCGCGCACACCCGCTCCCGTGGCGCATCAACCTTTACCTACCCAGAACTCCTTCACAAAAGTAAGTATTGCTGCTTTTCCCGCGGACGAATACAGCGCAGTGATAGAACCATGTTAATTTAATTCGATAGGGTACTATAAACCAAATCACGAGTAAGTATAGCAGTAGTAAGTTTGTAGGTACTTACCTATAGTTTTCAAAAAAGATTGGAAAAAAGGATTGTGCTGGATGCAAGCCGCTTCCAACTTATCCATAAGGGATGCTTATGTCCAGCAGTGGACGTCCTATGGCTGATGAATGGATGGATGGTTTATAAAATAGGTTTTCGCATCGAGTCACTCTAATTAGGTGCGGGATGGGATGAAAAGTTTCCAACGGGTCACACTAAGGACTTTGGAGTCATCCGAGCCTCTGAAGTCCAATTAAAATAGGTATGTTGTAAGTCACGTTCACTTACTGACTCGATGGGAAGTTACGATCGGATCTCATTTTGTTTTCAAGGTTCCATCCCGACCTAACAGTAAATACGGGACTTTACTCTGCACGCACTTGACAACTTTTTATACTTTGAAACCATAAAGTTTTTTTAAGCCTGACCCAAAAAATACAACAACCTTCCATCAGTATAGTCCGATTTTTATGTATCTTGAATGCTGATGTAATCGATGATATTCAACATTTAATTTTTACACTTCTTCAATTTCAGATCGAAGAATGTTCACACTACGACGTTCCTCGTGCCCCCATGCCGGTGCAGCGCCTGGGCACGTACGACTGCCCGCGACCTCTAGGCGAGTGGTACGACGCGCCGCGTGCCCCACGACCCGCCTCCGCAGACTCCGCCTGCAGTGGGACTGGGTCTCTAGCCTCGGCCACGTCGAGTGCCTCAGCCAATTCGGGCAGCTCAGCGCATTCCGCTGCCTCGTCTAGTACTTATGATGTTCCTCGGTCGAGGGCGCTGCCATTGCCCTGTGACGCGGCGTTAGAAGCTTTGGAAAGACTGCAGGTTGGTTCATGTTACTGTCACAGGACTCTGGTCTCCAAGCTTGACTTGTCGAAATGCTCGACAATTACTCACTAAAATTCCGTCTCAGGAATGCCACGAATCGCAACATAGACTAGGCCAACTAGCAAGGACCCAGATCCAGAACAGACATATAAATAAATCCATAACTCAAGTAACTGTTCGGTCCGCTTTGCAGATAGATACACAAAGATTAGGGCAACTAGCATTCAGACCCCGAACAGTTCTTTAAAATATCCGTTATAAAATATCATTTTGGTCTGGCCGGAATCAAGCCCACCTTCGACAATATTTGGTTCCCTGCCGATTTCACCTGTGGCGACCGTCGATTCTGTTCTAACTACAGTTATAGTATAAAGGGTTCGTTCGTGTGCCTTCATATGGCTGTAGTAGCCTATTTTGGCTTTAAAAGTCCGTGGACACAGGCTACATGTTAAAACACCATTGACAAAGTAAAATTAAGCCCAACTTCGAAGCCAGATAATTTTCTATCTTTCTATTCTTCATTGAGCCATTTCTATTTTTCATTGTGTACTAATTTATTTACATCTGTTGTGCAGGAGGAGGCTTCAGCAGCAGTGTCTCGTCTCCTGTCGTACGTGTCGCCGGGCTGGCGGCGGCGCGGTGCGCTGCGGGCGCGCGTGCTGGACGTGCGCGTGGCGGGCGCGCGCCTCCGCGCCGCGCTGCACGACCTGGCCGTCTTCGCCGACGCTACGCTCGCCAACGCACACGATGCACACGATAAAGGTAACTAACCATATTGCCCCCCGCTACGCTCACCAACGCATACGATCCTCACGATACACACTTCCAAGTTTCACTTAACAGCAAACGCTGACTCCAAAAGAATCGATCATAGGCGATTACGGTGTGCGATACATTCTTAAAATCTATGAAACATATTCGTGGCGTCATTTATGAGCAAAACGACACTGAGATGGCACTGATGATTATAAACAAGTTACAGTACTGGCGGCATCTGAGATAACACTCCTGTCCTACCATACGCCTGTAAAAAGGGTGAAACGGGCGCCGATAGTCTAGGTCACGCACGGGGTGCGATGGCTTTATTGGGCCGCAAGCCAATCGTAAACTTGTATTTGTAGTAGCTAATCACACATGTGGGTGGAAATCATGTTTTCCAACGATTCTAACGAATTAACGGGACAACAGACAAATTGCAAAACATGTCAATCATCATCTTCAGCATTTTACATCACGATAAAGTAAACTATAAATTATAATATGGAATATTCTTCTGTCAGGTATCGCAGTAAAGCTACGGCCGCTAGTGAAAGCTCTGAAAGACGCAGAACGCATCACACACGAAGCAACCAGCGCGTTAGACGCCGGAGACTGGGCGCCTGAAAGATTGGAGAGAGACCGGGAGCCCACGGACGGGACGCAAGACGCCTTAGACCAGCTGGTGTCATGTGCCCGGTCGCTTACTGAAGACGTACGGAGAGCAGCCTCTTTCATTAATGGAAATGCCTCACTTCTGTTTAGGTAAGTGAAGGTTGTGTTTACGATGTCGATAATATTTAAGTGACCAGCGTGCTAGCTAGACGCCGGGGACTGAGCGCCCGAAAGACTAGAGTGAGACCAGGAGCCCGCGGACGGGACGCAAGACGCCTCACCTGACCAGCTCACATAGTGGGATAAGGCAGGAAAACGATAATAATGATACTTATTGGGTAAACCTTGTTAAAATTCTCGTAGTGCTTATTCATCATTATGAATCACTTTTCTTTAATATCCACTAAGAACACTTGGAATCAGAATCTGGTGTTTGACAAACATTTCTATTGTTTAGTTCCAAAATAAAGTCTGAAATATATATATATATATATATATATATATAGGACCGGTAGTAGGTGCTCGTGGTACACCCTGCTGATTAACGAACGAGGCTCTGGCGACCGACGCCTTGGCGGTATAACCAGGCATCACCTCATACAGGAGGAAATACCTGTATATGGATTTAACAACTTGTATTCCATGGTTTTCCTGCTCTAAACGAGAAGGTTTTTGTGCGTCAGATGGCAATCGGCACAGTGCTAATAAACCCAAACTGCCAAATTTTAGGAATGAAATATGGGAAGGTTACAAAACACGGTGAATATAACGGATAGGGCGTCGCCGCGAAACGACGCGCAGACACATCGCCCTACATCTGCGAACAGTGTGCGAGGGCTACCGAGTCATGGACGGGCTCGGCTAACGACGTTAGTCCCAAATTGTAACCTTAAAGTCCGCTTCGCTACATTGAATGTTGGAACACTAACAGGGAAGACAAAGGAACTTGCCTCTCTCTTTAAGCGTAGAAACATAGATTTCATCTGTTTACAAGAAACTCGATGGACTGGTTCGAAAGCCCGAAAGATCGGAGAGGGCTACAAACTCATGTATGTAGGGGCAAAGCATGGAAAAAATGGTGTAGCGATCGCTGTCAAAGAAGAACATCTCGAGAACATCCTAGAGATAAATCGGATCAACGACAGAATCATGTCTCTGAAAGTCGTAGTAGAAGGGGAAGTCCTTAATATTATCTCAGCATATGCTCCCCAGGTAGGTTGTAGCCAATGTGAAAAGGACAATTTTTGGACCAACCTTGAAATTACGCTTCAATTAATACCTACCAAAGAGGCAATCTTGATAGGAGGCGATCTAAACGGTCACATTGGCAAATCAAGCGATGCTTTCAAAAGAGTGCACGGAGGTTACGGATATGGCACACTAAATGAAGCTGGTAGGGTCATTCTCTCTACTGCCGCTGCGTTTGATCTTGCCATTGTGAATTCTTTCTTTGCTAAGAAGCCAGAACACATAATCACATACAAAAGCGGCAAAACTTCATCGCAGATAGACTACATATTGGTAAACAAAGCTAACATTAGTCGTGTAACTAACTGTAAAGTGATTCCGGGAGAATGCGTTACACCCCAACATCGCATTGTTGTGATGGATATGAGATTCAAACAAATATCTAACAGAAAACCTCCTCCAACTCCAGAAATAACCAAGTGGTGGAACTTAAAAGGTGAAAAAATTTCAGAATTTTGTGGACATCTTGCTGATTTAGAAATCAATGTAGATTCAGACGTTGACACAATATGGGAACATCTTCGCAAATCTATAATAACAGCTGCTAACAAAACCCTTGGTCGCACAAAAGGGGGAAGAAAGAACGACAAAGAAACATGGTGGTGGACAAACGAGGTCCAGAAAGCAGTTCAGGATAAAAAATCAGCTTTTAAGTTATGGCAGGCCACACAAACTCCGGAAGACCAGGTAACATATAGAAAAGTGAGAAAAGAAACCAAAAAAGTAATAGCTATAGCACAAGCAAACTCCCAAAAAAATCTTTATGAGAATTTGGACACAAAAGAAGGCCAAAAACACATATATAAACTCGCAAAACAGCGTAGTCAGAGTGCAAAAGATCCTGCCAGGTGCAAGACCGTAAAAGGTCCGAATGGTGACTTGTTATACAAAAACGAAGACGTCATAAAAGCATGGCATCAGTACTATCAACAGCTATTGAACCCAACTCCGGCTAACACACAGCTCTCGGAAATTAAAATAAATTTAGGACTTATACCACCAATACATCCCGACGAGGTCAAAAAAGCTTTACAAAAGATGTCTAACAAGAAAGCCATTGGACCTGACGGTATACCAGTGGAAGTTTGGAAATGCCTTCGTGAGCGAGGGCTTGTATTGCTTACCAATTTCTTCAACTGTATGCTGTTGTCTGCTAAAATGCCAGAAGAATGGAGACTAAGCACTATAGTTCCGATATATAAAGGGAAAGGCAGCAAATACGAGTGCAACAACTATCGCGGAATCAAGCTCCTGAGTCACACCATGAAGCTATATGAGAGAGTGATCGACAGCCGTCTAAGATCCGAGTGCTCCTTGTCCAAGAATCACTATGGCTTCGTACCTGGCCTATCCACCACAGACCCAATGTTCGCAATAAACGTTATTGCTGAAGAATATCGCGCTAAAAATCGGCCATTGTATGTTGCGTTCCTAGACATGGAAAAGGCGTTCGATCGCGTACCAAGAGATACGATCTGGTGGAGCCTTCGTAAGAAAAATGTCCCCGAACAATATATCAATATCATTGCCGACATGTACAAAAACGCAAGATCAATGGTGAGGACGGTAGTGGGTGAAACAAAATCAATAGCGGTCACGGAAGGGGTACATCAAGGCTCTGTCCTGAGTCCCTTTCTGTTCTGCCTGGTTTTGGATGCACTCACTGAAGCAGCGCAGACTTCAGCAATGTGGACATTTATATACGCTGATGATGTTGCTATCTGCACCGAAAGTCGCACTGAGCTACAAGAAGCGCTTCAGTCGTGGAAACATCAGTTACAGGCAGGCGGCCTGGTGCTGAGTGTTGCGAAGACCCAGTTTATGTCCTTTAACGAATCTGACCCAAACAACAACAACATCTCTATCGACGGACAAATCGTCACCTCATGTGACGAATACAAGTATCTGGGAAACTTAATGCACTGCTCTGGAAATCTGGAAGTCAACATTCAGCACCGAATTGCCGCAGCGTGGCTAAAATGGAGGGAAGTAACTGGTGTTACTTGTGACAAAAAGATGCCAGTCAAGCTGAAAGGCCTGATTTATAAGACCATGATAAGACCAGTTCTCTTGTACGGCAGTGAAACATGGGCTGCCACTCAAAGAAACGTCCATACTATCCAAGTTGCCGAAATGAAGATGCTGAGGTGGATGTGCGGCGTCACCAGACTCGACAAAATCCGCAACGAGTACGTGCGAGGCAGTCTGGGGGTACGCGACATTGCCGACAAGATGCAAGAGAGTAGGCTGAGATGGTATGGCCACGTTAAGAGAAGACCACCTGAATACGTAGGTAACTTGGCTCTGCAACTTTCTATCCCCGGTCGAAGAACCAGAGGCAGACCGAAGACAAGATGGAGGGATGTAGTGCTGAGGGACATGAGAGAGTGTAGTGTTTCCGAAGACGATGTCGAAGATCGAGCGAAGTGGAGGAAGAAAGTGAGGAAGGCTGACCCCATCACCATGTGGGATACATAGCCAGGAAGAGAGAGAGAGAGATATAGGACCGGTAGTCAGAAGCTAACTTCTTCTTTGCAAAAAATTCAAGCGTGTTGACGAGCCATTTACTTTCCTCTGCAAATAACTTTGCAGTCAGAATCTTGACTGGTTCTTAGCAAAGAGTAGTTTTCAACGAGTTTTGTTTGTGTGTATTGCAGGCGGTCCCCAGCGGTTCCAGAGCACGAATGGACAGAGGAGTACGACTATGTGCGGCTGGAGTCTCGGTCGGCGGTGGGCCGGCGGAACGCAGAGATACGGGCGGCGCTGCCGGACAAACTCAGAGCTTCCTTCGATGCGCTTGTTAGAGACGCGGACCACGCGGGCGAGGTGAGAACTTAAGATTTGCTATGATGTAGCTTAACACTTTTAAACTCGAGAACCAGTAAGCTTTAATAAGAACAATAGCGTTATAAGTAAACAATCACTGTAGTTTGGAGATGAACCGTGAACGAATATACTCACCTGTTAGATGAGTAGGTACTTATTTATTTATTTATTTATTTAAATAGATACACCAACAGTATTGAATACAATCTTAAACTATTACATTGGTAGGTATACAAAAATCTGATATGATCACCTTTAATAGGTGTATACAGCATTTAAAAAAAAACTACTTAGTGGTTAGACATATTTAGTTGTTACAAACTATTATCACAATTAAGAAATACAAAAAAAAAATGTTATGTTATTGAAAATCAAACATTAAACGTCTCAAGTTGAGACTTAAGTATCTTATTTTTGAAAGCGGTGAGAGAATCATTAAAGATATCGAGGTCATCCAAAGTAGCATTAAAATCATTATAGGTACGACATAATCTTTGTGCCGGAGAATTAAGGGCTAAGTTGGTCCTAGCAATTTGTTGCCAACCCAGGATTCGAGAAATTCTGTGTCTGAGGTAGCGACAAGGAACACGCAAGGATATCTCTCTTAGGAAACCGGGACAGTCGGAGAATCCATGGATCGCTTTGTGAAGAAAAGTTAAATCACGGGTCTTTCGTCTATCACGCAGGCTGTGCATTTTGAAAAAACCTAAGCGATTATCATAGGGACTTCTGTGAGAAATACCTTGGATAGAGAAGGCTAATGATCTTGTAAAAGCACGTTGGATGCTTTCAATCCGCTGAGAATGTACCACATAAAATGGATTCCACACTACACTCGCGTATTCCAAACAACTACTACAACTACTTGAGTAGCTATAGACGGCACCGTTAGTAAGTATTCCCAATTCTGTAAAGTGCGGTTTCGCCGAAACATCCGCAAGTTAATTTTAGTAAATTTGATTGCACAACTACACAATAAAATGACTATAGGTACATATATTAATACACTTCAGTATGCAGTTCAGTCAAAAAGGAAATAAATCAACATTCACGGTTTCGTCCACCAAGAATGTTGGGGCAGACAGAATTTTGTGGGGTCTGAATCTAACGCGTCATTTCCTAAGCCATCTCAGCTAGAAAACTAATTTTACCCTTGTTAATGATCAGGTGAGTGCCGTAGCAGCAGCGACACGCCTGCCGCCCGACGACCGCCAGCTGGCAGCGTTCTACGCGGCACAAACCGCCACGTACGGCGCGCACCTCGGCACCGCGGTGGAAGCCTTCCTTCGCACCGTGGACATGGGCCAGCCGCCCGATGTCTTCCTCGCACATGGGAAGTTCGTCGTGCTCAGCGCGCATCGGATAGTGCACGTCGGCGATACAGTACACAGGTCCTTTCTAAGACTGCCTTATTCCTTTCCTTAATTAATTCTTATATTTTGTGTCGGCAACGATAAGTTCTGCATGACGCCTTTCTGAAGAATGTCTACCCGAGCCAACCTAACTCAAATAACAGACCGTGGCTGCCGGCTTCCTTCTAATTTTCAATACGTACAGAAAAATTTAAAAAATGAAAACATATAAAATAGCCTTAATTTTTTAACCGGATTCCTAAGCTGTTCAATTCACATCGTTTGAAATGTATTCATATACTTTTACTAAACCAGTTTTTTATCCAATTCCAGGAGCGCCCAACACGCAGGTCTGAAAGCGCGCGCGCTGCGATGTTCCGACGCGTTATCGGATGCACTAGCCACTACCGTCGCCAAGACGAAAGCGGCCGCGCAACAGTTCCCTTGCGCGAGCGCCGTGGCCGAAATGGCTGAAGCCGCACGAACTTTAGCCGCTCGAGCGCAGGAGCTGAGGCGAGTGCTGGTGCGAGCCGCGGACCCCCCGCCCGCGCCCCCCGACACGCCGCTCACCCCCGCGACCGCCGTGGCGCCCTCGCTTCCCACCACCCCGCTCACCCCCCTCACCCCGCACAACACCTCAGGCACGCCATCTCTCGCCGCGCTGCAGATATAAGCCCCACCCGACCCCGTCCGAACCTGACGGACGGCGGCTAGGTTCGCTAGAAGTTTCCGCGGGCCCGCTCGCGCTCTACCAAAGAAATCTTCCGTTTTCAAATAGACTGCCGATAACGAAATCCAATTCTATTTAGACGTTAGCGTAAGAATCGAAGGCTGCTAGTTTTGTTTGTCGGACAAGAGCGAGTTTTCGATTGCTGGATGCTCATTTTGCCGTAGTGAGTTGAGTTGTCCGTCCAGTTTTATACAATTTTGCATCGGTGTCGTAGGACGGTGGATGTAATTTATGTGCCGTAATTACTAATATTAAATTAGTCGCGGTGAAATTGATTTCTTTTATGATACCGGAGGAGCGATTTGTCCTCGTAATGAACGCTAGATTCTTCCAGAATGTTACTACATCAGAAAATCTACTCATTACTAAATGATCGCCCGACTCTTTAATGCCTGGTAAAGGCTTGGTTTAACGAGGCAAGTATGCAGATCACGAGTATCTGCATAAAGACCGACGTGTCTTACACAATTTTACACAGAATTAAAACGCTTGCAAATAAAGCGACGTTTAAAGTTAATTTCTGTGTTTTTATGATTGGAAGATGTGCTTGGTGTTAATTAACATTTGCATTATGTGCCATATGAACGAGGCATTTACATGCTGACTTATCTAGTCGGTAAATAGCAATGCATTTCGCTCCTTTTCAAAAGGCATAATATAAGAATTATTCCTATTAAATTATGAATCATATCATTTGACATGCTATTTATTTGATCATGTTGACTCAAAATGTAGCTCGTGCTCAATTTAAAGTTATTGCGTTACGTTAAGCTCATTTTTGTACGCCTGTTTTAGGCTTCCATGTTCTAAAAACATACACATTGAAAAGAGACAACTGTAGGAGCTGGAGGTTGTGTAAAAGAGAAGAAGACATGTCAATGTGTATTTTTTTTAGAATGATGTAAATTTTACTATCTAGTACAATAGCAATTATTGTATGTTGTATTGTATGTACTACGGATTGTACTTTATTTATACATAATATACAAATATGATGTTAGTAAATAGAAGTAGGATATAACATCAGTGTAAAAAGCATGTTGTATAGTAGTTGTGTAATATACTTAGGTGTTGTAGTTTTAGTTAGGTATAGATGAAATTGTACAAATCCATAATTATTATAAATTAAATTTTAGTACTTATTAAATTACTATTAACTTAATCATCTTGTAAAACGCAATCAAGTAAAATATACAAATTTTCGTATCTAACATTTTCTTTTATTCAAAATACCTTTTGAGATTGTTTATTACATTATATCACAACATTAAAATCAGTACCATTAGAGAAATTCAAACTACAAAGTGTCAGAAAGAAACACTTACCCAGAACCTACTTCTAGCCTGGTTTATGTACTCATATCTTCTCTTAGTTCTAGACCTAAGCTATATTTACTGGGGTGAACTGTTACCTGAAACAAGAACAAAATGTTAAAGGACATGTCCACAAAATGTATGGAGGCTGGTATAATAATAATCAAAAATTCGAACCACAACACTCGTTACATTTCGAGAAACTTCATATTTTTCCGAGTTTATTACATCAGTTAAAAATATAAAAGAACCCTCCGATTTTTTAAAAATTAATTTTGAATTTATTAAGATAAATAAATATATTAGGCTCAATAGGTAGTTTATCTCTATCTACCCTGATTAAGTAACCTCCATATTTTTAAATAAAAGCATTTTTACTAATTAGACACACTTTTAAAGTGTTTTTTGTCATATTGTACCTACTACTGGTCACACTGGTAGGTTATAATCTTAAATTTTAGCGAATTATGACATGAATGTGGAAGAATCAGCAACGAATGGAAGTAAAATAACGATAGAAGCACTGTATTTTTGCAAAACTAGTAAATATAAAAAGCTGTATTGTTATTTTTCATAAAATTTACTTTTCACATTAAAAAAAAATGGAGGGTTGGAAAAATCTAAATTAAATATTTTTGAAAAGCCCATAAAACAAGCTTTCAAATGATGTATAAATCATCTTGGTTCGATTTTTCTCTGAATAATATACCACTTGTGGACGTCACCTTTAGAACTCATTACGAAAACTTTGAGTCCCGGGATCAAGATATAGGTGAAGTTCACGTGAGTGACGTCTCGCCTGAACACAAAGGCGTGTGCTTTTACCAGAGGTTAAAGTGTAGGTACAGCTCGCACTAAACTAAAATCAAGATGGCACGTGCTGCGCTTATACAGGATTATTTCTAATCAATTAGCATCCTTTTAGGGGCTTATTCTGTACATTAAAACCATCGACTTGGCATTTTTTCTTTCCTAAAATCAAAACTAACAACTATTGTTCTGCGACTTTTGTCAAAATTAAAAAAAAAATCAGCTGTTCCATACCTTTTGTCGCGGGTGAACGATATTTTTCTATGAAACTACTTTTATTTTGGGTTTTGACAAAAGTCGCAGAACAAAAGTTATTAGTTTTGATGTACAGAATAAGCCCCTAAAAGGATGCTAATTGATTACCAATAACCATGTATAGTACAATGCGAACAGCCAAGGTTGTCTGCAGTCATTTTGACAATCTTTCCTAGCCTCCCAGGAGCAGCACCCCTAGCATAGCAAAGGGATATAACCTTTTTATCCATTTTTAAAGTCAGTTGTCAATGTCTATTCATACCGGTTTTCACTCCGACGGGATAAATTGACGGAGAGATAATTTGTCCTTTTGCCATGCTATGGCTCGTTAAATTCAAACTACTTACAAGTACTTTTGATGACATTAAAACTTTATCCTACATGAAGTTGAGCATTAGGTACTAAGGTCGCTATGAGCTCGTCTCTCCTCCTCCGTATATCGTAGCGCAGGATGCGAGGCAGGCAGTTTGGCCTCAGCCGCGGCCGCCTCAAGCCTCACTTTGAACAACACTTACCTTACATCAAGTTGAGCAATACTAAGGTAGCTATGAGTACGTCTCTCCTCCTCCGTATATCGTAACACAGGATGCGAGGCGAGCAGTTTGGCCTCAGCCGCGGCCGCCTTAAGCCTCACTTTGAACAACACTTACCCTACATCAAGTTGAGCAATACTAAGGTAGCTATGAGCATTGAGCTCGTCTCTCCTCCTCCGTATATCGTAGCGCAGGATGCGAGGCAGGCAATTTGGCTTCAGCCGCGGCCGCCTCAAGCCTCACTCTGAACAACACTTACCCTACATCAAGTTGAGCAATACTAAGGTTGCTATGAGCATTGAGCACGTCTCTCCTCCTCCGTATATCGTAGCGCAGGATGCGAGGCAGGCAGTTTGGCTTCAGCCGCGTTCGCCTCAAGCCTCACTTTGAACAACACTTACCCTACATCAAGTTGAGTAATACTAAGGTAGCTATGAGCATTGAGCACGTCTCTCCTCCTCCGTATATCGTAGCGCAGGATGCGAGGCAGGCAGTTTGGCTTCAGCCGCGGCCGCCTCAAGCCTCACTCTGAACAACACTTACCCTACATCAAGTTGAGTAATACTAAGGTAGCTATGAGCATTGAGCACGTCTCTCCTCCTCCGTATATCGTAGCGCAGGATGCGAGGCAGGCAGTTTGGCTTCAGCCGCGGCCGCCTCAAGCCTCACTCTGAACAACACTTACCCTACATCAAGTTGAGTAATACAAAGGTAGCTATGAGCATTGAGCACGTCTCTCCTCCTCCGTATATCGTACCGCAGGATGCGAGGCAGGCAGTTTGGCTTCAGCCGCGGCCGCCTCAAGCCTCACTCTGAACAACACTTACCCTACATCAAGTTGAGTAATACTAAGGTAGCTATGAGCATTGAGCACGTCTCTCCTCCTCCCTATATCGTAGCGCAGGATGCGAGGCAGGCAGTTTGGCTTCAGCCGCGGCCGCCTCAAGCCTCACTCTGAACAACACTTACCCTACATCAAGTTGAGTAATACTAAGGTAGCTATGAGCATTGAGCACGTCTCTCCTCCTCCGTATATCGTAGCGCAGGATGCGAGGCAGGCAGTTTGGCTTCAGCCGCGGCCGCCTCAAGCCTCACTCTGAACAACACTTACCCTACATCAAGTTGAGTAATACAAAGGTAGCTATGAGCATTGAGCACGTCTCTCCTCCTCCGTATATCGTACCGCAGGATGCGAGGCAGGCAGTTTGGCTTCAGCCGCGGCCGCCTCAAGCCTCACTCTGAACAACACTTACCCTACATCAAGTTGAGCAATACTAAGGTAGCTATGAGCACGTCTCTCCTCCTCCGTATATCGTAGCGCAGGATGCGAGGCAGGCAGTTTGATCTCAGCCGCGGCCGCCTCAAGCCTCACTCTGAACAACACTTACCCTACATCAAGTTGAGCAATACTAAGGTAGCTATGAGCACGTCTCTCCTCCTCCGTATATCGTAGCGCAGGATGCGAGGCAGGCAGTTTGATCTCAGCCGCGGCCGCCTCAAGCCTCACTCTGAACAACACTTACCCTACATCAAGTTGAGCAATACTAAGGTAGCTATGAGCACGTCTCTCCTCCTCCGTATATCGTAGCGCAGGATGCGAGGCAGGCAGTTTGATCTCAGCCGCGGCCGCCTCAAGCCTCACTCTGAACAACACTTACCCTACATCAAGTTGAGCAATACTAAGGTAGCTATGAGCACGTCTCTCCTCCTCCGTATATCGTAGCGCAGGATGCGAGGCAGGCAGTTTGATCTCAGCCGCGGCCGCCTCAAGCCTCACTCTGAACAACACTTACCCTACATCAAGTTGAGCAATACTAAGGTAGCTATGAGCACGTCTCTCCTCCTCCGTATATCGTAGCGCAGGATGCGAGGCAGGCAGTTTGATCTCAGCCGCGGCCGCCTCAAGCCTCGCCGCGCGCAAACGAAGGGCTTGCTCCGCTAAACGCATCTCGCGTTCTTTCTCGTCGCTTTTTATGGCGTCTTCTATCCGTTTCCGTTCTAACTGTAACCGATATGATAAATATTTAGACATTCAGCCATGTCAGAGGCCTTCAGGCGGATTAAAAACTCTGGCACCGGCTTATACGATCTTACTTACAGTCTATACATGTAAAGCCATATCAAAACATATTTTTAGTCGAATAGGTTAGGTATCTGAAATCTGCGTGGTCTTCCCCTTCCTCTCGTTTCTTTTATCTTTCCTTCTATTATGGTTTTCATTAGATTGTCATGTCGTACAAGGTGGCCAACCATCTTTCCTCTTCTGTTCTCGATTACTGGGGAAGACCACGCAGAGCATTTGTAGACCAAAAAGAAAAGGTAGATGTCATGTCGTACAGGGAGGTGAAAACACTAGCAGAAGACCGCGAGATGTGGAAGTTGCTCCGCCTTGCTCTTAAATTATTATGATGATGATGATCTGATATCTGTTCACTGTTGAAATGTCTACATCATTTTCAGAAGTAGTACGTCCACTGCTTAGCATAGGCTTCAATATGGAGTGGTAATAGGTCAGTATCGATTCTAATATGTAATAGATTTTTTTGGCAACATGTAACAACTTACTCATTTATACGTCATTTATTTTGAGCTATAGCTACTGAACAGATTTCTAACTAACTTTTAATGGATTATTCCTTACATATTAAAGACGAAACACGCTTTATAGTCGCGTAACAAACAATTAAAAAGGTCAGGTGTTCGAAATGCGTACCTTTTTTGTCTGACGAACCGGAGGAGTTACTCAACTCGACGCGTATATTTTTTTGTGTGTAACCATGCATAACTTTTTACATAGTGGTTTGGTTTCGATTTTTTTTTATTAGAAACGATATACTCCGAAGTTGGACCCATTTAAATTTTATCAAAATCGGCTGATTCATTTTTGATAAATCGACGAAAATGTGAATAATGCTACAACGATTTGTGCGAATTCTGTACACAGTTGAATTCGGTCATGCCATTTTTTGCTAAAAATAATTATTAGACATCTGTTCTATTTACTAAACAGACAAAAATGTGTTGGTATGTAGTAAAGATAAAAACTGAAAATTCATACCCGAGCAGTTTCCATTTTGTAGTTAAATAGTTCCACTTTTGATCTGGCTGCATCTTTAATATCTGTTGTAGAACCTAGAAAATTAAAAATGTTTTAGTGCTTAACTTTTTCAAAGCCAACGACGGATTGTACTGTACTGTACCAGCTTTTTAAATACTCCACTGCAGGACGTAGACCTACCCACGAAGGGTGATTGGGCTATATCCACCACGCTGGCCCAGTGCAAGTTGCTGGATTCACATACGCCATCGAACTTATTTTACGGACGTATGCAGGTTGCCTCACGATATTGTCCTTCACCGAAAAGCCAGTAAATTCCAAAGAACTCATTGGTACGGGAGCGGGATTTGAACCCACGATCTCACGGCTTCGAGGCGGTTGTCGTTACCACTAAACTACTACGGTTTCCTCGGCATTTTGTTCTAAATCATCCAATGAAAAACGAAACAATCAATAATCTCACCTAATCCAGAATCGCTACTGTGAGCATTGTTCAAGGGGTCCTGTATGAAACTCAGATGTCGTTTGTTCGTGAAATTATCTACCGGGTTGTTTAGAACCTTCTCGTCCTCGCTGTCGATATCGAAGTGATCCGTCGTACAATCTATTATTGGCTCTGATTTAATTTTCTGGAATTTATAAGGTAGGTATTATTATTAGAAGAAACTGAATGAATAGGTATGGTGTTTATTGATTCATTTTAAAACAATAATTATTTTCTTTTCAATTTTGTGCAAATGAATCATGTACTTTTCATCGCCCCATTTTGGAAGGAGTATTTTTGCTATTCGATATTTGAGTGCAAAAGCCGTTTATAACCGCCAGGGGATTGATAAAATAGAATTTAGAACATCGGGTTTCTCTCGGTTTTCATTCTTCGCTGAGTTGGGATGAAATTTTTTCCTTATTGCTCTTTTGATTCCCTCGCTGACGCTTAGGATTCTAAAATTAGCACGCGGTTAAAAAGCAACTATGGACTCTTATATAACAATAGTACATTGTTCACCGAGAGGAGAAAGTGACCAATTACCGCCGAGGGTGTCGTTTGAAGCCCGAGCCGTAGGCGAGGGCTTTAAAACACCCGAGATCGGAAATCGCACTTTCTCTCGAGTGATACATAGTGCTTTATACTACACCTACGAGGAAAATAAATTCTACGAAAACTGAATCCTCAAACAACACACAAATTGAAAATGGCGCCAATGGCGTCTGCAATTTTCACATGTTCTTTTTTCAAATTGTTTGACACCATCCAACACACAGCCAGTGGCCAGTGTCATTTTGCGAACTTGGAGATAAAAACTCACTGTAAAAACTTTTTGGCTTTTGATATTTAGGTTACCAGCGCATAGTCTTACCCAAAATTAAAAAAGAAAAACCACGTAAGAAATGGATTTTCATACACTTTTCTCTCCCGCTCAGATGCTTTTTCTCGCCGCATATTTGTTCGATATGCAATGACGTACTTTACGGTAGAAAAATTTGATAAAGTATCAAGGTACTTTCCGAGCAGGTGTAGTATAAATAACTATTGTTATATAATGACAAGACCTATTGTTGGCGGTACTACCCTACTATACTCTATAAAATTTAACTTGATCTCTGCGACAGTGACATTGACATAGAAGATTGACATTTTTAGAGTTGAGATAGTGGTGGAAAAAATCGATTTTCAAACAATGTTGTAATGAAATCGAATGAGTAGTTGAAGGTGAGAATTTGGATTTTATTTACTTACTATTATTTAAGATCAAGTAGGTACACATGTAAATAATGTTATGATATTAATTAAATACTCATAATAATGTAACGGTAGTATTTATCAACGTTTTTCACTATTATCGATCCAAATGTAAGATATACAATTATATATGTTTATATGTTGTTTAATTTAATTACACATGTAAAAAATGTTATGATATTAAAATATACAATAGAATAAGTTTTATTTAAAATATCGTTGGTATAAACTATCGATATTTTAAATAAAACTATATAAAACTCTGTGGTCACGATCATTCGTCGCCTATCACTAATTGACATGCCCATAAAGTATGACATTGACAGGTACTGTCTGTACTATTGAGAAATTCAGGACTTCATAGGCGTGTATTTCTGACACCTGTCGCAGAGCTCAAGTTAAATTTTATGGAGTATACTGGTAATGCCCGTTGACGTGCAATGTAAAGAGGTTTTATTCGCTTTTACAAAATAAAAACTCTTTATGATGTGCTCTTGTTCTAAGTTATGAAATTTTCATATGAATTAGACGTTCCAAATTTAAATCACTCTACTTCCTAGGAAGTTTCATACAACATTATTGACCTGCCACAGACCTTGAGATTGTGTTAAGATAATAATGACTTGTTTTACGTTGAGATTATACGACATATAATGAGTCATTTTCGAGCAGGTGGTATGAAAAATGCATTATCATTCTCTTGCTCTTAGATACTTACAAGGGGCGTGTCATCATCATCCAAATGATTATACTTTTTTCTCTTTGTGTCTTTGAAAAATCCTTTAATATTAACTTTTCTTGCCACAGATTTCATACTGTTAAATTTTTTACTAAGCTCTTTTGCTGTCTTCTTTCTTGGACTTTGAGTATTGTAGGTTTCAGCTATCTGAAAATATAATATAGTAATGAGAATTCGTGTCGCGTTCGCCTGTCGACGCGTGAATAGGAATCGCGGACGCCCACGCAAATTTCAAAATTCATTAGAACTGAATGAATAGGTATGGTGTTTATTGATTCATTTTAAAACAATAATTATTTTCTTTTCAATTTTGTGCAAATGAATCATGTACTTTTCATCGCCCCATTTTGGAAGGAGTATTTTTGCTATTCGATATTTGAGTGCAAAAGCCGTTTATAACCGCCAGGGGATTGATAAAATAGAATTTAGAACATCGGGTTTCTCTCGGTTTTCATTCTTCGCTGAGTTGGGATGAAATTTTTTCCTTATTGCTCTTTTGATTCCCTCGCTGACGCTTAGGATTCTAAAATTAGCACGCGGTTAAAAAGCAACTATGGACTCTTATATAACAATAGTACATTGTTCACCGAGAGGAGAAAGTGACCAATTACCGCCGAGGGTGTCGTTTGAAGCTCGAGCCGTAGGCGAGGGCTTTAAAACACCTTCAAAATTCATTAGCAATATACGAAGATACCTACCTACCTATAATACCTAGTTGCGCTACTTGCACTCGTTGTTATGAGCTAAATTTACTATGGGGTCAAGCCCAAAAGCTATTTCATAGCAAAGGTTCGTCAAACCTCAACAAAATGAATGGAAGAGCTGATTTTTTCTCAGCAATTTCCCAAAGTAAAAGTTGGTCATAGTGACGAGCACAATTTCATACGCTAATAAATTCGCTATCACAAACAACAATAAAAAGAAAACATAAAGTAAGTTACTAGGTACATATTATGAATAGTTACTTGTTGATGCGGGCTTTTTCCACAACTGAGCCCTCCATGGGCCCATTTTTTGCGGTCAAGTACGTCGGACGGTACACGGCTAGGTACATACACAGGCTAGCCCTAGTGTCAGAGCTTTTAAGGCGCCTGCATGCTTCTGACGTGATAACATATAATATAATAGAGTGGCTGAAAACTAGTGCGACAACTGACGGTCTTATCGTTTATAGTGATCTCTTTTCACCTTTCCAAATAGAAGAAATTCATAGAAAGTCTATAGCTTAACATAAGAGGCCTTTGCCTATAGATAAAAATATTAATATAAGTTAAAAAATATTATATAAGTTATTTTTTCTATGCCTATTATAAACTGGGAGTAAAATTATGGTCAAAGCATTTACCCTTTTCCATGCTTGTTGCCTTTTGAAGAGGGAAGTGTCAGAAAATAGCACTTTCTTCTCTTGTCTCACACATTGAAGAAGAATTTGACAATCATGCGGTGAGAATCCAGTTGGTACTTCACACCTGGAAATAATATTGAGCTATTTACTAAAAATATTGATTAGACAATAAAAAATTAAAATTCATAAGATCAGAATGTATATACAATGTGTAACGGAAAGACTGTATACATACTGAAAGTACCAAATCAGATAATGGTAACAAACTAGATAGGGGCATGTTTAGCCGTGTAAGTTTGTTTGCTGATCTTTTTTTGAAAAACTAGTCATTTTTATGACTAATTCACATTTGCACAGCACTATCACACTAAACAGCTGTGAGGTCAATAACACGACCTTGCCCATGAAAATCAGACCACACCTCCTTGAACTGCTGTCCTTTTTTTTTTTTCTAGTCAGTCATATTTAATTTTTTTTTAAAAGTGAATGTTGTTATTTTGGCTCGGAATTTCGAATACAGCATCTATATAAGGTATAGTATCAACCCACTTTTTATGTATACAGCATTTCCATTACACATTGTATAAGTAATACATTATTCAATTGATCATTTTAGTACATATAACTAAATCATTACTATGCACCGGCAATGGCTAAGCTGTTAGGATGTTTTTGGCAATAAAGAAATTCTAATTTTAGGGTATTATATTAAAATATGGCATAAAACATCATGCAATAGTAATGCAGAAATGTTACTTGAATGCAATTTTACTTTTTAAGTAAATAATAACTCACTTTGTGGGCATTTCTTTTGGAATATCTCCTCCTAAAACACAAAACAATTCATGAAAATAATGATTCATAAGATAATATATTAGTTTACGCGAGTCAGTAAAATTGTATAAATAAATAAATATTTGTGTATTTTTATACATAGTAAGACTGCATTTGACCACCAACTCACCTGATGGTAAGAGATGTTATAGCTGAGGGTGGCATTTGTAGACCATACTGTAGTTTTAAGGAAACAATGACGAAGGTATGACAATAAAATATATAAGCTATGTTCATACTATATACATACCAAAAGAAGCAAAATTATCATCTTCATCACTAATCCAAGGTTTCAAATCTGCCCCATCATCCTCAAAGCTATGGATGTTATTTTGTTCATCATATTCTGTAAAAATATTAATTAAGTGTTACAACTATTTAGCCGTGATGGTTAAGAGGTAGTGACATTTCAAACAAGTTCAAATCCCCTGTCCCACACCAACGAGTTCTTTGGAATTTATGTACGGAATTTCACACCACTGGCTTTTCGGTGAAGGAAAACATCGTGAGGCAACCTGCATACCTCCATAGGAGAAATTCGATGGTGTATCTGAATCCACCAACCCGCACTGGGTCAATGGCCCAATCACCCTTCGTGGGTAGACCTACGTCCTGCAGTGGACTAAAAAAAAATAATGCTGGTACATTACATTACAACTATTTGCTCTTTAAATCAAAACTAAAAGTCATAACTATTTAACAGTCATCTGTGCATAGCAATGATTTTCTTTTCCATATCCATTTTTACATAATTTATAAAATGCAAAAGGTCCATCTGTCGAAGATCCACAGGGGAGGCCTATGTCCAGCAGTAGAAGTCTTGTGGCTGATGGATGTATAGTAGTGGGTTGATGACCCTATTGGTTATCTAAAGACCACTATTTAGGTATATGTCTAGAGGTAATCCAATGTTCATGTCCACTGCCAGTTGGCAGCATTCCCAACATGCTCACAGCATTACCATACCTAATAGCATGCACAACTGCACTTTATTGTTATATATCAAGCAACATCATTGTGCATCATTATATTATTCAATTCTACAGTACTTCTAGTAATTGTAGTAGTTCTAGTGTATATTTGCTTTAATGTACCTCATAAATAGGTACATTAAAGCAAATATACACCACATGTTGATAACTCTTCTCAGCCATGTCCATAACCTGTCTTAATCAAATTAATTAAATATTGGCACCTATATTTTCAGCACTGCAGATAATCTTAATAGTTTTCTTCATTTCATCTTTAGTAAAATCGCAGTCGTCATCCATTACATCCTTGGCAAGTTTCCTCGCATTCCGTTTGAGATTGTCCCATTTTGTCTTCAACACATCCGTAGTCCTCACTGGGCCGAGTCCTAGCTTGGTAAACTCTGCAGTAACTTTAGTCCAGGCTTTTTCTTTGGCATTGTTGGCAACAGAGTTAGTAGTTTTGTTCAGCAAGACATTTTTATGTTTTTCAACAAGCTTGAGAAGGGCTTTGACTTCGTTTTTTTGAAATGACGGACTCCTGAATCGACTGCAAATATTAGATACAATGAAAAGGTTTTATGTTGAGAAATAGGTACAGTAAGATACCTATTTTAGTAATATTTCTCATAACTAAAGATCATGAACAGGTAATAATATTAGTTTGAAGTGGTTAACTCTGAATACCCCAAACAAAAAGCGATTGGGGCTGAATAACTGTATATTTTTTAGAAAATAAGTTTTTAAGCATTGAAGTGTATATAAATCTCGCTGTTTTTAAGTAGTTAGTAGAACAAGATAAACAAATGTTGTTCTATAGAATTGAATAATAAAAGTTAAATACCTGAATAAGGATGACGAAGCTTTATTTTCGTAATCATTATCTTCCATTTTTATCGATGGTTTATCTTAATAATCTAATGAAAAGTTGAAAACAATATAAAATTACTTAATTTTCGTTAATTCTCCCACTCACTCACACTCACTGTACAACTTTCTTTGGTAATGTTTTGACATTGGCAATTGGCATTTAACAGCGAGAGACAGTTTCCCTCTATAATCTAAGGAGACAGTACGAAACAGTTTTTTTAATGAGCATTGGAAACTAAGTTCTTTGTCGTAAACACAGAGAAATTAGTCATAAAAATCTTGGATTCGTTTTTTTTGTAGATGTACAATATTTACTCGCTACGACGTGTTTCATAAGTCATTTACCTACCTGAATACATACGTATAATGTACTGTACTGTACTTATATGCCAAAGACCTGTATGTTCCCCCACTAAAAACACTCTCCCAAAGTAATTTGTACGGTCTCTCCGTGTACCGACTAGAGTAACTGTAGGTACTTAAAAATACAGCTGAAATGATGATGATGATGAGATTATGGGCTTCAAAATAAAAATGCCTAGGGAAGAGTTAGCCATTTCAGTGGTACACAAACACTTCGTAATTTGTAGTTTAGTTAACTTGTTTTTAAGTAATCTAAGGATTTTTCTTAGATATTAAGTCCTTATACCTATGTGTGCAATGCCCTTACGTACCTATGTACCTAGCCATTAAGATTAGTTTACATAATGCATGAAATAAATAAGTAGTAAAAACTTGGCGTTTGCTAAAATAAAATTAGCATCTGAATGCTACTCGTTTACAGGCAGTATCCAGAATAAAAGTATACAGGCAAAGCACAACTCGTAGGATTGCCGCATAATATACCAGACATAATTATGTGGCCTAAGTTCTACTAATTTTCAATAGTAAGTCGCAGCGCCACCATATAAGACTTACACTCATTGATGATTGACCTTTTCATACATTAGAATATTTTTAACGCAATTTACCTAGGTACGTGTTTTACTCAATTCTGTTTGAGATGTAGCAGTACGTGTACTTAACTACATGTTTGTGAACATGCCGCAGAGATAAGTTACTTGGAGTTACACCTGCACCCCTTGGCTTACACTGCTTTCTCAAAATGGCTTCCTATTTTCCACATAATCATTCCTTCCTTTCTCAAAATAGCTTCCTACTTTCTACATAATGATTCCTTCCTTTCTCAAAATAGCTTCCTATTTTTGACCGATGAACCGAAGGAGGTACTCAATTCGACGCGTATATATATCTTTTTATGTATCATTTCAAAATTTTTTTTATTGGAAAGAGTATACTTTGATATTGGTACCATTTAAATTTTATCGAAAGCGGCCGAGCCATTTTTGATAAATCAACAATAATGTGAATAATGCTACATCGATCCATGCGAAATATTCGCCAAATCTGTACACGGGTTAGTCGGTCATGCTATTTTTTGCAAAAAATAATTATGTCAATTTTCTACTTTGTACATAATCATCCCTTCTACGATGTATGAATATCTCGTAGAAAAATAAAACCACAAAATAGAAGAAAAAAAGTATTTTAATTAATATACTATAGTTAGTAATTCGGTTGTTACATATCTTAATACAAAACATCAGGTACAAAAGGAAGTTGGATGTATAAAATATATTATTTCTCTAAAGACTAGTTTACAAAAAATATTCCTATTAATTATTTTACTTTCAACAAAATACTTAGGTATGCTTATATACAAACATCTTCCTTTCAATACTGCAAGTCAGGATTTTCACCTTCCCTAATCAAACATGAGATCGATTTATAGAGAAACAAAAATATCAATATGATTTATGCTTAATTAATCAACAATCAACTAATTTTTTTTGTGAATAATCAACATCACAAAAAGCCTTTATTGTACCTATATCTAGCCACATGTATGTTAAACATTTGAGTTCAATTTAACTATTAGCAGTGTTTTAATTGTAATCAAGAGTTACAACGCAAGAGGGTGCTTAACGATATTGTATTTACAATCAAACAAAATAGATGCCAAGAAACGAAAAAAAGAAAAAAAAAAGTTTAACAAGTTCCAGGGACTCAACAGAGGTTAGTATGAGTTTATATGTAAATGAAAACTACAGCAGTTTCCGTGTGGCTCTATATATTTATTGTACAGCACCCCAGTCGGAAAGACCACCTATTACAACCTTATAACAAAAATGTACAGACCCACACGAAAGCTACAATAGTTTCCGTTTACTACGCAAACTTATACTGAAGCCTCTGATTTCTTAACTAATCACAACCATAGTTTTAAACGATATTCTCAGCGTCGCTGGTAATGTCCTTCCGTCCAGATATCTTGCCGATGACTTTCTCGACAATATAGTTGTAGAGTGGTGGGAATTTTTCAAAATTCTCAATATCAGGTATCGAGTGCACAAATTCGCGTTCCAAGAATTTGTATACGGGGTTCTTTACCAGCTCGACGAAGGTGACGAGAAGGCCCCAGGGGTGGGGGCGGTTTGCGATGAGCCTTTCTAGCAGCATTCTGGTGATTTGTATCTGGATAGCGTCGGTGTTGGCCTCGGCGAATAGGTGGAGTAGCACGCACGAGAAATAGTGCGTGTGGCTGTTGGGGTAGCGAAGCTGGTTCGCCACTGCGTTGAGGAATATGTACCTGGAATACGAAACTTAGTATATGAATGATGTCCAGTGGAAAAATGTATATTTTAACCTCAAATATGTGAGGAAGGAGATGTATTTAATAGATTTGTCCACCAAAACAGTGTATTTGAAGTGTTACACGCCATTGTAATTAATTAAGCTTAGTTTTGCAATCGGGAACTGAAATTAATGACATTTATTTAGTTGTGCCTTCGGGAAAGATTTTCAAATAATATTCCTGATCGCACAACTAGTTGTATAATATTAAAGCAGTTGGTCTACGAGGAATTCCTCGTATGGACGACTTCGCCGTAGAATCGAGCTGGATGCAAGCCGCTTCCATCCCATACAAATGGGAATCTATTGGGAAGGCCTATGGCCAACGGTGAGCATTCTACGGCTTATACAATGATGATAAATTGATTTGGCTGACTAACCAAAACAAAAATTATATATACCTAGTATAGGCCGAATGATACAAGTCAGTGTATGTGAAGTTAGCTTCAAACTTCAATACGGATTGGATTTTGCGCAGCTTGTAGCTAACTTCACATCCGCCGACTCGTATGATTCGGTCTATATACTACGTGCCACCAAAGATGAGACTTGAGAAACCACTTTGGTTTGTAATAAATATACAAATTCTGGATAATAGATATACAAACTATTAAAAAACGTTTATAAAACGTTTAATAGATATACAAATTCTTGATAATTAGTTTGTACACGACTGTACCTGCGCAAGATCCCCCACCACTGATGCTCGTTAAGTCTCATCTTTGGTGGCACGCACTATACCTATGTGTAATTTTCTTCCGAGATAGCAAAAGTTGGGCAAGCGGCTGTGCAGATCGCATATTTTATTGACTGCTTCGGTGGCTCAGTGGTTAGTGACCCTAAAACTGGATCAAAGAGGCGTGGGTTCGATACCCACCCAGGGCAAATATTTATGTGATAAAAATAAGTGTTGGGTGTTATTTAGTTACTATCTATATAAGTATGTATTTAAAAATAAGTATAAGTAGTATATCAGTCTCTGGCAGCCATATCACAAGCTTTGCTTAGTTTGGGGTCAGAGGCTGTGTGTAAGGTGTCCAAAAAAATAAAAAAAAATAGGTTTCCCCTACCTACGCAGCGCGCGACTGGTGAGACCTCAAAAATAGTTAAGTTGTGTGTCTTCCTACTTACCGGCCTTCGTAATCGAATCCGACAGCGAAGTTCTGGAATATATCCATGTGTGCGGAGTGTGCGATGGTGGCCATACTGGGCACGCTGCCCTTGGCGCAGATGGACGCGATAGCCTGCGTGCCCACGTACAGCACCACGGCGTTTACCAGTTGGCTGTTGTATTGGCTGCCAGGCTCGTTTTCAATCTGGATTCGGAAAAAAATGTTACTTTCGAGTTACGGCCACTTAAAGATTCAGATTGCCTAATTTGTTTCGAGTCTACGAGATGAAAAACGCTGATTCGGCTTATAATATTATTTAATCTTAAGTAAATCATGATAGTCAGAGATCTCCTGGCGACTCAGAAACTTTTGACACCAGGGCTAGCCAACCGGCCTATAGGAACTTATTATTTGTATCTTGGTGACTAATTTGTTAACAACTGTTATTGGGCCTGCGTCACAGGTTTTTACCTAGCGCAGGACCCGCAATTCAACCAGTTAAACCTTGTTGCTGTTATAACTACCTGTCCCAGTGTGATCTCCCATCTGATTCATAACTAAATTTTTCAGAATTATTAAGATACCTACTTAATTTAATTGTCTATATACGTTAATTAAATTCTTGTTTCTTTTGTATGTTTTATGTTTAGCAGTAAGGTTAAATGTAATGTAATGTTTTTTTTTTAATTAATTCTTTTTCATATAGATGCGAGGGAAAAATAATTATCTATCTCTCGTATCTATTGCCTATCTATGCAATGTCTTTGTCTAATAAAAATATTTAGATTTTCCATACATGTTTTAGATATTTTTATTAATAGATGTTTATCCTGAGTATTCATTTCCCTAATTATGTATCTTATATATTCTATCCTCTAATTTGCAGACTTTTCAGCCCAGTGTAGGTACATACTCATAGTTCAATAGAACCATGCGTTATACACTTCAAGCTCACAAAAGCTCTTCTGTTTTCCTCCATCTAACCTTGTTATATCCACAATGTATCTATTTTTATTTTCTTAACTTGTATGTATATTATTATTATGCATATTTGACTGCCTCGCCGGCTCAGTGGTTAGTGACCCTAACTTCTGGATCAAAGAGGCGTGGGTTCGATCCCCACCAGGGCAAATATTTATGTGATGAACATAAATGTTTGCTCTGTCTGGGTGTTATTTAGTTACTATCTATATAAGTATGAATTTAAAAATATGTATATGTAGTATATCAGTCTCTGGCAGTCATATCACAAGCTTTGCTTAGTTTGGGGTCAGAGACCGTGTGTAAGATGTCCCAAAATATTAAAAATATTAAATATTAGTATACACAGTCAGGTCATAAATTCGGTCACATGTTTAATATAAAATAATTGAAACAAGTTTATTCATTATGTAACCATTTATATACCAAAATGAACTTGACAAGACATAGATTCTTATGACAATAAAGTTTATTCAAAATGACCTCCGTGATTTTGAATACAGGCCTTCAATCTGCGCGGCCAGTCGTCTATCGCAGCACGAACGAGGTCCATGTCAATATCGGCGGCTGCCTTAATCAAGGATGTCTTGAGTGACTCCAAATTGGGATGAGGCTTTGAGCACGCCTTTTCCTCCAAGTGTTGCCATATCTTGTAATCTAACGGACTCAAATCTGGACTGGAGGAGGGCCAGTCTTCGTGCCGGATGAAGTCGATTTCACGCGCCGCCAGCCAGTCTTGTGTGCTCTTCGCTCTATGAGCTGGCGCCGAATCTTGTTGGAATACCCAGTGCCTGTTATTGAACATGGTATGAGAAACAGGTTCCACAAGGTTCGTCAGGACTGTATTTTGATACACAACTGCATTCGTTTTTACACCTTTCTCACAAAAATGTACCTCTGTTAAGCCCCAATAAGAAACTCGCAACCATACCATGAGCGAGGATGGAAAATGACCTCGTTGGACACGCGGAATACGGTTGCTCACTTCTTCACTACTGTGTGCGTACACCTTATCATTTTGTTTGTTGTAGATCTCTTCTACGGTAAAAATTTTTTCATCCGAATAAAGAATTTCCCGATATTTTTTTCCCGCGTACCGCTTCAACAAAGCGCGGCATCTCTTCAGTCTCAGGTCCATTAGACGAGCATTTAAACGATGTCCTGTTTTTCTTCGATATGCCCGAACTTCATTTAACACCCTTTTCACCGTGGTTCTGCTTAACCCCATCTGAAGTGCCAACAGTTTCTGCTTACGTTTGGGATTTCTTTGAATTCGCGCCTTCAGAGCTTTTATCACTGCTGGAGTCCTAACAGACCGAGGGCGACCACTTCTTGACCTGTCATCTACACTAAAGTCTCCATTGTATCGTTTGATGGTACGTTAAACTAATCTTTTGGTTATATTCAAATTTTGCAGTATGTCAAAAATTTGAATTGGCGCGTAACCGCAACGATGCAACGCAATAACTGCAACACGGTCTTCTTTAAGCGTCCACTCCATAATTAAAAATGAGTAAAATTCTAAATAGCAAAAATTTTTATTTTCATGAACAATTCGAAATTCGAATTCAATAAACTTTTTTATGGCCAGCATTCTAAAAGAAAAGTTTTTAATGTGTGACAATACTTATGACCTGACTAGGTATTAATGAAATGATTATTGAAATAAATGATTATTATTATTTTTGAAACACTATCGTTATTTTTCAGGTAGGCGACTTTGGGTGGTATTAACAACTGAGCGCTACCATGTCTAGTAGAATTTAGGCCTTATTACATTTCTTTTCCAAACATGGTTATAGGCCGAATCGACATCTTCGCGGCAGTGAAATTAGCTACAAGTTGTGGGAAACCTAATTTTAGCGCAGCTGTTAAGTGAACTTCAGGATTGGGTTATTCGCAGCTTTTATTTTATTCGACCTAAACTTTGTGCATACTTGTAAATGTCAATAATGCAGAACATTTTTTTTAACCAGCTACGTCAGAAACACAAAGAGTTATCTTTGTGATAAGCATTTCAAAAATCTGAAGCGAACGCAGGATTTGAACCTGCCCCTTCAGATCACTAGCCCAACGCTCTAACCAACTGAGCTAGCCCGCCTAGCACGCAAGCTTCAAATCTTATATTACTCCAACTTATAGCGTTGGTGGCGTCATAACATTGATTTAGCAGTGCGTCATCTCTCGTCAATCTTTAGAAGTTCTAATAACTTCTAGTTGAGTGATAACCTGTCTAATACGGGTATCACAGGTGGCGCCACCAACGCTATAAGTTGGAGTAATATAAGCACTTCAAAGATTTGAAGCTTGCGTGGGAGGCGGGCTGGCTCAGTTGGTTAGAGCGTCGGGCTAGTGATCCGAAGGGGCAGGTTCAAATCCTGCGTTCGCTTCAGATTTTTGAAATGCTTATCACAAAGATGACTCTTTGAGATAAAATCTAGTGTGGAAAGCACTTAAAATAAAATCATAACATTACGTCAGAAACCTTCAGAATGCTAGACACTCGTTCTATAACAACTTACTGCTGCATATTTTAGCACACAGTAGAAAAGTTACAGCGTATTTCAATTGCCAAGGCCACTCACCTGCATATTACTCCTCAATTCCGACAGAAAAGTGACCGGTGTCCGTTCCCTCAAGTAAACATCCAGATCCTTCTTGAATTGTGAATCTGGCAACACTGTGGCGTAGTTGACCACCGCGCGCGGAGGGATGGCAATCTCCGAGAGCAAATCCACCTTCAAATTGGGAGTGAAGGGGTCTGGCAACCTCATATTCCTCGGGAACGCAGAGAGAATCAAGTTCCTGATTTGAATGCAATTCTGAGGTATCACATCGCAGAAGCTGTAGTGATAATCGCACAGGAATTCGGGAAAGTCGTGGAGTAACACGAGAAGGAGTTTTAGTGTGCCTTTGTAGAGCTCCATGACGGGGGCCGCCAGTTCGGTGTTGCGTAAAAATGGGTCCAGGAATTTGAAGAGGTCGATGAGAAGGGTTGAATACATTCCCCATCCCTGTTAGCAAACAAAAATTCCGTTTATTAGTGTGTAAATTAAAAGTGATCAAATATGTATGAAACTTAGTTCTCATAAGTTCTTAGTCAATTAATTTTTGTTCTGCTCGCATATTTGAAAGATGTGCCACATATATCAAATCTCGAGTGATTAAGTATCTTTTAGGTAAGCATGCTGAAGTTTTAATAAATAAGTGTTTTCTAGATATGTGCGTGAAGATAGGGTGTAACCGCAGACCGTTTATTTGCTTAACATCAGGCAGTATGTAATAAAACACAAAGCTATAATAAATAAATAAACCGGACAAGTGCGAGTCAGGCTCGCACAACGAGGGTTCCGTACAAACACATTGTTAAAATAATTAAAAACCTGTTTTAGAATGTCCTAATGAAGTTCTTTTATGTGACACCTTACATGATACGATTTACTCACTTTGAATTTTGAACCCATATTTTGTGAATTTTGAGGCCCTATTTTTTTGTGATGTAAATAAAAATGTACAGTTTTCGTATTTATTCCTATATGTGTACTCTAAGATAATGCTTCTCGCCAAATTTCACAGTTCTATTTCAACGGGAAGTACCCTGTAGGTTTTGATTTTTGTGAGTGTCGAAATATGCGGTTTTTTACGACATAAACGGCTCTAACTTTTTTAAACGACAACTGAGAAGTTTTTTTTTTACACAACAGCAAGAGTTCATCGATATACATATACAGTTTAAATTTCAACTCGATATCTTTACGCGTTCTCGAGATAAAGAGTCTTGACATACACACAGACGGACAGACGGACAACAAACAGATCCTATAAGGGTTCCGTTTTTTCCTTTTGAGGTACGGAACCCTAAAAAACATACACATTGTGTACGGGTTTGCCAATCAACATGGTTCGAGACGGTGTGTTTTTTCCCGAAGATAATATTGTAGTACAGTGGTAGTACGAGTACACATATGCATACAGCCATACACATTCAATTTCTGTATTGGCTTCCGCTAATTTATGTAGCACACTCATCCTACACTCGGATTTTAAAAAGATATGATTGAGGTTAGGTCAAACTTCATCTTGATGTTTAGTTTATGCGGTATTTTGTCTTCAGTAGGGCGTTTTTCACTTGGCTTGGGCTTTTTCTCTCGCCGATTGTAGCGTATGAATTCGATGTTTCATAAGTACACAATGAACGTTACCTTTTGTTGCGGCGTGATAGCCAGCACGCGTTCGATGAAGACCCGATGCGCCACGACCTCGAGCCAGGCGTACGCGAAGCCCGCCGCCAGCGCCGGCCGCACCGTGTGCAGCGTGTAGCAAAACGCCGTCAACACCTGATAAAAACATTATCATCATCATCCTTAAATAACCCACTGCTGGGCATAGGCCTCCGTTTGCTTATACCATTCACCTCTATCCCTCGCCAATTCTATCTATTTGATGGCCACTAATCGCTTAAAGTCGTCGACCCATCTCATTCTTGGTCTACCCGGATTTCTCCGGCCCAGTATAAATAACGTCATATTTATATTATTTTATACAGTAAATAACTCAATAGTCAGAATTCGATCGCATCAATAGCGATTGCGCTTTATCCAAAGAGCGTTGAAATGGCAATGGGCAGGGCACATAGGTACGACTGATGACCGATGCAGTCGAAAAGTTCTTGAGTCGAAACCACGTAGCGGCAAGCGCAGCGTAGGACTGCCCTGGACCTGTGATTTTAACGAGATCATCGACGTTCAGGTTGACGAATCATCATCATTTCAGCCATAGGAAGTCCACTGCTGGACATAGGTCTCCCCTAAAGATTTCCAATAAGACCAGTTGATAGTGACTTGCATCCAGCGTGATCTAGCGATCCTAATAAGGTCATCCGTCCAACTTGTGGGTGGACGTCCTACGCTGCGCTTGCCGGTACGTGGTCTCCACTCGAGAACTTTTCGACCCTATCGGTAATCAGTTCTCCGCGCTATGTGCCCTGCCCATTGCCACTTCAACTTGCTAATCCGCTGAGCTATATCGGTAACCTTGGTTTTTCTACGGATCTCCTCATTCCTGATTCGATCTTGCAGAGAAACTCCGAGGACGAATGAACAATCCTCAATAAAACCACAAGATCGCGCCGGATGCAAGCCACTTCCAACCGGTGTTATTGAAGATCCAAAGGGAAAGCCTATGGATAAGATAAGATAACGTTTATTTTGCTCAAAAAGTTACAGGTTTTGAAGTTAGTAGAGGACTTGATGATGCTTAAAGTAATGTTAGTAGGCAGATACTTAGATTAAATTTACAAACTTCCAGAGTGGAACCCTAAATCTCACACTAGGGTGGTCCTGTGTCGTGAGATTTAGTCTCTTCCGCTTTTAGATAAGACATCTCATAATTATTACCTAATGTAACGAAAAGGGTGACTTAATAATGAGTTCTTAGTAATTTACTTAAATCCGAGTACAAGTAATTTCCATTTTTCTATTGCGTAATGTGTGTGTAGCGTGCATGTTGGTGTGTGAGTGGATGTATGTTGCGAGTGTGTCTGTACAGTGAGGGCTTTGCTTGATTAATACTTTGAAGCAACTGACGTGTTTATTGTTTCTTTTTTTATTCTTTATTTTAATAGATATGGATATATGATGAGCAGATAGCCTATATGATCAGCAGTGGACGTCGTTTGGCTAATGGGTCAAAGGTCGTTGGTTCAGATGCGGCTCGAAGTACGACTGCAGATCGCGGTAATTGGTCCGTAGGATAAAAAACATTTCAGGTACTTTTTTCGATTAGGCAAAAATTAACACAGTAGGTCAGGGTCAGATCAGGTCCACCAGACAGCTGCGGGCGCAGTTGCGACCTAGTTACCACTAATCATAACCCTTGATTAATAATAACATAAATATAGTTAGTTTAAAAAAAAAACTAAAAAACACGCTAACGAGTCATCATTTTATGCATTGTCATCGGTCTTTGATAGGTGTGCAAAGTTTGAAGAAAATATGATCGCTCAGAGTAGGTCAAAATCAAGCTCAAAGGGGTTGATTACAAACATACAGGTGATACTAATAAAAGCGTGTTAAAATCTAGCCTTTGGGTGGGTAGTTTTCACCGTAGCTTTCTGGTGGACACTTAAAGCAAGCAACCTAGCATTAGTGGGAAGATGTTGCGATAGTCGTCACCTGATAGCTGATAGACTCCATCGCTGGCTCAGCCACGGTCATGTCAAGAAGCAGCATCATCATCAGCCGGTGGTACGGCAGCTGCTGGAACTCCGTGCCTCTGTCTTCGTGGTCACGCAGTAAGAACCCGGCTATTATGCCCAGAGTCTGGAAAGGAAAGTAGGTGTATGAAGATATTAGATGACCCGGCGAACTTCGTTTAACGCAATATCTTTATAAATTATAGCCTATATGTTATTCTGATGTAAAAGCAATACTATCGCAAAGTTTCATCTCAATCCGTTCAGTAGTTTTTGCGTGAAAGAGGATCAAACATCCATACGTACAAACTTTGGCGTTTATAATATTAGTAGGATAACATAACATCTGTTGTTTACATAGTAAAGAAAAAAAAGAAGGTAAACGCTAAAGGCGAGTTTGTTGGCAGGATGTTAGATCAGGGTTCTCAGGCCTTCTTGTCTATTGTTGTTCTTGACTTTGTCTATTGTAGTTATCAAAATATATAGAAATCTTACTTAAAAGTAAAACCAATGTAGCAACCCTGATTCCAACATAATAAACCAAGACACTCTTTAATCCGATCCTAAAATGTTATCAAGGGTATGTACCTAATTTGAGGTCCCAAATTAGTAAAGGAACAAGTAGGTAAGTATTCTTTGTTTATTCATTTTAACTCGCGGTTTCATGAGGGTACTATGCACTCTAAACAAGGACTCTAATGCTATGTTCGTAAAACCCTAGACGCTTGAGAAGAACTGGCAAGAAACTCAGCGCCGTTGATAATCTTTTAGTCTTATATAGCTAAGTAGAATGAAGATTAGTCTTATATAGCTAAGTAGAATGAAGATTTTAGCCTTATATAGCTAAGTAGAATGAAGATTTTAGTCTTATATAGCTAAGTAGAATGAAGATTTAGTCTTATATAGCTAAGTAGAATGAAGATTTTAGTCTTATATAGCTAAGTAGAATGAAGATTTTAGTCTTATATAGCTAAGTAGAATGAAGATTTTAGTCTTATATAGCTAAGAAGAATGAAGATTTTAGTCTTATATAGCTAAGTAGAATGAAGATTTTAGTCTTATATAGCTAAGTAGAATGAAGATTTTAGTCTTATATAGCTAAGTAGAATGAAGATTTTAGTCTTATATAGCTAAGTAGAATGAAGATTTTAGTCTTATATATGTAGCTAAGTAGAATGAAGATTTTAGTCTTATATAGCTAAGTAGAATGAAGATTTTAGTCTTATATAGCTAAGTAGAATGAAGATTTTAGTCTTATATATGTAGCTAAGTAGAATGAAGATAGATTTTGTTGGCAGAACAAAAAACTGATATAAATTATTGAGATTTAGTAAAACTGTTCTGTTCCCATCCTTTACTGTTATTATTATTAACCATGCTTCTATACATTAATATTTTAAAAATACGTTTATTTATTACATTTTAACAAAGCCATTATTTCTTGATCCCTTGGAAGAAACTAGTCATCGCAACACAGGGTATCCTACAGCGATGATGAGTATTAAGTAGTATTCGAAAATCAAGTCAATCAAGTTCAATAATATTCAATACCTATAAATTGTTATTTTATGTCACTTTTGTTTCTGAATACTATGTTAAGCATAATATTATTGGTTATAAATAAATGATTATTTATTATTATTAACCCGCCGTTTGTGACCTATATGTCTCAGAGACCGGGTGGACCGAAAAAGTCGAATAACTTTTTAATCCTTGATCGATTTGAGCTGGAATTTCGAGTAGCTGCCTAATTTTACGATTCTCATCGCCTGGCAAACTTGCAATAATAATGGAAAATTGGAAGTTGGACTTTTGGCGTCCATCCGGTGCCTGAGACCGGGGTCACAAACTACGTAAGTCAAATTTACATAGCATTATTTTTAATTGTCACTGTTTTACACTGATTACTTTATTACTTTTATTACCATTAATTGTTTTAATATATCATTATATGATTCAAAATGATTTAGTAGGTTTTATCAATATTTTTTTTAAGTATCTACTGATATACATTCACCATGCAAAATTAACAATTGTTGATTTCCAGAGATTGTAGGTTAATTTTAACTGGGTTAATTGTACAACGGACACTTGAAACTAATTATTATCATCATTTTCATCATCATCACCTTTGTCTTAAAAGATCATCTGGTGAAGTAAGTCCAATAAACAGAACAACAGTAGGACCAGCTGCGAACATTTTTTGACCTACGTGTTCTTGCATTATTATTATTTTTCTATACTAAAAGTGAACATCCTACGCTATGTTTTTGAGCTCAAGGTCTCTATTTAAGACTTATAACCTATTAATTACCAAAAGAACCATTCGTTAAAGCAGTTTGCAAATATCGTTTTTTTAAGCACTATCTCATCCTCTCTGCTGGTCTTTGGGTGGGTTTCCTATGCTATGCTTACCGGACTATCAAGATTAAAATATTCCTTGAAATGCTTTACTACTAATAATGCAAATTTACAACATCTGTTTCTATTTTGAGCGTGTAGCTACATCTTCGGAAAGAAATTTACCGTTGAAAAATACTATAAAATTGTGGAATGATTAAAAAAATAATTATATGACAACGATACTGTCTGTGTCAATTATTTTGAGTATACTTCATCATATCTCTGATAAAGTTACAAAATAACATAGTTTTATAAACATTTTGAATGATCCAATAAAATGGTTCGAAAAAATGGCAAAATTTAGACATTTCAGTTTTGTTTCTGTTAGACCTAATAAATAACAATTAATTTATATAATACCTATGTTAAATGATAATAAAAAACATGTGTTTTTAAGACGTGATCATTTAAAATAGGATAAATGACTTGAATATGAAGGGCGGGTTGAAGAAACACAAGAAAGAGACAGTGCACACTAAAACGCTGACAAACTATAGTACCGATTGGAGTCGTGAAGAAAACTGCAGGGATTAGATTGGCTGAATAGCAAAATAAGTACACCATAATTTTATAGCATTTGAAACGATATTTTCTAGTTTGGATTGCGCGAATAAATACATAAGATATGTAACGTATTTACTATTTAAATACTTATTAAACTTCTCAATAAAGTTACGCTTTAGTAAAAGATAAGCAAAGTTTTTTTAATCATGTTACTATCAAAATACATGACTGTGTTATTCTGTATTGAAAAAAAAGTTGAATTCGTTAAAAATATAAAAATAACTCACTTTATTCAGCAGATTCAGCTTCTGAACGACATTTCTCTCAGGCATGTTCTTGATCAGCAAAGTCACCAACTTAGTTAACGAATCGCACGTAGAATAGTACTTTTCCCGTCTCATAGGACTCTGTGCCTGGTTGTTCATTTTATCTTCTGATAGTGCATGGTAGACCTGTTCTATGCACATTTGAGCGGAAATTCTTAGGAATTTGGTCGTTAAAGCTTCTGAGTCGAGGATTACGTTCATATTCATATGATGGAGGTATAGAGTGAAGTTTTGTTGCAGACCGACTTCGGTTAATGGACTGCGGAGTAATTTCCTCCATTCATCGAAAAAGATTTCCGTCTTTTGCTTTAAGCCAGGCGGGTCGTCGTAGTTGTTTGACTGAAAATTGAGTTTAGTATTAAACGTGGTAAGAATGCTGATATTATGATGTTAGGGCGAATTGACGCCGAGAACTATTTGTTTTTGATCCAATGATAAAAAGAAAGCTTTTGATAAACCGTGGTGGCGCGAGCGTAGAAGTAGTTTTTTTTTTATTATTCCATATAGGTATGCGTTTGACTACATACTGCCAGATGTTGAGCAGATATGCGGTCTAGAGTGTAGCACGCATACCAAGAAGATACCTATTTACTCGGGATTTGAAGACACCCACGTTGTACTTAAGCGGGAAGACAGACCCAGATGAGGAATGAGGATTCGAAACGCTTAGTTCTAACGCGCGGAATGTCCACCATAAAAGGGTGGCGCTTTGGTCGCGTCTGTCTAGCCGTACGATAGAAAGGGGCAGGTTGATTGTGCAACTCCTGGGCGCACTCTCCGAAGTGTATCCGATAAAAGGCCGACAAACACGCTACCTTTCGTCGATGCTCGAGACTTTGCAGTAGTAGTAATGTTTGCCTTACAATACAGAAGTTGTGCGTTCATTCTATGTTTCTATGTTTTAAGTCTGCATGCTTCGTCTTACTGTTCTAGCCAAAGGCCTACCCACGCAGGATACTTAGGCCATATCCACCACGCTAGCCCAGTGCGGATTGGTAGATTCACTGCCATCGATTTTCTTCTATGGACGTATGCAGATTGCCTCACGATGTTTTCTTTCACCGTTAAGCCAGTGGTGTGAAAATCCATACGTAAGAACAAAGAACCGACCGTCAAAGAACTCATTGGTACGGGACCCGAATTGTAACCAATGATCACACGAATGATTGGCGAGTGTTACTACCACTAGACCACCACGACTTTTTCATGGCTTTCGTCTCTGACTAATTTGAATAAAATTAGACTACATTTTAGTCGGCTCTCATATCTTTATATGAGAGTTAAACACATCTACAAGCTACACTAAGCGCCACACAAATCGGCGGATCGGAAGTTATGCGCAGAGCGCTGCGCAAAAGCCGAAATATAGGTATACGCGGGAGCCAGAGACGAGACGCCGGGGCACACCCGCCCGCCAACCTCATGCCTCCCGCGCTCCCTACGCCCGTACACACATGCGTAATAATTAGCGAATCACGGCGAAGTGTCATCTGCGGCTAACTTCTCATCCGCTGATATGTGTGACGCTTAGTATACCTACTTTGTATAACGTCATCACATAATTGTCAATGAATTAAAGTTAATACTCACCCGCACTTGCATGATTCCAGAATGAATTTGTGCCGATGGTCCGAGAATGGAAGAATTGTCGGGTACAATAGGGTCTTGATTCACTCTGACCACATCTAACAAGCCGGCGGGGCGCGGCGAGTGGGTCACGACCTTCGCTAATACTTGCGAGGTTTGTGGAAAGTCCGACTCGGGTACGATTTGGGATCTATCCTCTGCTAGGTAGAGTTGAACGAGTTGCATCGCAAACGCTACAGCCGCGCGGTTGTTCCCGTTGTCCATCATACGGGCCACGGTTATGTCGTACTGTGTAAAAAAAGATACAAAATTATTATTTTATACTACGGGACTAATCGCGCACTAAAATTACGAGATAAATAAATACCTCCTCATCCCGTAATTTTAGTGCGCGATTAGTCCCGTAGTATAAAATAATAATGTGTTCAAATCGCGATAGTTTAAAAACAACAAGATACAAAATGTACAATTTATTATATGAATTACCTTTTTTAAAGAAATTATTAACCCAACACTTAAAATAAATAAACGTTAATGATTCTATTTGTATCGGACTTTTAGTGATGTACAAATGTCTCATTCGCACATTAGATCCTATAGGGATGTTTACTAAAAATATAATTAGTCCGTCAAATAGATTGTCAAAAAATATTAGACACGTATTTTTTCTTTTGTCAATTTAACAAAAACTGTTGAAGATATAGCCCTTTAAAGTTCGGCGTGACGTCACTAACCGCTATGAAATGTACCGGCTAGTGCCGTCACGAGCCCCCACTCTCAAACTTTGACAAGGTTAATCTTTGTCACTAATTATTTGATATCTGGTCTCATCGTAAAAGTTGTTCAAAATTTGCCATAGATGTCACCGCTTAAGGCTCCGGCACCGGTAGACAAACGCATTGTAGAAATATTCTGGGCTTTCTAGTAGTTACTTACTTGAGGCAAATGGACGAGATTGTTTCTGATGAGACAGTCGACTGCTTCGATGTTGTATCGGGCTTCCTCGCGGCAGTCTGTGAAACAGCTGGTGACTTGTTTGGTTGTCCACACATGGCCATACATTCTGAGGCTTTCTAGTAATTACTTACTTGAGGCAAATGGACGAGATTGTTTCTGATGAGACAGTCGACTGCTTCGATGTTGTATCGGGCTTCCTCGCGGCAGTCTGTGAAACAGCTGGTGACTTGTTTGGTTGTCCACACATGGCCATACATTCTGCGAGGCTTCCTAGTCGTTACTTACTTGAGGCAAATGTACGAGATTGTTTCTTAACAGACAGTCAACAGCTTCGATGTTGTATCGGGCTTCCTCGCGGCAGTATGTGAGACAGCTGGTGACTTGTTTGGTTGTCCACACGTGGCCATACATTCTGCGAGGCTTTCTAGTCGTTACTTACTTGATGCAAATGGACGAGATTGTTTCTTAACAGACAGTCAACAGCTTCGATGTTGTATCGGGCTTCCTCGCGGCAGTATGTGAGACAGCTGGTGACTTGTTTGGTTGTCCACACGTGGCCATACATTCTGCGAGGCTTTCTAGTCGTTACTTACTTGATGCAAATGGACGAGATTGTTTCTTAACAGACAGTCAACAGCTTCGATGTTGTATCGGGCTTCCTCGCGGCAGTATGTGAGACAGCTGGTGACTTGTTTGGTTGTCCACACGTGGCCATACATTCTGCGAGGCTTTCTAGTCGTTACTTACTTGATGCAAATGGACGAGATTGTTTCTTAACAGACAGTCAACAGCTTCGATGTTGTATCGGGCTTCCTCGCGGCAGTATGTGAGACAGCTGGTGACTTGTTTGGTTGTCCACACGTGGCCATACATTCTGCGAGGCTTTCTAGTCGTTACTTACTTGATGCAAATGGACGAGATTGTTTCTTAACAGACAGTCAACAGCTTCGATGTTGTATCGGGCTTCCTCGCGGCAGTATGTGAGACAGCTGGTGACTTGTTTGGTTGTCCACACATGGCTATACATTCTGCGAGGCGTTCAAGTAGTTACTCACTTGAGGCAAATGGACGAGATTGTTTCTGATGAGACAGTCGACTGCTTCGATGTTGTATCGGGCTTCTTCGCGGCAGTCTGTGAGACAGCTGGTGACTTGTTTGGTTGTCCACACATGGCCGTACATTCTGGGACTTTCCAGAAGCTTCAGCACTCGAAGGTGGATGTCGCGGTAGCGAGTCGTGTCGAGATCCGTCCCTGGCAGGGGCATGTCTAGGATGCCTTCTACAGCCTGGGAAATATTTATTATTACGATGTAATGAATTTATGAGCTTTAATAGTTAGTTTTTATGATAAGATTTTCAACAGCATTGTAATCTAATAGTTTTAGCCAATCGTAGATGATTTTATTAAGTTCGTCAAATTACACGAATACATGAAATAAATATAAAATAAACTTTTAATGGCATTATTTATCTGTTATTTATTCGTTACTCATTCACTCTTTCTCTTTCAGAGTGACGGATCGACTCATTTTTTGCAAAGATATGGTTTAAAGATCGGAGTGTCAAATGGTACTTTTTATCCCTGAAAAATTAAAGGATCTTGCGGGAAACCCCGCAGGTAAACCTAATAAAAATATAAATTGATTATTTTTTCCATCATTTGATTAGTTTGAAACAGGAATTCTTACCTTCTGCAACAACGCATATCCAGACGAAAGGTCGCGGTGTCTCTGCGCAAAGGACAAGCATTCGAGCAGAGAATGCATGTGTTTGGCGAGCGCGGCTTTAGACGCGTTGCCCAGGCAGCTTGCTAGAAACAACTCGGCTGACGCGGCGAGCGCGCCCAACTCGTCCGAGCTCACTTGAGCTGGGTTCACCTGGAAATAATATCTTACTGAACTCTAATAATATATTTTTAACGATGACTAGGTAAAAGTAATTAATGATTTGTTGTAGGACACATTTTTTGTCAAACAAACAAAAAACGGCAAAGATAAAGCGCGTTAAAGTTCGAAACAGGGAGCACATTTTGTCACTTTTATAAGAATAGTGTAGTTGTGGCGTTGAGCGAAAGGACATATTGCAAAAATATATGGAAATTGGGCCACCATAGGGTACAGTATTTCATAATTTGCCTCGTTTCTTTCGGAAAATGATTTTCCCGTTATTTTCTAAAATAACAGTGTCCATTAAAAGTACTTTTTTGTATTCTGTTTGAAAATTACATTGACATTGTTTGAAAATAAGGCGGCCATACTCTTCTTCTTTTATATTTTGGTGTCGCATGGTTTATGCATTTGCTAGTGTTAAGTATAAGTATTGAACCTTTTTTTGGTATTTTATCAAATAGTTACAGTCTAAGTCACGTCATCGGCCAAAAAAGTCGGGGTCAAGTTAGATCTTAGTAAAGCATTGGCAAACTAATTATCACTGATAGAAACATGTATAACAAAATAATAAAATGCGGCGACATGATATTTTCGCGTTCCTGCCAAATACCACGCGGCCATACTCGACTTGAAACATTAATAAAAATAAAATGTCACAAATAACAAAAATAGGCTAAATGCCTGTTTAAACTGATTTCTATATTATACTGGATTCTTACAACGAAAAGAAACGCAATTCGATGGATGTTTTTTGATTGCTAACTATTATAGGATTCAAACACCTCGTGGTCAAAATATTTTATTCAGCATTCTCCATAATCCTAGTAATATATGGTTACGAGCATTTTTCTATTCCTCGTTCCATTTCCACATCATCGATCCTCCTTAGTTTCTCCTTCTTTTTACCGCTTTCCCGCCAAAAAGTATTCATCCTTCATTCTCTTTTATTTATTTCTTAATATTCGATCTAACTTGTCCCGCGAGTTTGATTACTAAAGAGGTTCCTATGTGCAACGTGATCTTTATACACCATTATAAGAATACAGTACTGTGAAGACATGTACTGTGTAATTTACACAGCTGTTTAGATCCATTTATACAGTAATATTGGTTACTTTTCAGAGAATATAAACAATATTACATTATTAATGATTGTTTTACAATAATACCACAAAATGTTCTTGATTATTTATGATAAACACGAAAATAAAATACTTTTGCCTCGAGCCACCGTCGTGGAAACATCGTCCGATATTTAATTTCTCTTTAGTTAAATTGTGTCGAATCGCTGTCCGATTGTTTAACTTTTGATTATTTTTGTTGAATTATAATTCTCAGAATTCGGTGTTTTATTTTTGAAATAAAATCAGTTTAAGTATCCAAAATACCTATAACGATAGTATGGTTCCGGCTTACAACATCCGGCGCGCCAGATCGCTCTCGGATGTCCGAACGCTCAAGGTCGTCCGAAGGTGACGTCCGCGACTTATGTTCGATAGTGTGCACGGCTCAGTGTACTTTCATAGTCTAGATACCTATCAGTCGCGGCTGTCAGTCGCGTTCGTAAGCCGCGTCCGATAGTATGTTTCCAGCTTTAAACGTGTCAATTTGATATAACATTAACGTCTGAACAGTTTTGCTAACAAAACCAAACTCTTCAATGCATTTTTTACATGTAGGCTATTAATTCTATGTAGGTTATATCAAAAAGGTTACATGTGACCAAAATGGCAGTAATTCAATGACTGAACAAAAATTAAATTGGAAAATGTGAAAGTACTCATAAATGAAGCATTTAATGCGGTTGTTTTACTCTGCGCATTTATTTATCATAGTTTATCGGATTTTTTGGGCTACTGTATGATCCCATTTTGCAATATCTCCTTTTAACAGATCATATTATAATTTTTTGTTTGACAAATAAAAAATACGTATCTAATTCTTTGATAATCCAACTAATGGGCTGTACGAGTTATATTTTTTTATTCATATTCATATATTTCATAAAATTAATTTTACATGTCAATAGTAGAAGTCGTGGTGGTCTAGTGGTTGTAAAGCTGGCCTGTCATTTTTGAGGTCGTGGGTTCAAATCCCGGTCCAGTACCAATGAGTTTCTTTGAAACTTATGTACGGAATTTCACACCACTGGCTTTTCGGTGAGGGAAAACATCGTAAGGCAACCTGCATACGTCCGTGGAAGAAATTCGTTGGCGTATGTGAATCCACCAACCCGCACTGGGCCAGCGTGGTGGATATGGCCCAATCACTCTTAGTGGGTAGGGTGGGTACGTCCTGCAGTGGACTATTAAAAAGGCTGGTACAGTACAATCAATATAAATTATAAGTAGTAAGTAAGTATATGTTTACATCTAGCTTTATCTCATTGGAGCGGTAGAACTATCTCACTGACGGTAAGTCTTCGGAAGGGTGACAGGGGGTGGCATTTACAACTGAGCGATACCGCGCTCAGCCCCCCGACCGCCTAAGCAATAGCAATTATCAATTGCTTTGCGCGGATTGCGAAAGCAATAGTTGAATGAACAACTTTGATGGCTAACGTCACATAGGCGGTGCCAAATGACTAAAATGAAGTCATAAACGATTGCTATTACGATTGCTATTGCTTAGGCGGTCGGGGGGCTGGACTCTAATTGGCTCCTAAATAATCACGGATTATCACAAGGGGTTCCCGTTATCACAATATCACGTAATTTTTTTTTCCGACAATTGCTAGTTTTCCCTCTATATTAAAAAATATATAACTTTGCCATAAACAGGGGTTGAAAGGTTTCTAGAAAATCTCACTTGATTAATACCTAGATCATATCTTAAATTCAGGGAAATTAAAAAATCTGCATAAACATAGGTACCTGGCTATAGTTAGAGCGGCGTCTTTCACGGGGACGAACCCCAAGATGTTCCACGCAAATTCTTCGTAAACAGATAGCTGGGCTTCATTAGGACCCCCATTTACCTGGTTATAGTTAGGAGTCGACTGTTGGGGCATTGGAACCTCCTGTGTTGGCTTCGGCGTCAACAGAGCGGCGTCTCTCACGGGGGCGAACCCCAAGATGTTCCACGCAAATTCTTCGTAAACAGATAGCTGGGCTTCATTAGGACCCCCATTTACCTGGTTATAGTTAGGAGTCGACTGTTGGGGCATTGAAACCTCCTGTGTTGGCTTCGGCGTCAACAGAGCGGCGTCTCTCACGGGGGCGAACCCCAAGATGTTCCACGCAAATTCTTCGTAAACAGATAGCTGGGCTTCGTTAGGACCCCCCATTTACCTGGTTATAGTTAGGAGTCGACTGTTGGGGCATTGGAACCTCCTGTGTTGGCTTCGGCGTCAACAGAGCGGCGTCTCTCACGGGGGCGAACCCCAAGATGTTCCACGCAAATTCTTCGTAAACAGATAGCTGGGCTTCGTTAGGACCCCCCATTTACCTGGTTATAGTTAGGAGTCGACTGTTGGGGTATTGGAACCTCCTGTGATGGCTTCGGCGTCAACAGAGCGGCGTCTCTCACGGGGGCAAACCCCAAGATGTTCCACGCAAATTCTTCGTAAACAGATAGCTGGGCTTCATTAGGACCCCCCATTTACCTGGTTATATTTAGGAGTCGACTGTTGGGGCATTGGAACCTCCTGTGTTGGCTTCGGCGTCAACAGCGCGGCGTCCCGCAGGGGGGCGAAGCCTGGAATGTTCCACGCGAACTCTTCGTAAACAGATAGCTGCGTTTCGTTCGGACCCCCCACTTGAAGGCGGCAGGGTTCGGGAATCATTTCACTCTGAAATATATCAATGTACACGGTGACAAGTAGAACTTTATTTTAACCTTGAAGCAAAATATAGATGAACTCTTTACAGCCACTTTAAACAAAAAAAAAGAAACACTTTTAATTAGTAGAGGTGTTTCTAGGGTTGTAATTAGTTTCAAATGTTTCTCTCTGACATTGTATTTTTTAAAGCCATCACAGCATAATCGCGATTTTGGTCAATTTTAGCGTTCTGTTTTTAAGTTAAACTAAAAAAATCAACCACTTTAAGTTATTGAAAAATTGAAAACAAATCATAAAATTGGTAGTATATTTTTTATTTTCTGATTTTGTTTTATTTCTTCATATTAAGTCAAAATTCCAAAGCAAGTCTTTCGAAAAATTCGTAAAAAGTAGTTTTCTAGTCCATTTTTTGAAGTACAGTGCAAAGCAAATGAAATTTAAAAAATATGATAATATGACAATTATTTTTAAATATACGCTAACAAAATTAAAATTTTGACTAATGCACGTGTTTTTACAAAAAAATAATATTTATATTATTCTGATGCAAAGGATATGGAAAAGATGCGGTTTTTGAAATCTTGCAGAAACAAAATATATACCAATAGAAAGCTTATATAATTATCTTTTCAAACACATATTTTTTAGAATTTTTTTCATCGCCATTTAATTTTTAAATGGGTTCTAAAAACATTAGAAAAATGAACTATGTGCTACACCAAATAACTGCATTAAGCCTAAATTGAAAAAAAACCTGACAGTGACATTATGAAACAGCAAAAGGAAATGACATTGTCAATATTGAACAACTAACAGAGGGCTGGTCGCCATGTTTTAAAAAATTAAAAAATGTCAAACTCTAAAATACCAGCCCGCTATTGGTTGTTTGAAGATTCCTGTCTGATACGTAGACTACGTAGACCTCCTCTTAGTATTACCAGTTCAGTCTAAATATTTTCTACTTAGTGAAATAAAAAAGAGATATTATAATAAAACGGCGATACACAAAAATATGTTTTTGCGTGAAATAATATTCTTAAATATGGCACTAAACATTAATACAGCTCGCATCGCTGCCGGTTTTCAAGGACCGCCTCCCATATAAAAAGTTTACCAACTCCTTTTATACCAAAATAAAGTTTAATTCGTAAATTATTAGAATTTCTGTATTATTTTGTAAAATAACTATATAATATGAAAATCTATAAATAAAGCCATTTACAATCGCCAGATATATTACAAAATGCGATGTATTGAGCGCTCGGATTCAGTACTGCGTGAGCGCTCGTCGAGGTCGGACCCATGTCCAATTTTTGAATCCCAAACTATAGTGCGTGAACAACGTGAATGTTATAGTACATACACTCAATATATATTGATCGTGCGAGTATAATTTTAACTATTGCCATAATATTGAAAAATTTTGGGTATACCAAAACCGTATTATTTTCGATTAGTATTAAATTACTGTTAGATAAATAAATAAGTAGTTTGTGTGTTTTTGGTAGATTTTTATTTAAATGTTTTATGTGAGCACAACATGTAAATATTTTTGTAAATATTGATATTATTTTGAACAATTTGGTATGACATAGCATTTTTCTTTGGTTTGGTATGTTTGCCAATACTATTACGTTTTAGAGGAAATTTTAAATTCTGCCCATCCTATGTTTTTATTACACTTTGATGTTAGCCAAAAGTGCCGAAAAACAACCAACCATGAACCACGTAACTGACATTTTTTATGTAATGAATGTAAAAATGTTTCGTTTATTAAAATCTGCTTTTGATACATAGCGTCACATAAAATTAATTAAAAAAGTCAAATAAGATTATATTATAACGTGAAATTACTATCACATTTATAACAATTACATAAAATAATAATGAGTCTAACCGAAATGTGCCCCGCGCTCAGCCTCCCTACGTCCGAACGCGCCCATGAGGCTGGCAGCGTTTCCACGCTGAACTGCCAGAGATATGTTCTGGACTAAGTGATCCCCGGAACGTGGGTCATGACCCCTCTCCCTCAAACGACGTCCGAGATCCGAGATGAATCTCTTCGCCTCCTCGCCCCACGGTCCCGCTTTATTTTATGTAATTACATTGATCTATAAATGCATTATTTATTTTATTGTGATTGTATCAGTAAAGCCATAATAGATACAGGTTTGGTTTCTCGGAGATAAAAAAATCTATTCAATGCAAAAAAATAAAAAAAAGTGTTTTGGCTATTTGAAATACAAAAGGGAGAGATTTTATGATCTCAGATAACTTTTTTAGAAGTTACCGCATCTTCAAGATTTAGTTAGTACGTAATAAAAGTAATATTGAAAAAAATATCGTTCCGAATTAGAATTAACCACATTTTGTAATAAACAAAACAAATAGAAATAATTTTCAATGAATCAAGAAGTTTTACATTTTATCGAAAGGCGATGTGAGCACTGCAGAGATTTTTTTTTTAAAAAGCGGCTAATATACCAAGAAATAAACAGGTAGATAAGCAACAATTTCATTACTTTCCGATTATTAAATGACTTTTTAAAATATTACATTTATTTCATTTTTTAATATCTTGTAAGTTCTATAAAAAAACAAAGGAACTACATAGAGTAGGAACACTATGCAGTTCCTTTGCTTTTTTTAGTTTTTAACTAAGCATGTTTTATTCACATGTTAAAGTGAAAGTTATGGTCTAACATAATAATTTAAAATAAAAAGAAAAACTAAATTACCCAATCACATATCATTATTATAAATAGTACAAGGTCTGTACTATCACCTAATAATTCAATAATAAAAGTATCAAGATTGTTCAGTTACTGCAGCTGCACAGCGCCGTGGCTTTATGACTCCGGCCGAGTCGCCGCCGTGCGTAAAACCCGATTTTGAGATACACAATTTCATTGTAGCCCTCTTAAACTGATCAACCAATTATCTAGCTGTTTGAAAAATGATATGATCGGGAGATAAGAATCTAATTAATAATATGAAATTTCCAGTCGTTTTGAGTTTAAAAGATTCAAGATATGCAGTGATGTGGTCTCTCACTATGGACTAATAAACTGTAGGTACGGACGGACCACATAGGACTGATGACCGATAGGATCGACTCTTGAGTTGAGACCATATACCGGAAAGCGCAGCGTAAGACGTCCACCCGCAAGGTGGGCGGGGTAACCTATTAAAATCAAACGGTCTTATTGGAGATCCATTAGGGAGGCCTACGCTAAAATCTAAGTCTGAAACGACGAAGTTAGGCCTTAGAAAAAGGTCATCGGTCGCCTATAAGTAACAAAGCCCTGAAAACGTAATCAACAATATCAACCCACCTGATAAGTCAGCACATGAGGATCGTAATACCGGCATCCGCCTTCACGAGCTTGTTTCCTTATCTCGTAGTCTTGCATCAGCCGCTTGTCCAGTTCTGGAAGAGCTTTTTCTACGGCAGTTTTCTGAATGAAGGTGCAGGCCAGCTCCATGTTGTCGTTAGCGATGACAGAGGCAGCGTTGTCGATGACATCCTGTATAAAAACGTTATTTTGGTTCAGCCTCGGTGGCTCAGTGGTTAGTGACCCTAACTTCTGGATCAGAGAGGCGTGGGTTCGATCCCCATCCAGGGCAAATATTTATGTGATGAACATAAGTGTTTAAATAAATATAAATAAATATTGGGGGACATCTCACACACGGTCTTTGACCCCAAACTAAGCAAAGCTTGTGATATGGCTGCCAAAGACTGATATACTACATATACTTATTTTAAATACATACTTATATAGATAGTACCTAAATAACACCCAGACACAGAGCAAACACCTATGTTCATCACAAAAATGCTTGCCCTGGTGGGAATCGAACCCACACCTCTCTGATCCAGAAATCAGGGTCACTAACCACTGAGCCACCGAGGCAGTTTGCTCTGTGTCTGGGTGTTATTTAGTTACTATCTATATAAGTATGTATTTAAAAATAAGTATATGTAGTATATCAGTATCTGGCAGCCATATCACAAGCTTTGCTTAGTTTGGGGTCAGAGGCCGTGTGTAAGATGTCCCAAAATATTTTTTTTTTTTATAATTAAAATTAAGATACTTTAGAAACTGTTTCATCTTATAGGCAGTATCATACAAGTCGGCAGATGTGAAGTTTACTACAAGCTGCGCAATCTCTTTCGCCTGGGAGAGATTGCTATAAGCAATAAGGCCACCCTTTGATGCACTAGTTTTAAGTTGCCTTTTTCTTTTCTGTGTATTGTGTTTTTAGTGTTAACAATAAAGTGTTCATTCATTCATTCAATCTCCAATCAACTCGCAGCTTTAAGTGAGCTTCAGCAGGACTGGATATTGAGCAGCTTGTAGCTAACTTCACATCCGCCGACTTGTATGATTCGGCGTGTAAAATACGTTTTATACTACACCTGCTCGGAAAGTACCTTGATACTTTATCAAATTTACGGTAGAAAGTACGTCATTGCATATCGAACAAATATGCGGCGAGAAAACGCATCTGAGCGGGAGAAAAGTGTATGAAAATCCATTTCTTACGTGGTTTTTCTTTTTTAATTTTGGGTAAGACTATGCGCTGGTAACCTAAATATCAAAAGCCAAAAAGTTTTTACAGTGAGTTTTTATCTCCAAGTTCGCAAAATGACACTGGCCTCTAGCTGTGTGTTGGATGGTGTCAAACAATTTGAAAAAAGAACATGTGAAAATTGCAGACGCCACTGGCGCCATTTTCAATTTGTGTGTTGTTTGAGGATTCAGTTTTCGTAGAAAAGTAAAATAAAACTATCAAAATGATAAGTAGTGATAGTGATGATGAGTGTAGTATAAAGTACTATGTATCACTCGAGAGAAAGTGCGATTCCCGATCTCGGGTGTTTTAATGCCCTCGCTTACGGCTCGGGCTTCAAACGACACCCTCGACGGTAATCGGTCACTTTCTCCTCTCAAAATTTGATTACCTGGGGTGCTGTGACCGGCAACAGAGCTGCAGTGAAAGCGGCCTTCAAGTTGGTGCTGATGGTAGCAACGATTTGCTCTCGGCACGTCACCATAGCGATGCCAGCCGTCAAGCTGCGCATTAAATGGTGCGCGCACGTGCGCATGCGCAACTCGTCCGGATCCAACGCGAAATCCTTCCGAATGATCTGTTCGCAAGTCGTCATCGCATACTTTATAGCCCTATCTACCACCGCGTGGATCCACTCCTGAATGGAACGCTCGATCGCCGGCTTCACAAACTGCTTCAAATGCGGGTAGTTTTGGAACAGAACGATGTGCGGATTGAAACTGATGTGCTGATCGAAAGCCGCAGACGACACGTTTACTTCGAGGTAGTTGAAACGAGGCTCAGGATGGCTGAATGGTAGAGTGGCATCGCTGGGTACTAGATCAGTGGGCGTGAGAATCGCACGCATCATTTGCTTTGGTTGTGGAGCTATCTGCATTTGTTGCGGTGTAGACTGATTCAACGGCATTCCCACTGCCGCCTCTACCTCCTTACGCTGTTTTATAGGCTGAGACGACAGTTGAAACTTGATTGTATTCACCATCTCTGGATCTCTCAAATAAATTACAGGTTTTAAATCGTTTATATCAAGGCTCAGGTTCTTGCAGAGCACTTCCACTTCAAACTTTAGATTCAGTTCGAGATTCGGCTCTTGATGTAGTTCGGCCAGGACGTTCATGAGACTCATTGTCCACGGGTTGGGCGGCTTGAATACCACACTTCTGGCGCAGGACTCGAGAATTTTTGCGACGAAGGGAACGATGTACAGAAGCTCTTCCCGGCTCCTGTGGTAAGCCTCCAACAAAAGCGCCTTCACGTCTATATCCTTGTGGAGTATCGGCAGGTTCCGAGCGAGAGTCAGAATACCGAGCCAATGACCAAGATTTTTAAGGAGAGATCTATCCGTAAAATTCTCTCTTTCTTTATCGCAGCGCAATATCACTTTTATGTTGCGGTACGTCTCTCTTGTAACCAATTGGTTGACTTCTTGCACTTTAAATACGTCCAGGAAATTAGAATACAGCATATGAAAATTAAACTCGATAGATACTCGCTTCACCACTAAGTACTGTGAAAGCCACGGGAAGTACTCTTCGGTGACTATTTTCTTAAGCTCTTCGCACTTGACTTGCAAGTTGAGTTGGCTCAAATTGTTGAAAATAAAGGCTGTTTTATCCTGTATCGATTCTGGTGGAACTGTTATTTTCTCGCTATCATCCGTGGCAGAGAGTAGCGTGTCGATGTTAGAGACGGTGGCGATGGATGGTCGGCCGGCCACCGAGCCTGCAGTTGTCATTTCCGATACAGACGGCGTGCCAGCTACCGATCTGGGAACAAAATCACTAAATATTAAAGTGAGCCAATTAGAACTTAATAAAGATATAAGATATATTCATTATTATCATTCAATAGCTATACAAACCTAAATGTGGCCACAGTTGTCACCGCAGTACTTTGATTGGCCATCTGACTGATGGTTACAGGTTGTCCGGGTCCATGGGACTTTGTCGGTGGCTCCTGACTCTGCAATCCATATTCCACAAATTCTATGAGATGTGCAGGGAATTTATTGAAATATGGTATTGCTTTAACATGCTCGCAGTATCTCTGATACTCCTTGAGGCGTGATTTGAACCGATCCAGAGCAGTTATTCCAAAATGGTACATTTTAGTACCTTCACCCTTCTTTAAAGCTTCGAGAACATAGCGTAGCGCCATACCGAAAGAAACGTAGCTGGGCACTAGTCCTTTTTCAATAATACCCCCAAAAAGCTGAGCAGTTATGTGTAGCTCTTTGTCAGGATATTGAGGAAAGAACTTGGATTCTTCGAACAAATTTTGTAGCATGTAAGAAAAGATCTCGCGCTCCTTTTTATTCGGCGAGTCCTGGAACTTCTGTAGCATATCGAGAATCTCGTTTATCGACAGGGCTGGGTGAGCAGAATGGCTGTAGATTCTTTGGAAGTATCTATTGGCCTCATCTTCTACATCTTTTGACACATTCTGTATAGCCTCCGGGTAAGGTACTCTAGGGTTTTGAATTAGTGGTTTTTCCGGCATCGGAATAGGCGTCATCCCAGTTGGCATCGGAATATTAGCCATGTTTTGATTGTGATGAATGGGCATTGTAGAGAAAGGACTATTAGTGCCGGCGCCGATCGGTCTCGAGGGAGATCCCGGGGCAGTCGACAGCGGGCCGTGATGATCGGATATGGAAAACATGGCGTTCGCGGGTGCATTTAAAGATATGTTGGCGAAGTTCGGCATCAACGCAGATATGGGGTCGGCTGCGACGGATCCTGTCGAGTTGTACGGATTTTGGAGAACCCGGGTGGATTGCGTCTCGCGGGGCATCAGTGCCTGGAAGTCACTAACTACTTTGTAAATAGCTTCCTGCAGTTCCTTTTGTGTGTTTGGACTGCACAAATATAGACATTCTATCATTGTCGCGATATTCTCTTGGGACAGTTGCGCTATCTTCGCCGGTTGCTCTTCATATCTTCTATTAGAGAGAATGATAGAATATCTCATCTGCAAGAACTTGACCATAGCGGCAACGAATGTTTCTTTAAATTCTCTGATCTGATCCATGAGCCATTTATCTAGCTTGAGATACTTCCTACGGGATGCGAGACACGCGAGATCTATAGTAAACGGGAATGACTGCATTTTCAACAAAAGCGAAAGGGCTTTCAGATCTTGTGCGATATCTAGAATTCTAGACAGCCTAGACTGGTCGCATTCGCCACGGAGATACCAATCGGCCATAGCGTGCATGATGATCGACTTTAAGTTGAGATTTTGAGCATTCCAAGCGCGGTGTAGAATCATTCCTGAGTTAGGATGGTTGATTAAAAATATTGGTATGAGAGTACTCAATAACTCTTGCCTCACAGGTGTTAGAGGAGGCTCGATCTGCAACAGCACAAGAAGCAGCACATCGGGACAATGCTGCATTGGTATCTTGAACAACTCGATGACTTGGACGTAATATCCATGTTCGGAAGCATATAGCAACAGTTCCACTAGGTATAAGCTGCGCCAAGTCCCAACTGTTTTGTCTGTCTCTTGTGGCTTTAAGAGATCTACCGAAACCCGATGGAATGGGTGGTCTGCGAAGCTGAATATATCTGGATGCTTGAGGATATTACTGATCAAGCTTATTTGCCCCTCTAGATTCGTCCAGCGACGACACAAATATTCGACGGGGAACATGTTGGCAGGATATCCTGCAATCTCAAGTCCAAGCCGCAATATTGAGAAGAGTAGATTTAGGGCCTCTCTGTCTGGCACTATAAAATCTTGGTGGTCGAGTTGCAGTATCACTTCTTTCCAATTCAAGGTAGGAACCAATTCTTTCAGAGCCTGGACAAAGACGTCAGCATTCCATTTGCCTGCGCCTTGCGGCATGGCGTCTTTCCCGTGGGTCGGCCAGAAGTTTCCGGGTGTTTGAATTGGAAAACCATCTTGGGAACCAACGCGATATTTTATCATCATTGAAATGGTTTTAGCCACATCGACGGCAGTCGGCTCGCGTGCTCCGAAGTTGAGCATGTTGTTCTTGCATTCCTCAACTGATGCCGTGAATGTGTAGCCGATATCATGAATAACATCAGCTAAAGAATGTTCTTTCATGGCAACTGCCATCTTCTCAGGTGTAGCCATTTTCAGGCCAGCCCGCAGTCATGGAGTTGCAAAGTGCAAAAACTATGGATGCTTGTAATAGACCGGAAGCACTAGGGTTGCAGAGGATGGTTAGGTGGAGATCCACCTAAGTTGTCGCCAGCTAGGCAAAGCTGAACTTCAGATGACTTCCAGCTCTTAAACCTGTCACAAATAATAACAAAATATTATCATTAATATCTAGCTCATGACTTGAACCTAAAAAGTGGAACATGTTGAAGCTAATTCCGGTGTCAATTCAATTAACTAATTTTTCATACTACCTGCTCGATAATGACCAATTAAATGTCATACAATCTCAAAGTAAAACTAGACATTTTTATCTTAACACAATCTTGATGGTTATGGCAGGTCAATAATGTTGTATGAAACTTCTAAGGGAGTAAAGTGATTTAAATTTGGAACATCAAAATTTGTACAGAATCTTCTTAGAACAAATACAGGTATTTTAAATCGAGTAGGCCATGATTGTTACGTAGAATTTAGTTTAATTCCCTAGTTTTCATTTCGGATTTGTTTTGCATTCCCACGAAAATTTTAGGCATGTTCTAATCGTCGCGGCGCATAATGGTTAATACTTATGGGGCATTCCATGGTGACGGTCGGGACATTTTTATTCATTTTCCTGTACTGTTTTGACAATAAAATAATTATCAATCTACTAATAATAAAAAGAAAAATGAGATTCGATAGCTAACTAAATAAGTTTCAATAACTTGTAATCAAAATTACAAATTGTAGCTGTCTGCTGTGCTAAATTATTATCCGAATCGATGTGACGGTCGGGACACGCACAACTGCAGCTACTTCATATTAGGACAGACTACATAAAAATTCAGTTAAACTAAAGCTCTTTTACATTTGATTTCTTTATATGAGCCACATGAAGAGTGCTGTGACGATTTATCCTAAGACGTAACTCTTGGAGCATCACCATTTTTTCACAATCAGGATTCAAAATCTGTGACGGTCGGGACAAGGACTTGTGACGGTCGGGACAAGTAAGAAAACCAAACAACCAAGTGCACATTAACTAAGAGTTTTATTAATAAATAATTGCATATTTTGTTACAATCAACATGAAAAACTATAATTAAACAAAGAAACGGAAATAAAATCAACAAACTTCAAAAATCTTACAAATCATCAATAAATTCATAGTATATGCGATTCCCGCTCGTTTTTACTACAGGTTCTTTAAGAACTTTTATAATTTGGCTGACATTTATATGGGAAGTGTCATTCTCATTCATGACAAATGAATTTGATGTTTTGTTCACTTTAACTGACGTTTTGATCGCTTTCATGAACATGACTTCGATTTCGGAATCTTCCCCAACTGGTCCTTGACCAACAGCTATATATCTGAACTCTTTTATTGCTCCCTTTCTTTTATCAGATTCAAATCTCACCAATATATAAGAACCTGTACTAATTCGATCCAATTCTGTTTCCTTCTTTGGTTCTACTTCCTTCATTGGTTCCCCTTCTTTCATTGGTTCTGCTTCTTTCATTGGTTCTGCCTCTTGCATTGGTTCTGCTTCTTTCATTGATTCTGCCTCTTGCATTAGTTCTGCTTCTTTAATTGGTTCTGCTTCTGCTATTGGTTCTGCTTCTGCTATTGGTTCTGCTTCTGCTATTGGTTCTTCTTCTTTCATTGTTACAGCTTTCTTTATTGGTTCCGCTTTCTTTATTGGTTCTATTTGTTCAATTGGTTCTGCTTGTTTCATTGTTTCTGCATCTTTCATTGGTTCTGCATTTTTCATTGGTTTTGCTTCTTTCATTGATTCTGATTCTTTCATCGTTTCTGCTTTCTTTATTGGTTCCGCTTCCTTTACTTCTTGAATTGGTTCTGTTTATTTTATTTGCTCTGCTTCCTTCATTGGTTCTGTTTCTCTCTGTACAAGATCTGTACAAAATCATACCGGTCAAGACTGTGATGGTCGGGACTGTGACGGTCGGGACGATTTTCAAATCCTTATAAAATAGCCTGATTAGCGAAAGCAAACAAAAAAACAACATAAAACTATGTGTTTCAAGCTCTAACTTACTCTGCAATGGTTTTTGCATTACTGAGATGCAAATTTTAAGTTTAGGAAAAACTCATGCTTGTTTTGCCGTGACGGTCGGGACCCGAGGTACGTGCCGATTCAAAGCTCAAGAAGTTTGAAATTCACTTACCTTTTTCAAATATATTTCTGCTAAATTCTTCGCTAAATGGGCACTTGTAATATTGTCTGCAAGCACGCGCCGAAAGCTAAACAAAATTGGGGAAAACAGTGTTGCCAACATTGGAAAAAAATAACCATCACATAGCTAAAGCAGTAATCGGTGTTTCAGTCGAAAAAAAGTGTGAAAATTGGTAATTTTTATTGAGAATTCTAAACAAGTCCATAAATATAGAATGTTTGTTATACATTAAGCTATAATTCATACGTTTTTGCATTAAATATTATTTCACGATGTTATTCCCCGTTAGCTTGGAATGCCCCTTATAACGTTAAATACGCAAAATGTTTTAATTTGTATACGCATAATGTTCAATGCATAGGATATTCAATGTTCGGAATGTTCAATGCGTGGAATATTCAATGCTCAGAATGTTCAATGCTCAGAATGTTCAATACTGTTGTTATGTTCAATTCGCAAAATTGACAATTTCAATGTTCTGAAAGTTCAATACTCAGGATGTTCAATTCGCGAAATTGTCAATTTCAATTCACAGAATGTACTATGTTTGTTGAAAACGAGTACCCTACTGAAGCGATCGAATATACATTTACAATGTTAAAAACATATTTTACTTTTGAAAAATATCGTTTATTGTTTCATTTTTACTCCAAATAAAATAAAGACTCTTATGTTTAACATAAAAATTATAATAAAGAAATATGTTTAATTATGTGTGTACGCAGTTTCATGTATATTATTCAGAAATTCGTTGGGGTAATTTTGTTTTGTTTTAACAGCTTTAAGAGCTCAAAAGTATGATACTTTTTTATTGAAACCGATATACTTCTTTCTTTTGTTTTTTGGCAGGGACTCGAAAAAATAATTCTTTATTCTTTCATCAATAAATCGCGATTCTTTCAACAACAACAATCAAGCAATCAGTAACAGAATCAACCAATCAGAGTAATCTGATTGTAAATGATATGGTGTCCAGAATCTGTTACAGAATTGATAAACACAATAATAATTAAATTAAATAACAACTAAGTACCTTATTATTTATTATAAGGTATTTTGCATTTAGAATGTGCTTTGAACTTTTTTAGTTTAAAACGTCTTGCGTTTTGTACATTTTGAATTTTGAACGTTTTGCGGTTTGAACATTTTGTGTTTTGATCATTTATTGTACATTTTGCGTCTTAAACATTTTGCGTATTGAACGTTATACATACAAAAAAAAACATTATGCGCCGCGACGTTTTGAACATTATTAAAATTCCTGGGCTGCAGGAGGTATTTAAAACAAAATCTGTCTTTGTTTTGGATGGCTTGAATAATTCCTTTACTTTGCTTGGGAACTAACTTTAATCTAACTCTCTACACTCAGTGTCCAATATATCGTCCGCAGCACATTTTCACCTAGTTGCATAATATACTATGCTTTTTGTAATTTGTTACTTAACCCTTGATTTTGTGGCAATAAATAAGTTGTATTAACATGTAACATAGACCAAAATAACAATGTAATAGTTAATCTTTGATAGTTTTGACTGCCTCGGTGGCTCAGTGGTTAGTGACCCTGACTTCTGGATCAAAGAGGCGTGGGTTCGATCCCCACCAGGGCAAGCATTTTTGTGATGAACATAGATGTTTGCTCTGTGTCTGGGTGTTATTTAGGTACTATCTATATAAGTATGTATTTAAAATATGTATATGTAGTATATCAGTCTCTGGCAGCCATATCACAAGCTTTGCTTAGTTTAGGGTCAGAGACAGTGTGTGAGATGTCCCCCAATATTTATTTATTTTATTTATTTATTTATCTATGTAAAAATGTTTATTTAATCAAAATTATGAAGAAACTCAGCTAATTGACAGTTTTCGCTAAAATAAACCAACTTAAGTGATAATTGTGGCTGTAATAATTAAATAGAAGCTATTCATTGTTGCAAAAACAGTTTTCGTAAATTTAAGGTGAGTAGTCCAGCAATAAATTGCTAAAAACTCAAAAAACAATTCATTTAGCATGCTGCCTCTAGCACTTCACTTTAATGTAATGTCCCATAGCCTCCTGAGACCCACGGTATCACCGGTGATACCTTGCAAAAAAATAAAACTGCTTTTTGAAAGGATTTAAGTCCGAACTATGGATCAATTTATATACTTAATGATATTGTCTTTCATTAAAATATGGCAAATAATTAATTTTTAGCTATTTCATACTGAGTTTCTTTTATTTTCGTTGACTTTTGCCCACTTTGTTGTTTTAATCGAATAGTTAAAAAGTTAATCATTCGTCATATATAAAAAACAAATTAAAAAAAATATCATTCTTGCAATAGTTATTATCTCCACAAGTAGTAATTGGCAATAATATATCGAGAAGAAGTCTGCTACTGAGTTACGAAGGTCTTGCTGATGGCTCATGGCCGGCCAGATAGTACGAAGATTAGGTATAAAAGCTTCTAGGCGTTTTTTCCCCCAAATCTTGTGGTAGGCAGAGGGATTATGATTTTTTAGCTTAAAAACGCTCTGGAAACTTTTTTACTACCACTTTGGGTCAAGGTGGGAACCTTGACCCAAAGTGGTATTGGTATATTGGTATAATGATTTTTAGTAAGATGACTACATGAATAATTTTCCCGATAAAAATGAATTATCATTGATTCTAGTACAACAGAATAAAAATAAATAGAAGATAGCATGTATTCTGCGAATAGTAAGAGCTTGACAATGCTGTAGAAGAACAAAAAACTTTACATAGGTTTGATAATACAGAAATTAGCTAAATCAAAGGTGTCCGAGGGTCAGCCTCAAGTAGCACCCATGAAGAATAATTCATGTCGAGTGAGTTTCCTGCAGCTGGAACCTAAGTAATCACTATTTACTTGATGTTTCACAATCAGTAGTTATCTACACTTTCATCTATAAAAGCATAGAGTTGTATAATTCATACATTACGCCCCTTACAAAATGTACTAATTATGTGATGGTGACCACTTAGTGTTATCTAGCTAAGCTCCATCAGCTCCAATATTATATATTTCCATATTTATATGTTATCTTGAACTGTTTCTATGGTTTTTATCCACTAGAAATACTATTGAGAAAAAAAAATTCAACCGGTAGTGATCTGATTGAGACCCAAGGTATCACCGGTGATACCTCCTATTTTGGCGATTTGGGTAGGGGAGGATTTCTTTTTACAATTTTTTCCATAATCCTGATACTCACAATAGCACCTAAACTAAAAATCAGACAAGTCATATGATTTTTACACTCTGGGTCTAGGAGGATAGATAATCAGCTAAAACAAGGACTACATTCAAATAAGTCAAATACATAACTGTTGCCAAAGTCAGTTAAAAGTCAAACTAGCTTTTATTTGATACTAATTTACAATACACACGCAATATTTAGAAAACTAGCTTCAGTGGCTACTTTGGCTAGTCCTCATTGTACTGAAAACTACAATGCACTGTACTGAACCAGCCTTTTTAATAGTCCACTGCAGGATGTAGGCCTACGCACAAAGAGTGATTGGGCCATATCCACCATGCTGGCCCAGTGTGGGTTGGTTAATTCACATACACCATCGAATTTCTTCTACGGAAATATGGAGATACATAAATTCCAAAGAATTTGTTGATACGGGACCGGGATTTGAACCCACAACCTTATGATTGTAAGGCGAGTGTCATTACCACAAGCTGCTTTAAAATATAATATCTAATATAAGATGATATACTTTCAACAGCACTCAAATGTATCCATGCGTGTCTACAAGTACAGGATGGCAAAAGAATTAATTGGATATTGCTTTGTGAAATCACCCAAAATGGAGCTTATGGTCACTGGACCACACCAGGACAGAGCAATTGAATATAAATAATACTGGAAATTAGCAAGATTACTGGCACAAGGGAGAGGAGGCCTATACTCAACAGTGGGTCGATACAAGCTGATGATGGTGATAATGATGCTTATCTTGCTTGCAAATCAGCTTGTCATAGCAAACTGCTAACTGTAGCTAGGATAGCAAAACAAGTCACATTGTTCTCATGGATAGGCAGAATCACAACTTGGTGGCTGTGATGGTAGCTACAAGCTGTGGATAACCCTTGCACAGCTGTTGAGTGAAATGGCACAAATCCAAGCGATGCTCAGTTGGCCAAGTATTGAAATTACTTAAATTACATAATTAAAATTATAGATTCATAAAAAGATCGTGAATAGTGCAGTTTTCAACAAAGCAATTAACATGACACAATTAACTTAGTTAATAAGTCTCAATCAAGCAGTTAAGCCAACGGCCCAGAGCCACACTTTGTTATTTAAAAGAGCTAGGCTGGCTCAGGAAAATGCTGGAGGGGAAAATACACAAAACATCCTATGTATGAAGTATTTAAGCATTCTTAACATTTGTAGCAGTGACATTAGCAACAAGCTGGGGATATCACAATTCTGACTGAAGCTCACTTAACAGCTGCACAGCTTGTAGCTGACATCACAACCACCAAGAAGTTTGATTTGGCTTCTATGTATTGAAACTCATTGTGTGGACTGTTTGAATGTCTGAACCTTACAGCTAAGTATGATAATAGGCAAATTAAAGCTGTTATAGTGTTTGGAATTGTGCAAGGCAGAACGGACATGTTTAACGAAGGTACAATTTTGACGCAGAACAAAAGGTGCACTTCACACTGCACTTAGACTGAATAAACGGTAATCGTATAGATTGCCAATCCGTATCATCGATCCATAACCTTAAATACGAAAACCAACGAAAACTTACTTGGCAAATATGGCCCATGGCCAAGGGCCCTTGCTGTTGAGTTGTGTTGTTATCAAATTATAATTTAAATAATCAAGAAAAACTGAGATAAATTTTCGTTAACCATCGGGTTTTCTTGTTTTTTACTTTATTTGCAGACGCAATTATGCGGGTAAGTAAATAAATAAAGTGAAAAACACAGACTATTATCTAAACTACGTATATACTGAAAACCAAAGAGAATGCTGAAAACTCTTAGATTACAGAGTGAAAACTAAATAGATTTTTTTCCTCACACAACTGTGCAGTGTTACCAACCCTAGAAAACCTATTAAAGCGCCACACAAATCGGCGGATAAGAAAAAGAAAATGATTATTGTTAAGCCGTGTAAGAAAATGTTACAAAAAATTGGTTTCAACAACCTGCCCATTTCGGGCGAAGGAGCGCGGATGGGAAGTTATGCGCAGAGTTCTGCGCAAAAACCGAAATATAGGTACGCACGGGAGCCAGAGATACGAGACACTGTAAATATGTTTTACTGTGGACGAGACGCCGGGGCATACCCGCCCGCTAACCTCATGCCTCCCACGCGCTCCCTACGCCCGAGCCCACTACTTCGCCATTTGTATAATTACAGAGACGCGTGAGACACCATCTTAATAGGGAAGTTTCCTTTATCATAAAAACTAAAAATAATTAGGTATATACATTTAAGGACGTTAGAATTATATTAGACACAGTAAAAAAATTACTCGAATATCTTAATAAATGACAGAGTTATGGATGTCTAAACATGACCGCACGAAATCAAAAAACCTCGCGACGGATTTACGCGTGTGACGTCATTCGGCTTCAGAGCCGCGCCGTAGGTTAGGCGGGAGTAAGGAAAAAAGGAAATAAAGTGCTTCATTCTATGCTGGGTATTTTTCTAAGCCACGAATACGTTCTAGAATATCATTGTACTTATCTTTATGTTATGATCAAAATTTACTATGGGACTAACCTCCCAATATAACGAATAAAAAGTCAGCATTCCCATGATTTTGTCGTGAGTAAATGAACTTTATTTCTAAATGGAACAAGACTTGGCGTGTGTACCTACTGTTCTGCGGTTATTACATCTGTATATATTGACTAGTAGTTTTCCAAATAGTAGACCTCACAAGTATACATTTTGGTGAACATTTTCTGGTAAGTAATCAGTTTTCAAAAATGCACAAATTGCACAGGCAAATATAATCATAATTACAATATTCTGTCCTAAAATATCATTGTAAATTATGACCTACTTTTACTATGGGACTAATCCCCTGTATAGGGTTATCCAAAACTTCTCAGCCTAATATTTGTTCTTATAAAGTCATTGTAGGTAATAGGTTTTTCAGGACTTATTTTTTAGTTCCGAAAATGACAGATGTTAAAGTGACAGCTGCCATTATATGGCATATTATTATAGAATTCATACTGGTTTTGGCGGGAACGCGGAAAAATCATGTCACCTCATTGTATTATTTTGTTAAACTTGTGTTTTTATCAGTGATAATTAGTGAAAAATGGTGGCATTTCAAAGTAAAGTAAAGTAAAGTAAAAATTTATTGCACAAACTGTGTAAAATGGTGGTACAAATTTTCTTAGTAACAACAGTCTATCCTAGCGGACATGCAATTTTTGGTAACATAAATTTTAGAGTTTACCTGTCTAAGTTGAACTATGTTACATTTTCTATTTAAGTTGGCATAGTTAGAGATTCTATCACCAATAAACACACATTTTATTTACAACCTATCATAGCCAACATTTGAGATCATTATATTTAAATAAATCTACCTATGTTACACTTACATTCTAAAAACAAAATAAAAAGTTATATATTTCGACCATTCACAACGTCTTAGCATTTTATATTTTTTCTTATTTATATTTAGGTACACTATATTTTCGAGATCGTCTATTTGGGAAGTATATTATTTTAAAATTCCTACTTCTATACAAAATTTTACTTCTATGTACAATAAAAATACTGTGATCAATTTTTCTTGGGTATTTACGACATCAGAAATACGAGTACCTATTTCTTTTTATCTTTAGATACATTATATTCTCGATATCGGCTATTAAGATTGATAATTCCTATTTCTATACAACATCATTATAGTAGCATAGATGTAGGTACTAGATACCTATTTGAGATCATATTTTTACAATTAAAACAATATTATTTTAGAATATCCACTTATCCATATGAAATAATGGCATCATTAATTAATTAGTTTTCTACAAAAAGCATCTGTTTACAAATACTGTTATTTACATAAATTATTATTTTGTGATTGCCATGTCTATATATTTATAGTCTTTTTTTTTTCGTTTTTTTTTATATAATCAAATTATTTCAAATAGTATAGGTATGGGCCTGATCCATGAGTACATGCATAAAATTCATTCATATCGTAAAATGCTTTTCCAATTAACCATGTTTTTAGAGAATTTTTAAATCTATATCCATCTAATGCCTTTATTTCAGGTGGTAAATCATTATAAGTGGTAATTGCTGTCATATATGTGCTTTTGTGAAACATTGTGTTGTTAGCCTGCGGCATACTTAAATTATATTTGTGTTTTGAACGTAAACTATGTGACCGCAAAGATTTTTGGTCAGTAAAATTGTTTGGATTATTTTTCACGAACATACAAAGTTCTAGTATAAAAATGCTAGTAACAGTTAATAAATTATTTTCCTTAAAAATATTTCGTACTGAATCGGTACTATGTAAATTGTAAATAGATCTAATACAACTTTTTTGCAGTTTGAACGTACTTTGGACATCAACTGAGTTACCCCAAAAGATTATACCGTACGTTAAGTGAGGGTAAACGTTGCCGTAGTATGCATTCTTTGCAATTTCTTCGGAGGAGACATTTCTCTATATCGAAAGAGCATAACGATACTTCGAAAGTTTTGCGTTTGTCTGAGAAACATGCTGTTTCCAATTCATATGACAATCTACAGTTACACCCAAAAATTTAGTTTCATTTACTTCATTCACTTTTGTATTGTTAAAAACAATATTTAGCTGTAGAGGCTGAGTTTTGTAATTTCGAAATTGAATTATCTTTGTTTTAGGGATATTTACTTTTAAATTTAGAGTTTCTAATGCTTCGACAATTTTTTCTAATGTATGTGTTATTTCATTTTCAAATTCTTTTTGATTTAATTTTTGTTGTGGTATATACACAGTAGCGTCATCAGCAAACATAGTACAATTATGTTTAGTTGCTGAAGGCAGATCATTTACGTAAATCAAAAACAATAATGGCCCAAGAATGCTGCCTTGAGGGATACCTAAATGTATGTTTCGGAAATCTGATTTAATACTTTCGATTGTTTTGGTTTTTCGGTTATAAAAGTTTATACTTGTACATTGTTCTCTGTTTGAAAGGTAGCATTTAATCAGTTCTAGGACTATGCCTCTTATACCTATGCTCTCGAGTTTATTTATTATTTTACTATGTGAAACGCAGTCAAACGCTTTTGACATGTCGAGTAATAAGGCCACACCTTTTTGTTTATTGTTTATATCATCCCATACCTGTTTTAGACACTCAAATATTGCTGATGTTGTGTTTTTTCCTTTTTGGAAGCCAAACTGATTTGTTGATTATGAGCTGATTTACGTGCATGAGTGTAGGCAAGTGATATGATGTGACGTATCATGTTCTTCCGTGTTGTTACCAAAACTCCATAGACGCCTCTAGTAAAGTCTCCACTGCTTTACTGAGGTATGACTTGGACTATGATTGGACTTGTCCGCGACTTTATGGGACTATGACGAGACTATGACAGTGACTATTTTGATAAAATATTATCAAAAATTATTAAAACTTAATACTTGACACTGGCAAATGCGCAATAATGCGACGCCAAAACTAAGAAGAAGAAGAAGAATTCATACTAGAGTGGCATGACAGATGTCATCCGAAATGTAGATCTCGTTGAGCTCTATCAATTTTGTGTAGTTATAGTATGGATTCTAGAATTTGAGAGTTGTCACATTGTTCAGTCATTTTTAGGGTTTCGTAGTAAAACGAGGAACCCTTAAAACTTCGTTATGTCCGTGTAACAAACGGACGCCGTTTACAGACCATATTAAAAACTTTCCCTGAAAATTATTTTGAGCACTGTGGAATCATAAATTTTAGAGCTATAAAGAAAAAATTTAAATTTTTAAACATTAGGGGTCATCGACTTCACATGTATATTTCATACAAACAAACAATAACACTTTATTAGACAACCACATAACATAAAAAAAATACAGGGACAAAACAATACAATTAATAGGTTTCTGACTGGTGGCCTTATCGCTTTAAGCGAATTCTCTCAGGCAACCAAGAATTCATACTAAATTACGTTTTCCTAGTAATCAACCATCTTAAAAATTGGTTTTAATCATCATCATAATCATCGTCACGTCTACGGAAGCCTATCACACGCATGTCTTGACACGAACTTGACAACTTATTGGGACTAGAAAATAAAAGCCTTGAAAAAAAATATCTAAATTATTTTATTAGAACAAAATATATTACGCTTCACCAGTTCTAGCTAGCTAACCCTGTATAGGGGATCAGTCCCAAACTCTGACACCAGGGCTAGCCACCCGGCCTATACAAACTTACTTACTTAGTCCCATTATATACAATAATATCTTAGTAAAGAACCTTGCCATTTTTATGATTAAGAATATATTTACCTGTGAAAGTTGTGCATTTTTGAGAACTTATTACAAGAAAATGTATACTTGCGAGGTCTACTGTTTGAAGAGCTACTAGTTAATGGTTACAGATGTAAAAACCGCAGTACACTAGACATATACACCAAGTCGTGTTCCAATTAGATATAAAGTTCATTTACTCACGACAAAATTATGGGAATGCTGACTTTTTATTCGTTATATTGGGAGGTTAGTCCCATAGTAAATATTGATCATAACATAAAGATAAGTACGATGATATTCTAGAACGTATTCGTGGCTTAGAAAAATACCCAGCATAAAGTAAAGTACTTTATTTCCTTTTTTCCTTACTCTCGCCTAGCCCACGGCGCGGCTCTGAAGACGAATGACGTCACACGCGTAAATCCGTCGCGAGGTTTTTTGATTTCGTGCGGTCATGTTTAAAAATTCATAACTCGGTCATTTTTGAAGATAATTGAAAAATAAAAACACCATAATTTATTGCAGGCTTAGTGTAATTTAATAAAAATATAACTATACTCCATAAAATTTAACTTGATCTCTGCGACAGTAGAAGATTGACATTTTTAGAGTTGGGATAGTGGTGGAAAAAATCGATTTTCAAACAATGTTGTAATGAAATCGAATGAGTAGTTGAAGGAGAGAAATTGGATTTCATTTACTTACTATTATTTAAGATCAAGTGTGAATAATGTTATGATATTAATTATATACTCACACTAATAAGACACACTAAGATAAGAAGCATAACTAAAGCTACCGATGTCTTAAACTTTGCTCAAAAGCTGAAATGGAAATGGGCGGGGCATGTGGCAAGAATGTCTGATGAGCGCTGGACTTCAAGAATAACAAGATGGTGCGGTCCTAGTGGTAAACGCCACAGAGGAAGACCGCTAACAAGATGGGCAGACGACATTGTAAAAACGGCTGGCCCAAAATGGTTTCAAATTGCTCAGGACAGAGGACGCTGGAGTTCCTTGGAGGAGGCCTTCACCCGCGGAGGGGTTCTTACTAATGTAGATAACTAGGATTAAATTAGTTTAAGTAATTTTTGTAGTAAAAAATAAAAGGCTTTTTATTTTTTATTTATTATTAATTATATACTCACAATAATGTAACGATAGTATTTATCGACGTTTTTCACTATTATCGATGCTAATGTAACATATAATTGGGTTTAATTTAATTACACATGTAAAAAATGTTATGATATTAAAATATACAATAAAATTAATGATAAATCAAGTTTTATTTAAAATATCTTCAGTATAAACTATCGATATTTAAATTAAAACTCTATCTAAAACTCTGTAGTCAAGATCATTCGTCGCCCATCACTAATCGGCATACCCACAAAGTATGACATTGACAGGTACTGTCTGAACTATTATGAAATTCAGGACTTCATAGGCGTGATTTTTCTGACAGCTGTCGCAGAGATCAAGTTAAATTTTATAGAGTATAGAAAACGGGAAACTTCCTTATTATATTAGCTAAATATATGTATAGGAATTTGACACTATCGGGACAAAAACACGCCAACTAGGCCCGGAATCGAGCTATTTTTCAAGTCTCTTTCTAACTCATGCCATATTTTATTAATGCATCTCTTTCTTTCACTTCTCGATCGACCACATTATCCCTCTGGTAACTCTGTGGTACCTACATTAAATTACACGCAAAAACAAGACCAGATTTGTTGACGATCATAGGCCGCAGTGTAGCCATCTGTGAGATGCTTAATAAATCATTCAATTTTATCTCGTGATTACCTATTTTTTTCATCCAAAAAACCTCACTAATGTCAATATCAATGTAAAGTGTTTTTGATAATTCAAAGTCAAAATTGCCCAGCCAAAGCAATTAAAAATAAAATGAGAAAGTGAGGTTAGAAATAGTTAATAGTTAATTTTTAGATACAACTGGTATGTAATAATTTATTCTGCTATTCATAGGTATTTGTTAAGTCTGCTCCAGCCTTGAAAATGTTTTAATTTCTCTAAATTACACAATTCCAATAGTTCAGCCGGTTTAGGAGGAATCAATCAGAAAGAAACAAAATGGCGCTACGAATACTGTGAACAACAAACATCGTTCTCATATAAATCTGACACGCTCGCTCTGACTGATTATTTTTAAGTAGAGATTAGTCTTTGTTCTGGTAAAGTGTGCATTAACCTCGTGTTCCACATTAACATATGTTTAGTGAGATATGAAGGAAGTGATATTAGCTATTATAACCTTCGTATGTAGCGTATTTTTAGTATTTATCTTTGTGTTATTTTGTAAGTAGCCCAATTTGTTATATCTTTGAGCTGATACATTTGCTTGTAGTTCTATAATTACGGTCAATGTTGTTGTTTAATAACGGTTTGTTTTCTGTAGGTTGGTACATAGTGTGGAAGTGTTGTCTTTCGAAGTTCCGATTTGTACGGGAGCTTCTGGGTGGTATGTCAGATTCGCCCCCGACGTCAGAGGTCAGACAACCAGGCAAGACTAGAAAACTAAGAAGGGATTAAGAAAATCAGGTAAAAACTGCATGCATAACAAAGGATTTTCATTTAAGTACTTATGTTAATTAGCTGATGACTGTATTAGCTGTTCTATAGACACATGTGGTATTTTTGTACACTAATGAGCCTTGCATTACCTAGTCTGCTGTTACTACAATTAAATGGAATTGTTATGCTAAATGTTGAAGTTTGTTTTAGTGCTAAAGTTACTGTAGAACAAAAATTAGTAAATAATACAAACATACAATAGTTTTATTGCAGTCACTCTTTGCAGGTGTTATTTTTGTAACCTACTAAGCCTTGCCTAAATGTCCGTGAGTTTTTAAGCTAAATATTGAATTTTGCTACTAAAATTAAATGATACAATAATAACTGCAATTGCAACTGAATTGTTAGGTTTATTTTCTTAGTCATAAATTTTCAAATAAATAATGTAGATATTGTTATTGTCTTAAAATGTAAACTTATTTATAAGTATTACATATAAATAAGTATCATTTATTGTGAGCATGCTCCATCCAAAATAAAATCATATCAATGAAATGCAAAGATATGTTAATAATGTAAAAAAAAGATTCCTGCAATTCTACTCTTACTATTTATTGCCTGTGGCCTATGTAACCTTCTGTCTTTCAAACTATATTCATGCCAAAAATCTAGTCAACCCATTGCTCCCTTGCTGCGAGAGGAACAAACCAATAAATACACTTTCAGATTTATAATATGTATGGAAGTATGGATAGCATAGTTCAAGTTGCTTTTAATAAACACATTCAGTCAGTGATGCAATTGATAAGAACTTCTTTGTTTATTTTCTTACAGCAAATATCTACAGAGCCACAGTCCCTAAGTGAAAGTAGTAAAAAAAATCCAAGCACCGACATACATTCCGACTTAGATATTTACGTTAAATCATTCACAATGACCCGTTTTCTCGAATCTCAACATTATGCCATCTAATTCGAGAATATATTATAACTGAGCACTTTGTCATCGCTCGGCGTTGTAGTTGGCTTGCAATCGCCATACGACTAACTAAAAAGCCTGCCCACTACATAGCTTGGGCAGAGTTTTGGTTCAGACACTTTTTTGCATGATTGTAACTATAGATATTTGTTCGAAGTTTATTTTCCATTTATTTGCTTTTGATTATAAATACATTATCTTACAAAACCACAATCTGGTTTATTCCTAGACTATTATAGATAACACTAATAGATAACTACATCACAGACAGACACTATTTATTTGAAAACACTTACTAGTGATTTTAGTGATTACTAGTGTTTCGAACTAATAAAAGTCAATAATGGACATTTCTCATTTTACTACTAGCATAATTATGATTTCTTTGACATTGCAAATTACCCAAGTTAATTTGTAGTTTTATTACTTCATTTTGTACTAGCTGACCCGGCGAACTTCGTTTCACGCATATCTTTATAAATTATAGCTAGTGTTATTCTGATATAATATAAGCATTACTATTGCAAAGTTTCATCTCAATCCATTTACATAGTAGTTTTTGTGTAAAAGAAGAACAAATATCCTTAAATACAAACTTTGTGTTTATAATATTAGTAGGATTATTTGAGTTATTTTAAATGTTTGAAGATAAAAGACAAATAAATATAAACTACATAGTATTTCCTACAGAAAATTAAATACTATTTTTAAAGTTTTTATAACAATAGTAAGTTCCATGGAATCTCTGAAGCATATCCATATTATTGATATTACAATATCACAAGCACAAAGAATTGAACTAGCTACCTATTTCGACCCATATAATGCCGATCTCTACTAATAAGTCAATTTAATTTTTCCAGACAAAATGAACATTCGCTGTGCCCGCCCGAGTGATTTGATGAACATGCAGCACTGCAATCTGCTGTGTCTGCCCGAGAACTATCAGATGAAATACTACTTCTACCACGGTCTCTCCTGGCCCCAGCTAAGTTATGTAGCTGAAGACGAAAAAGGGCACATAGTTGGTAAGAAATAACATTTCAATATATCAGAAAATCATCAAAATCTGTGGGACATCTACAGCTCATAGGCCTCCCGTATGGGTTTTCAATAAGGCCAGTTGAAAGCAGTCTGATTGTAGTGTGTTCCAGTAGTCTTAATCATATTGTTAATTCACAGTAATGTACTGCTCGCGCACAGTCTGCATTTGTAGTACAATCAATTAATTAATCGAACTAATTCATCGAACTAGTGGGAACAGACCCTATCAAACTAATTAATCGAACTAGTGGGAACAGACCCTATTTACTTCTAGAGAGCGTGTTCACTGTTCAGTTGCTATTGTGCTTCGAAACAATGTCTTGCTTGTGCCACATAAGTAAAACCATCGCAAAGTTTTTGGTGACAAATAATCTTTATCATCTGCTGTTGATAATAAGTATCTGGGTCATTCTTAGTCTGAATATTGATAGTTTTTTTTTTATATTACAATGATAGATATCTCATTAATATATTGTTTTAAAACTAGATTAGGTTTGCCTAGACAATCTAGTTCTCTTATATTAACAGTATAAAAAATATTCTGTGGTACAAGATACATTTTCATGCGTAAACAAAAATATATATAAGTACATATCAATGATTATGAACATACAAAAACATCATATCAGTTGCCTTTGTATGTATGTATGTATATTGGACATAGGCTTCTACAGGATTTTATTTGTAGTATGGTAGATCTACTGGTTGTGGCCACTGCCCTGGTTTTGGCCAATTTACGTCAATATTATTCTATAAATAGATTTAAACAAAGTAACACCTTAAATTTTAAAATTTTTTGTTTGACTTGAATTAAATTGATTTGAATCAAAGTTTGAAACCTTAAAATTGTCTACATAATCTAGTAAAAATTCAAAGTGGCCAGAAATACCAATAAGATGGCCACATACATTTACCCTATGCCAATGTTATGAACTAAAACATAATTTTTCTTTTTTCTCAGGCTATGTTCTGGCAAAAATGGAAGAAGATGGAGAAGACAACCGACATGGTCACATCACCTCTCTTGCTGTGAAGCGCTCCCACAGGAGGCTTGGTTTAGCTCAAAAACTTATGAACCAAGCATCTCTGGCTATGGTGGAATGTTTCCAGGTATGCATTTACTTATTAATTCTAACATAATAATTATAAGACCATTGGTTTTTAGGAACTTGTGTATGGATTTTCACTCCACTGATTTTTAGGAGATGGAAAACTGTAAAAGAAATTCAGTAGCTGATGTAAATTCTCTGACATTATGCCAGCAAGATGGATATGGCCTAATCGCCCTCTGCAGGCAGGCTTATATTGATGGAAAAAAAATAAGTACATTATCAAAAAGGCTACTACAATCTTCAAATTGATTGAATGATTTGCCATAGTAAATGAGGACTGATGAACAAAATTATCTAAAAATATTATAATAATTATTTGGATGTAAAAGTATCTTTGATAGATTTTTTTTATTTTATCAACTAGACTGAAAGCTTCTGTCATCATTCATTTTCTTTTTGATATCTGTAATACTCGTTCATACCTGTATTTATGTTATTAGATTCCTGATAACAGTAGGATGTTGCTTTTCTGTTTATCATCATCATCAGAACTTAAGGCTCTTATCGGTGGAGCAACATCCACATCTTGCTGTCTTCTGTCAGTATTTTCATCTGATGTTTTTTGAAGTTAATCAAAAGACTGATTAATTTGATTTATCTGTGTAAGTACTATAGTTTAGATCTTTATTTTCAGGCCAAGTATGTATCACTGCATGTCAGAAAAAGCAACAGAGCAGCGCTCAACCTGTACACCAATTCACTAGGATTCATTATTCTCGAAATAGAACCTAAGTACTATGCCGATGGAGAAGATGCATACTCCATGATGCGGGACCTCAGCAGCTTTGCAGAGACCAAAACAGAACCTGAGAACTTGGAAATCAAATCAGAATCTGCTATAATATCACAGTGCTAAGACACTCGTTTTTTTAAGTAAATAAAGCATTTAATTTTATATCATAGTGTTTTTATTCTAAAATATGAACAGATTTTCAGTAGCTTCCATGAAAAAAAGAAAATAACACTACATTTTTATGTTAGTGTAAGTGTTGTATCTGTGGTGTAGTGATCTAGGTTTTTTTGGATCAAAATCAAAAGTTAGACTGCCAGCATGATGGGTAGCATGGCAAAGGAACAAACTGCCTTTCCACCATTATATCCCTTCAAAGAGAATATAAAGTATGTATTGACAATGACAACTGATATAGTGGATAAAAAGGTTTTCTCCCTTTGCCATGCTACCCGTGCAGGAGAGTTGTATGTGGGCATTTGTGTTCTTTAGCCTTTAACACTAAATCTTCATAAAAGAGCCCTAGAGTATACATTCAATTGGATAGCACCTGATATAGTATAGGAGAATCTAGAATTGATTATTAGTGATTTACAATATCATATCTTTGGGTATTGGTTGTTTCACATAAAAGTAATGTGGGAGTCTACAAGGAAATTTTAAATAAAATTTCCTTGTAGACTCCCTACAAGGAAATTTTTATTCATAATACGAGATAAATCTTGCTGCATACTAAGAGATTACCTGTGCAATAGAAGTCAAATTTCTTTGTACACTCCAGCATTATTTTTATGTGAAGAGACCTATACATATCCTATTGAGCACAGAAATTAATGCTATTTAGGAACCATTGAATGAGAATGTGAATCAATTATTCTTACGCTAAATAAAAACCATCACTCTTACATAACTTCAGCAAAAGAGAAACTACAAATTGAACTATAATTATTTTATTACTAAAACCTTATTCTAAAATAAATCTAATCTTCATTGTCATCATCACATTCATAAAGATGGTTTAATTTTAAATCAGCTTTTTTTTCAATATCAGCTGTGTTTATAGGCTCTTTCCGTGCAGGTTTCCTTTCTTTCTTCTTAGACATACCTACTACATACTCTGGCATCACAACCTTTCTGCCTTTGAACACCACTTTCTCATCAGGTGGCGGAGAAGCTTTCTTTACTGTAGAAGAGACTTGGAATGTTGGTTTTTTGAATACAAACTCGTCAGCATCATGGTCCATCTCAGTCTTAGCTGCTTCTTGTTCTTCCAATCTTTTAATCAAAGCAAATGCTGTGGCCGTGTTTGTAGCCTCCGACATCTGGTCTGGAGTGACATCTGCCAGCGAATAATATACATATTTCTCAGGGTTTTTTATATGGTTAGGTATTGTCTTTGCGCGTAAACATTCACGAAGTTTGGCTTCTGGCCTTTTGAATATGCTCTCCTTACCCCGGAACTGTTTCATTTCACGTTTTAATTTTCGGTACATTTGTCGGTCCATTTCGCCATGATTTGGGGACTCTACTATCTTGTTCGATTTAGAAAAACTGTACTGATCTTCAGCTTCTTTAAGCTGATTGAAGAGGCTCTTTTGCCTTTCTTGGAACGATGACATGATCGCGTTTCTGTGAGAGAATCTACAAGTATTAAACAATTCGTGTTAGTTCACATTTAATTTTACTAGCTTAAATTCATTACTTACATTCTATTGGCACGTAAGCGGCCAGAGTTTTCCTTATTTTTAATTACAATTTACAATACAATCACACATGGATTCATTAAAAATCTTTGCGATCACATTAATTCCAAACAGTGTTGCCACATTAGTTTTAGTAATTGGGGCTATTGAAGAAGCTAAAAGGGCCAGATCGAGCAAAAATAGGGCTAGTTGGAGTACAAAATTTCCAAGAAATGACTTGTGGTTAAAAAGGCAAAAAAAAAATTCAATCATATATTTATTTTTTGTATTTGAATTACATACATTTATCAAAATTAAACTGAATGTTATGACAATTGGCACATCAATTAATAAAATAATAGAGTTAAATACTTACTCGGTTCATAAGAAGAACATTAATCACATATTGAAATAAATCAATAGTCTAAGACACAAATTGCGAAAGTTCGATGATGTTATCACAATGTTAGTAAGGCCACATAATACTTAGTTTCTGGTGCAATATTTCTAAGAAAATGAATAGGGCACAAAAGGGCTAGATAGCCTTTTCCGGGCTAAATCATTAATCAACGAGTTCATCTACAGTAAAAAGTGCTAGATCTAGCCCCAAAAGGGCTAAGGTGGCAACACTGATTCCAAAATTCATTAAAATAAATGCGATGCGATTTTGACATTTTTGACATTTCTGACTTTGACTTTAAATACTGATAGTGACAGCTTAAACATCACTGTCATTACCTTTTTTTCTTTTGTCTGTAAATTATTCTGGCATGTCTCGTACAATACGTGTCACAATGTTTTGGCCAAAGTTGTGACCAAAGTGATAGTTTAAAAAAACCTACGTTCAGCAAGCCCAATGCAATATACCTACTATCTATAGGTACCTATCTGTCTTCTCTTCTACATAATGCCTTCATAACAGATTTTTCGTTACAAATTATGCAAAAGGTAAGTAGCTAGAGGAATTCTCTTTGGCCATAGGTGCATAGCTATATGTACCTACTGAGTTTAGTCCCTACACAGAACAGCACAATTTTTTTTTTCTTTCTCTCTTCCGTGAATCCCTACAGATCCCAAACAAAAAAGTTACATGGTATGTAGGTACTATAGGCCGCGTTTCATAAGTTGGCGGATGTGAAGTTAGTTACAAGCTGCGCAACGCAATATCCAATCCTGACTGAAGCTTAGATAAAGCCGCACGTTGATTGGTATTGGTATTGTATCTTGTAGCTAACTTCACATCCGCTAACTTGTGTGGCGTGGCCTATACCTAAGAAAAGTAAAAGTAAATCTAATCATACAATACTTCTTCTGCTATTGGCTATTGCTGTAAATAAGTAATTAAATACCTACAGCCAGCGAGATTAGTTCAATGCCTACAGCCTACCTACTAGCACGTGAAGTGGGAAGTAGGTAGTCATGAAAAGCTTAGATTAGATAACTGTTTACCGTACTTACTATCATATTTAATGAATAAACGGATTAACAATTCTCTACCTACATCGAGCAGAATAACCTTTCCGTTGTTTGCTAAAGCCTTAATATGGTAATTGTGTAGCAAATTGCTGGTTTGAGATAATAGGATTTGTATTGGCCGAGGGTTGGATAAAGGAGATTACGGTTAAATTCATAACTGGGCTAATCTTTTCAAATATTTATCTGATTGTGAGCTCCTGGTGGGCTTTATTTTATTTGGCAGCATACCTATTATACACCTACATTAACTACATCTACTATTTATTTTAGCAAATTAAATTACTGAGACTCTGTTTCCAATTCATATTAACGTAATTTTACATTTCAAAAACTTTAACAAAAAATACTTAACACGTTATGTTACGTTTTGTCGACAGTGAATAAGGCCCCAGCACGGCTAACATACGCACAACGATATAATTTTATCGACGTGCCAAAACGAGGCATCGTTATGGTGAGGTACTTAATATTAATATACCTATCTGTCTCATTTTCACGCGGCGATAAATTATGTTGTGGTGCTTAGCTTCAATAGGTATATTGTACTATTGGTACAGACCTATGTAGGTACCTACGGTATATACTACTATGCTTCGCTTTCGTTCAAATTCATCGTTTTCAGGGAACAGCTGAGGGAACTTATTCGGAACAGCTGATTTTTTTTGTCATTTCTGAGTTTGCCCCATGGTAAAAAAGTTGGACTTAACATAGATTAATTGATACTGTCATAGCGACATACACTCTAGTTACATCCTAGTGTATATCTCTTATGTGCCCATTGCTGATAAATTAGCAGTCGCCCCTGACTAAAACGCGTTGCTTATACGACTAACTCATAGGTACACTAGGGGCACTGATCGGAAAATTGGTTTCCTGTTCCTACTCATTTCGTTCTTATCTTCTCATTAACTGACTGGTGACAATGCAAATGGTGAGTGTAAGTACTAAGTAGGTAGCTAGGAAAAAAGTATAAGTATAATTATATCGTATCGTATAGGTTGAATCAAACTTATTGGCCAGAGGCCAATATGAACCTATTTACAACCTGCGCAGAACCCCACCCTTCACCCCCCTGATTAATAACTTTTCTACTGTGCAACGGCTGCCCTCGAGTTCCAGTTAACTTTAAATTGTATTTTACGTAAAATCTCTATCCACTTAGATTCCATTCCCGTAGGTACTACCTTATTCAAATGCTAAAAAATACAAGAGCTGATTTTATCGAACAAAGAAACCTCGAGCTTTGCTCTCTCCCATAGATCGTTGTTCTACTTTGAGTTTACTAGTCCTACGCCCTTCAAAGCATTATTTATTTAACTACCCAGTTTACGTGTCCAATTATAATATTAGAATCATCCCTTCCTATCGGAAGCGGCCTCGAGCCATGGTGAAGGCACGGAAGCCGGAATTATTCGCGGCCACAATATCTGTACCACGTTGAATCGTAGGTACCTTTCTATTACAGAGTTAATGAGCTCCTACATTACGATTTAATATGACCAACTTATCTACGTAGATGGTCAAATAAAAGAACTGAAGTTTCGAATGGAACGCTGACAGGTTTGTTAAGAAAGAGCGATGGTAGTGCTCCCAATGGGGATAAGAAGCCTAAAAATCTACATTAGGATATTAATACGACTAACTTATAAAAATACGCAGTCAGATAAAAAAGAACTAGGTATATAAAGTTTTGAATGGAACTCTGACAGTTTTCTTAAAACGTTCGATAGTAGTGCTACTACTAGTGCTAAGCTGCTAAGAATCAGTTGACCATATCCAACAGTGTTGCTATTGAGATTGTTGATGACTCAGAGTACTAAATACTACTTCTTACATTGACTGTGGTTACGAGAGCACGCGCCTAGTCAACATGTAGAAATAAAGTACAATATTTATATGCTACATTATTGTTTAGTACAAGTTAAATAGCCACATACCTAATTATAAACTTGTGTAGGCAGGTAGCTCACGCATAAGATTATTACGAGTGAGAATGATAATTTAATGTCGAGGGCGGGCTGGCGCCAATTTGGTATCTTAGGCGACAAGATGACTTGAAGAGAGTTTTGAAACGTTTTCCTCCATTTGCGAAGACGTGTTCCTCTTTTACTATTTTTTGCACAGACTACGCGTTTTGGCTAATATCTAGTATCGTAACTGCTGCATGATAAAAATTATAGTCCGAAACAAACTTCTTGGCGTCTGTGAAGTTAGCTACAAGCTGCGCAGATCACCTCCAGTCACGCAGCTGAAATAATTTTGCTACAGCGCAATCAGTCGCTTCGAGTTCATAGACACCGAAATGTTTGATTAGGATTGTAAAGCAGTAGGCGCACGCACGTTGTAGGTATGTAGTAACTATGATGTAATCTGCGATGTTAACGCTCCTGGGGTGCTCTATTGTCTTGGTCCCGGTCTTTTGTGTTTGGTTTTTATGTATCGAAGGACAATAGACCTTCTCGAATTATCTCGAAAACATCTCGTATTCAAGTGCGGTACCAGTGATTGTGAAGTGACTAGTTTGTGTGAATATCAGTGTGAAGTGTTTGTGCGAACCAGTTGTGTCGTGTGTATTGTGATTTTGTGCAATAAAGTGCAAAGTGAATAATCGGCGTTTTAACTGATTATCCAAGAACCCATCCCGTAACAGGACTATACTAAGATTAATTTAATTAAGTACATTTTTCAGATTTACAGATTGGCTGGGATTCCCACATAGCCACCCAGCCTCCCCTGAGGTGAGATGGTATCCATGAAGGATTTTCCCTGCGAAAAAAAAATATTTTCAGGAACTGGAGGTTAAGAATCCCTAAATTCAACTTATTTTTGCCTGGGTTTTTAACCACAGCTAACCATAATTTCAATACTTAAGCTGGTAAATGTACCTAAGTAAGTAGATATTATTATATAATAGGTATATATGTAGGTAACGTGTTTAAGTAGTTCAGACAATTATTATACTTAGTTATATTATAGCCAAATTTACACGCAATCATAATTAGAAAATAATGTAAGTAGCCTGTAGCTCCCAGCCTAAATTACATAAAACTTTGCGTGACTTGTCGCGTTTAACTCAAAAGGACCCCTTTTATTAAACTTTCAAACGGGGGCTACTATTAGGTTGCTCTTTAGAAAATGTTGAACGGGAATTGTGAGCTTTCCTGTTATTTTCATGACACAAAAAACATCACATTGACGAAAACGCCGCAGAAGCTGTAAAAATGAAAATTACAAAAACTTTTCAGCCCGGGCTGAACTTGCGAAACTTAGATTGCACAGCTTTTTTCTGTTTCCGGTACGTCTAGAAATAAAACGTTACCATTATTTATGTGAAGAAATTCCATATATACAATGATATTAAGTTTTTTCATAATTTTTTCTGTATTTATACCTAAGGCTATTTTTGAATTCGTTTTGCTCACCTTTATGAAACACTTTTAAGGGATCGACTTTAAAATCGTAACATAATCTGTAATTCGTTCCATCATTTTGTTGAGGGTCTACAAAGACAGAAATTTTATTTGAAACTGCAATTTTATTTTTATTAGGTACTATCCTAAAGTAATAAAAATAAAATTGCACCCCATAGTAAAAGTTTAAGCTGTCCGTAAAGTTATAAAGTTTTTCATAATGATCATTAAGCTGACCCCTTGAAATACCTATTATTATCTATTAGTGAAAAAAATAGCATAGTGTTATGAGGCCTTATTATGATTCTCGCTTCTTCGCCAATAAAAAAGTATTAGACTTCCGAAAAGCAAATACATGGTAATCAATATGCCTTCGCACTAGCTACATTGAAAGCCGTGATGGCTAGGAGAACGCTCGTGTTACAATCGTAAGGCGTGGGTTCAAACGCGGTTGCGTACCAAGTGATATTTAGTATTTATTTATTTCTTGCATTATGTACATTAATCTTAATGGCTAGGTACATACCCTGTTAGGGCGTAGCAAACATAAGTACTTAAAGGACTTATATCTAAGAAAATGTATCCTTAGATTAAACTTAAAAATACCACATAACCTTACACAATTATTCATCTAACCGCATAACATAGTTAACATGCTTTAAATACTTATATCTGATTTATATATGTAATCAAGTGTATTGTCCATATCATTATTAGGTTTTAATCGTTTTGTTTTTGTCGTCAAAGTAGTCTTTCAAACTGTAATAGCATTTGTGAAGCAGGAATTGTTTGAGTTTATTATAAAATATTTTTTCACTGGTTTCGTTTTTTAAATAATTGGGTAAGCAATTATATATTTTGATCATCATATATTCCGGACCTTTTTTTTATTATTTCAAGTTTTAGTTCGGGAGCTACGAGTTGGTTGTGTCTTCTGGCGTTTGTGTTGAAAGTGAATAAATTGGAGTGTTTTTTGGCGAACATAGCTGCTTCTAAAATATGTATAAATGCAGGGTAGTAGAAGTATTTTTTGTTAAATAAAATGCGGTATGCAGCTTTCACGTCGTCGGAATCTTCGTCGTTCGTCGTCGGTTCTTTGGAATTTATGTACTAATTTACACAGCATTAGCTTTTCAGTGAAGGAAAGCATCGTGAGGCAAATGCGAAGTGGATATGACGCATTCGCCCTTCAGGGGTAGGGCTATGTTCAGGAGTGGCTATTTAAAAAAAGCCAGTAGGTACAGTACAGAGTGTCTCTCAAGGTTGGCAGGTGCTTAATTCCGAGAACGTTAACGACGGAATGCCATCAATAAACCTACCAAAAGATTATTGCTAACATTCCAGTATGCCTTGCCTTCTTGGCTTCACGTACAGAATAACACTCCCAAGTGAAAATTTCTTCATCTCTAGGAATGGGTCATAATTATCCGCATATTTATTTGATAATTGTTTGTTTATTATCCAGCGTACACCTTCTTTACTTCAATGTTATACTATAGATTCAATAAGTATATCTGTCTAACAATCTTTTCAGCTGTGGACAAAGATAAACGCTTGCATTGTAGTCATAAAAGTAAAGGAAAACAGTAAAACTGAACTACATTTTAATAACTTGAAATTGTCCCATGGTCACGACACCACGCGTGGTATAGTAGATCGTGACAATAATTAAAAAAAATAGAAGTGGACAAAATACCACTTTATGATAAAGGTACGCTTCATACATTACGTTATCATGTTCAAAAGCAGTAGTCTTAATTCTATCAAAACTAAGTCAGTTCTAAAACTAACTTAGCATATTATAATCTGCACATGTAGAGTATGAAAAAAATTAAGTCTTTAAAACGAATTCTAAATGAGCTTAGCCCAAGACAGGGAGGGACAAAATTGAGTGAAGGAGTATACCCCACAGTGGGTCGATACAGGCTGATGATAATGATGATGAACGAAATTTCCCTTTTTCTCGGTATAAAGAGTTTAAATTACACCGTCCGAGTTTCATTACAAAGAAAAGTGTAAGTTATACCATTTATATTACATGGGTATGCAAGAGAACGGTTTGATCGATTTTTATATTCTGTGATCTGTTGGATGTATCTGCGTCCAACACAGCAATATCTTTGAGCATCTATTATACCTTGTAAAATGGTCGAGATGCACGAGCATGAAGTACATTGTGAACCGAACATTTTGACTATAAAAAATATGGTACTTGGTGTGTTAGTTATGACCATACGACACCAATTTTTGACGATATGATAAGGCAATTGTGAGGCGCCAACTTGTCCATACAAAAACAATAAGCTACTCTACCTCTAAATATTATCCAATTCACTCGTAAGTGATTTTTTTTTCATGTAATCAGCACTTCAATCGCTAGGATTATACATCTTAGTTTTTTAAATGATCTTAAAATTATAAGCCTCTAAAAAGTTATATTTTTACGCAAAACTTTGGCTGAAAAGTGCATATACTTACATATATTAAAAACTTTTCTGAAATAAATAAGACGTGCGTACGTGCAATATTTCTGACAATATTTCTTACTCAAATTGAAACCGAAAACATCATTTTTTTACAATTTAAGGGGTGAAAAGAATTTTCTCCAGAAAGTAAATTTTATCAAAAAAATTTTATTTTCTTTAATTTCCTTTTTTAACTGCAAATTTTCTTTATGTTCTACAGAAAACGCGAAAACGCTGGTCGATTCAGAATCCTCTTATATACCTACACATTTTTACAAATGATATGTTTTATGTGCAAATATTTTATAGCACAATCGTAACATTTACTCGAAATTATGTTTAAATACCTTTCTTTATTTGCATAAATAGGTATTATTTTGTCTCTGAAATTGGCTCTTAAGAATTTTTGGTTACATCTGTAGAAAGCTTCAGACTTTAATTGTCAGAAATACTAAGAAGATCAAAAGTAAGTAAACGCTTTCTCCATTATAGCCGTCTACTTAAAATAATTATTTTAGATGTACCTAATAAGGAAAGAATAATATTTATGCTTCCAACTAAAAACTTGTCAGTGTCTTTGTCAGTGAATTTATCATTAAGATTTGTAAATTCCGCGAAAGTATCCGTATTTTTCACCTGAAAAAAGAAATTAAGTAGAATTGATGGAAATTTTTACCTATTTATACTCTGAAAACTTCTCAAGCAACTCCAGTAGGTATTAAATGAAAATATTTCAAAAAAGGTTTTTCAGATCGATTCAGCATTTCACTTGGTAGGTTGAATCCATTTCACTAGGTAGATTGGGTATGAATCCCGCTCGTAAAACCTCGAAATAGAAGGGAACATCCCTAGTTTGAGGTGTCTAAAATATCGGAACATCGATGAAACACAATCCTAAATAAATAAAAATAAATCATAAAGGATTATTATATTTTATTTTGATTAAGAACTCTACTTTGAAATATTCCAAGTCAATATCTAAGTAGGTATAAAGAGATTTATCCAAGCCCTATAAGATATAGAACACGTAAACATTCTTATATACTATTTATCGGCATTGACCTGTGCTATCGATGTTTCTGCAGCATCGACCAACCCTATCCCGGGCACCCCGCCTAGACGTCTAGATCCCGATAGTTACATACTTACAAACAGAGATAAGTTCGTTTACTTGTTCTAAGCGACTTAAACCCTTCCAGACCGCGGTTTCGTCAATACTGCCTTGGATACAGTGCTTTTGCTTTTGATAGCAGTTATTGTTTGTTGTGCTTTCTGCGACGCATGCGCGGTGTCGAGGCGCCGTAGTGTAGGCCGCGACCCGAGCATCAGTCGCGGGTAGAGGCTCGTGGCGACGCGCGTCTGAAAACTGGCTAAATTTAGCGACTTTAGTCTGACCGAGCGACTGGGCGGGCGGCGCGCGCACTGGCCTGTCATACTCCTCATATAATATGCACGTCTTTTGATTGCAATTCGAGTGATTTTCAGTTCAGTGAAGTGGGCAAGGTACCTAGAGACAGTTGGACATTGGGATGTGAATCGGAAAGCAACGAAACTACAGGTAGGTTTTGTTTTGTATTGTATTATATATGGGTAGCAGATGGAAGATTTCAGTGTATTGTTTTCATTGTGTTTTTAATTAGTTAAGTGCATCGTTTGAGTATGAAAGAGTAGATTGACCTTACCGTAGCAGGTAGGTAGGTTCGGTGATTAATTTAAATGAGTGTTTTTGGCTTATTCGATATTTTTTTTGCAGTTATAGTGAATGAATTTTGTTGCGTGAATTACTCAGTAATTATTAGATGGGACATAAAACTTCAAAAAAAGTTTTATGCTGCATCTCATCTAGTCGAAAATCAATAGTAGAATATTATCTACGAAACAGCTGATATATTTTCGATTTTATTAAAATGTTTGAAGTTTAAATTCCTACATTACTCATTAATTATGTAGCCGTCGTGGTCTAGTGGTAATGACACCTGCCTCACAATCGTGAGGCCGTAAGTTCAAATCCCGGTCCCGTACCAATGAATTCCTTGGAATTTATGTATGGAATTTCACAGCAATGGCTTTTCGGTGAAAGAAAACATCGTGAGGCAACCTGCGTACGTCCGTAGAAGAAGTGCGATGGCGTATGTGAATCCACCAACCCGCACTGGACTAGCATGGTGGATATGGCCCAATCACCCTTCGTGGGTAGGCCTACGTCGTGTAGAGGACTATTAAAAAGGCTGGTATAGAGAGTACAGATTAGGCTGATCACTTTGATAAGATACTTAACCGAAATTACCTCGTATTCTTATAAAAGTTTATGACCTTCAAAGGAAGACAAGGGCAGTATATATTCATAACTGATTTAATTATAATCACATCGTGTCCACACAATGCAATGAAAATTCTAAAACGTTCACTTGAACAGAGAATTACAATACTCACTTTCGTACATACACTTACGTAGGTACCTGTTTTCGGATGACGATATTACAATGTATTTACATAACATAGCATATTTTATCCGAATCACCTAATTAAATAGAGTATCGTCGTCTTCAAACATTCATGATATAATTTTAAAAGTTGTAACACAAAATTAATTAAGAATGTTCAATTTTCTTTGATCGTATTTTACCTTGATGCTATGGATTTTTATACATTACTTTCTTTAATTAATTTATTATTTATTAACTACAAAGAGATACAATTTTATTTTATGGAATTATACTGTTGTAGAGTTGTAATAGAAAATCTTAGTAAAGAAGGCTCTACATAAATAAAGATTTGTGCTACAGGCTGTTTCTCTAATCGATAGATACTTACTCAAGAGTATAGTAAATTGTAGGAACTACTTATCATTAAGACCAACTATGTAATATAAATTATGGAACGAAAACCGATGATATTTCTCTGTGGTATCTGGGGGCACGCGCCAAGTCATAGCTAATTTTATTGCGATATCAGTCCCTTAGTAAAAGAGGGTCATAATATTGAGTACAGTGATATCACAATAACACGCTGTTTATTCGTTACACTATACATAGTTTTTCATAGTATATGGATACATCGTCTTGCGTGACGACACGAGCAATATGCTAGCCTGATGTTAAGATAATACGTAAAAGTTATGATGATGTTAAAATAATACGTAAAAGTATATACTACTTAACAATATCTATATTTGTTATTTATTTCATGGAGCAGCATTAAGTCGTAAATATTACTGCATTCGTTATCTAGACATAAGGATAAAACATTTTCTTCCTCTAGTGATTGATCTGTCTTCCATCTTGGCCTTTCGTGTTAAATGAAAAGAGGATCTATGAGTTTCGCATCAAAACTTCTACTTATGTTTGATTTATGGTCGATAATCGGTGGTTGCTTTGGTTGTTATGTAATTGAAAAATAATATTTGCTCCTGAATATATATTTAATGTTTGCGGATTTATAAGTGTTTAAATGTATCTAGAATGCATTTACGACGAAAACTACGTTACTCTACAGCTATTTTAGTCGTAGCACAAGTTAAAACAAACGTTACTTACATAGGTTAAAATAAAACCATGCCAACGCCAGTCGGCCCTAACATCAATTCATCCACCACCCATAAGACGTGCGCACTGCTGGACATAGGCCTCCCCTATGGATCTCCAAGAAGAACGGTTGAAAGCGACTTCAATCTAGCGTGATTTATTTAAAAAAAACGAACCATGCAAGACAGACAAAGTAAATGAAAAAATGTGGGTAGGTACATACATATGTAGATACAGCATATTACTTTGTAACATACAAATAAACGCTTATGTTGTGTTGTGACCTGTAACGACCTATTTGGTTACTTATCTATAAACCCGTTTCGAATCTAAATAGAGCATTGTAAAAAAAGTAATGCATTAAGATACAACATAGACTTCATTATTTAATTAGGCGTGGATGATCTAAGGTCTGCTAATACTCGCGTCCTAACATTTAATAAATACATATAATCACGACGAAAAGCCTATATTCAGAAAAGTAGTATAACTTGTATAGTGGTACATGTGAGGTGATCATCATGAGCCGGGGAGGAGTGCGGAAGCGTGCCCGTAGCCCCGATAACAGGCGTAGTGGTGGAACACCCAGGGGTTTTGGTGGGTGTATCGTCCAGTCGGCGAAACTCCCACATAACCACCCGCCTGCCTCGTGGTGTGGTGGTATCCATAAAGGATAATCTCTGGTAAAAAAGGTGATCATCATGTGGAAAACATCTACCTCTAACTCTACATTTTTAATCTTACCACTTAATCCGTAGGACGTCGATTGCTGGACTTATAGCATCTCCTAAAGATTTCCAATAAGACTGGTTGGCAGCGCCTTGAATATGGGGAATTGCTACGGTCTTATTCAAGTTGCATATCCACCTAGCCGGTGGACGTCTTACGCTTGCGCTTACACGGGTACGTGACCTCCATTCGAGAACTTCGCGGGCAGGCTATCTGTTCTCCGTGCTATGTGTTCTGCCCACTACAACTTTAACTTGTTAATCTGTTAGCCGCGTATAATTTAAATGAGTGTCAGTTAATTTGAACTCCTCTGAATCGATAAGGATAATTATTTTTTGTCAAAAATGGAGTAACCGTCGTCAACACTGAACAGAATTGGAATAGTTCGCACGGAGCAAAGTATTATTCACATTATTGTTTATTTTTCAAGAGCCTATTTTGATAATATTTAAATAGGAGGGGACCTCCCACCATTTAAATATTATCAAAATAATTAAATTGGACTTGAACTATGATCAAAATCTGTTCATAATTGTAGGAGTAATCGCGTAACATGCATACAAAAACACCGGACAAGTGCGAGTCACGCACACCGAGGCGATGGTTGTGAACTACTGCACAAAATTGGGAACTAAGTCGTAAGTCCTCAGGACGTAATCATCGTAATTTATCGATAAAAGGTTTTTTTAACCATACATCGAAAATACACATCGTAAAAATAATTAAAAACCCGTTTTAGTTTGTGCTAATAAAGTTCTTTCATAATTATGTTACCCCAAATGATACGATTGACTCGCTTTGAAATTTAGGCCCATATTTTTGCATTAGGCCCTATTTTTTGTGATTACATTTTGTCTAGTTTTCAGATTAATTTCTAAATGTGTTTGTGTACTCTAAGCCAATGCTTCTTGCCAAACTTTATAGTTAAGTCAACGGGAAGTACCCTATAGGTTTTGATTCCCTTGTAAATATGCGTTTTTTTACGACAAAAACGGCTCTACCTTTTTTGACGATAACTGAAAAGTTTGAGTTTTCACTACGTAAGTATAAATTTAAATTTCAACTCTACGCGTTTAACTTTACACGTTCTCGAGATACTCGTAGAAGACACACGGACGGACAGACGGACAACACAGTGATCCTACAAGGGTTCCGTTTTTTCTTTTCGGGGTACGGAGCCCTAAAAGCATACAGCCGTATTCAGAACTTCCTTTTTTGAAGTCGATATTAACCTATATATATATATATATTTATATTACGAGGATAAATGAGTATGGCATTTTACACATTCTCTTGGTAGTTTTCCCAAATATAGACCTTATCTATATTAAGTATCTACTTTGTACCATAATAGTATTAGTGCACACAATAAAGATATATCTATCTATCTGTCTATATCTTCTCTTACATTCATATGTTTTAAATTAAGTAATTTTACTAACTCTGCTTAAATTAAAAGAGGCGTTTGAGAACCCAATTGTTTATTGCGCATTATTTATTTGTCATTTAGGTATTCCTTATTTTTTAGTGTTCTTTCCATCTTGCAATTATATTGGATATTTTAAAAGTTATTTAATTTAATGGCCTTTTTATCATTTTTATGTTTTATTAATTTTTAGAAACAAAATAACTTAAATTTAACTTTCAGTTATTAAGATTTTTTACATAATTTATTTCAACAATGCAGTCTAATATAAGAGAGTAAAGTTAAAAAAACATTCGTAAAATAACGAAAAAACAATGATTACTATTATGTGTTAATTCAAAACTTGCACCGTTTTACTACAAAAGTTTTACGCACGCTTTAGACAGTGTTTTACAGTACAAATTGTACGGTTAAACAGTGTTTTAAGGGTGTTTATATCTTTTGTGGTAAGGCGGGCAATGTTTTATTCTTTTTCGATTCAAGGCGATAGTAAAATAAAATCATAACTACAATGGCATTCAGTACTTAAGTTG